>JAGQAX010000020.1:27458841-28058841 GCA_019142605.1 Cephalopholis sonnerati
AAAACCAAAACCAAAACAATCATTAATTTATTGTAATCCAGGTTAAATGTTCAATTAATTGTGATATTGATTTGAGGTGATACCGCCCAGCCCTTGGTCAGGCCTGATTTTTCGGGCCTGATCAAAGCTTTAATTTTGTCTCCATCAACCCCTGGAGAAAATATCTGTCTTGTTAGTTGCTCTACTAGGTTTACCAGCTGGTCAGCTTTTTTGCTGCCTGTTTAGGTGACCTGTTTAGCTTCAGGAAAAAAAAAAAATCAACAAATATCAACACTTTTAAGGTTCAGAGTTCAGCAGTGAAATACTGTGGTGGCGAGGTCAGTTTGTTTGCTTGAGGTTTGTGGAAGTCTAATATGTTTTTGGTCTTTTGCCACAGATATGCAAGACGCAATATATTATTCTCAAATAAATCTTATGTGATTGAAGACAAAATAAGCTCTGTCAAAGCTGCGTTTGAACAAATAAATTATTGCTGCAGAGCAAATTGGAGTTGATGCTTTGGTAGTTGATTGATTTGCTCCATTGGAAACATTCATTCACATGAGAGGGGAGGAGTGATGTAATGCTGCAATCCCAGAGCAGACCCTAACAAGAAGAGATGGACCATTTGACTTTGGATTCTGCAGGGAAAAGCTTAATAAACACAACCCAGAGAACATCTGCAGCAGGATGCTCATCAAGTCTTTTTCTACACCGTCAGGGAGCGTGGAAGATCGCACAGCATTATGTTAGTCGTGTGTTTGTGTTCATGCCGACACACCAGTGGTGCGAGGTGTACTGACTTGGAGGACGGCAGTGAATGAAATAGAGGACATCACTTAATCACACCATGACAGCTGATGTGTCGAACTTTGATGGAGTTACTACAAAAAAGCATTTGGCTGCCCCGTGTGCTCCTCACATAAAAGGCAAACAGATTAGATTAAAATGGCATACAAGAGATTAAAATGGCACGGCGGGCGAAGAGATTTCATACAGCTGGCAGACGAGATCAACGAGGGCATGTCCAAACTGACAAACAGCCAGTTGGACTCTTTCCCTGCGTGTTTGTGAGTGTATAAAAAGAAGAGATTAGGTGAGGGAGAGAAAAATATTAATCATCAGGTTTTGGAAAGTTTATATGGGGACGGAGAGTGAGATGTGTGCGGGGGTGGAGAGAGCAGATTTTAAATGTAGAATAAAAATGAAAACAGAGCAGTTAGAATTTACTTTCAGGAAAGTTACAAAGAAAAAGGGTACACAGATTTTGTTAAAAGAGGCTGTGCCAGATAGGCCTCTCCGCTCCTGAATGACCCCTGAAGTGAAGCGTTCTGGAGTACAAAACACAGCCGTGGCCACTTTACAAGTGTTGACTCAAAGTTCAGTTCACATAGATTAAATATACTAGTTCACGCTCAGGAGCGGCACGGTGGGCTAGTGCTTAGCACTGTCGCCTCACAGCAAGAGGGTTCCTGGTTCAATCCCCGTGTCAACATGGGTTTTCTCTGGGTACTCCAGCTTCCTCCCACAGTCCAAAGACATGCAGGTTAACTGGTGACTCTAAATTGTCCGTAGGTGTGAATGTGAGTGTGAATGGTTGTCTGTCTCTATGTGTCAGCCCTGTGATAGTCTGGTGACCTGTCCAGGGTGTACCCCGCCTCTCGCCCAGTGTCAGCTGGGATAGGCTCCACGAAAAATGATGGATAGTTCACGCTCAGTTTTGAATGTTGAATTAAGTTTACAGTCAAAAAAATCCCTTTCGTTTTTTGGTCTGATGCTTCAACTCAATGTGACGTTTTCAGTTTTGTTGCAGATGTAGCTGACATTCGGAATTTCGTTAAAAAATGTGAGATTTTTCCAGTTGGATCAGTTTTTAGAATTACAAAATATGAATTACAGTCTATGTGTGGGGGTAGCTGACAGCCATCTATTTTCAACTGCTTACCCGGGTCGCGGGGGCAACAGGCCAAGCAAAGCACCCCAGACGTTCCTTTCCCCTGCAACGCTTTCCAGCTCCTCCTGGGGGACTCCAAGGTGTTCCCAGGCCAGATGAGATATATAATCCTTCCAGCATGTTCTGGGTCTGCCCCGGGGCCTCCTACCAGTGGGACGTGCCTGGAACATCTCCAATGGGTGGCGCCCAGGAGGATCCTGATCAGATGCCCGAACCACCTCAGCTGACCCCTTTCGACACGAAGGAGCAGCGGCTCTACTCCGAGCTCCCTCCTGTCCGAGCTCCTTACCCTGTCTCTGACATGCAGTGCGCGCTGCTGCATTCCAAAAGTTTACTCAGTTTATCTCAGGGTGCAGCCGTGAAAAATAGGCGCTTGGGAATACGTGTGTGCGGCACATTGCTCTGGCATTTGAGCGTATCAACATTGAAAACAGTGCGTGTAAAGCCCCTAACTCTCATGAATGTACAACACTTGCGTTCATGTTTCTTAGTTGCACATGGTTAGCTTCAGTTCATCGTTCACCAAAAACATGAGTGCCCTTTTAGGACGATCATTCACAACTCTAGCCGTGTCACTGTGGGTAGAAAGTATAATGGTTCAGTGGGAGGGAGTGGACGATGCGGACGCACCCAACACCCTTTTAAGATTCAGAGAGACTTTAGATGTTCTTTACTGAAACATCTGACAACAAAACCAAGGACAGAGATGAGAGCTGATTTCGCCAGCTGCTCACAGTGTACATAAAGTAAAACACAAATCCCTCGAGCACACGCAACTATGTTTACATTGCAGAGCTGCCAGGTGTGACCTGCATTTAAATACATTCAAATCCCCTCCTCACTCTGAACATACATTCCACTGTATCTCCTTGCAGCTAACGATTAGCTTCACTATTGATCAACCAGTTGATTATTTTCTCAACTGATCAATTCATTATTTAGACTATAAGATGTCAGAAAATTGTGATTTGCACATTCTCAGAATGTTTTCTGGCAGTCCGAAACACAAAGGAATTAAATTTACAGTGTCAAAAAAAAACTGATAAAAGCAGCAACTCCTTTGGGTTGGACCTGAATATTTGGCTATTTGGATATTTGTTTGTTGGATAAGTATTTGGTTTTCAATTGTGGTATTCAGATATTCATTTTTTGCTGTTATTTTTGTTGTTTTGAGAAATGAAGAAATTTTAAATAAGTTTCTCGAACCTCAAAGCTTCGGATATTTGTTGTTGGTTACTACCGAAGCTCCAGAGCCTTAAAAAATGGGACAGCTCGCCAGGAACAGTTTGACATTTGTTCTTTCTGTTTATCAGAAGAGTTCATGATTGATTTTATGAGGACAAGCTGCTGCAAACGATTAAAGGAAATAGTTTGACAACTTGGGAAATACTTGTTTGTTCTTGCTGAGAGTTGGATAAGAAGATTGATTTTCCATCCATTTTCATCCGCTTATCCGGGGCTGAGTCGCAGGGGCAGCAGGCCGAGCAAAGTACCCCAGACGTCCCTCTCCCCAGCAACGCTTTCCAGCTCCTCCTGGGGGACCCCAAAGCATTCCCAGGCCAGGTGAGATATGTAATGTCTGCCCCGGGGCCTCCTACCAGTGGGACGTGCCGAAAACGCCTCTAACAGGAGGCGCCCAGGAGGATCCTGATCAGATGCCCGAACCACCTCAACTGACCCCTTTCGATGCTAAGGAGCAGCGTCTCTACACCGAGCTCCCTCCAGATGTCCAAGCTCCTTACCCTATCTCTAAGGCTGAGCCCAGACACCCCACCGCTGAATATGAAACTACAGCAAGCAGCTGGTTAGCTTACCTTAGCATAAAGACCAGAAACAGGAAGATACAGGTCGTCTGGCTCTGTCCAAAGGTAAGAAAATCCACCTACCAGCACCTCTGACACTCACTGACATCATCATATTTTGTTTGTATAATGTGCAGTATGACAATGACAAATGTTTTATGGGCGGTTATGCACTTAACTACTTCCTGGCTGGATGCAGTGACTTTCTCAAGTTGCCTGGACAAAAAATAGTCCAAAGCCAAACCCCTGTAAAACCACAACTTGTTGCTTCTACACACTGTTTGTTGTACAGATTCAGCAAATGAGATATAATCTGTTAATTAGTGAGCTTCAGAGGTGCTGTTAGCCAGATTTTTTTAATCTTTAGACTGGGCCAGTTTAGCTGTTTCCCCCTGTCTCCAGTCGTTATGCTAAACTAAGTGGTAAAAATCTTCTAGGCAAGAAAGCAAAGATGTGTATTTCCCAAAATGTTGAATTATTCATTTAATCCAGTAATTGTTTCAGCACTACTTCCAGCACTGAGAGGCATGTGGCATGCAAAGCCCCCTGTGCCGCTACAGGATCACAGTGTCTCCCTGTGGGCCAATCAGATAGCTAAATTGACTCGGTTAAATCGACAAGTCAGCTAAAAAGGCCAAGGATAACATGGGGTTTGGCTCACGGGCCAAAAAGGGAGAAAGAGAAGATTGGTGAGACAGTGGCCCATCTGTATGGAGATCAGGTCTGTACACATGCCACACTGAGCCTGTTAAACCTGGTTCACAGGAGGCTGTGCAGAACATGTACACAGACATCCTTTAAGCAAACTAAACCCACATTAAATTGGCCCAGGATATGCGGCATGCATGCTGCACGCACACACAATCTGTATAGTGTCCTGCTGCTCATCCAATTACGACTGTGCCATGGGGGATTGGGATGAGGGCGATTCAGCTGGTCAGCAAAGATGAATGGCAGATGGAGGCACTAAGGAGGAGAGATCAATCTCTTCTGAGGAATAGGAAATGCCAACCAAGCAATGAGGAGGACAGAAAGAGTCGGCTGTGTCAGTCGCTCAGATGTAGGCAATATTGTCACAGAACACCAAAATGTAAATCCCAAAACTTGTGTCACCACTTGACAAAAACAGGAAAAAGCAGTACCGCAGATGATGAAAACACATGTGGTCACATCAGCCCAGTATTCCGAGGAATTTTTGATTCTGCTGGACACAACGGACAGCTTGTGCCAACCTTCAGTGCAAGTGTACTTTGGATATAGCCAGACCGAATGAGACAAGTTACACAGAACAGCCACATTCCTTTTATTTGCTCTGAGAAGCAAAACAAAGAAACGTTCCTAAGGGGCATGGCACTATATTCTTCCATTTGTATGGGTTGATCTTGTGAAGAAAACTTTGTTTTTCACGCATGCATCTGGTGATCAAAGGCTCCAAAAATGGAGAAAACTCGTTATCAAATCAACTGTTAACAAACTTTCACACAACTAATGCAGTATAATCCAAGTTTGAACTGGAATTGGATTATAAAGCCCTGTTTCCACCGAGCAGTACGGTTCAGTTCAGTTCAGTACGCCTCTTTTCTGTTTCCACTGTGAAAAGTTGTGGATGGCACCGATGGAACCGTTCTGTACCGTCCCCATGTTTGGTCCCCCCTCTGTTGGGGTACCGAGCACACAGATCTGGTACTAAAAGGTGGAGCTGTGAACACTGCAGTCTGATTGGTCAGTAGAGGACGGTCACTCTGCTCAGGGCTGAGTTGTGTCTGGTTTTGAGGCTCATGTAACCACTGTTCATACTGTGGAGAGTTTTATTAGTAAACTGGAACTATAAAATGAAAGGATGTCTTACTAACTTCACCGGGCTGACTGCTGTCACCTTTTAAGGTGGAACGTTAACTTGTAATGTTACTCAACACTTGAGGTGACGACGTGAATCAATCAACACACCTTAAATTTCACTGTGACAACTTTGACCATCACTTTAGTTTTTATATGACAGACACTTTTAGTAATGAGTGGATCTTCAAGTGTTTATATATATTAATTTCGGCCGGTTCATGTGAACTGCATATATTCTAATCCTCACTCGGAGAAAAAAAAAAAAGCATCATGGAGCGTTGTTCCTGTGGGCTCCAGCAACACTAAACCCCTGAGCTTACCTGAGAAGGACTAAATGCACAAACCCTCTATTTTTAAATATCCCATGGAGAGAGACTCTCACTGCAGCCTGTTTTATTTTGTTCTGAAAATGTCAGCGTGCAGCCTCGTTCTGTGGACGATAAACGAGGTGCAGACTTCCATCTGTGTCACCGGTAATGAGGAAATACAGTGAGTGCTGGATGGAGCAGTGAGTGACAACAACCCCGCCCACATTTAAGAGTACTGTTTGCAGTGGAAACTCTAGGGTCTACTGTGGGTACCATGTCTGAAGGGTTACTGTTGGTTCCAAAGGCACCATACTGAAAGTGTTTGGTGGAAACGGGGCTACAGTGAAACTTATTTATGCTCTCTTCAAAGGCAGACTCCATCAACAAAAACAGTAATTTTACCTTGCTGAACATGGAAGCTGCAGGCCTCCATCAATTAGTTTAAGGGCTTTTTTTCCATTTAAAGTTTGAACGGGGCTCAGTGGGGCTTCAGTGTGACAGTGGCATTCACGAGCTAACAGCGCTAACAACGATTGGAAATATGCAACATTTTTTGCAGAAACTACATATGAAACAATAGCCAGAGACTGTGTCATATTAAGTATCTGTGAGCTGTAAATTCACCACTTCTGAGCAGAGGAGAGAAGATTATGGTATCCCGGTGCCTTTAATTAGAAAGTCTCTCCCCTTCCGTGCAGCTGCATCATGTCTGCAGTTGTCTGTACCAAAGAGTAGCATGAAAGTCAAGAGCGCTCACTCTGAAGCAAATTCTAGGGACCAAAATGTCCACAGAGGCACACTGTTCAGCACGCTGACTAGCAAAAAAACAAGGTTTTCTTCACTAATACAGCGTAACACAGGGGTACACCTGTTCAACTGCTCGTTAATGTAAATAGCTAATCAGCCAATCACGTGGCAGCAACTCAATGCATTTAGGCATGTAGACATGGTGAAGACGACCTGCTGAAGTTCAAACTGAGCATCAGAATGGGGAAGAAAGGTGATTTAAGTGACTTTGAACGTGGCATGGTTGTTGGTGCCAGACGGGCTGGTCTGAGTATTTACTGGGATTTTCACACACAACCATCTCTAGGGTTTACAGAGGATGGTCCCAAAAAGAGAAAATATCCAGTGACCTTGTTGATGCCAGAAGTCAGAGGAGAATGGCCAGACTGGTTCAAGATGATAGAAAGGCAACAGGAACTCAAATAACCACTGGTTCCAACCAAGGTCTGCAGAAGACCATCTCTGAAGCAACAACACGTCCAACCTTGAAGCAGATGGGCTACAGCAGCAGAAGACCACACCAGGTGCCACTCCTGTCAGCTAACAACAGGAAACTGAGGCTACAATTCACACAGGCTCACCAAAACTGGACAATAGAAGATTGGAAAAACGTTGCCTGGTCTGATGAGTCTGGATTTCTGCTGCCACATTCAGATGGTAGGCTCAGAATTTGGTGTAAACAACATGAAAGCATGGATCCATCCTGCCTTGTATCAACGGTTCAGGCTGCTGCTGCTGGTGTAATGGTGTGGGGGAGATTTTCTTAGTACCAACTGAGCATGGTTTAAACACCACAGCCTACCTGAGTATTGTTGCTGACCGTGTCCATCCCTTTATGACCACAGTGTACCCATCTTCTGATGGCTACTTCCAGCAGGATAACGCACCATGTCACAAAGCTCAAATCATCTCAAACTGGTTTCTTGAACATGACAATGAGTTCACTGTACTCCAATGGCCTCCACAGTCACCAGATCTCAGTCCAATAGAGCACCTTTGAGATGAGGTGGAACAGGAGATTCACATCATGGATGTGCAGTTGACAAATCTGCAGCAACTGTGTGATGTCATCATGTCAATATGGACCAAAATCTCTGAGGAATGTTTCCAGCACCTTGTTCAATCTATGACACCAAGAATTAAGGCAGCTCTGAAGGCAAAAGGGGTCCAACCTGGTACTAGTGAGGTGTACTTAAAATGGCCAGTGAGTGTATAAATGGTCATTTGGGGGGTGAAATATTCCTTTAAACTGAAAATGAATCCACAAATATACCAGTTAAAGGAAGTGGAGTTTGTGTAACGTCTCAGGCCAACAGTAAATGCCTTCTTTAAAAAAAAATGACAACAATATTTCCCAAGCCTTAACCATGTTGCCGAATTTAAGCTTTACTGTGGTTTCCATTTACTGTATGGCTATAGAGGGAATAATAACTCACAAATACAGGCACTGAACATCAATCTGGAAAGTCAGTCTGGGTCTCATCGGACCACTTTGCACATTTTCTCTGACATTAAAAACGCAATATAATTTTTCCCCCTTCAGGTAACGTTTCAATCGATCGTTTTCAGTATATTATTATTAATGTGTCCTCTGGCTGGAGCTGCTACATGAGTAACAGGGAACAGTTAAGCCACCTGATCTGGAGGGATGAAGTGAGGAGATATGAGACTTTGGAGGGGAGAGATGGAGAGGATGATTGGAAGAGAACAGAACATGGAGACAAATAGGGAGGATTGTAAATGCACAAAAAAAAAAGGGCCGAAGAGTCAAAGAGGATGAGAGAAAAGAAGACCAAAGAGACAGAGTGGAAAATAAGGTGAAAGAAAAAAAGTAAAATAGAGATAGACAAAGGAGTAGGTCCATTACAGTTGAAGAGAGTAGATGACCATGGCATCATGCATTACTGTGACAGATTAAGGGTTAATGTCCAAGTGAAGGACTTTAATAGAAGAGTGGAATACTTCCATCACACACACACACACACACACACACACACACACACACACACACACACACACACACACACACACAAAGACAGGAATGTGCTGCTTAATGTGTGCTGCCGCGGGCTGAAATCAAAAGCAGTGATTCTGATAATAATAATTGCAGTGATTACTGCTTGTTCGCATATCTCCCAGCCATTACTCCTGTGTGTTTTTTTCTTTCTCTACTCAACTGCGTAGCCTGCATTAAATCTCCTCAATCTCCGTCGCTGTCAGCGGGCACAGCTGGAGAGGAGATTTCACAAAGAAAAAAACACATCCTCTTGCTCTGGAATCAGAGATGGAGAATGCCGCAGAAAATGTCATCGAAACCCCTGAAAGGGAGTTCTGACTTTTCTTCTGTAGAAAATAATGGCAGGTCGATGGGTTTGTGGTCGTGTGTGTGTGTGTGTGTGTGTGTGTTTAACCCTACTGTAAGGACTGGCAGAACACTGTTGCTGTTGTTCAGATATTTTGACAGATTATCACAGGAGAAAAAGATAATTTATGAGTGGACTTATGAACTCATTACGATCCAAATCACATTAGTTTTCCACTCATACCCTCCTGCAGTGTCTGTACAGCATTCGATGCAGGGAATCTACCTGTTTCAGTTGCACCACTGGCAATATGACCGCCGCTTAAAGGTGACCTATGATGCTTTCAATGTCTTTTTCTTATATATAATGTTACAATTTGGGATGTTCATATTAAACATGGCTTAAGTTTCAAATAATGAAGTAAATGTATGTAGAAGTAATGCTTGTGAGCAAAAACCTCAGGTTTCCTACCATTTACGGCCACGTTTACACGAAAACGATCCGCTGAAAACTGGATTGTTTCTCATTTTCGTTTTGAAAAAAGTTTCGCATTCAGACGACATTTTGATAACAATCGCTGTGCACATGGAAGTGCAAAAATGACCAAAAACGCTGTAGTTTACATGCCAGGCCAGTAGTTGGCGGTGTGACTTTGTGATGAAACAACATGCACCTGCGCACATGTGCTTCCTTCTACAGAGCGGTGATGTATAAACAAACAAAATGGCAACCGCACGAACGTTTGTCTGGATGGACGACGAGGTGGAGTTGCTACAGTAAATCTACACTTTGCTGGAGAAGCGATGATAAATTCAACAGGGTGAGCAGCACAAACAGAGTTCAGGAGTCCGCCATTGTTGTTGTGATGGTCGACTTTCTCGCGCATGCCTACTGAATGGAACCGTAATGCACACGTGTGAAAAGTCTCAGTTTTCAGAGGAACTGGATATTGCAAGTTTACATGGCAACGGAGACGATGCTGTTTCCGATCAGCCAAAAGCAACTTAAGTTTACCGTTATCGGTTAAAATCGTTGTCGTATAAACAGGACCTTAAACACTCTGTTCCCAACACTATTTTCTAATCAGGCTACAGTATGACATCATAGTGTGTTGGAGTTCTTTATATGGTCATCTGCTCCTGGCACACCACTGCAAGTGTTTACATAATGTAGCCCATGCTGTTACATGTAGCTACATGCTAACATCAGGAAAACGTTTTACTTTCAGTGCAAAGAAAAACTTGTGGACGCTACTTTTCTGTCTGTGATTGATTACAGTGACATACTGTATATGCATGCAACCTCCTCCATTTTACATAGCCTTGATTCACCATGTCTCTACGTTTTATTACAAATGCAAAGTCACTTATACTCATCACTGCATTCTTTATGATTTGGAGGGTTGGACATCATTGAGCACTCACAGACAACAGCACTGGTATATTTTCATCTATAAAGCAATACTGGTCAAACGTCTGGCCGACCTCTGCTCCCTACTGTGTGTCAGCTCTGGTAGTTACCAGCTACACTCCTCCAGGTGGTTGCTTTTTAATGTACCCTGGGTTTTAACAGCACCTTGGACATGGAACAACACTTTAGAAACACATCATACAGAATGTGGTGACAGAGACATGTGCTTGTTTTTCTTGAGAGGCCACTACGTTTGAATAGTTGTTGTTTTATTGTGGATTTTTGTTGGAGTTGTTGCATTTTAAATGTGCTCTGATTGGCTGCTACCTCGGCCAGGTCTCTCTTGTAACAGAGATTTTCAGTCTCTAAATAAATAAAATCAACAACAGCACTAAAGTTGCCATAGAGTGGAATCAACACGTTGACATAAACAGGACTGATGTGATTTCATTACGGTGTAAAATGCTTTCTGTTCTTCTGCCTTCCGTCAGTGCAGTGTCCTCACAAGTATACCACACCCACCGCTGTGTGAGGCAGAGACACACAGGAACACTGAATATGTCAACGAGTGACCGGATGAATGAATTGATTAGTGAATGGATGAATGGTGGCGACAATGAGTGACCCAGTCATGTGCACGTGCGCCGCTATATACGCTAACGGGCAAGTCATGGTTGCTATGGTAACAGTGCAGTCTGTCTGGGATGTACACAGTGTAGCTACATATTATGTTCCTTGCGAAACATTCACTCACTAACTACCAGCCCTGCGTGTTTCAGGGTAAAGTGCGCTGATTTGTCCAAAAAAAAAAAAAAAAAAAAAAGTTGAACTTGTGCAGCAACTGTGTGAAAGTGTCAGTGTGTGGGTGAGTTAATGAGGGGAGCTGCACGCCAGCTTCTACTTTATAAACTCTGCGTCACACTCAACTGAACAAAGAGTTGAGATGCCAGGGAGGGCGCACACAGACAAAAATAACCAATAAATAAAAAAGGCAAAAGGGTTTCTCACAGGGAGGAAGTCACGCCTGGGATGCAACAGAGGGACGCGTGGGTTAAAAATAACCCTGAAGTTTCTATTTCCCTCTACTGTTGTCTTCTCCATCTCCTCTCCCTCCTCCGCTGCTGCACTATTTTTAGCCCACGATGACTCCCCTACAGAGAGCGTGAGCGTCTGTCTGCCACCACACCGCACGTGAGTCGTCCGCACGTGCACTGCTGTCCATGAGAGGAAGCTCAGGCGTCATACACGACGCACACCAGCACTGCCACCGCTGGTGCCAACAGCAGCGGAAGTGAGGAGGGAGGGGAGGGGAGAGAAAAGAAAGACAGTGGATAGATAGACAATAATTTGGATAGATATTAACAATTTGATTTGGTTTTTGGATGTGGTGTCATGTGCTTCGATCTGCTGGAATCTGTTCACAGGCACCTTCCCAAAAGGGAGTTTTATTTTATAGGTTAAAAAAAAAAGGAGGGTCATTACCATCTGCACGTGTTTTCTTGAGCATGAATGAGACATTTTAAATTCAATATGACTGTAGGAAGTGTTGCCTAATGTCAGTCCACCACTTTAGTCCAGATTGAAATATCTCAAAAACTTTGGGATGGATTGCCAAGCAATTTTGCGCAGACATGAGTCGTCTCTGGAGGATGAATCCTAACGACTTTGGCGATCCTCTGACTTTCCTCTGGCCCCACCAGCAGGTTGCACAAACACGATGGCGATGACTTAACTTGTCCTTTAACACCATGAGGTCAAATTTAATTTTACCCCATACTTTGATTTATGACCAAATTCCTGCAAAACTAATGACAGTCCCATCAGCCTCAGCTGAACGTTAGTGCTGTTTAACAAGTGTTCAAAGCTCAACCCAAAATCAGAAATACATATTTTTCCTCTTACCTGTAGTGGTATTTATCAGTCTAGATTGTTTTTGTGTGAGTTGCAGAGTGTTGGAGATATCGGCAGTAGCGATGTCTGCTTTCTCTCTAATATACTAAAAGCTAGATGGCACTCAGCTTGTGGTGCTCAAAGTGCCAAAAAATACATTTGAAAAACTCAACAGCGATGTCTCTTTCTGGAAAGGTCAAATTAACTGAATATTTTCTGTCACTGACAATTTCTTTAACAATTCTGAAATAAATCTAAAGACTGTCTCTCATTTTGACATATTAGAACACTGGTGGTGGTCCTCCATGACTTTAAGTAACTGACTGATCTCAAGTGCAAGACCTCGTTGTCTAGCTGGCTTTAGCCATCACACTACATATCATTGCAAAATGCTTCACAGCACGCATGGTGTCTAAGTGTAGTGCTGCATGAGTGCACTGGAACAACACCACTTTTTTCCTCCAAGTGCAGAAATATAACATTTGCAGTTTGCATAATCCATCCATCCATTTTCATCCACTAATTCGGGGCCGGGTCGTGGGGGCAGCAGGCCAAGCAAAGCACCCCAGACGTCCCTCTCCCCAGCAACTCTTTCCAGCTCCTCCTGGAGGACCCCAAGGCATTCCCAGGCCAGATGAGCTATGTAATCCCTCCAGTGTGTTCTGGGTCTGCCCCGGGGCCTCCTACCAGTGGGACGTGCCTGAAACACCTCCAGCGGGAGCGTCCAGGAGGATCCTGATCAGATGCCCAAACCACCTCAAATGACTCCTTTTGATGTGAAGGAGCAGCGGCTCTACTCCGAGCTCCCTCTGGATGTCCGAGCTCCTTACCCTATCTCTAAGGCTGAGCCCAGACACCCCACGGAGGAAATTCATTTTGGCCGCTTGTATCCGCGATCTCATTCTTTCAGTCACTACCCAGAGCTCATGACCATAGGTGAGGGTTGGGACGTAGATGGACCAGTAAAGTGAAAGCTTCACCTTCCAGCTCAGCTCCCTCTTCACCACGACGGTTAGGCGCAGCGCCTGCATCACTGCAGAAGCCGCACCAAACCACAGATCCATCTCACGCTCCATTCCACCCTCACTCGTGAACAAGACACCAAGATACTTGAACTCCCTCACTTGAGGCAGTAACTCTCCCCCAGCCTGGAGGGGGCACTGCATAATCCAGTTGGAATTCATATACATTTATTAACACTATCCCCGCCATTAACGAGATAATCTGGCAAGCTATGTTTTCACTGTTATAAGATAGGGGGCACTGTTATACATCTTGCGAAACAGAACAGCACTGTTGTGTCCAAAAACCAACAACGAAGAAGATCTGCTGGAAACCGGAAGAAGCAGGGGCAGAGCTATCGGCGGTGCTTCCGGTGCGGGGCACGGGGGAACTGAGTGTTATTTATATTACTCTATTACTTCATACAACAAAGTCATGGTGGTCCCTTACTCACCTTACTTACACAGTAATCAGTATCTAGTTCCTAAAATGTTGGGGCAGAGGGTACTTGCTGTAGCTCTGGTTGAGGGTGAGAGGCTGTCAGCAGATAAACAGAGATCTGTGTGGGTACATGAGACCCTAAAAAGAGGGTGGATCATGGGGAGTACCACCAGTTGGTCCAGGAGCTTCTCCTCGATGATGGCTGATTCCAGGCATATTTTAGGATGACTCAGGGGCAGTTTGACAACCTGCTGTCTATCGTTGGGTCGTATAGCTCTGGGTATCCAGCAACCACTACCACCAGTTTCTCTCCCATTGTTTATCAATTGTAAACTTGTTGTCGTGACCACCACAGAAGGTCCGCCTCTCAAATCATCTGATTGGACAATGGGGAAAAAAATGATTTAAAAAAAAAAAAAAAAAAAAGGACGTGGGACGTTTTTTCACTCTGACTTAAAGTTTTTTTTAACTTGAGGAGTTCAGAGCACTCTGGCATAGAAAGCAGAAATGTGAGACGCATTGCAACTAAAAGACAGCGAGCAAAAAGCTTCATTCTCATTAAAAACAATTACAAAAAGGCGCCTCCAGCTGCTAAAAAACTTTCTGTCTGATCAGGGCCTAATTATCCTGTTCTCCGATTAACAAAATTAGCCTCAAGGTAATTAAATAAAATAAGTAATTGCAACCAGGCACATTTGGTTTTTATGTGAATAAAAGCCAAATATACCTAAATTTCTTCACAGGAAGCCATTTCACCACAACAGCTTGAGGCAATCTGACTTTTTCTGGAGCCATCTGTGAGAAGATAAAATGAAAGCTGTTCTACTGTCCTGTGACCAGGACATAATCTGCAAAGCTGTTCTGAAACAAATGGTTGGCTGAAGTCTCTTTTCTCCTCGGCATAAGCACTCCTGGAGATGCTCTGCCAGTGTGTGATTTCACATTAGCAAGTCAATGTTTAACGAGTGTAATTGGACTTGCTGCCTGTATGCTCATGCTTAGGGGACCGATTGTGCCCATTTTCAGGTTCATACTTGTATTTAAGGTTTCTACTAGAACATGTTTAAATGCTTTCATGGTTAGAAAAGACACTTTACTGTCCTCATACTGTCTGTGCTGGAACACCTGTACTAATGTTTGCCGTCAAGTTTTTTCAACTTCAGGAGTTCAGAGCGCTCCAGCAAAAACGCCAGGCGCTCAGAGCACGGAAACACAAAGCATGTGGCAACGCAATAACCGCAAGCAAAAAGCTTCATTCTCATTAACTACAATTACAAAAAGCCGCCTCCAGCTGCTAAAATGCTTTCAGTGTGATCAGGGCCTATCTGAGTAACCTGTTCATGATTTCTGGAAAGAGACATTGCAGTTGAGTTTCATAGTGCTTTGAGCACCACAAGCCGAGTGCCATCTAAACTAAGCACAAAAAGTAAGGAAATTTGTGTTTGGTAGATTATTCTTGGCAATAAATCTTATACCGCTGGAAAGCCTGTTTATTTCCCTTTTAAATGGTGCCACATTTGTAAGGAACCTGCATTTGTGGGATGAGCAGCAGAGCTGAGTATGTGGGTTGCGCCCATGATAAAGTTGCCAAATTTTCTCTGCCAATGCCAAACAGCTTTTTTTGCTGTTGCTATTAAGTCTTGTTTTGAGCTTCTGGTACACCCAGGTCATTCATCATCATCATTGGAGGCAATCTCAATGCAGAGGGATATCGAGATAAAATTCTGCAACCAGTGGCAATCCCATATCTCCACAGTCTGGAACCGAACTCTATCCTCCAAGATGACAAGGCTCGCCCCCACAGAGCGGGGTTTATCAGAGGCTACCTCCAGAATTTGGGAGTGGAGAGGTTGGAACGGCCTGCCAGCAGTCCTGACCTCAACCCCAGTGAACACTTGTGGGATCAGCTTGGGTGTGCTGTTGGTGCCAGAGTGACCAACACAACCATGTTGGCTGACTTGCGACAAATGCTGGTTGAAGAATGGGATGCCATCCCACAGCAGTGTGTGACCAGCATGAGGAGGAGGTGCCAGGCTGTTGTGGCTGTGTATGGTTCTTCCACGCGCTACTGAGGCTCCTGTTTGTTAAATTAATAAATTGTTAAATTGCCAATCCACCAAACAACACCAAACAAGAGTCAACAGCAAAAAAGAAAAAAGCTGTTTGGCATTGGCAGAGAAGATTTGACAATTTTCATGGGCGCAACCCACATACTCAGCTCTGCTGCTCATCCCATAAATGCATGTTCCTTACAAATATGGCACCATTTAAAAGGGAAAAAAACAGGCTTTTCAACGGCATACGATGCATTGCCAAGAAGCATTGTTACAATAAAGAAATAATAAATGAAACACAAATTTCCTTACTTTTTGTGCTCAGTTTAGTTCCATTATACTGGAGAGAAGTCAGACATCTCTACAGTCAATATCTCCAACCCTCAGCAACTCACACCAAAACAGTTTAGACTAATTTACAGCACTGAAGGTAAGAGAAAAAATATTTTTCATTTGGGGCTGAACTGTCCCTTTAAACTAAGATGAACATGGTCATCATTATAACTGCCCACTCAAAGCATCACTATGCATAAGTACAGCCTCACATGGCCGCAGACTCTTTGCCCTGCTTGAACCTGTATTGTAGCTGAAGTGAGGGGCACTGTCTGAGATCATCTAATCTTTTTTTTCCACGTCTAGAAAATTAAGATTTCGGATGTATAATCACTGTTGAGCCATCAGCGCCGTTTCTCAGAAACCCCTCATCCAGAAACTTTTTAATACAAAGAGTTGTTATTCACTTTAAAGCTCTTTGTGATAACTTGAAGTTTAGAAGGGCAGAAATTGAAACCGCAGTCTGTTGCACGACTGAAACAACAAACAAGTGAGCGCCACCTGTTGCTTGGAGATCAAGAGACACGTATAGAACGGTGACATTATTTCTTCATCAGCAAAAAACACACCTTTCTCTTTGTGCATCACTAGAACATCAGAACAGGCGAATCTGAAGGGTCTAATTAACGTAGATGCTTCATTAGACCCTGTGGGAATAATTACTGCAGTGGTAAAAATCTAACTATAAGAAAGCTTAGACTTCACCACATATCACATGAGCTTTAAACTCAAATCTTTTCCTCTCTGGTGCTTTGTGAACTGTACCTTTCTGCTCACTCTTTGTCTTATTTCTCAGGAACCTAAAAGAAACAGTTTTCTTCTACAGTTTTCAGTCCCGAGCTGACGGCAATGAACGCAGTCAAGCACTTCCTGTCTCAATGATGGCGGTACGATGATTGTGTCTCCTTTGAAGAGAAACCCATCACAGCTCATTATCTCTTCTTTATAAATGCAGCCCTGAACGCTCCTATAGGAGCCTGGCTCCTCTTCTCTGCACCATCTGTCTTAATTGTATGGAGTGTTTCTTTATTGTCTGTGTTCTTTCACGTGTTTTCTGAATTGCCAGCAGATGCAGGTATTTTTATGCTTGTATTATGAGTACAGTACGTGCCTCTAGATCCTCTGTGTGCCTGTTGTTTATGCTCTCGCTAAACCAAGAGTAAGATTCACTTCTTACTAGGTTGGTATTTCAGAGTCTTTGGTACAGTGGACATTTTAGCATACTGAAGACACAGCTTGTCAGTCTATGCTAAAGAATGCAGATGATTTAGTGCTTATTATTCATTCATTTTCTGTATCTGCTTATCCTGTTAGGGGTCACGGGGTGCTGGGTCCTGGCTGACAGTGGGCGAGAGGCAGGGTACACCCTGGTCAGGTCACCATACTATCACAGGGCTGACACATAGAGACAGACAACCATTCACACTCACATTCACACCTACAGACAATTTAGAGTCACCAATTAACCTGCATGTCTTTGGACTGTGGGAGGAAGCTGGAGTACCTGGAGAAAACCCCAGTGACATGGAGAGAACATGCAAACTCTGCACAGATGGGCTCCCCCATCCTGGGATTTGAACCCCCATCCCTGGGTTCGAACCAGAAACCCTCTTGCTGTGAAGCGACAGTGCTAACCACCGCACCACCATGTTACCATAATGCTAGTATGGTATGCCCATGGTTCCAGTGTAAAAGGCTTATACTTCAAATATTTTCATTGTCCAGACTGTCGACAACATCTGTGGTTTCAGCAAATGCTCACTAAGTTGGCATTTAAGTAATAAAGACCTCTAGCAGCCACTGGAATATTGAGTCTTCTCCGCGGGGGGCAAAGGAGGAAACTGTGAGTCGAGACATAAAGCGACACAAAGTCCATCGAGGTAAGAGTTTCAGGTGGATGGATGGGTCAACAAATCACCAGACTTTGACATGGAAAGTTGCTGTTTGGTTACTGTTTTCTACTGATAGTCGATTTATTTATTTTTTAACTAGGGCTGTACCCAACTCAGAATTATGTCAGTCAAATTAGATTCAGCCATCTAATACGAATATTTGACGATTCAGGTTTTTTTTTCATATATAGCTTTAAAGTTTGAACGGGCTAAGCGGAGTGTGCCGTGTGAAAGCAACATTCATATAGTAAACAAGCTAACGGCACTAACGATGGATCAGACACACGCAACAATATTTTTTGCCGACATTAGAAACAAAAGCAAGAGGCTGTGTTGAATCAAGTTCCTGTGAGCTATAAATTCACCACTTCCAAGCAGAGGAGATAAGATCATCTTGGAGCCTACTGGTGGAAAGTTTCTCCTCCTTTGTGCCGCTGCGTCACATTAACAGCTGTCTGTACCAAAGAGGGACAGCAAAGTCAAGAGCGCTCACACCGCAGCAAAATCTGGGGACCGGAACGTTCTTACAGGTACACTGCACAGCACACTGACTAAGAGAAAACTTCCTCAACTTGAAGCTATCTTAGCGGACTGAGGGCTCTTGGACTGACGAGTCGAATCTCTGACTTTCAAGGCCCTACTTTTCCTCTACTTATATGAAGCCAGGGACAAAGGTAATGTTACAAAATTCGACTCCATTATAACTCAGAAGGTTCACTGACAAAAGGGTTATAAATTAGCCTAGCGACAAGCAGAGATTTCCTCTGCTCATATGAAGCCAGGATAAATCACACACAAGACTTAAAATGCTATTTTTGTGGAGGCTTTATTGTCTTCACAATTTATTGTTTCTTATCTGTGAAAGTCAAGTCAATAAAAACTTTTGTTTCCACTGAGGGAAATGGTTTCAGCTTACAGAAACAGACAGGAGGTCTGCGTCTCTGTGATGTGTAGTTACATTTCTGGGGAGGTGCACGTCAGGCTACGGCTCTAAAAAGTGTTGCTGGAGAACTTGTGAGTAAGTGAGTGGGGCGGAGCTGCGTGGAGAGTGTGAGAGAGGAGAGATGCATGCTGGTATGTGTCATGTAACCCAACTTGACCCTATATCGATATAAACAGCGTTGTCCAAATTTATATCTTGCTTGAAAATATATCGATATAAGTACATAGTCGTTATATCGCATAGCCCTAATCAATAGTCAATGACCTGAGTCAAAATCTTCCCCACTGAAAACTGATTGAATCTTTCCATTTTTGCTGCCTTACCCACTGCTCTGACCTTCTCCTTCCTGTTGGCGTACTGCTCCTAATCTACCCTTTGAAGCATCCACTGACAATTTCACAGGTAGGTTGACGTCATCATATTTCACGACAGGTATTACAGTGACTAATAGTTTTCATTTCATGCTTATTCTCACAGCACCACATCACACCTTCCTGAGCTCTTGGAGCCGTGCTGTGTGTTCAGATAGGATGGGAATAAAGTTTCAATCACAAAGTACCTCTACAAGTCTTTTTGTATTCAGGAGTTAATGTTCATGATTATTTTGACCTTGTCTGGTCTGGTTTTTCTTTTGACAAATTTCTTCCAGTTTTATAAGCATTTTTCAAAAGTGTTTTCTTCTTGTTTCCTTACTGTCACTAGTATATCATCAGTGTATGCCATCCAAGCCTCTATCTCATTTTGAAGCCTTGAGAACCAACAGCATCCAAATGGGGCATTGACTGTCTAAACTTAGGAGCTTTTATCACTGACAGATAATTATCATGTGCTAATGAAATCTGATTTTATCTGCAGCTGGATGCTGATAGTGCTCTCATTTTATTGCTGGATTTAGATTTTGTGGCTCAAAACAAATTCTGAGACTTAATTTTGGCTTTCCTTTTTACATTCAGTGGGCTCATCGATCTTCTTAACAACTCCAATCTTGTCAGATTATCCCTCATGCAGGCAGCCAAGTGTTAACTCTTGGTACTGCAGTATCTTCCTGTTTGTTTTCCCTCCAGGCAACCTTGAGCCTTGAAAGGCATCCTTGTTTACTGACAGAGAATCATGTGTGGTGTTATATTTTCATCTGTATTTCTTCTGTTGACCCACTTCATTTCAGCACAAGCTTTCAGGCCTCATATTGCCTTCATCTTTTCCTTCACCACTGCTTGCAGACGGTTATTACCTCTAACTGCGATTCTAGTCGAGACGAGCCCAAATAGATTGAAAGTCACTCTTTTCTTATTATCTGTACTTTTCTCAGAAAATTCATGAGGCTAGATGGTGTGAAATTTTTGGTTTTAAGTTCAGTTGATGTCTTTGGGCTCATTTGTCATCCCTATGTATCCGGGCCCCTCATTATGAGAGATTGGTCAGGGTTATTCTTGCAGTTCAAATTGCGAAAGAACAAAAGCAGATGGTCAGGAGAGTCAGTCCAACACTTTGGTCCAGTGTGAAAAATCGTTGCAACTATTGGATGGATTGTCATGAAATTTAGGGTGCGTTCACACCTGCCCTGTTTGGTTCAGTTCAATCAAACTCAAGTTCGTTTGCCCCCTAAGTGCGGTTCATTTGGGCAGGTGTGAACACAGCAATCGCACTCAGGTGCACACCATCCGGACTGAGACCTTCTTCAAGAGGTGGTCTCGGCCTGCTTATAAACAAACTCTGGTGCAGTTCGTTTGTGGTGAGAACGTGTTCCGACCTTGATCCCAAAACAGCACGGTGGGAAACTGGAGAGAAAACTAGCACGGTTTGGCAGTACTTTGATCTAGAAAATGAAAACAAGATAACATGTAGGCTGTGTCAGAAAAAACTGGCATATAATCACTCGACTGGAGCAAAGTACAACCACATTCAACTCAAATAATGTGCAGGGTTTACATTCATACTGCATGGCGCAAAATGCCTCTCATTTCAGCTACTGTAAAATGAATTGCTATCATCTGTCAGATAATCTGCAAGGTTCAATGTGCCCCACATTTCAGAGGCAATCTATTTATTTTAGATGTTACTTTAGTGGTTAACTTTTGACTGAGTTGCCGTCATGTTCACAAGGGCTCTTAATGCACACAATATTTTTTGGGACAATAGCCCTGTTTCCACCAACATTTCCAGGAACTTTTATTTCCGGGAATTTATTTACCTGGGTAAAAGAATTCCTGATAATCTGTGTGGTTTGCGTTTCAACTGCACCTCAAAGTTCCGGAAATTTTTTTCCAAATCAGGTTGATGACGTATGGCGTTGAGTTGGTCATACCACTTGTTAGTACAGCGGTCAACTGTTGTGGTCCTTCAGCTTCTTGTAATCTTGCTTAAGTTTCTTCAACTTTTCACAAATTTGTTTCAGCGTGTGCCCTGTATTTAGCTCCACCAGCTTGTCGGCTATTCTTCCATAGACTCTGTCGTTTCGAGTCGCCAACTCAAAGTCCCGCTGAATTTCTTCCTCGGCAAATACGCTCAAAAGAGCCTGGACCTCGTCGTCCGTCTACTTCTCGTAGCTTCCCTTCTTTTGCTCCATTGTGGACTGGATAACAAAGTCATCGCCTGTGTCCACGATAATGCAACAACATGGTAGTGGCAATTTTGACTGTTTTCTGAGTGTTGTCCTTTTTTTAGACTTGTCGACTAGTCTTAATTAAAATTTTTGTTTAGTAGACAGGGAAATTAGTCGCCAGGGACATCCCTAATATTTTGTAAGTTTCCTATTTGTGTATTGATGCTTATTCTTGATGTAAACATACCCCTATAGGTTCATTTTTTAATGTATCGTCAAGATTTTGATATGTAAGGTTTTAGAGAGTGCAAGTTAACAATAAGGACTTCAGCATTTATTCTCAAGAACGTACCTATCTAATGTAAACTTTTTGGGGGGTATTTTTTAGATTGTCACTAAGCAGTTTTCAATTTTACCTCTTTATTGCTCTGTTTCCATGATTAATGTTGATTGTCACACCGATTGATGTTTGGTATTTACGCCTTTCCACTGCACGTGGGAAATGTGACTAACTGATGAAGGTCTGGTCACTGAAACGTTGCAGCATTAAAATCATTATTTTTGCAAGTTAGACAGTGTGCGGGAGTCTTTTCTACAAGTTTTACTCCTCAAGTCCCATCTTCTACATCCACATGCAGCAACAACAAAACAGCATCATTTTCTGTGAAGCCTGTGGCGTCCAGGCGCTCCGACAATCTTTTGTTGCAATTTTCTAAAATATTGCCCGTCTTCAAATCAAGTGATACTTGTACGGTAAGTTTTGTATCCTAACAATTTACTGCAAACTGCTCACTTCTGATATCAAGGTAGAAGTTTGTTCAGAAGCAAAGACACAAAAGATGTTAAAGTACATTAGCCATCACACATCCAAGCCCTTGAAGAGGTGAGTAGACCGATAAAAATGACTGCACTTAGCAACAACACCCTACAGTATCTCTGAATTCAGGTCACTGGCTCTCAGAAGGATAGCAGGACAAACAAACACACACTGACATATAAAAGAACAGTTAAATGTACTCTCCCAGTACCGCAGAGAGGTGTGTGTGTGTGTGTGTGTCAAAGGTGATGGCTATTGATTCACCACCTTTTCTCTGCTCTGTTCTGCAGATATTCTTCTTCCTGTTTCCTCTGCAAGAACTCAACTTTTAATTGTCACCTTCAGTTAAGAGAAAAAAAAAAGACGGATAACAAAAGGCTGTGTGTTTAAGTGAAAAGAGATGGTGTGTCAATACTTCTATGAATGAGTGGGGCTGATTAAATGTATGGCGTGAATGCACGTTGCAGTGTATCTCTGCTAACATCTAGTGGTCAAACCACAAACTGCAGACTGTAACATCACATACTGACTGGGGGGCTCACAGTGAACCAGGTGGTAGTTATGATATGATCACCACCTCAACAGCAGAAGCACTGATCCAAGTCAATGTGCACATTCAGGTCATGCTACTGCAGCGCTCTTGACCTTAAATTAAACATATTTTACACATCGCAAAATGCTTCCTGAGCAGCTGCATTAAAATGCATGGGTAGCTAGGAAACTGTCAGTTCTGGTAAATCTACTCAGAGTGCAGTGTTGGACGAAGTACTCACATCTTTTACGTCAATAAAAGTAGGAACACCACAGTATAAAAATACTTGCTCAGTCCAGACACAGAATACTCTGCCTTCTATCCCAGGCCTGGCAAAGACGCTCAGCCACAAAAAAGAAATCAACGTAAACAGTCATTCTACTGAAAAGTATATTTCATATGACACTGATCAGCCAAAACATTAAAACCACTGACAGGTGAAGTGAACATTGATCATCTAGTAACATGTTGGGAAACCTTGGGTTCTGACACTCATGTGGATGCCACCTGACACGCTCCACCCACCTGAACGTCAGTGCACAGCAGGTAGCCCTCCTTATGGCAGCGGCACTACAGAGTAGCAGGAGCTCAAGACGTCGACCTGGCTACCAAATTCCCCAAATCTCAATCTGATCAAACGTCTTTGGGACGTGCTTGAACCCCACCTCTCATCGTACAGGTCCCAAAAGATCTGAAGGTAACGCCCTGGTGCCAATCACCAAAGGACACCCTCCAGAGGTCCTGTGTCCATGCCTTCACAGGTCAGAGCCAAGTCCAGTCCGAGGGGGCCCCACCGTGGATCAGGGGTATCTCTGGGGTACTGGCACGTCCCTCAAATGTTTGATCAGATCGGGATCTGGGGTATTGTGAAGCAAAGTCGACACCTTGAGCTCTTTGTCCCGTTCCTTGGGTCATTCCTGAGCAGTTTTTGTGGTGTAGCATGGTGCATTGTCCTGCTGGGGGGGTCAATGCCATCGATAAGTGCATCCACATGAATGCCAGGACCAAAGGTTTCCCAGCAGAACATTGCACTGTAACAAGATGATCAATGTTATTCACTTCACCTGTCAGTGGTTTTAATGTTTTGGCTGATTGGTGTGTACAGGACAGTAAAACAAGAAATGAACCTCAGTCTCTCACCTAAATAACGAAATTCTGTCCTCCTCTGGGGTGGCGTTCAACCCTCCAGTCTCTAAGGCCAATGGTAACATTCCTGAGTGCAACTGTGCACACAGGGATCTTTGCCCTTTGTTTAGATTACACCTCACGTAAGGTTCCACACTGTGGCTGTTCTTTTATGAGACAATGAGTTCGTAGTTTTGGTTTATACCACGTACCAACAGACCGTTTTTCTTCAAACATGCGAAACATTTCACTCCTAATCTCCTAAGCTCCCAGGTTAACTTGTTCTGGAAAATAAATGACACGTTGTTCAAATAAAATAATGATTAAGTCATCATCCAAGGGATGACAGTGGGAGGTGTCCCAGTTAAATATCTTTTCAGCGAGTCTCTGATCCGATGTCTTCACAAGTCTGTTCCAAAGCCGAAGCATTTGGTTTCCCATCCCACATCTCCACCAATGGCTAGAACTGAGGTCAATTTATGGACACCTAGGATGAATGAAATCGCTCTATAAGGCACTGTGTACACCTGAGGCACAGTCAGACACAGGACACGCACATGAACTACAGAGTTGTGTATATGTATGAAAATCTAGATTGTCACGTTGTTTAACTTTGTGCCGAATGGCCCATTTCAGAATATATGTTAGCCTATATTACATTTTTGTCATGTATGATCCTTGTTTTGTTTTTTTTAAAGCGGTCTTATGAAATGTGCTGTATGAATAAACTTGACTATTATTGGATTAATGTGTACATCACTTTAGTGTTGCAGTTGAGAAAGGTGGGGATCATTTAAATTACTTTATATGCCTAAATTATGGAGTAAAAAGTAAAATAATTCCCTCTGAAATGTAGATAAGAAGTGTAACAGGAAATGGAAATACTCAAGCACCTCAAAAGTATACTTAGGTAGTATTCTTACAGTAAAATGTACCTACTTTCCATCACTGTCACAGTGTTATACAGTGCCACACAGTCTACTTATTTTATAGTATTTTTAGATGTAGTTATTCTTGTATATTTCAGCATTTTTATCCTGTTTTAAGTGAAAACAAGTCACTTTTCACCTGAGGTTAGGTGCGAGCCAATTAGCGCTAAAAACAGCACCTCTTCTCAGAGTCAGAACTCAGGTGACTTGTGAACAAACATTTTTTGACTGAGTGTGATTCCCACCTACCGTTTACTCCAATCTCCATCTTGAATGACGTCCATAAACCCAAGAGGCTCCTTGTGCCTCCGAAACTTCACTGGGAATCTTCACGCTTTTACTGGGTATAAATTAGAAACAGAAACTGCCAATAAGCAGTTCGGCTTACTTTTAATAGCACCATTTTGCCGAAATGTGTATAAATATGGGTTTAACAAGTCACAAGCTACAAGTTGTAGCCCAAGGCTAACTGTCTCCATAGCAACATTCTACTTCCGGTTTATATCTGGTAAAGAAGCCCACAGATACAGAGACGTGTTCATGTATGAGACGACACCGGCAGTGTCTGTTTACAAGTTTTTATTTTAAATTTTTACATTACTAATTTATTTTTATTGCAGTCCCTGGAACACGTCAGCTTTAAGAAAAGTGTTATCTGTTTTTAAAATGCTGTCTCTATTATTTATTTTTCCTTCACGTGACATTTCAGTCTGTTATTTGTGTTTTTTGACAATATGCGGACTCGACGATGTCTGATATTATGCAATGTTTTTTTCTTTACCTTTTTTTTTTTTTACTCAATATAAATGTTTTTTAAACAATAGTAGAGTAGGGTGATACAATACAAAACCCCACAATTAAGCGGCAAAGTAAGAATAAACACATGAAAATAAAATAACAGATTTTATTTTCATGTGTTTGATTTTTTTTTTTTTTGTACACAACCATCTCACTCTGCAGCAAATCCTAGGGACCAAAACGTCCCCAGAGGCAAAAAACTAGGTTTTCTTCACTAATACAGCTTAACATGTGGGTACACCTGTTCAACTGTTCATTAACGCAAATAGCCAATCAGCCAATCACATGGCAGCAGCTCAACACATTTAGTCATGTAGACATGGTCAAGACGACCTGCTGAAGTTCAAACTGAGCATCAGAATGAGGAAGAAAGGTGATTTAAGTGACTTTGAACGTGGCATGGTTGTTGGTATTTACTGGGATTTTCACACACAACCATCTCTAGGGTTTACAGAGGATGGTCCCAAAAAGAGAAAATATCCAGTGACCTTGTTGATGCCAGAGGTCAGAGGTCAGAGGAGAATGGCCAGACTGGTTCAAGATGATAGAAAGGCAACAGTAACTCAAATAACCACTGGTTCCAACCAAGGTCTGCAGAAGACCATCTCTGAAGCAACAACACGTCCAACCTTGAAGCAGATGTGCTACAGCAGCAGAAGACCACACCAGGTGCCACTCCTGTCAGCTAACAACAGGAAACTGAGGCTACAATTCACACAGGCTCACCAAAACTGGACAATAGAAGATTGGAAAAACGTTGCCTGGTCTGATGAGTCTGGATTTCTGCTGCCACATTCAGATGGTAGGGCTCAGAATTTGGTGTCATGGATCCATCCTGCCTTGTATCAACGGTTCACTTCACTGTCAAAATGTTGGGCTTCTTCACTCCTGACCTTTCCACAAACAAATGATGACACAGATGTTGTACGGTGGTTACGCCCCCTGTGGGAGTGCATTGGTAATAACTTTATTGCAAAAATACAGGTTCCCTCTTTCCCCGAGCAACACCACCCCAGAACTGACACACACAGTCTACACACACCCACAAACAGTAAACCATCTGCACTCTCCAAACCTCTCTCGTCTCTGACCATCGCATCATTCACGCACTTTCATCCTTTAGTTTACATTCATTCGCTCTCTCTCCTCCCTGTCCTCCTCCTCGTTGCTCTCTTTTTGCATTCCATTGGTTGAGACATAGTAGTTAGATGCAGAACAACAAAGTTCACCAGCAGCATTAAAACGTGAGATCTCCTCCACCTCGCCGCGTCTCTGCCAGAGTCCGTGAGAGCGCCCCCCGCGGGTGGGTGTGTCTGCCTCCTGACTGTCTCTGATACAGGATCGTGAGGGAAGGTTGATTTGCATAGCGGACTCATGCGCTACAATTGGCTACATTCTCCCACATCCAGAACCCAAAATAAACACACGAACAAACAAAGAAAAAAACAACAAAATCTGAACCTAAATGAAAGTAAAAACAGCAATGTTAAATACGCTCTCTGAGTTAAGTGCCAACCTTTGGTTTAGTTACAACGATCAATCAACATCAGTAAGTTCTTGAACTTTACATTGGCCAGTTGTTGTATAAGGAGTTATTTTATATAATATTTAATAGAATAAAGCATATAATAAATGTACTCTACACATGTCAGAATGCTCCTCAGTAAAGGGGGTGAATTAACTTCAGTACTGTGTAATAACTGTTCATACAACTGAGAAATGGTTGACATCTCTGAAGAAGATAGCTCACTGGCTGAAAATATACCTCTAATACATATATATCATATAAAGCATATTCATATTAGACATGTCACTGTCTCAGGCTGAAGATGAGCATTTTCTATTCACATCTGAGGTCTCAAAACCAGTTTCAGTGGGAGGGAGAAATCATAAAGTGTGGATTGGTAAGTGCCACTGAAGTTCACCTGAGGCCTTTAAGTGAAACAAACGCCATCGTCGACTTCTCTCCGGCTGCTTCTCGGTCAAATAGCCTTCAGAAAGTGCACTTCTGCCGTGTAACCTTGTAAAGCGCACTTGAGTCAATCCCTTTCTTTTTTTTGTCATGGATAAAGCCTAAGAGAAGGGTTTCCTAACCTACATACTCTCGTTCCATCTCGACTTTCCTCCCCTGTCGGCCTATTTCTGGTGCTACTGTTTCCTGTTTGCAGGCGTGAATTTAAAAGACAGCAAGGAAGAAGGAAAGAAAAGAACAAGGAGAGAAGCAGAGAAAAAAGGAAGCGCTTTTCTTGTTTAATCTCCCGGTAGAAACGGGAGAGCTGTCATTAGGTCGGCGAGCGGTTTTTGAGAGGGAGGGCGGGGGCGGAAACTCCAGCTAGACACTTGTGAAGTGCACTCCACTCCTATTTGAAATGCAGACATGAGGAAGTACCACTTTAAGTTTATCAATATTCGTTAATTATCATTATCAACATTCCATAAGGTCTTATTAATTAACATACAGGTTTCATACATGAGTTTTTCTGTACATGACTTTTAGTTATTAGTGAGTTCGGTCTCGGGCGGGTTTACTGTGCGCGCACACAGGAAGAAAAAAAACAAACCCAAAAACAAAGAGAGAAAAAATATGGCTGTCCATCTGAAACAGACCCAGTTCGGCTATGTGTGCGTCCAACAGGAAATGCCCGTGAAGAAAGAGGAAGAGGCGTGGCTACTTGGTAAGAGTCTCCCCCTGAGCTGAGGGTCCTGTAGGATGGAGGACGAGTCTGCCGAGAGCTCAGGTCCCAGTCGGACCCGGCCAAGTGAGCGACCAAGCCGACAACACCACTGAAAGCGGCATGCTCGCCAGGCTGCACAGGGAAATCCCTCTGAAAACCCAGGGGGAGACAAGAAACAACAGTCCCGGGAAGTAGGGGGGGAAGGTTGAGGTTGTAGTTGGGGGTCAGAGTGACTGCATAGACAGAATAGTAGGTCAAAAGAGGGCAGGAGGGAGGGAGGAAGGCAAGGAGAGGCTAAGCGGGGTGCTGCAGGCGCTGAGGGAGGCTCTACGTCAGTGCAGATGTGCATGTGTGCGTGCATGTGTTTGCGTGTGCATGTCGTTTGAGGGAGAGGAAGGAGGAACGGGATCGGAGTTTGATCCTCCTGAGCCGACTCCAGGTCTGTCAAGGAGAGGCCCCGGCGAAGACCCCGGCGCTGCTGCCCCGACGCGGAGGTGGACGCTGTGAGACATTAGTGAAGCAGAGCGGGACTCTGATCAGAAGACAGCTTGACCCCCGTCAGACACAGCCAGAAACTCCCTGCACCGCCCGACAGCTCCTGAGACGAGAGAGGAGACAGCAGGTCAGCAAGGCACAAAGGTGCACATTGAATTCAACCATTTTGAGACACATGTTAAGGTCCGGTGTGTAAGCTTTAGAGGGGTATATTGGCAGAGGTGGAATATGATATAATAAGTATTTTTTCATTAGTGTATAATCACCTGAAAATAAGAAGATTTGTGTTTTTGAAACCTTTAAATGAGCCGTTTGTATCTACAGAAGGAGCGGGAGTCTGCAATGTTGCACTGCTATGTTTCTACAGTAGCCCAAAATAGGGCCATTTGTGTTTTAGCATCGGCCACCATAGTGGCCAATGACTTATTAAATGTGAAATTGCTTTATCCAGTGTTTCTACCCGTTTAAATCACTGAGTACATTTGTTTTGGAGAGGAGGTTGGCTCCAGGGAAAAACCTACTGAACATCTTGAATTATCAAAGACAAAAAGTGAGCACAGATTAGCATGAGCTGGGTTAGCAGCCCATCACCAACATGCCGAACAGCATCAGAAAAACACTGATTTCTAACATGAAACTGCTTCATTCAGTGTTCTTACCAACCTGAATCACCAGGTGTGTTTGTTTCGGAGAGGAAGAGACCTCTGTAGATAATTCAGCTCCCGGTAACAACCTCCTGAACAATGAACACTGAAGGAATCCTAACCAGGAGAAGTTTCAGCTGGTTGCAATCTGCGACACCCACCACTAGATGCCACTAAATCCCCCTAGATCTTACACACTCGTAGAGCATTTTGTCCCACACCTTGTGACAAACAAAAACAAACCTCACTGAACAACATTTCAGTTGGATTACTTTATTCTCCATCTCTTGTACAGTATATATATTCTCTTGTTTATCTATGGAATGTTTGAAATTTGGCTGGAATTCAATGTAATGTTATGTGAAAAATAATATGACATTAGCCGTGTCTCAATTCAGGGGCTGCAGCCTTTGAAGGCTGCATTTGAAGACTGATTGCGTCACATCGGAGCGACCAAGGCCGTCCCATTTCGAAAGTTCCTTTAAATGCAGCTGAGAAATGTAGCCTTCTTTCCCAGAATTTGGAGGACGCAACGGATGAATCCTCCAGTTGTTAACTAGCCAACGGTTAACTGGTAATAACATTACCGTTAACTAAAAGCACACAGCTTAAACAATCTTAATTTAGTAAGTTTACCCAAAATAATTCAGACGGCGGTGAATCATCATATGTAATAACAATCTCTGGGTCCATGATTTAGGGCTAACTACCTTACTAGCTAACTCCTACTTTCGTCAAGCACAGCTGGTTGCTGGGTAACAGGAACGCCACTAGTTTGTGGTTATTAGCTGTGTCTTAATGTAGGGGCTGCAGCCCTTTGAAGGACACGGCCTTTGTGGTCAGTGTTGGCCACGTCCTTTGAAGACTGCATCAGCCAAACCGAACGGTCTTTGAAATGGGACGGTCTGGTCTGCGGAGGATTTCCTGGTTGCGTCACCAGTTGTTTTCGCCCCGAACCATTGGCGTTCTTGTTACCTAGCAACCAGCTGAGCTTGACGAAAGGAGTAAGCTAGCAAGTTAATTAGCCCTAAATCATGGACCCAGAGATTGTTATTTTTAATTTAATCCTTGAGGAGATGATTCACCGCCGTTTGATATATTTCAGGTTGATGGACCGTTTTCAGGTAAACTTATTAAATCAAGATTGTTTAAGGTGTGTGCTTTTAGCTAATAGTAATGCTAACGACAGCTAACTGTTAGCTAGTTAACAACTGTTAGTTAACTTAACTTAATGTATAGTCGTCACCGGCGCACATTGCATCTTGGGATAGGTTGGTCCATGATGGATTCATCCGTTGCATCCTCCAAATTCTGGGAAAGAAGGCTGCATTTCTCGGCCGCATTTGAAGGAGCCTTCGAAATGGGACGGCCTTGGTCGCGTTGATGTGATGCAATCGGTCTTCAAATGCAGCGTTCGAAGGCTTCAGCCTCTGAAGTGAGATACAGCTAATATATTGTGAAAAAAGGTGCAGTTGTAATGTTGTTTTGCACGTCTTGCATTTATGTTCATTTGTATTCCCTTTGCCTCATCTTCTCTGGTCATGTGACTAATTGATTGACTGTTAAACCAGCAGAAACAATCTCCCATGCCGCACTCAGAGCATTTACATGCATATTATTATCCTTTTCGGGATGTGACCTTTTCATGGAAGATTAAAAACCTGGTTATTCATCTCCCTGGAGATTTAATGAAACAGTATCCAGGTTTCTGAGCACATGGCATGCAGTTGTGTCTCGATTCCAGTGAATGATCAGAAACCTGGTTTTTACATGCCACAGTCTCCTGGTTTCCATCAGAGTACTCGAGCTGGCTTATCAAATCACGACGTTGTGTTTACATGCATAGATCGAAAGCAGGACAGGTGAATAAAGCCTCGTATACTGGAGACCAGTTACACGACTTGATTCTTTTGAATTCACCTCATATCCAAACAGGCTGAAAATAAATCTGGCAGGTTTCAAGGGTCAGTGTCTATCTGCTGTTTTGTCATTCTTGTGTTTGCAATATGATTGTTTACTGGTTTGCTTATTATTTACGTGCCAACACCTCAGGCAGCTTGCCCCATAAATGTCATTTTAAACAACAGTTTAAGTTGTACGTCTATTCTGGGGAGAAAAACATGTTTCTGTGTCAGTGTTTGGTCTAAAATGTTAAAGAGGAACACCACCAGAAAATGTACTCATATACTCAGAACATTCCCCTGGGTGCACTCAGTGTCATCTATAACATCCATCCCAATTCACTGTCTGTGGAGCAGCCACAGACTTCATACTTGATGACATCACAAATTTGACATTTAGTTCGCTAGTTTTTGGATTTAGGAGACAGTTGTAGGTGTTTACCAGTATTTTTGGACTGTCCATATGTATAAGTTCCCCTTTAAAGGCTGACGAGAACTGACATATTCACCAAAGTTCAAGCGTTGACTTTCCCATACCCATAGATATTCATATACATATCGGTCCTGGCATTCATGTGGATGCCACTTGATACGCACCACCCTCCCAAACACCATTACAGACCAATACCCCCCCTCATGGCAACGACACTCCCTGATCGAAGTGCGCCGCCCAGCAGGACAGTGCACCATGCCACACCAAAAAACTGCTCAGGTTTGGCCCAAGGAATGGGACACAGAGCTCAGGGTGTCAACCTGACCTTCAGATTCCCCAGATCCCAATCCAATAGAACATCCACTGGGCATGCCGGTACCTTTCCTCACAACCCACTGGACTTGAAGGATCCGTCAACAACGCCTTGGTGCCAGACACCACAGGACACCCCCAGCGGTCCTGTGTCCATGTCTCGACAGGTCAGATGCTCCGCCGTAGATCAAACTTGGCTTTGACGCATTGAGGCATGGAGACTGATCTCTGGGGTACCAGTTTGTCCAACAGATGCTTGATCAGATTGGGATCCGGGGAATTTGAAAGCTAGATCGATGCCTAAAGTTCTTTGTCACGTTACTTGGGCCATTCCTGAGCAGTTTTTGCAGTGTGGCATGGTGCACTGCCTCGCTGGTGGGCTACTTCCATCAGGGGTACTGTTGCAATGAGTGGGGGTACTTGGACTATAACACTGTTTAGGTGGGTGGAGTGTGTACAGGGGCATCCACATGAATGCCAGGACCAAAGGTGTCCCAGCAGAACATTGCATTGTAATGAAATGATCAATGTTAATCACTTCACCTGTCAGTGGTCATAATGTTATGCCTGATCAGTGCTGATATATATACATTGATAGATAGATAGATAGATGTATACCACAGCCTACCTACTTAGCAAGCCAACTTGCTAAATATTCTAGTCTAACGGCAAGTTTACTTGTTAGCATAGCCACCCTAGTTAGCAAGCTAACACGCTAGCACTGCAGTCACTTACAAAGTTTTTGTTCAGTGTTACTGAGGAATTTATTCACAATTGTGCCAACTTCAATTTGAAAAACTAGCTTAGCTCTGAAGAAGCACAAAGGAATTTTAAAAGAAGCACAGGAGCAGCGCACTGATGATGTCAGAGGGCTGTGATTGGTCGACTGCATTATTGGTCCTGGAACGCGATGTGGGATGTTGATCCAGGAGCATGTCCTACTTGGCAAAAAATATTTTTACTGGGTTTCTTATCTCATGTCACTCTGTATTCCTTGTTAACTTGTTATTTTTTCCTTACTGTCTATTTGTTTCACCTGTTGTGCCATTATATGGGTCATGTGATGGCCTCTTATTGGTTCCTGCCACTGTATAGGTGGGGCCACACCTGTGTTGTATGCCTCACACTAACTTATTATTCTTACAGTCAAAGTTATTAAAATAAAACAAATCATGTTTAAAGCAAGAAATACCCTGCTAAGAGGAAATATTGTGACTGTGAGGGGGGTTATAATTTAAGGGGATTATTTCATTTCAAAACTCAAAGTGTGCATACAACCAGAAAAAGTTTTTGTATTTCAACATGCGGAGTGAAGTTATGGAACAGTTTGAATGTGGAGCTCAAACATACACTGATTTAAAATGAGATATAAAGACATGATATTCAGGAAGTACAGGGTTGAAGAAGGGGTTTGACATTCACCACTTGTTGACAGGGATTACTGTTTACTTTCTCTACTTATGTACATACACTCACCGGCCACTTTATTAGGTACACCTGTTCAACTGCTCCTTAACACAAATAGCTAATTGCCAATCAAGTGGCAGCAACTCAATGCATTTAGGCATGTAGACATGGTCAAGACGACCTGCTGAAGTTCATACTGAGCGTCAGAATGAGGAAGAAAGGTGATGTAAGTGACTTTGGTTGTTGGTGCCAGACGGGCTGGTCTGAGTATTTACTGGGATCTTCACACACAACCATCTCTAGGGTTTACAGAGGATGGTCCCAAAAAGGAGAAAATATCCAGTGACCTTGTTGATGCCAGAGGTCAGAGGTCAGAGGAGAATGGCCAGTCTGGTTCAAGATGATAGAAAGGCAACAGTAACTCTAATAACCACTGGTTACAACCAAGGTGTGCAGAAGACCATCTCTGAAGCAACAACACGTCCAACCTTGAAGCAGATGGGCTACAGCAGCAGAAGACCACACCAGGTGCCACTCCTGTCAGCTAACAACAGGAAACTGAGGCTACAGTTCACACAGGCTCAAAAAAAAAAAAGGATGGGGAGCCATAGCTTCTCATGCCATCGAAATATAACCTTCCATGAACTTTCTGGACTCCCTGAATTTATATAATTAAATTTATTTTTTTTCATTTATTAATTTTTTTTATTCTAATTTATTTTATTAATTTTTATTTTCATTTAACTTTTTTTTTTTTTTTTTTTTTGCTTGTTTGTCTGTTATTGTCTTGTCTTGTCCTGCCAGGTTTATATATCAGTAATTTGTATACTGTAAGTATTATCGTTGTGTGTTGTGCTTTCTGTGTTTCACTGCTTTGCAAAAAGTTCAATAAAAATATGTCTTGAAAAAAAAAGAGGAAAAATATATATTTTTTATTTTGAGGTGAGCTGCACCTTTAAAGAATGATACAATTGATGGATAGATGTATTTTTTTTTATAGAAGAAGTTGATTTCTGTTGGAAATTTTAACCTAATTTGAGACAGATTTACCCAGAAATGAAAAGAACGTTTGGCTCTCCACAGTTATTACAAATTAATGCACATCCCCAGGATATAGCAAATAGGGGCTTAACCTACTTTCGTGCCAGATGAGTTCGCCAGAAAGCAAAATGTTTACCAAAACATTTATAAAATATCAAGAAAAGACTTTTACTTTGCAATCCTGACCTGATTTAGAAATTGCTCTGAAACACTCATCTGGCGCTCAAAGTAGCTCAACCAAGGAAATGTGTACACTCCTCCCAGTCTCAAGCAGATGAGTGTTTCTTTTTCCTTTAAAGATTACAAGTCAAGTGAGCTCAGCGCAGTGTTTACCTGTGAAGCGGTGGAGGGAGGTGGTGATGAGAAGGTGTTGGTGATGAGGAGGATGGAGGAAGATGATAGTGGTGGAATAGCAACAGGGACTCAGAAGAGAGGAAGTAAGCAAGGAGAGGCACTGACATCAGCCTGCTTCACCTTTGAGAGAGAAAGAGGAAAGAGAAGGAAGAGAAGCAGAGACAGGAGGACAGATTGAAAATCGAAAAACAAAAAAAGCAGGACAAAAGGGAGACAAACAGCAGAGGGGGGAGAGCACAGGGAGAAAAGCAATGTGTAAAGTGCCACGGCCACGGGACATCAGGCAGGTGCAGTTTAATAGCACGGCCACAGGGAGGCAGCAGAGCACAGGAAGTCACACTCACGAAGCTGCGGGTTGCAGTCAGGCGGCTGCGGCGCGAGGTCACCACTGTGCCGCTCAGGCTGCGTCCAATTCGTCTCAGGTTCTCCCCGTCATCAGGCTCCACCCCGAAACGCAGATCCCGCAACATCATTGGCTGCAGAGGGAGAAAATGTCTGTCAGGCGCTGGGAAATGGATCCAACTGACGACCTGCGAACATGTGAGGGGATTCTGTTGGAAAAAGCTGCGTAGATGTTAACCTTGTTGAGGTAGGTGGGGGTGCTGGTGCAGTCGGCCCCGTACACACTCCTCTCCATGTCTGCGTTGGGGGTCTTGGAGCGAGCCTGCCCTCCCACCCTGGATATGAGCCTCTCGGATGGGCTGCAGCCTGAAAACACACAGGAAGAGCTGGAGGTCAAAACACAAACACACAAGGATGGATCTGTACGACACGTTCTTCAATGAGTAACCTTTCACAGCCGAGGCAACACGTCATCACAACATTCAATATTCATTCTGTCCCAGTCCTTTACTGAACATATTCCACTTCTTGAGTGTTCAAACACTCGATGCTGTTTTTATGGTTGCACGCTGTCAGAATATTAAAAAGTCTCCATGTCTTGTGTGTTAATTTACACGCATTTTCCTGTTATTTAGGTTTGGAAACTTTGGATTCTGGAAATTAACATAAAATTATGCTTTTAGGAAAGTCAGGTGACAGCAACGACAGTCTTCTGACCAGGACCTACTGGTTGTCCCTCGTCAAGTGCTTGTTCCCTGGTGTGTTTCTCTTTGAGGCCTCAGTGGCCTGTATTTGCACCATGTATCAGGTGGATTTTATACTTCTACGCTGAAGCGACGCCATACCCTACGCTGTAGCCTGACGTGCACCTCCCCAGAAATGTAACTACACGTCGCAGCTAGGCAGACCTCCTGTCTGTTTCTGTAAGCTGAAACCATTTCCCTCAGTGGAAACAAAGCTTTTATTTACTTTAATTTCACAGATAAGAAACAATAAATTGTGAAGACAATAAAGCCTCCACAAAAATAGCATTTTAAGTCTTGTGTGTGATTTATCCTGGCTTCATATGAGCAGAGGAAATCTCTGCTTGTCGCTAGGCTAATTTATACAATGTAAAATGCCATAGGCTTGTGCTAATAACGTTAGCATGTTGTATTTGTTTGGAAAACGTGTTTAGTATAAGACAGTTGTTTTGTCAGTGAACCCTGTGAGCTGTAATGGAGCCGAATTATGTAACGTTACCTTTGTTAAATGTTGCTGTTGTCCCTGGTTTCATATGAGTAGAGGAAACGTACGATAGCAGGTAGGCTAATTTATACAATGTAAAATGCCATAGGCTTGTGCTAATAACATTAGCATGTTGTATTTGTGGGGAAAATGTGTCCAGATAAAGACAAGTGTTTGTCTGTGAATGCTGCGAGTTATAGTGAAGCTGATTTGTGTACTTGTGTTTGAAATTGTCTCTATTAAGCCATGTTTAATGTGTTTTTAATGTGTGTTTAATGTGTGTTTTGAATCAACAAAACTTTACAGCACTTCACAGAAACCTCCGCCGCCGACTGCCGTTTTGGAGGTGTAACTGCAGAGTGACACAGACACACCACCACACAGGTATAGATGTTCACAACAGCGTAGGCGACGTGCGTAGGGTCTGCCGCTTTGTTTTAACTGTTATAATGAAGCTCAGCTTGAGTTCACGCAGGAAGACTTTCTTTGTGTTCATCCATTCACAACTCTTTCCATCCCAGCTGACTATGGGCATTCCCTCTTCTAGTAATCCAATCAAACTTCGCCATGATCTCTATCAGCCAATCAGGATGCTACTGCAGGTAAGGTGGGGCCCTATTTGACAACAGATTCATCGCCCTCCTTATATCATATCATACCATCTCGATGGGGTCTAATCCTCAAAGACTTCAAAATTTTTTCATTCCCATGTGCACATGTTAATAAATATTCTCTTCACTATAAAAAAAGAATCTCTCCCTGTGTCAGCGTGGGTTTTCTCTGGGTACTCCAGCTTCCTCCCACAGTCCAAAGACATGCAGGTTAACTGGTGACTCTAAATTGTCCGTAGGTGTGAATGTGAGTGTGAATGGTTGTCTGTCTCTATGTGTCAGCCCTGTGATAGTCTGGTGACCTGTCCAGGGTGTACCCTGCCTCTCACCCAGTGTCAGCTGGGATAGGCTCCAGCCCCCCGCGACCTCTAACTGGATAAGCGTTTACGGATTATCATTGAATTGCCTTTATTTTTATTGATCGCACATTTTATTATATAATTGTTTTATTGTACTTTGTGAAGCATTTTGCAAATTTTATTTCTGTGAAAGGTGTGATATCAAATACATTTCATATTATTATTATTATTATTATTATTATTATTATTTACAATATACCATATTTTACAGTTAATATACAAGAAATCAACATACATCCCTGTTTTATATTTATATTTCATGGTACTGTACTTGCACTGTCAGATAAACACTGCAACTTTACGATAAAAGTGCCAACAAAACTTAAAGATATACGATGCAGAATTTTCTGAAAAACAATGTATAGACTCATGAACACTTATGAACCACTAGAAGTTTGTGGTGGTGTTTTTTGCACAGACTCTGCCCTCTGCCTGTATTTTCTTGTTTTGCTCTTACTGTCTGTGTTCAGGACATTTATGGGCGTGTACCCCCAGCGTGCTCAGGTGGGTCAGGGCTTTATGCAAAGGTAGGTGTTTTACCTCATTATGTTTGCGTTTTTTCAGCACAGAACTCTTTTGAGCCCTTTTTAAGGTGCTTTCAGACCTAGAGTTGTCTTGCTTTGGTCTGAATCAGGCACTAATTTTGTTCCAAAGTTGTATAATTGCCTAGAGTTGGTTCGTGTTCTCACGGCAGCATTTACAAGCGGACCAGATCAAATGCCTTGTGTGAGAAAGCTGCTCTTGATTGGTCAGAATTTCCATGTGGGAAAAATCCAGGAAGTAAAGAAAACGTTGAAGAAGAGTACACTTGCAAGATAAATGTGACACTTTCTAATGTCACAATGGAGGGACAACTACGCAGGTTGATTTTAGCGCTGCTCATCGTGGACTATATTGCTGTCATTGTTCATTTGAGTCAAAGCATACAGTTTGAAAACGAGGCGCGGCTCCAACTAGAAAACAATGTTTTGATGCATTGGATGTGCTGAATGTGCATATTAAGGCAGTACAGGAGGAGGCGCACATTAATAATCCTCCAGGACTGTAACATGCTCATGTTTAACCCAAACAATGTGTCGGAACACGTTCTCAAAACAAACGAACTGCACCAGAGTTCCTTTGTAACCAGACTGAGACCACCTCTTCAAGAAGGTCTCAGTCTGGTTGTTTTGGTGCACACCTGAGTGTGATTGCTGTGTTCACACCTGCCCAAACGAACCACACTTAGGGGGCAAACAAACTTGAGTTCAATTGAACCGAACCAAACAGGGCAGGTGTGAAAGCACCCTTACACAGAGATCACGTTATTGGGCTGCAACAAAGTCCCTTATTCATGCTGCCTTTGCAATGGCGGTATCATGCCGCTCCAGTGTGTATTTTTAAACAGCATGCCGGCATCGCTGAAGCAAAAGAGGCACGGCGCGTTACATGTAACACAACAGTGTTGGCCTCTTGTCTGACACATAACATCAGGCAGCACTTTGTAAACAATAACATGGCAATAACATTCATTTACTGTCAGCGTTATATGGCGGCTGATCTCGTCCTCTGCTTGAAGGGTAAGGAGCTCCCTGACTTCAAAGTCTAATTTGCTTTTTCCGCCTCTGTTCTTCTTCTTTGAGTTAGCTGCTAACTGCTATCAGCTACTTTTAAAATCTCCCACAGTGGGTCGCACACATAACATCCATCCCATCCCAGCTGACACTGGATGAGAGGCAGGGTTCACCCTGGACAGGTCACCAGACTATCACAGGGCTGACACATAGAGACAGACAACCATTCACACTCACATTCACACCTACGGACAATTTAGAGTCACCAATTAACCTGCATGTCTTTGGACTGTGGGAGGAAGCTGGAGCACCTGGAGGATAACACTGCATAATGTTAACGATACACCTACATTTTTCATGTATTGTCATTGTAATAAATTTCTGAAGTTGTTTTGATAGCTCTTGGCTTGTGTTTGACTCTGTGTGTGTGTGTGTGTGTGTGTGTGTGTGTGTGTGTGTACCTGTCTTTCCAGCCTGCAGACTGGCCTGGTAAAGGGAGTCAAGCTCAGACAGCTCAGCCTCTTCGCGGTCACACGAGGGATCACTGTGTTGCCCTGGGGCATGCTGGGAGCTGTAGTGCCCTGGAGAGGACTGGCAACTGTAGCTGTAGTGCTGACTGGTCGTCTGCGGCCTGATGGGGACACAGCGGTCTGGGGGCGTGTCATACGGCGTCACCACGGCGTCAGGGCGGTCCAAACTCCAGGAGGACCAATGACGCGTGCCGCTGTCGGCGGCGGCTTCGTGCCTCGGCCAATGCTGAGCGGCACCGGCGGGGGAATGGGGCCGGGGGGGCTGCCACAGAGGCGTGAGAGGTTTCCTTTGCCCCGAGGCTTCCAGAGGGGAAGATGGGGGAGGAGAAGAGGACGGAGGGGGAGGGTGTGTGTGTGTGGGTTCAAGGTGTGTGGAGTGTGCGGTGTGTGTGGTGTGTGTATCCCAGAGACGCAGAGGAAGCGAGGGCAGAGAGATGGCTAAGTGCTTCCCCAGGGGTCTGACACTCACCCCCCCTGCCTGCAGCAACTCACACAGCCTCACCCCCGTCCCCTCCCTCCCATCCTCGCCTTCCTCCCCTCTCCTCCCCATGCATCCACCCTCCTCCCCCTCCCCTTGGCTGGAAGGGGCGCAAGGGTGAGGGATGCTGAGGGTGAGTGGGGGCCGAGGGGGAGCGGGCCGATAGGGTGGAGGGGGCGGGTCCGGGCCCAGAGCAGCGTCCTGGTTGGGCGTTGCCTGGTCCTCTTCCTCCTCCTGATTGGGCGTCAGCAGTACTTGGACCGGGCCAGGCTGTTCACTGGAGGACACAAGAGAGGGAGGGTGTCAGTCAGCCGGCCGCACGAGGGGGAAAAAAAAGCCCCCAAAAAAAAGAGCTGCTCTGACGTCAGGTGAGTTACTGCATCGAGGGAAGGTCACAACAGCACACCAGGATAAACAAGCAGAAAACACACACACACACACACACACACACTCACACAGAGCAAACAGCTACACAATGATGCAGCCTTGTGCAAGCATCGCTTTGTGTACGGGATTTCACAGCCATGCTGTTTATGAGTCAGGCACAAGCTCAGCTCCATTGACTGACACATCGCTGCGGATTCACCAAACTTAAACTCTCCGATGTGAACACACTCAGCTCAAACAACCAAACACCTGAAGACTTTAATCTGATTATCAAAACAGCAATCTACCCTCTGCTGCGCTGATGCAGTAAATCAACACTGAAAATAAATGTGGCTTCTACAGCCTGGTGTAATTCAGTCTCGGCGGGGCGCTATATTACTTTATTGATTTACATACATTGAAATGTGGAGGATATGATATATGTTGAACATTAGTGGATCCTCTCTGCAGAGGCCCTGTACTCTATCTGTGTAGCGGCGCGTGTAGTAAACTCGTGTGTGTGTGTTGGTATGTGTGAACAGCAGGTCTGTAAATTTGTGTGTCTATTTTTAAAGACAGTGTGCGCAAACCTGTCCGTGTCTACGTGAGCGCCGGCCCCCATCCCCCACATTAACTCTCCCGTCTCTTTTTCAGCCTTAGTAATTACCCAGCAGGCTTTGCAGCAGCAGGCTATAAATCAGAGGCTTGTGTTGATCAATAGAGGAGAGGAGGAAGGTAATAAAAGAGGCTGAGCGCTGAGCTTTACCTCCTCCTCCTCCTCATCCTCCTCCTTACTGCTGTTAACAGTTTGGATTTATTAATTTTTACTTTTTTTTTGCATCCGTTTAAGCTGAGTTCTAATGAAAGAGAGACTTAACCCGACATTAACACGACTAAGTCAGCAAATCCTATCAGTCTCTACCTTATAGTATAAATTCAGCTGGTTCAAAGTGCTGCAGTAAGACTCCTTTTAAGATCTAACGGGAGAATGTTTCAAAGTAGAATTTAAGATTTGATGGACCAAGTTTAAGGCACTAAAGGCTCCTGACTGTATTTCTAACCTCTAGTTTCTATTTCTAGAGCCGTTGTTAAATATACAGATTGTACCTCTGCATTGTCGTATGTCTGCCACCTCCGACAAAGTTTAGAGAAACAGTTCAAACAGTAAAACTATGCAGTGCTGATCAAACATGAACCAAGATTCTGTTACTGCGTTGCCTATTTCTCACCCAAAATGTCTCCAGAAACATATTTAAATGCATTGTTTGGCTGTAAGACAAGAATTAGTTAAAAAAGAGCGGCGCCATACTGTTTCCTGTGTTGTAAAACTTTATAAAAACAGTAAAACTATGCAACGCTGATCAAATATGAACCAAGATTCTGTTGCTGCCCTGTCTATTTCTCACTTGAAATGTTTCCAGAAACATATTTCAGTGCACTGTTTGGCTGTAATACAAGAATCTGTGAAAAAAGAGCGGCGCCATACTGTTTCCTGTGTTGTAAAAGTTTTGAAAAACTGAGTTCAAACTATAAAACTAAGCAGCACTGATCAAATATGAACCAAGATTCTGTTACTGCATTGCCTATTTCTCAACTAAAATGTCTCCAGAAACATATTTTAATGCACTGATTGGCTGTAATACAAGAATTTGTGAGAAAAAAGTGGCGCCATACTGTTTCCTGTGTTGTAAAAGTTTTGAAAAACTGAGTTCAAACGGTAAAACTAAGCAGCACTGATCAAATATGAACCACGATTCTGTTACTGCATTGCCTATTTCTCACCTAAAAATGTCTTCAGAAACATATTTTAATGCACTGTTTGGCTGTAATAGAAGAATAAGTTAAAAAAGAGCGGCGCCATACTGTTTCCTATGTTCTAAAACTTAAGAAAAACAGTAAAACTATGCAGCGCTGATCAAATATGAACCAAGATTCTGTCACTGCGTTGCCTATTTCTCACCTAAAATATCATCAGAAACATATTTAAATGCACTGTTTGGCTGTAATACAAGTATTTGTGAAAAAGAAGCAGCGCCATACTGTTTCCTGTGTTGTAAAAGTTTAGAAGACCTATGTTCAAACAGTAAAACTAAGCAGTGCTGATTCTTTTACTGCGTTGCCTATTTCTCACTTAAAATGTTTCTAAAAACATATTGTAGTTTACTGTTAACTGTAATTTGAGAATGTTTATTACCAGCTGGTAGCCATATTGTTTCCTGTCTCAAAACAGCCAAGCTTGCATTACGTCATCTACTACCAGGAGCGTTTATTGGTCCAATGTGGCGCAGTGCATTCTGGTAGTTGTAGGTTTGCTACCTCTTGAACAAAGGCAAATGCCATAGTCCTCTTCCTCTGTTTTATCTGGTCATGTGACACCAGCTCAAAAGTATTTCCATCTTTCTACTGCATACACAGCCTAGTTTTATAGGAAGAGCATCTTTCCAGCAGTGACATACTAGAGTGATACAACGCAGAAAGACTGGATCAATCAGGGCACCTCAAAGATATTTTTTCTGTCTCTCTGTGATTTTACACTTATTTTTACATACGTCTTTTATTTCATCTTATTCTATTCATATTTTATACCACTCTGGTTTATGCATTTTCTTATGGTAGTATCTGTTGGTTAATCAATAAATCATTTGGTCTATAAAATGTCATAAACCTGTGAAATATGCCTGTCACAAGTTCCCTAACATTCTCATTGTTGATTAATATGTTGATTAATTTCAAGTTGTCTGGTGAAAAATGTCAACCAGCGTTTCCCAAAGGCCAAAATAATGTCATCAAATGTCTTCTTTTGTCCACAACCCAAATATATTGAGTTTACTGTCATTAAGGAGATTTAAAAAAAAGAAAAAAGTCACATTTAAGAAGCTGGAATCAGAATATTTTGAGTTTAAAAATTAGTCGGACAGATTACATGGTTATTAAATTAGTTAGTTAAAGGTGATCTCTTTAAACTGCTTGTTTTGTCAGACCAACAGTCTAAACCCAAAATGTTCAGTTAACTGAAATCCATGGGATGCCTGGACCTCATTTCTTTCCTGCAAGTCTAGATTTATTATTATTCAACTCTATTACATGTGATTAAATCTTTATCTCAGATTCTAGATGAGCTGCCTCGCTCTTTTTAAATATTAAACACAACACTTCTTACAAAAACTTCGCCTTCCCCTCCTCATACAGCAAAACCGACACATCAGGAGGGACTTACAGTAACACACAAACACAGCAGCAAAGAGCAGAGACACAAAAAGCAAACCGCAGCGCAGGATCTGTGACTACAATCACACGGCAGCACACAGGACAGAAACACAGTGACGGACTGCAGCTTCACGGTGCACAGAGGGACAGATCGGCGGCACACAAAGAGCGGAGGGAAGCCTTGGCAGCACACAGCTACAAAGAGCAGCACAACAACAATGCAGGGAAGCAGTGAAGCACGGAGAAGCAGAGAGCGACTCTGTCTCTCTCTTTTTATTCTCGATGGCGACACAGAGCCCAGCAAAGCAGGTTTTTTTTTTTTTTTTTACTGCACTGCAACAAACACGCAAACACAAAGGGAATAAGAAGAAGTTACTGTATACAGTCAAGTGTGTGTGCTTGAGAACACACATACGCACATACAGCAGGGTGTGAAAGTGCAGTGCTTGGGGTTACAAAAAAACGGGGGTTCTGGGATTTTGGGGCAGCCAGAGCTGAAGACACACACATGAGGGTGTTGAGGTGTTTTTAGACAGCCAGCACCCAGAGGACACACACAGTGGAGTCCTGAGGTGGGTTTGAGGACAGCTCGAGCTGAGGACACACACGAAGTGAGGGAGGGAGGAAGGGAGGAAAGGGGGGGGGGGGGGGTCTGAGGTGGTTTTGAGACAGGCACCGCTGCGGACACATAAGGGGGGGACAGTGGTGGTACCTGCGAGGCCCCTGTGGGCGGGCGCTTCCTGTCTCCCGTTCCATTTCCTGTTCCTGCCTGCGTTTGATTGGGCCCCCAGTGCTCCTCATGCACGCAGCTACAGCCAATCCGCTATGAGCGTTAGCCTCATGCAGGGGTCTGAGCACAGCTGAGGATGTTAACAACAGAGCGGGAGATAAAAAGGAGAAAAGACAGAAAGATAAAACGACAGAGTGGCAGAGAGAGAAAGAGCGAGGGAACGGAAAAGGAAGGAAAACAACAGAGAAGAATACCAGGAGGAAAGAGAGCAAAAAGATAAAGACAGAGACAAAATATGAGGATGAAAGAACAGGTGAGACAAAAGGAGACAGAGAAAATAGAAGCAGAGCAGAAGGAGTGGTTATGAGGGGGCCAGCATGCATTACGCTCCTCTACTCTAAGTCAATGTGTGTGTATTTTATACATGTTTAGAGTTGCAAAGTGTGAGGACTTATTTAGGGCGTATTCTTATTTTTTAGGTGACTGACAGTTGGAGAACGTCTTCGGATTTCATAAATCGTACATACAAAATATAAGCGATTGGGTTACGAGTCCCAAGTAGCATTTAGCTAAGAAACACGTTATCACAGAGCTCCAAACTCAGTTGCGTGTGGCGCTAGCTGCGAGTTAGCACAGCTAAAAAATGCGCTTTGTAGGAATCTGATAAAACCTTCAGTTCAGGGGCTGATTCTGGGTCAGTTTTGGATTAATCTATGGTGCTTTCAGACCTAGAGTTGTCTTGCTTTGGTCTGAACCAGGGTCTAGTTTTGTTACAAAGTTGTATAATTGCCTAGAGTTGGTTTGTGTTCTCAAGGCAGCATTTACAAGCGGACCAGATCAAATGCCTTGTGTGAGAAAGCTGCTCTTGATTGGTCAGAATTTCCATGTGGGAAAAATCCAGGAAGTAAACAAAACGTTGAAGAAGAGTACACTTGCAAGATAAATGCAACACTTTCTAATGTCACAATGGAGGGACAACTACGCAGGTTGATTTTAGCGCTGCTCATCGTGGACTATATTGCTGTCATTGTTCATTTGAGTCAAAGCATACAGTTTGAAAACGAGGCGCGGCTCCAACTAGAAAACAATGTTTTGATGCATTGGATGTGCTGAATGTGCATATTAAGGCAGTACAGGAGGAGGCGCACATTAATAATCCTCCAGGACTGTAACATGCTCATGTTTAACCCAAACAATGTGTCATGTGACTGCAGTTGGTTCAGATCGAGGTCGGAACACGTTCTCACCAGAAAAACGAACCGCACCAGAGTTTGTTTGTAACCGGACTGAGACCACCTCAGAAGGTCTTGGTGCGATTGTTTTGGTGCACACCCAAGTGCTCAGGGGGCAAACGAACTTGAGTTCAATTGAAGCGAACCAAACAGAGCATGTGTGAAAGCACATAACTATGATTTGTGTATCTTATTTTCAATTACAACAAAAGAGCCAAATTTGCTGTAGCTCTGATTTGTGCTTTCGTCTCCATTTCACCTCACTAAACTGATGGAAAAATTATGACGAAAAAAAATCAAACTGACAATCATCAGCTAGACTCATTGCTAGAAAAATGTCGCCAGCAACACCATTGTTTTACTATGGTGCGTTGCGCCTGGCTTGTGCTTCTCCCCTGCGTTGCATGTTTCGTTTCTCTAGCAGTTTCAGACGCGTAAAAGTTAAAATGTTCTCAACTTTTTGGCACAATGCGCAGATTCACACCACTCTACAATGCCACACTTGGCCCTGGCCGCCAATTAAATCTAGCAAGATGCAGGCTGGGAACAGTTGGACACTGGCAAAGGCTGGTCAGAGATTGATATTAGCAGTATTTGATTCCAATGAAGGTCATCTGATTATTTAAGTAATAAAGAGCAAACGCATGCACTGAGTTGCATGAGCAGCCAATGGTGAGGTAAAGCTGCTTACTATGCCAATAAATAGGCTAGCTAGCCAGGTAGCTGTTGGACTGTAAGAGAGCTACGGAGTATGTCAGAGGGAAGGACGAATTTATATCTCAAGTCGTGATGGTTTCTTGTGGGCTACTGCCGTTGAGAGAGAAAGAGACTACATGTAAGGGGGACATGGGGCACACTACGCTGTTATTCCCAATGTGCTTTGCCAAGGCATCTTTGAAACGGTCGCACTTGTTGCAACTAGGGCTCTTATCGCTGTGGAACAGCAACGTATCACTGCAGTTTGGCGGCTAACCACCACTGCAATGAAATGCTATAATTAACGGGAGAACGTTAACAGCGGAAGCTTCAGTGGAAACACACTCGCGGTTCCAAGTTTGCCGACCAGCAGCTTGAGGATATGTCTTTGCAATCGGTGGCACAGCAGTGTTGATAGGCTATTACTCATGAAGTATAACCAATCAGATAGTGTTATGAGCAGAATCAGAACCAAAGTTGTGCATTTCTAAATTAATTTATGATATTGGCTCAAAAAAAAGACCTCATCACCGTTGCAGTGTCACGTGACCGCGGTATTGCTGTGATGCAGTTATTGTCACAGCCCTTTTAGCGACAGGTCTCGGTGTGATCTGACCCTGAAACTAAATTATGTAACTTCTGAAATACGTGTTCTCTTACAAATTAAAAGTTACTTTCTTGAGGAATAAAACATACCCTTGTTGACTTTAATACACTCAGGGTGTTTAGCACCTAAAGCCTGACTTGGTCTGATACGACCGTTAGCTTATGTACGTTTGCTAACATGAGGAAACTAAATATCGCTGTATAGCAGTTCATCCAAGTTTTCAGACTCTTCTCGACGTTCCTGTTTAGTAAAAGTTATATTATGTCAAAGTAGATTCCCGTGTTTTATGTTGACAAACATTGAGGATATCATTATAAGACAAAAGGACGTCCTTATAGAACGGACAATACTTCAACACCCAGCATCTCTTCCCACTTTGCAACTCTACTGTAAATGCACCAATATGTAAAGTTGGACTGTAGTTAGTGAGTCTAAAAGTCAAGATTAGATAAGTGAGGAGCAAAGTTGAGGCTACGTTCATGAAGCCACAGACACCAGACAGGGAAAAAGATTAAACTTCTTTCGGACAAAGCTTTCTATGGTGCGTAGCCTTGTGAACGCACCCTGAATGGTGTTAGTTGGTTATAAAAAAAGATGCAGAGGAGGACAACAAAAGAGCAGCCATCACCCACCCTGGCTTGGACTTTTGATTGATAGAGGCAGAATAAAGGAAGGTTGACAGCAGCTCTGTTGTTGTCGTTGGCTGTAACGTCCTCTAAAACACTGAGGCAGATTGTTTGGAGTCCGCCTGAAACCATCGATACGGACGTGGGAAACCAAATTCTGTTACGTAATCGCACTGATAGTGATGCCATCTGTTCGTTCGCAAGTCGTCCTTTCACTTCATCAAGGTCGAGTGTACTCACAGGGGTGTGTGTGTGTCTGTGTGAGTGTGTGTGTGTGTGTCAGGTACATGAGGCTGAACACACTAAAGCACACACAGTAGGACAGACAGGACACAACATAATAATCCCTGATATAGATTTAGTTAGTGCTGAGCTGGAGGGGAAAACCTGCACACCTGCAGTTCAGACAAGGCTCTCTCCCTTACACACACACAGACACATATCCTCTTAAAATAGTAACACAGGCACAGAAAAATATAATTTGTGGGTGCAAGGACCAAATATGCATGAAAACACACACACACACACACACACACACACACACACACACACACACACACAGGACCACGCCAGAGCTGTCTTTCGAGCCAAGTGTTGGAGTAAGACTGAAGTTTCATCTCATTAAGCCTTTTTTTTTCTTTCTTGGTAAGAATTTTAATGTTTTTCCTTTAAGTCTAAGATAAGTCAACTCTCAAAGCAATCAAGTCCAAGTCAAGTCTCAAGTCCTAATTGTGACTTGAGAGATTTAGGACTGCAAATCCATAAAGTTGGGGGACTTGCCAGAGACGGATTAAACAAGACTTAGAGTGTACAGCCATGCTGGCAGCTCTGTGAGGCTGTACTTAGGCACAGCAAAGAGCTAAATGCTAATGTTAGCATGCTAAAATGCTGATGTTTACCAGGTGTAATATTCACCATCTGTGTTTAGTGTGTTAGCATGCTAACATTTGCTAATGAACAGAAAAGTACAGTTGAGGGTTATGGGAATACCATCATCACAAATGTAACAGTTCTGGATGAGTTTAATTTTTGACCTCATGGTGGTGCTAAAGGAAAGGTCATGAGATCACCAAAGTCCGTTGGATTCGTCATCTTGGAACCACAAAGGTCTGGACAAAATTTCACGACAATCCATCTTATGGTTGTTGACATATTTCAATCTGTACCAAATGGTGCACCAACAGAGCAATCCATAGAGTCATAGTGGTGCACACGTAAGAGAGAAAAGGGGCGCAATATCGTGACTTTAAAGGGACAGTTCACCTCAAAATCAAAATACATATTTTTCTTCTTACCTGTTGTGCTGTTTATTGGTCTAGATTGTTTTGATTTGAGTTGCCGAGTGTTGGAGTAGAGCAGTAGAGATGTCTGGCTTCTCTCCAATATAATGAAACTAGATGGCGCCCTGTTTGTGGTGCTCAAAGCTTCAAAAACATACATTTGAAAAGCTTCACAGCAATGTCTCTTTCCAGAAATCACGACCCAGTTACTGAAGATAAATGTGAAGACTTGAAGAACTATTTTCTTTCTATCGAACTACACCAGTCAACTGTATTACTGCCCAGAAGGAAGCGTGCATCTATTCATGGACAAGAGGATCATGCTTGTGACAATGCGACATGTAAACACTCAAGTCCCAGTGAAACGGAAGTTGGACTGTCTTTAGCTTCTGTGTTGGGATGTATTTCCCAGTGAGACAGAATATTCAAGCAGTGTTGAGTAGGGATGCCTGCGATTAGTCATCTAAATGATTAAACGCCTGCCCCCTCGCTCGTCGGCACCAGAAATATTAGTCGGTGAAACCAGTTAGTCTTTAATTCATGTACAAGGCTGCTTAACTGTCATGCAGCCGCCCGCCACTAGTGGGTGCTACAAAGCCGTCAGACAGCAGTCCCCCTCTCCGCGGTAATGCTCAAGTAGACTGGAGTTTTAAAACAGCACGGTGGGAAATTGGAGAGATGTCCTCTCACACAACCAGCGCGGTTTGGCAGTACTTTGATCTAGAAAATGAAAACAAGGTAGCATGTAGGCTGTGTCAGAAAAAAACTGGCATATAATCACTTGACTGGAGCAATGAGCAACCACATCCAATTCAAGCATTTGGATGTTAACCTGCACAGACTGACGGCCGCTGCTGCTAGCAATGCTAGCCACACTGACATCATTCACCCAGAGATGCTGTGATCCCGCCCGGTCTGAGAAGATGACGCAGCTCATCACGACAACAACCTCGCAAGATATGCTTCCACTTTACTTTGTTGAAGGTAAAAGCTTCAGGGAGTTCATGGAATATGCTGAGCCTGAATACACTGTGCCAGGATGTGACTGTTTTCTGAGTGTTTTTCTTTTTTTAGACTAGTTGACCAGTCTTAATCAAAATTTTTGTTTAGTCAGCAGGGAAGTTAGTTACCAGTAACACCCCTAGTGTTGAGTTACAAGAGATATTTAAATCCTTCACATTTGATTAGACTGCTAAAAATGGGCGAGCTTAGATTTCAGCGTGATACAGAGCTGCAACAAAGTCTGCTGCCGAGTAGACTGTTGGCTCCACTTTCCCCTCCCTCGCCGTTGATAACAAATTAGACTTCCGCCATATTGTTCTGGAATTGAAAACAAAGGGTTTTGCCCACTGATATCCAAACACACGTCTTTCTATTGCTTTCCATATTGCTCTGTTAGCTACTACAACCCACAATCCGTGAAGTGTGGTTTTATACGACCACTGCTTAGGAAGTCGCCAAAGTCTCAGCTCAGCTGTAACGTTAGCTAGCTCAGCGGTGCTCTGTGAGCTAGTAGTTAACGCATGCTTCCTTCTGCACAGTGACATGATTGTTGGCTGTAGTTTAGAGCTGTTTGGTACTAGGAACTATTTTCTTTTTTTCACTGTGCAGAAGTAGACATGCATCTACTTCTAGTTCACCTAGCACCACTGAGCTAGTTACTATTACAGCTGAGCCAAGGAGGACGCCATTCATGTTTACATCTTGCACTGTCACAAGCATGAGCCTCTCTTTCATGAGTAGATGAGATGAGTAGTACGTTTCCTTCTGCGTTGGCACGTGTCGATAGAAAATAGGTCCTAGTCTGTGGATTATCTTGAGTAACCGGGTCATGATTTCTATCAATAGACATTGCTGTTGAGTTTTTAAAATGTACATTTTGGCGCTTTGAGCACCACAAGCCTGAGTGTCATCTAGTTCCATCATATACAAGAGTTCACTCAGCAACTCACAGCAGAGCAATCTAGACTGATAAACAGAGCTACAGGTGAGAGGAAAAATATATATTTTAGATTTTGGGCTCAACCGACCCCTTTAGTTCCTTGTATTAGTCCAGCTCCAAAAACAACTGGATCCTTTTCTTCCCATAAAGCACCTCTATATGTTATTTAGGACCCTCCGTTCCTGGTACACGCCCACACCTTTCAGAGCTCAGAGTTTGTAATATAAATTTGTAGTCCCCAAGCCCAAAATGAGATTACTCATCTGATGTAAATTGAGTAATTACAGCAGATTTGACAAAGCTCCTCCAGAGCCACAGAAGACATTACAGTCTTATTATTCCCCGTGACTGGTAAATTGAATTTGACAGGTAGAATCGGTGGAGAGCCGCTTTAAGTATGACTTGAGGTCCCATGTCTACAGCTCTTGAACACACACTCCCTCACACACACACACAGAGATACATCGTACACACGGGTACATACATGACCATTTTTATGTATGTATGTATTTACACAGGGAGACAGACTATCTCAAATACACACACACACTCAGAATCTTTTTGTAAACTAAGAAGCACACACACATTGTGAACTCCCTAGAGCTCTGAACTTGGACTGGGATGGTGACGTGTATGGAACCTGAGAAAGTGTCCCACTCGGTGCTGGTCAGTAAACGTCCCGCAGGACTTTCCATGTTGGTAAAAACTGATCTGATAAGGGTTTGCTCTCTGAACTCAACTGGAACTGTCACACACACACACACACACACACACACACACACACACACACACACACACACTTATTCTGGAATAAAACACTCGTGGATGACGCACAAAAACCCAAATACATACAGTATGACTTGGAGTAACACACTTAACTAATAGACAAATAAAGAACTAGAGACGGAGGGAGACAGATGGAGAGACAGACGAACAGATGGGAATGAGGACAAAGAGGAGGTCAGACAGAACATACAAGTCACTGCGATTGCTAAACTAGACAACAGGTGATAATGTCACCTTAAAGCTGCGCTGGGCCAGATTTTAACAGAAAAATAAACTTTATTAGACCCAATTATAAAACAGCCTCACATTCCTCCAAAGTTGCGAATGACATTGCCCAATACGTCAGTCATGACCCGTTGCAGCTTTATGCAGTTGTCTTTTGTCTTAAAGGTTCTGTATGTAACTTTAGCAAAATCCTTGTCAATAGTGACCCATCTCCCTGAGGCCAATAAGTGAACCGCGGTCAGCATTCTGTCACTTGCGCTGCGGTGCTCGTACGTAAACACAAGACTGACCGTGATTGACCATCATCACGTTGATACAAGTCTGGAAAATAAATCTTTAATTTTACTCTGTTTCATTTAGACCATAACACGAAGTAGCTTACAGTTTGCAAATTACATTCAGCTGACATTACGAGCAACCATGCGGAAACGTTTAGTTGTAGCTAATTGGCTAACATTAGCTCAGATTAGGCTTAGCTCATTGACGACCCCTGCATCGCTCTTGGCTTGTATAAGTGCTATGTACCTGTATCTTTTATTGTTGACTGAATTAACACCTAATATCATGTATCATGTTAGCTGGGAAAGTAATTTGGCAAGCTAACCATCTAAAATATCCACTCAGATAGTATTTTGCTAGCAATAACGTTAGCAAACAAGCAAGCTAAGGTTAGCGAGCTAGCTGTAACTAAGCTACTGCTGTATCGATCTGGTGTCGTTTGCTTCATAACATTAGCTGACAAAGTAATTTTGCCCTGGAGTCTGGATGAATTAAATGACATTTGTCACCCGAGACAATATTTTGCTACATGAGCTAGCTAGCAATTCGTTCGCATTAGGCCCTGATCAGAAAGAGAGCACCATAGCAGCTGGAGGCGGCTTTTTCTAATTGCTTTTAATAAGAATTAAGCTTTTTGCTAGCTGGTGTTGCGTTGCTATGCGCCTCGCGTTTCTGCGTTTTTGCCGGAGCGCTCTGAGCTCCTCGAGTTGGAAAAACTTCAACTAAGAGTGGAAAAGCGCCCCACGTCCTCTCTGCTTTTTTCCCCATTGTTCAATCAATCAAGCAAGCTGAAGTTTGCTAACATAAGTCAGACAAACCACAATGTCAAATATATTTCACGTCAGCACTTCCTTTAACGTTAAGATTTCTTTCCGCACCAAGGGGCAGTGAAATTATGAGATGAGGCAGCTCAGACATTAGCTGCTGTAACAACTCCAATCAGCCCCACAGCGGGTCGGGGTTTGCGAAGTGTGCATAAGTGAAGGTCTGTCTCCGCTGGGCCGCAGCTGCAAATGTGTATTACGGAAACACAGCATGTTTGAGACTATATATTTGTAGATGCAGGTCATTTGTAGACGTTAGCAGACTCCATTTCTTAGCTAATGTAAGCAACTGTTGCTCACTGTTGGAGCTGTAATGGAGCTAAAGAGAGGCAAAGCACTCGGCAGCGCACATACCACCACATTCTCGGCAATCATGTAGGTCCTGTTCATATGACAATGATTTCAACCGATAACGGTAAACTTTAGCTGCGTTTTGGCTGATCATTTACATGACAGTGGCGTTTTGGATGCCTGAAAACGCAACGTTTTGAAAACAGGTTCCAGAGTGCAATTCTCTGGAAACAGCATCGTCTCTGTTGTCACGTAAACTTGCAATATGCAGTTCCTCTGAAAACAAAGACTTATGGCACATGCGCATTACGGTTCCAGTCACTAGGCATGCGCGAGAAAGTCGACCATCACAACAGCTGTTGAATTTATCAACGCTTCTCCAGCAAAGTGTAGATTTACTGTAGCAACTCCACCTCGTCGTCCGTCCAGACAAACGTTCGTGCGGTTTGTTTATACATCACCGCTCTGTAGAAGGAAGTGCATGTGCACAGGTGCATGTTGTTTCATTACAAAGTCACACCGCCAGCTACTGGCCTGGCATGTATACTACAGCCTTTTTGATCATTTTTGTGGATCCGTGTGCACGGCGATTGTCATCAAAACGTTGACGTCTGAACACAGAACTTTTTTCAGAACTAAAAAAAGAAACGATTCAGTTTTCAGCGGATCGTTTTCGTGTAAACATATCCTTAGTTTTTAGATTACTTTACAGCCCTTTACGTTCGCTTATTGGCGCTAAAAAAATACAAGTAAAAGTTACATACAGAAGCTTTAAAGGGTCAGTTCACACAAATGTACAAAAAACATATATTCTAACTTACTGATTCTGGTATCTAATGCAGTTTTATTGGAACTAATTTCTGTGACAATCGAAAATGAAATTTTATTCCCATCAATTTTATGTAAGTGGACACAGAAATCTCAGGGACAGATAGCTTAAAAGCTGGGCAAATAAAACCAAACTTATCTGTGTCTCTAGATACCACTACAGGTAAGTAAGAGAATGTTTTCCATAAGTTGGGTGAACTGACATCTTTTGCTCGCCTTAAAATTTTGTAACCTCCCATACATCTCTTCCTTCTCCTCCACCCTCCCTCCCTCCCACTTTTCTCTTTCTCCTTCTCCATCTTTCTTTCCCATACCCTGGTGTTGGAGCTGGTCCAGGTCCATGAATTTGCTGGGTTTGGGGTTGAATCCCATGGCCGCCTCCCGCTCCGCCTCCCTCCGCTTCTGCTGTTCCTGCTGGCGGGCTCTCCTCGCCACCTCCTCCTGCAGCTCGTCCAGCTCACTGCGCCCTGAGCCGCCTACACAAACACACACACACACAAAAAGGAAAATGAATTGATCCATCAGATTACAAGTTACAGTAGATGAGGACAAGCACAAGTGCACACCTGTGTTGGTGCCGCCGCCCCAGCTGGGTGAGGGCAGCTCCTGCAGGATGGCACCGCTGCTCTTTGACTTGGGCACCGAACGCCATGAAGGTCCTGACATCAGCACCCGTTTCTGTTGCCCCACCTCCCTGTGAAGACACAGACATTAAACAGAGAGAAAGAGACAAAAGGGGAAGAAATGTCGAGAGTGCAAGTCATAGGTCTCTTGACAAATATGTCTGATGATTGATGTGTTATAACTGGATTGTTTGCTGTTAATGTCACAATCGTATTTCAGGCTGATAAAGTGAAATTAAACGTGACACAGAAACCAAGAGAGGGAAAGACAACAAACGACAGAGACAGAAAGAAAGAGACAGTAATTGTTATTTGTGAGTTTCCCACCTGTCGGGGCTGCTGCTGTTCCTCTCACTGCTCTCGTAGCCACTCTCCATCCTCTGGATCAGACGCGGCTGGTGCTCCACCCCTCTCAGAGGTGGAGGGGCAGGGGGACCCATCGTCCGCCCACTGCCTAGAGACCTGGGCTGCCCGACCAGCCCAAACCCCACCTCCAACTCCCCGACTTCCCTTCCTTCCACCTCTTGCAGCCCTGGCTGTGTGGGTGGAGCGGGTCCCACCAAGGGGAAGGAGTCCTGGGGCTCCGGAGGAAGAGAGGGACCAGGCAGGGTGTTGTAGCCCAGAGAGGAGCCTCTCGGTCGGGTGAAGATGCTGTCGATGTTCAGGGCCTCTCTCCTGGGCCTCCAGGTTGGCCTGTAGCGACCTCCAGAAGAACTACGAAGCACGGGAGGGAGATGTTACACAAAATGTTACATGACTTCAACTGTGACAAAAATAATCTCAGGACACTTCTCATGTCCACCTTATTCCTGAGGGCTCTACTGTAGAAACGATTATGTGCGCAACTTCCTGTGAGATAGCGGAAGTAGCAGTAAGCTAGTTAGTCCCATAGACTGTCTGTGGTTAGTTCCAGTGGCTACTCTTGGTGGCTAACCGCCAACGCTGGTTCTTTTTCAAAGTAATTTGCCTTCAGTTTAGCAAATACTGATTTATTTTTTAACAAATATTTAACTAATGTTAGCTTAGCATTTTCTACAATGTCTTTGCGGAGCTCTGGTACCTGTTGCACTGTCCGTGTCTGTAACGACTAACAACCAGTCTAAGCTACATGTTTGACTTCAGCAACTGTGTGTTGAACATGTGACCAGAACAAAAAGGGAAAGGGAAATCATCTTCAGAAGGAGCAGGTGTTTACCTTAAGCTAGTTTGGGACATGTTAAAGTTAACTATATTTTAACGGAGCAAGGCGAGCTAATTGCTAGCGTGCTGGGTTGCTTTGAGATGGCTGTCAGAAATGGCAGAGGTATGATCACATGATCCTGTTTGAGCTGTAACAGGTGGTGTGTTCCACGTTTTATTTCGCATTTGTTCTTGGAAAGAAGAATAGAGTACTGTAAACAAACTGTTAGCATTGGAAATTGCCAGTTTCACTTCAACACTGGAAGTTGCACCCATAATTCACGCAAGGTATCATGGGGGCTAGGAATAAGATGGATAGAGCAGGTTTAGACTGCTTTAAAATTCTGAGCATCAAACACTGAACTTGTATTCTGGTAAATTTTTCTGCATAATCTAATATCTTTAACTTCAATTCAACAGCAGGACTTTTACACATTTATACATTGTTGTATTAATACTTTTAATTAAAGGTATACTATGCAGGACACACACAGAAGTAATCCCTCTCAGTCACCACTTATGATCCATTAGAAGTGTGTGATGGTGTATTTATCTGCAGAGACTCTGCACTCTGCCTGTATTTCTTCTTATTTTACTGTGTTCGGGACGTTCCTGGGCACAGAGCGCAGGTGGGACTTTATTAAAAGGTAGGGACCAGATCGTGAGCAGCACCCATCCAAGAAAAACAGGGTTGGTGATTAACGAAACACAGGTGACTAAATTATGTATTTAGAATCCAGGTAATGTTACCTTTTAAATTTGTGGTATTCTGAATATAGTTACTGTCTTTAAAAATAGATTATTATTTGTTTTTGTTTTATTTCCTGTAAAAGGAGTCTTAATTGAACTTGAAACGAGCGAGCATCAGTTCAATTGTCATTGTAATGTTCAAACTGGCTGCGAGTGGCGCCCTGTTTCTATTTTCTCCTGTTCCTCGCTTCGAAAGCTCCGCAATGATCAATGAGCACCTGATTTGTGAAGTTGAAATGAGAAGTTATCACTATGATACCTCTTCATGTTACAGCAAAAACCTAAATAAGGTGGGAGCTGGCAGGACGGAGATCGCATGGAAGCGATATTAACAACCTACTTGCTGTTGGCGATATTGGATGTCATTTCCTGTAAATGTCACAATATAAAACGAGTGTTTTCTAATTAAAAAGTACCAATGTTTGGTGATTACGTTTTAAAAAGTAACCCTCCCAACACTGAAGAGGAATCTACCAAAACTGAAGACACAGCGCAGAAAAAATGCAAACATGGCTCTGACTCTGACTGCAACACTGTTATCGCACCTTTAAATAGAGGATTTGAATCTTTTGCCACTTAGCGAGCATTGTGCACCGATTTTTGCCTTTTCAAATGGTCAGGCAATGATATGAAAAAACATAAAATAAACCTTTAAATGTGAATTCAAAGGCAGAGCGTTTAAAGTGAGTATCAGTAGTGCAGTACCTGGACTTGCTCTCACTGCTGGTGCTTTCATCCTCCCAGTGGGGCCCCCCAGCTCCGCCCTCACAGCCCCCGACTCCCGACGAAGAGGAGGAGGACAGGGGACGAGAGGAGGAGGAGGAGGAGGTGAGTGGCCGGCGGGAGGAGAGGAGGAAGACGGCCGTCTCCTTGTACTCCTGCAGGGGAGGAGAGGGAGGGCGGGGAGGCCCCTCCACTGCTGACTCTGAACGTGGGAGAAGAAAGAAAGGAAAAGTAAATCCAATAACATTTTTTTATTTATCCCACAGGGGGCAATTATGTAGGCAGCAGCGCAAGTAAACATGAGAGTAAGCGGTAACAAGGCGCATAACCTGAAGAACCTGCACTGCACTTCATTAGCACTGAAACTTGTACCTACAACAAGTGCTGCAGTTTGGTACTTTTTTCTTACTCCCTGAAAACACTGCAGTCACTTGTGTATTTGCAGAAGCTGTCAAGGTGTTTCAACTGAAGGTGCAGCTGCACTTTGTGAGTATAGATAACTCGTGTAGGTTTTCCCCTGGACTCAGTTTTACCTCCGGCGTCAGCACCGTGCGGCGGTGTGCCGATGTCGTAATTACAGACCACTGTGGTCTGGGATTCGCTGGAGAGGTGGCTGCCCGTGGACTGGTGGAGAGATCGGCTGCGAGAGGCGCGGTGACTCGAGCTGTCTGTGGAAGAGTCGGTGCGAGTATCGCTGGATATGGATGGTTCCCGACCTGAGAGAGAACAAGAGAAGGAAACATGACCTTTCAGTTAATCCCGCGTCTCCATATGTTTATGGTCAAAAGCGGGAAAATAAGTTGAGGCTCTGCAGCGTACAAAAGCAGAAGTTGGATTATAGGGTTGAAGGTCAGAGCTGTAAAGCTCAACCCTCGCTTGCCCCCCCGCCCCCCGCCGCCCCCCTCCATGATAAACACAAAGTGATCTGATCTGTAGCAGAGTGTGTCATCTTTGCTGTACCAGAGTCTTCGCTGTCGTAACCAGCCTTGCTGCTGCAGTGCTGGAGCTCCAGCTGCGGGTTGGAGCTGGTACAGGGGTTGGGGCTCTCCTGCAGTATCACCGGCGTCCCACGGGGGTCAGCGTAGAGCAGCAGCAGGGGCTGATAGTGGCCTTTGATACAGCGAGACACCACGTCCTTCCACTTAGGGCCGATCTGGAGGTGCAGCGGGGCAACACACACACACACACACACACACATACACACACACAAAGACACACATAATCATATATACAACCCCCCACACACAAAGAGAAAGTAAATCTATCTGTATTAAGATATAACATTACGCATATTCCACCAAAACTAGAAGGTCAAACACACATTGTGCCGCTGTGTGTCCTTATCAATATCATATTATCACACTTTTCCATTAGCTCAATAATCTAATATGACCGACAGCATGCACTGTGACTGACAGAAGTGTCAAGGACGTGTAGATTCACTTTATATCACACTTTGACAAACCCAGCGTCCCTCGATTCAGTCACCACAAACTGTACATATTCTCCAGCCCTGTGGAGAATAAATCATGCTTGAATCATAAAGTATTACAACATAAGACCAGTTCCAGCACTTCAACCTGCACTGAGATTAAAACAAAGACAGGGATTAAACCCTGAAACACATAATCAATCTCAAGCCGCCCCCGCTGACCATGCAGCACTTCAACTAACACACACTTCTTGTCACTGCTGCTCTCACAGGCACAACTGGAGATGCAGCAGATACTGTACAGCGCGCCCTCCCCGCGTTGCAGCATGCAGACTTCCCAAAACTGTGTCTCACCTCTTTGACGTGGGCGTCGTCGAAGTACATCCACTTGCGTATCTTGGTCTGGAAGAAGAAGGTGGAGTAGTGCTTGCCGTAGTAGCACACCATGCCCACCAAGTAGAGCTCCGCCTGGCGAGCCCTCTCCTCTGTCACACGGTAGAACAACTACAGAGAGAGAGGGAGAGGGAGGGAGGGGGAGGAGACAGGGAGGGAGGGAGGGATGCAGGGAAGAGAGGGAGAGGTGTGCAGTAGGGGGGGAGATAGAGATAGGGGAGTTAATGTGAATACAAGCACATTTTTGCTCACCTAGTATATATGCTGTATGCAGTAATCCTTCACACTCCTCACTTCACTCTCTGCACACACTGTACAGTGATACATGTATACTGCAGCTATTCATGCAGAAATGATCCACACTGTCACAGCTATTAGCTCACGTTAGAAACAGATCAATGCTACAAAAAGGACTTTTGGTTGAAGAATATAACTTTCTATACAACCCTATCTCACTGTGTTCTCATGTGTCCTGCTGCTGTACAGTACAGCATCTTCACTTGTGACAGTAAATCCATTCAAAGAGTGTCCTCATACAATGGACAGATGACACGCTACATATTGCTGCTCTAGTTAGGAAGCTTAAAGTGAAGGCTTTTATTTCAGAAATAAGTCTTGTTTTACTTTCAGTGCTCAGAAAAAACTTGTGGAAGCTACTTTCCTGTCGGTGATTGATTACGGTGACATATTGTATAAGCACGCAACCTCCTCCATTTTACGTAGCCTTGATTCAGTATACCGTGCATCCATTTTCATCCGCTTCATCCATTGTTTTTGTTTTCCATCAAGTAATTTAAGATGTTTCAGAGTTTCAACCGCTTATCTGGGCCCGGTCGTGGGGGCAGCAGGCTGAGCAAAGCACCCCAGACGTCCCTCTCCCGAGCAACGCTTTCCAGCTCCACCTGGGGGACCCCAAGACGTTACCAGGCCAGATGAGATATATAATCCAGTTTGTTCTGGGTCTGCCCCGGGGCCTCCTACCAGTGGGACGTGCCTGGAACACCTTGGGAGGCGCCCAGGAGGATCCTGATCAGATGCCTGAACCACTTCAACTGACCCCTTTCGACGCCAAGGAGCAGCGGCTCTACTCCGAGCTCCCTCTGGATATCCAAGCTCCTTACCCTATCTCTAAGGCTGAGCCCAGACACCCCACGGAGGAAACTCATTTTGGCCGCTTGTATCCGCGACCTCATTCTTTTGGTCACTAACCAGAGCTCATGACCATAGGTGAGGGTTGGGACGTAGATGGACCAGTAAATCGAAAGCTTCGCCTTCTGGCTCAGCTCCCTCTTCACCACGACAGTCTAGCAAAGCACCCGTATCACTGTAGAAGCCGCACCAAACCACCGATCCATCTCACGCTCCATTCTACCCTCACTCGTGAACAAGACCCCGAGATACTTGAACTCTCTCACTTGAGGCAGTGTCTCTCCCCCAACCCAGAGGGGGCAATCCGCCAGTTTCCAGCAGAGAACCATGGTCTCAGATTTGGAGGTGGTGACTCTCATCCCGACCACTTCACACTCGACTGCAAATCGTCCCAGTGCATCTCTACGTTTTATCACAAATGCGACGTCACTTACTCATCACTGCATTCTATGATTTGGTGGGTTGGACGTCACTGACCACTCACAGACAACAGCACTGGTATATTTTCATCTATAAAGCAATATTGGTCAAACTTCCAGCCGACCTCTGCTCCCTTCTGTGTGTCAGCTCTGGTAGTTACCAGCTTTTTAATGTACCCCAGGTTTTAACAGATCTGGGGGAAAGTGCATTCTCCTACTCTGCACCTTGGACATGGAACAATCTCAAAAAAGACCTAAATTTAGAAACACTTATATCCATCAATGAATTTAAGGGCATCATATAAAGAATGTGGTGGCAGAGACATGTGCTAGTTTTTCTTGAGAGGCCACTACGTTTGAATAGTTGTTGTTTTATTGTGGATTTTTGTATCATATGTTGTATTTGCTGAATTTCAAATGTGCTCTGATTGGCTGCTGGTGACATGGTGAAACTTTACTCCAGTGCTCCACCGACTCAGTGAATTTTAGCAAAGCGCTATCTGTTTAGAGATGCTGAAAATTTTATGTCTTGCAATGCAAATGTCTTGCCTTTTATTTTCTGTTGGCTTTGCTGACTGACAGCCAGCTAGCCAAGTTAATGTGCTGAAACACAATGGCCACTGCCGACCCTCTGGTCTCCACTGGTTAGCTTACATCAGCCCTGACTGCTCTGTACTGCGCACCACCTGGGCAGGCCCCCAGGAAGTGTACTGGGCTTTGAACTTACTTTACTTGAAGTGGCCCAAGAGTGTAATTACACCGTCACATGATGCCCCATGGCCCAAAAGGACTTGTTCCCATTGACTTAGAATTTTTTGGGGCATCACAACCCCTGTGAAATGACTCATTCCACTATCAGGATTTAATCCATTTGGTCCGATAACATTTTGAAAGTTTAGAAGAGCCACACAATTGAATCATTTTATCCCAATTCAAATTAATGCAGCACTTGACGAGAAGTAGGCGACTCGGCCAGTGAAAGTCTCTAATGCATCTGCTCTATGGGCCCCACAGTGCAGAGGCATAATCTCCCCGGATCATCTGAGTGATTTCATACTCAGTAGTTAAACCATTTGGGCTTCATGCACCACTGAGCAACTGTCACAGGAATGAATGAGGTCCCGCCTCCAACGCTGTGTCCAGGTCTCTTTATACAACCATGCACCTAGGTTGGGTGGATGCTAGCTAGCGGTGTCATTCACTCCAGACCCTCCAGTGTCCCCCCCATACAGCTCTGGTGAGCACGTGGGTTCATTTTGAGCGGCAAAACCCCTTTAGCATTGTTAACTATGTTAGCAACTAACTGTGCTAACAGAGCTGACTGTTTTAACATAGTTAACCATGCTAAAGGGGGTTTGTGCCTCAAAATTGAACTGCTTACTCACAGGAGCGACATGGGGGGACACTGTAGGGTGGTTTTCCACTGTGTTTCCACAGCAAAGCTATTGGGTTGGGACAGTGTTATTACTGGTACCGCCAAATGAGTGGCACCACTAGCTAGCTTCTACCAGAATGTACTGGTGCGCAGTGCAGTAATGGAGGAATGGCAAAATTTAACTTATAGACCGAGAGGTGTTACTGGTGAAAAATATTCGCAGGCTGATTAACGGTTAACCATTTACATCCCTATTTCCCACTAAAGACAAGTGGTTTTTCTCACCAGTGGGACAGAGGCTTTAGGCTAATCGTTTCAGCACTACAATAATCTAATCTAGGAGAGAATTAACATTAAAGAGTGAGAGCGAAGCAGAAGAGACAGAGCAGATGCAGCAGACAGACAAAGTGAGAAAGTGAAAGCAGTGGAGGAGGGCGGGGGATACAGGAGGCAGATGGATTCACTTTCTCTGATCTGAGCAACTAAACAGAAGCGGAGAACACGATGGATTGCGCCGTCGATTCGTCTCTGACAACTAGCTTCATCTTTTAACGATGGGACGAAAACGAGGGAAACAGCAGCAGGCGGAGACAGAAGATAGAAGACAGAGGAAAGAACTTGACTCACTGTAACACAGTGATATTCACTGATCCATTATTCATAGATATCGCTTCAGAATGCGGCTGGAGATGTTACAGTGGCATTAAAATGCATCAGCATTACTCAGTCATGACACGGAGTATCAGGGGTCGAACACGTGTGTGAGGTGTGAAAGCAGCAGCTCTGTGAGAATAATGGAAGTCAGGTGGTCGAGGGTGTCGTGTGTTATGATTTGCTGTTCTTCAGAGTGAGTTGGAACAGGATTGGTTGGGGCTCTTCAGCATGCACATGTTTGTACTCAGTATTTGTGTTTGTCATTAAGTGTGTTGCACATGTGCATCTGCACGTGTGTGTCTCTGAGAATGTATGTGTGTCCTTGTCTGACTGCTGGAGCATCAGCGTGTGTTTGAACATGCCTCTGGGTATTTGTGCCTCTGGCGTTGGGAAATTTCTGATATTGTTTACTTAATATTTTTGTGTTTTTTTAGAAGCCTTTAATGTCACGGCTCAACAAAAGAGGAGCAAACGTTTCAAGACAACAGAGGTTACAACTATAAAAAAGAAAAACGGGACTTAAGAAGAGAGTTTTGGTGAGTTAAATGGATGAGGGTACAAAGTTACAGTGATGCAGAGCCCCAGCAGTACGGTACGGTACAGTTTGGTACGCTTTTTTTTTTCTATTTCCACCTTGAAAAGTTGTGGATGGTACCAATGAACCGTTCTGTACCGTCCCCATTTTTGGTCCCCCCTCTGTTGGGGTACCTAGCACACAGATCTGGTACTAAAAGGTGGAGCTGTGAACACTGCAGTCTGATTGGTCAGTAGAGGACGGTCACTCTGCTCAGGGCTGAGTTGTGTCTGGTTTTGAGGCTCATGTAACCACTGTTCATACTGTGGAGAGTTTTATTAGTAAACTGGAACTATAAAATGAAAGGCGACTTTTAAGGTGGAACGTTAACTTGTAATGTTACTCAACGCATGAGGTGACGACATGAATCAATCAACACAACTTTGACCATCACTTTAGTTTTTATATGACATACACTTTTAGTAATGAGTGAATCTTCAAGTGTTTATATATATTAATTTTTGACCAGGTTATGGGAACTGCCTATATGCTAATCTTCAGTCGGAGAAAAAAAAGCATCGTAGAGCGTTGTTCCTGTGGACACCGACCGCCTGCACTTGCCTGAGAAGGACTAAATGCACAGCCTCGTTCTGTGGCCGATAAGCGAGGTGCAGACTTCCATCTGTGTCACCGGTAATGAGGAAATACAGCGAGTGCTGGATGGAGCAGTGAGTGACAACAACCCCGCCCACATTTACAGTAAGAGAACTGTTTGCAGTTTCACTGACAGGCTCCACTATCTCCAACCCAAATTCAACATGCCGAATGAGCCAAAAAAGTGACAAGTGACACCACAGACACTAGGGCAACAGACGCTCACCAACAGCCTGACATTGACATTGGCCGACTCTTGGCTTGGTGTCTCACGGTCCTTGGAAAATAGAAAGTACTCAGTAACTTGTTTCATTGCATTGTGTTACAAAACCTAGAAGCTAGCCTGAACATGATGTCTGGTTCCACGGGTCTTTCTGACTCACACCTTTGGGGGAGGTGACTACATGTGACGGCGTAATCGGTCCGTGTATAGTTAAGATAATGAGTATGTGGGATGTTAAAAATGTAGGAGCTTACTTTTTGTCTACCCTTTTATGACAAGCAGAACCCCAAAATCATTAACCACTCTTGAAAAAGAAACAAGGCAGCATCTGTTTTTACTGTCAGTCACCGATCAGCAGTGTCATGATGACTTCAAGCACTCAAACGCCAAAATCATCATGTGGCCTACAGTGCTTCACTTCCCATGTGGAAAATAAGTAATGAGTACAAGTAAGCTATAAGCCAGGAAATGAAGGGATTGAAACACGCAAAGGGATCTGGTTCAAGAGGTTAAAGGATTTCTTAACATTTCAAGAAAGGGTCAACTGGTAGACTGGTCAGAGTCAATTGAATGTGACGTCAGTGGGACTCATTCTCCATGAGCATGGTGTCAGGCTGGATGCATGCAATGTAGTGAAACGAAATGGGAATTCAGTCTGATTATTGAGCTAGTGTTTCGCCAATGCTGTCATAAAGAAAAACAAGAGCAGAGTTGCATTTCTACAGCATGCTTCAGCTTGACTCGACTCAATTTAACCAACTTTTGGCAGCAGATCCTTTTTTGTCTTTTTCATTTTATACTGTTAGACTCACTGAATCCTTTCAATGGCAACCAAACTGAGGAACATCTGCAATTTGTCAAGTATACGGCATAATCTACGCATTTTCTAAAATCTAAAAGTGAACTAAAGTGCAGCTTGGGCTGCATTTTTCTGACAAAACCCGACCCGAGTCCGAGACAGTTACAACCGCGCCTGGCCTGACTCCGACAGACTTTCTGATTTTTAAGTCTGAACCCGATCCGAGCCTCACGCAGTTTGTTACCTGATGTAGTTATTGTTGTTACCATGGTTACAGCTTTTCCATTCACCGTGATCACACATGGACATCAAAAGGCTGCTGTTACGCATAGTCAAACACACACTCAGTCGGCACACACTGTGGCCTAACCTTTTACGCAATCTCACTCGCACACATAATAATAATAATGATGTTTAGCGTCCTCCATTTTCAGTAGTTCAGTCTGGATATTTGCCGCCTCCTGCCTGAAATGTAACTATTGGCCTGTGTTGCGTTCAGGCGTTGTCACGTAAATAACAAATTCCAGCACTTGAATAGGCCATAGCACAACACAGCAGCATGTCAAGTGGGCCGAACCCGAACTAAACCCGAGCAAAATTTCAGTTTTGTTATCCGAACCTGGCCGGACCCGTTGGGTTCCAATGGGTCCGGCCAGGCTCGGGTCTGGTATCCATACTCTAACATGTACAAAAGAATTATAGTCCTTATTGTCGGTAGTCTGGCTGTTTCAAAATGGCTGCTATATGCAGGATGTCTCATGCTAGCAAGTGACAATTCTCTCTGACCATCAGTGGTCTGCAGTGATTGGTCTACAACTTCTAGTATCGGCTGGACTGCTTCTAACTTTGACCACGGTGGTTCCAAAAAAAGTACCAGGTGCTATGCACAACTTTTGCTAATGAAAAAGAGAGCTGAGTTGAGTAGAGCCGTGCCGTGCCGTACTATGCAGTAGAAACATGGCATTAGAGTCCACAGCAATGCTAGCTGCTCTGTGAGGCTGTACATACTGCTCTGGGCTAAAAGCTAAAGTCCACATGCTAACAAGCTCACTGTGATATTGCTAACACTGATGTTTTGCAGGTTATGTTTAATACTGTTAGCATCATAGATTAGCATGTGAGCATTAGCTAAATAGCACTAAAAGTAGTTTTGCAAGGTATATGGCATAAGCTATACAAAAAAGTAGTGGACATGGCCACCATGATGTCACCCATTGCATTTCTGCCCTCACTGTCTTGGCTTTTTGGAGCCAGACGTGACCATATTTCGACGAGAGGGTGGAGCTGTAAAGAAGCGAGGGGTGGATATGGCTCACTGACTGCGGTGATGCCTCTCAGCCTGTCACTCAAAGCAGCAGCGGCCTTAATTATATGTAACTTTAAGGGTTGATAAAATGTTAACGGCTGATTTATATAAAAACACACACCCTGTGCTGTCGTCATAAATGTTGAAATTAGCTATAGAGACCAAAATCGTTTCTGTACCAGGCTGTGAACATGTTTATTTCTCCTGTAAAGTTGGGTGTTTTAACACAGGGTCAACACGGTCTCACTACCAACTTGTCAAATACGGCCACTTGGTCAGTGGCCTTCTACATCAGACACTGACACACCGAGGCGCCCTTTAGCGACAGTATGAGACGCACCAGGCAGCACTTTTTGACGCTCCAAACAACTGCACCGCTGTTCGTGCGCTATGTGAAACCAAAAGTCAGTCAGGTTATTTTAATGTAATGAGCTAGTATGTGTAGCATAATACACTAGTATTTATTTTAAGCCAAACCATGATGTTTTCTTCAAAACCTAACCACGTAGTTTTGTTGCCTACACTTAAGGAAGTAAACGTGAGAACAATTTTTTACCAAGTTTATTTTGAAAAGAAACTGTATGCATTTCATTCATTTTCTGTATCCTGTTGGGGGTCACGGGGGGGCTGGAGCCTATCCCAGCTGACACTGGGTGAGAGGCAGGGTACACCCTGGACAGGTCACCAGACTATCACAGGGCTGACACATAGAGACAGACAACCATTCACACTCACATTCACACCTACGGACAATTTAGAGTCACCAATTAACCTGCATGTCTTTGGACTGTGGGAGGAAGCTGGAGTACCCAGAGAAAACCCATGCTGACATGGGGAGAACATGCAAACTCTGCAAAGAAGGGCTCCCCCACCCTAGGTTTGAACCCCCCACCCTGGATTCAAACCAGTAACCCTGTTGCTGTGAGGCGACAATGCTAACCACTGCACCACCGTGCCGCCTGTATACACTTAACAAGCAGAAACTAAACTTCCACCTGTTAAGTGCAAAGTTGAAAAGTTTATTCTGAAAAGACAAAATGCATGTAACCAGCATAAATTGCCACGTCACCCTGAGTGTCAAAACTGACGCTGGAGGGGAACCTTGAGTGTCGTGGTTTGACGTGTAGGGCCACTGACCAAACGCTGCCAAAACAAATGTGTTGTGGAGGGTCTGTGGGGATTGATTTGCTTGTGGAGCCAACCTAAAGTAGCCTCTCGAGGAACTGCAGTATTTGGCACTTTTGCATTGTCACCTCAAGTTCCTGCTTAGTGTTTGGTCACGAACCATTTTTATTTGGCCTGACGGTGGAGCTAGATGAAAAGTCAGGGGAACACCAGAGTCAGCAGGACTCACCCTCTGGAAAACATGAATGTTTGAACTAAGTTTCCCCGCAGCCCATCCTGGACTGAAGTGGTGAACCACATGACTTCAAAGAGCCCTGCCACAAGAGAAACAAAAAATCTGGCACAACCATGGGATGTGTCATGAGCATCACGAGGCACTGACGGTGCAGCCACCACCACAAACATCCTCACCAAAGAGCACCTCTGGCTCTTTGGCACACAGTGTACAAGACGCTCTATTCATCACCACATTTGGAATGCCTGTATTGATGTCAGTGTTTGGGCGTACGTGCTTGGCTGCTCACACAGGCATACATAACATATGTTAATGCGTCGTAATGACCGTATAATGTGTGTGTGTGTGTAATGTGTGCGATCCCCTTACATCTCCCAGACGCAAGCACGTCCCCAGGCTGTGTATGACGTCCTCCGCCAGGTCAGAGTGGTCTGAGTCCCACACCAGCCCGATGGACACGATCTCCGGTGAGTTCATCAGCACCCGGCGGATACGCAACACCTCCCCGCAGTTACTCTGTGATGGAGGGAGGGAGAGGAGGAAAAGTGTGTGATCAAACGGGTTTATTCATCCTGTGTTATGAGACACAGAGTGTGACAGCGGTGTACATCGCTGAAACCGTCCCTTTATTTGGCAGTGACGAATACACGCGCACGCATGCAGATACACACACGGATAAAGTGAACAGTAGGAGAAAGAGGGGCAGAGATAAAAGGCAGGAGGAAAGAGATGATGAAAGGATTGTAAGAGAGAACGACAGAGGAAGACGCGCTGTGCTGAGTTGTATTTGTCCCTTGGGCCTTCTGTTGAGTTCAGAACCGTGTGTTCTGAATCCTTCCTTTGAGTCATGACCCACCGCAGAGCTGGTGCACACACACACACACAAAAGACATACACACATGCACACACACGAGCATGCACGCAGTGCTGGCAGAGCGGGCTCGGAAACAGCCTGAGAACACCCTGGCAACCAGACACTTTGCCAAACACAACGCTCTCGCACACACACACATATGCACAAACACACACAGAGCGCTCCCTTTGTGGGCGGCGTGCTGTCTTGCGCTGGCACCAGAGACGGCAGGAAGGTATTTTGCCAGGGTCTGCTTCTAAATTCTCAGAAAGGGACACAAACACAAGCCAGGGAGCAGCAGCCAAACAGCACAGCACTGAGACACACGGGCTATCTGTTAGCTTAGGACACATCGACGGGACACACAGCCTCAGTTAGCTCTCTGCGCTGCCTCACTGCTGGGAACAGCCGCTGACAACATCATTCATCAAATGATCCTACAAACAGATTCGCTCTGCTTCATAATACAGCATTGATCGCTGCAGCCTCATCTCTGAATGTTATATGCAAAGATTTCTTTCCTCTTTTTATTTATTTTTTTGCTGTGGCTATGCAGACCTTTCCAGGAGAGAGTGGGTTATATAATAGCGCTGCTGGTCAAAGGATACTGTAGGTTTGCAGAATGCTGATCGTGGCATTCTTCAGAGCAAAATGAAACAACTTTAGGGAAATGTTTGTGCTTATGCTTCCTCACGACTCCATACAGCTCCGAAATAAAGAGACAATCCCACTTTTATCAGTGGAGTGACAGCTGAGGAGGCAGAGGCAGGACTGGTGAAGTAAAACCACCATACATCTACACAGAGATGTATGAGTGCATTTACTGTACCTAAAGCCTAATCCCAGTATTTTACATATGTGTGTTATTTTTGTAGTTTTGGCCATCGTCTCTATCAGTCATGATGACATAGTGCTCACACAACTTATTGCTGGGATCTGGGAAAGCGGCTACAACCAAGTCTGATGGAGCGAGAACAGGCTGTAAACAAGGCAACAGTTTAGCCAGATTATCTAAACCACTTTATTTGGAGGAAAAAAATTGAAAGTGACCACCCCTGAACACTGCACACAGTTTGGGAAGTAATTTACCCCACGCCTGACTGCTCGTGGTTCTAACCACATCCGACTTCTTTTAAGCAATTTCTCTTTGTCCCCTGATCAAAGCAATTATCTTGGCAAGTACAAAGTTATTACACCGATACGAATGATGGCCCAATATACGAAAAGAGCCTGTTTCACAAGCACTGTTATCATGCACAACAAGAACGACTGCACAGTCACATTTTCACAAATAATTGCTGCCTGCAAATGAGCTCAGTCGCCAGAAGAAAATGTTGGCATTATACGTTTCAGCAGACCATGAACACGTCATATTTGCATATTTTATACGTTTCATAACAACGTAAAGTGATGTAATCTATGATCCATTTTTGGTCCCCCCTCTGTTGGGGTACCTAGCACACAGATCTGGTACTAAAAGGTGGAGCTGTGAACACTGCAGTCTGATTGGTCAGTAGAGGACGGTCACTCTGCTCAGGGCTGAGTTGTGTCTGGTTTTGAGGCTCATGTAACCACTGTTCATACTGTGGAGAGTTTTATTAGTAAACTGGAACTATAAAATGAAAGGATGTTTTGCTGCCTCTCACAGCAGCTGGAGTCGGAGAAAAAATAACTTCATTCACTGGGCCGACTGCCGGCAACTTTTAAGGTGGAACGTTAACTTGTAATGTTACTCAATGCATGAGGTGACGACGTGAATCAGTCAACACACCTTAAATTTCACTGTGACAACTTTGACCATCACTTAAGTTTTTATATGACATACACTTTTAGTAATGAGTGGATCTGCAAGTGTTTATATATATTAATTTTGACCAGGTTATGTGAACTGCATATATTCTAATCCTCACTCTGAGAAAATAAAGCATTGTGGAACATTGTTCCTGTGGGCTCCAGCAACACTAAACCCCTGAGCTTGCCTGAGAAGGACTGAATGCACAAAGCTGCTATTTTTAAATATCCCATGGAGAGAGACTCTCACTGCAGCCTGTTTTATTTTGTTCTGAAAATGTCGGCGTGCAGCCTCGTTCTGTGGACGATAAACGAGGTGCAGACTTCCATCTGTGTCACCGGTGATGAGGAAATACAGTGAGTGCTGGACGGAGCAGTGAGTGACAACAACCCCGCCCACATTTAAGAGTACTGTTTGCAGTGGAAACTCTAGGGTCTAGGTACCATGTCTGAAGGGTTACTGTTGGTTCCAAAGGTACCATACTGAAAGTGTTTGGTGGAACGGGCTGCAGACCACTGTTTGAGCCATTTAACACAGGTAACATTACAAAATTTATCTCCATTACAACTAACAAGGTTCACTGACAAAACAACTGTCTTATACTAAACACATTTTCCAAACAAATACAACATGCTAACGTTATTAGCACAAGCCTATGGCATTTTACATTGTATAAATTAGCCTAGCGACGAGCAGAGATTTCCTCTGCTCATATGAAGCCAGGATAAATCACACACAAGACTTAAAATGCTATTTTTGTGGAGGCTTTATTGTCTTCACAATTTATTGTTTCTTATCTGTGAAATTAAAGTAAATAAAAGCTTTGTTTCCACTGAGGGAAATGGTTTCAGCTTACAGAAACAGACAGGAGTTACATTTGTGTAGTTACATTTCTGGGGAGGTGCACATAGTGGAGGTGCAGAAGTATAAATTCCGCCTTCCATTAACAGGGGTGGGGCAGGTCTGGACTGGATTTAAATATAATTGATGGTAACAAGTTGGCTCTGGGTCTGATCTTTGCGGATGTGGGCAGGTGTAAGTTTGCAAGCCGCAGTTTGCATGTGTTAACTTTAGTGAAACAGTCGCTAAAATATAAAATTAAAATTAATGTTTTTTTTGAGAAACTTGTGTCTGAAACTTTATACTTGTATTGCCCTATGTTTGAGAGGGAAACATCCCTTTTCTATCCCATCTACATTTATTTGACAGCAGGACGAACTCAGACAAAGACAGAAATGCAGAAATCTCACATGCGAAATAAATTAAATTAGTTTACGTGGTATATTGTAGAAATGTAGAAAATTGTAAATCAGTAGGAAGCTGATGGGAACTAAAGTTTTCAGGGCCTTGGTGGTAGAGGAGCTGAAACGTCCTCACCCACAGCATTAGACCTATATAATAAATTAATTACATTCTTTTGAGCTTACGTAAAAAACTGTGTATTCAGAACTTCACTTCAGTTTCCTCTGTCGACTCCTTGGCACCGAGCAAACATCCTCACACTCTCCTATCTTCAGCCTGGCACCTCCAGTATCCTCCAGCAGCCGCTCTCCCATCCAAATACCATCACTTTGTTTGAGCAAAGCCCGATGTGGTATTAACAAAAGATCAGCGCTGCAAGTGATGGAAGATAAACAGAGGCAGGTTTGTGTGACTCCCGCAGGACTGCGCACACAACGTCAGCGTTTGGGCCGTGAATAAGCTAACGGTGTGTGTTAGTGTAGCTGCAGCGGCCGAGGAGCTGGTGGTGGTGGTGCTGTGCGAAGAGAGGGGCAGCTGAGGAGGCTCTTTGTGCGGACACTTTGGCAGACAGCAGGGCCAAGCTGGATCTGTTCAGCAGCAGCACTTTCCCATGTGGCAGCACAACACACAACCCTGCAGAACAAAGGCATCGTACACGTTCCTCTGTCTCTCTATCTGACTGTAATATCTCTCCAGCACAGCACACAATATATTCCAGGCTCGTCGCTTTTTGTTTTAATTTTCATCCAAAAATACCCACATTTTTCCCCGCACAATCATGTTCTTTTGTTTCCTGCTGCAAGACGACGGCGATCATTATGTTTTACTGTAAAGGAGGTCGATGAGGAGAACTCAGAAAATGCTTCCGGTAATAGAAAGTGAAGAGAAAAATGGGGAGAAAATGCAAATGAGCGGCTGATTATGTAACATAGGCCGACCAAGAAAGAAGGGGGAAAAAAACAAACAAGAAATGATGAAAAAGTGGTTACGCTGTGAATTATAGTTTTAAAATCTGATTTTCACCCTGCTTTTTATTATTGTTTGTTTTTCTTCTTTTGATATTCGAAAAATAGAAATTTGTAGATATTTTTTAAATACTTGCGTGTGAACTTTGTTCCTGTACTGACGTTAACAGTATCAAGTTGCTGAGCGTACTGTGTGCACACAGATTGTGTGTGTTATATATGGGTGCATTACTGAACAGGCCTTAAGGGCACAGGCCCAGGGGCCCAAAGTGTCAGAGGCCCCCCTCAAAATGACCACAAAGAAACATAAAACTACTATAAAAGACACAAATGACTATAAAGAGACAACAAAGACATGCAAAACAGTTGCAAAGAGACTCCCAACTACAAAAATGGGAAAAGGACCACAAAAACACATAAAATGACCACGAGAAGTCACAAAGCGACTACAAAGAGATGCAAAACAGCTGCAAAGCTTGCGACTATGAAGACGGGCAAAACAACAACAAAGAGACACAAAATTTCCATAAGACAGAAAAAGCCCACAAAGAGACACACTAGCGACTACAAAAATCGACAAAACAGCCACAAGGAGACAAAAACTGACTACAGAGAGACTCAAAATGATTACAAAGGAGGAGATGCAGTTTCAAAGAGTATCACAACTACAAAAATGGGCAAAACAACCACAAAAGACAACACAAAATGACTACAAAGAGATGCAAAACAGCTGCAAAAAGACACAAAGAGAGTCACTACTACAAAAGGGACAAAACAACCACAAGGAGACACAAAATGGCCAAAAAGAGACACAAAACTACTACAAGGAGATGCAAAACAGTTTCAAAGAGTATCACAACTACAAAAATGGGCAAATCAACCACAAAGAAACAAAAAATGACCACAGAGAGATGCAAAATAACAACAAAGAGACAAAAAACTATCAATGAGAGACACAAACTACTATGATGAGATGTTAAACAGTTGCAAAGACTCTAGACTTTGAAACCGGCAAAACAACTACGAAGACACACAACATGACCACAAGAAGACACAAAACTACAAACAGATGCAAAACAGCTGCAAAGAGACACAAATAGACTCACGACTACAAAAAGGGGCAAAACACCCACGAAGAGACACAAAATGACTACAGAGAGATTCAAAACAACCACAAAGACACTCAAACTGACTGCAAAGAGATGCAAAACAACTGCAAAGAGACACGAAGACACTAGCTACTACAAAAAGGGCCAAAGCAACCACAAGGAGACAAAAAAATGACGACAGAGAGATTCAAAATAACAGCAAAGAGACACAAAACTACTAATGAGAGACAAACTACTATGATGAGATGAAAAAAAGTTGCAGAGACTCTAGACTTTGAAAACGGGCAAAAAAACTGAGGACACATACATGACTACAAAGAGATTCAAAACAGCAGCAAAGAGACACAAAAACACTAGCTACTACAAAAAGGGGCAAAACAACCACAAAGAGACTCAAAATGACCAAAAAGAGCTTCAAATGACCACAAAGAGACACCAAACTACTACAAGGAGTTGCGAAACAGTTTCGAAGAGTATCACGAGGACACAACATGACTACAAAGAGATTCAAAACAGCAGCAAAGAGACACAAAAACACTAGCTACTACAAAAAGGGGCAAAACAACCACAAAGAGACACAAAATGACCAAAAAGAGCTTCAAATGACCACAAAGAGACACCAAACTACTACAAGGAGTTGCAAAACAGTTTCGAAGAGTATCACAATTACAGAAAAAGGGCAAAACAACCACGAGGAGACACAAAATGACTACAAAGAGATTCAAAACAGCTGCAGACAGACACAAAGACACTCACGACTACAAAAGGGGGCAAAACAACCACAAGAAGACACAAAATGACCAAAAAGGGCTTCAAAATTACCACAAAGAGACACGAAACTACTACAAGGGGATGCAAAATAGTTTCAAAGAGTATCACAATTGCATAAATGGGCAAAAAAACCACACAGAGACAAAAAAAAACAGCTGCAAAGAGACACAAAGACACTAGCTACTACAAAAAGGGTTAAAACAACCACAAGGAGACACAAAATGACCACAGAGAGACTCAAAATGGCTCCACTACAGAGAGCCAAAAAACGACAACAAACGGACACAAAAAGACAACAATAAGATGCTAAACAGCTGCAAAGACTTAAAAAGAAGCCTCACAATTATAAAAAAGGGGCAAAACAACCAGAATGAGACACAAATGACTGCAAAAAGACACAAAATAACTACAAAGAGACACAAAACAGCTGCAAAGAGACATACAGAGACTCACAATGACTATGAAAAGAGGCAAAACAACCACAAAGAGACACAATATGACTACAAAGAGATTAAAAATGACCACAAAAGAACTCAAAACAAATACAGAGAGACGCAAAACAACCATAGACATGAAAAGGATACAAAGAGACACAAAACCACAGACAGAGGCTGAACAGCTATACAGTCTGTGTGTCCAGCTCCTAGCGAAGAGAAGAGAAGTGGTGGGGCCTTCTGCACGTCTGTGCCCAGGGGCCTTTTGTCTCATAATCCACACATAGTGAATATACACATAGTGTGTGTGTGTGTGTGTGTGTGTGTGTGTGTGTGTGTGTGTGTGTGTGTGTGTGTGTGTGTGTGTGTGTGTGTGTGTGTGCTCTCACAGGGCAGTTGCGCAGGTCTCCCATGTTGCTGGCATTGCGGAGCAGCTCTCCGAACATGTCCGGTGTGGGTTTCTCTCTGCACTCCAGCATCCTCACCGCCTGGTTACTGCAGCATGGGACACACACAACAACAAAGTGAAGCACGCAGTGAGACCAAAGCTTTTGTGAATTACAAGAAAATGTCCTTGGTGAAGCCCAAATGTGACTCGTGGCAAGCAGAAACATGGTTTCCATAATTCAAACCTGTTACGTTTGTCTGTTTTGAGGTGCTGTACAATAGTTTGGAGGCAATTGTTTCATTTCCTCTGATATTTCTGGTTAAAAAAATCCGCCCAAACTCTATTAATTCTACAGCGTGTTTCTCAGCTGGCCTTGTGTATTGCTCCGGCAACCAGTCACACGCTGACTCTGAGTCAGTCCTGCAAGCTTCTTCTCATCTGCTTTGATAAAGAAAACAAAAAGGAAAAAGAAAAGAGGGAAATCTAGATTATGCAGCCATTAAGGCTGTGAAAAAGACTCACTCTGAGCAAGCTTCTAAATCCTGTGTGACAGATTATGATCTTTGACCTTCCTAAAGTGGTCGTGCTAAAAGACAATTTCCCCACAGGGAGCAATAACAGCGCAGAAACATTATGATTGTTATTAAAGGAGAAGATCATCTCCAACCAAAAGACAAAAGCTTTGCTCATGGAGGAAAACTGTTTTTTGAGACAATCACCTTCAGTAAAGCTTAAAACAATGATTCTTTAATACTTAGCAGCGTTGATCCCTTTTAAGCACAATCGTCCTCTGAAGGACAAACTCAAATATACGTTATTATCATCTGTGAATACCAAATGGACTTGTGCGAGCCTGCGTGCAGCTCAGTGCCATGTATGGGATTACGTGTGCAATGAATCAGCATTGTTTTTTTCTGGTGAAGTATTCCTTTAAGAATAACGATTTTTAAAAACCATCCAAATCTCTCCTCCTCCCCCTCTCCTCCCTCCTCTCACCCCGTCCATTAGCCTGAAATGAACTCAACCTCTCCTCCACTCTCTGCCTCGCTCCATTTCAACCCCTCGCCCAGCCTCTCCTCCTCAGATGCGCGGGCAGACGCGAGGCTATGAGCGCAGGGGAAAAATAACAGCAAGCGAGGAGCGCGCTTGTACTTCTGTTTGCTTACGTCTGAATCGTGCTTGAACCAGACGTTTGTTTGTCTTTTTGTTGCCCTCTGATTATCTTACTCATGTTGACTTTTGCATATTTGGCTATCTCGGCTGTAAACAACAGGCTCCGCTAAGGGTAAAAATAGCTTGGCAGTGCTAACAGGCACAAACACAGAGCGGCGGCACCGCTGTGCCCCACAGCTACCTTGACACAGTGTGTTTATTTGTACTTTTGCCCCCCATTCATCCCTCCATTTCCTCTGCCGTGTTCCATTTCCAAAAGGGATATGGAGTGATATATCCTCTTATTTCCCTCTCGTTCGCAGCCTTCCCGACCCACTGTTCCACTTATAGATTTATGTCGCCCCCTGGGTCTCCTGAATCAAACAGCTGATTGATTACTTCCCCTGTTCCTTATTTCATTGACTCGGAGCGTGTGTGAGTTTTATGTAACAGCTCCGAGGACGCCTCTCCTGCGTGTGGATTTACCTGCACGTTAACGTGGCGGAGGCATTATGCACGAGCTCACCTGCTCTTGCATATGCATGAACGTACACGTGTGTGCGTGCTTACTGTGTGTGTGCGTGCATGTGTGTGCTCGCAGTTCAGTGTTCAGCAGGGACCCGTGCAGGGAGGAAGAGAACACGCTGTACCTTCCTTTACTGCCACCCAGCCTCAGCTTGCTGCCAGATTTACTGCAGTGTGTGTGTGTATATGTGTGTGTGTGTGTGTAGGTGTGTGTCTGGTCTTACCAGAGGGATGTAGTGGAGATGTAATGAACCATCTGAATGAAGGGCAAGGGGTCCGATGTGGCTCCACAGCTGTTACAGACACACTGCAAACACAAATGCACCCTCAGCTTCATCGCGGGACATCGTGTTCCTCCAAATGTTTGTGTGGACATTAAAGCGACATGAATGAAACATGTAACAGCTCTTTCACCGAACGATGTCCTACCTGTTCGAACAGCGTCATGGCAAACTTCTGGTGTGGTATACAGTGCTTGGCGGTGCAGATGTCCTCTCTGCTCTCCGCGCTGATGTGGAAGTGGATACGCATCAGGAGATTCTCCTGAGACACACATAAAGCAAAAGCAGTTAATGTGCATGTGTGTGTGTGTGTGTGTGTGTTGGGTTTTGGGTTGGCATATGTGGTTGTTGATATTGTATACATATGTACAGTGTGTGTGTGTGTGAGTGTGTGTGAGTGTTTGATCGTTCCTCTCTGTTGGTGCTCCTGTTAATCTGACCGTGGGAGCAGCATCTATATTTCATAAGAAGCCGACGGATTCCCTGACTGAACACATTTACTACCAATCGATCAGACAGCGCCAACCAGGCACACACATAAAGAGCACACACACACACACACACACACACAGAGTGGAGGTCCTTAAGGCTGTAAGAAAGTGGCGGAGAGAAGTCAACAGGAAGGGCTGAGGAGAGGAGGATATTACAATGATACAGCTGTAACTAATGACACTTTTTCCTTTATTTTCCCTTTCAATAAATGATTGCGTTTACTCTAAAATGAGTACAAAAGCCATTTAAACCATGTACAGATCTTTGCTTTTGAGGAGGTAAACTCCAAACATCACATGATGGAATGATAACACAGTAACACAGTAACAAGGAGCAGCAACTGTACAATACTATATTGTAAAATTTGGACAATCAGCGTTTTCCATAAAGTGCTGTGAACTCTGGGACATAAAACTGATTACAGATTTAAAGTCCTTCACAACAAAGGTCAAGTGTTGGCTAAAAGCAAACCAGAGCTGCACCCACTCCTAGCTAACTGCGCTCTTTAACTTTTAAGGGATGTAAGTGTTGTGGTGTATGGTGGTATGTCTATTGTAGTCGATGCATTGTGGGATATGTGTGTGTCAGGGGTGTAACGATGCATCAGTCTGGATCCATATATCAATTCTATCATCAACGATCCAGTGTCATCGATGCAAAGCGAAAACATCGATCCATATCGTCATCTTTAGGTTACGCTTTTAGTCACAGTGTGGGCTCCATGTTTACTCCGACAGCTTGTCAGCCCATCACAAAGGGGCGGGGCTTAGCGAAAGGTCAATTACAGACAGAGTTTTAGCAGAAATGCATGTGTTTGGTAAGTACTGTGCATACGACTGAATAAATAACACATGCTTTTACTGAATCAGAATCAGAATGTCTTTTATTTACTGTTTATTGTTATCATGAAAAAAAAAAATGGAGGGCAGAGATCCGCTGCACAAACGTGCCCCGCCATCTGGCTCATCGTCCAACATCTGCCCAAGTTGTGTGAGTTTGTAAACCAATATTTTGATAAAGTTTTGTTATTGTTAAATGCTGCTCCCTTTTACTCCAGTTCATCAAGGGGGCATGCAGGAAAAACAGTTTTCTTCACAAATACAAATATACAAAAGGTAATTTTGTGGGCGATTCAGTGTTGACAACATCACAAGGAATACCTCACAACATGATACAGAGTAATGAACCAACAAACAGCAATGGCAGCCTCAAAAACACACGGGTCAAAACAAAAGTCGAACATTGACAAAAAACACGTTTCTTTAAGGCCGCTGTATTGGACACTCCCCGTCCTCTGAAGATTCCTGACTGCAGTGAAGATGGGAGTTGCTTGGACACTCACTCAGATAAGCCTTTAGGCAAACCCTCACCTCTTGTGTGTGTGTGTGTGTGTGTGTGTGTGTGTGTGTGTGTGTGTGTGTGTGTGTGTGTGTGTGTCTCCGACTCACAAAGCACTCGGCAGCGTCGTCCATGATACCCAGCTGAAAGCGTTGTTCGTCTTGGAAAGTCTTGGCCAGCGCGCTCCGCAGTGCATCTGATGGCAGCACGCGCTCACTGCTGAACTGGAACTGAGCAAAGATACTCTGCAAACACACACACACACACACACACACACACACACACATATAGAAACGCATTAATTCTTTATTTCACTGCCACAAATGTACACTGTGCCATAAATGCGTTTCCTGAAGACATTGTTGGAGTGGACCCTGACAGCATACGTGTCCACACGCACACATGTACATTTGAGTTTGTGTAGTTTTTAAAATCTCTCTAAAGACATTTCTCCTGTAAATCGGCACCGTGTTCTGTCAACTGACCCACAAAACAGAACCAGTGGAACTAGTTGTCAACTTGTCAGGAACCAAAGTGCCGTACAACAAACTCAGACCGGACTGAAACAAACGCGGCGGCCGAGCCTCACAGCACAGCTGGCCTCAATATCAGACCGTATCAATAATAAATGGCGTTTGTAGTGCACTTTTCTCCGACAAAAACAGCTCTCAGAGTGCTTTGTAGCAGTAAAATAGAAACCAAATCAAACTGTTGCAGGGGGCTCGGAGAGAAAGCTAGGCCACTGAAGTGTGTTTCGAGGGCAGCGTTCAGAGCTTGAAGACGAGGATCAGTCAGTCTGGAGAGGACAGAGCTGTGTCAGTGATACTTAACTTATGGCCCACAGGCAGAATCTGGCCTGTGATTGGGTGTTGCAGACATTGCCGACGCCCACCCCAGGTGTTTAACCTTTCTTCTAGTTTTATATATGTTGATTAGGATGTGTAGTCTGCTGCAGCTGATGGGGTCCACCTGCTGAGGCGTGGCCTGTCCCCACTCCTGCTTCTCGTTTTGACGAGTCAGGGATTCTGACTGGAGCTGCAAAAGGCTGGGCAGCTTAACAGTCATTACTGTACGTGTTTCAGACTATAATGTTAATTGTTGAATCTGGATTTGGTGAAACTAGTACTGAGGTACTTTTAAACTACCTGGAGGACTGGGCGAGGGGTAGTTTTAAAAACTGGCAAGGCACACACACAAGAATACCAATCCCAATTCTCTTCCCTTGACCTTACCCCTTGGTTTCAGGTGCACTCGCCAAATAGATTCCCCTCAATGACCAAGGGGTAGTGTTGAGTGGTAGGGAATTTTACCTACGAATTGGGACACCACTTCATAAGCGTAACAGACGTGTTCACCTACGTCACGCGTATCATCGACATAGGCTTCTTGCGCTCATTTCTAAAGTGCTCCAGTGGTTGTGTTGCCTATTTCGTTGGTTGTCTTCATTCGTCTTCGAATGTCCTAAAATCTTAGCCAGCCCCTGCGCACACCTGACCTGTGCAGGACTGCTGTTGCTGACCCCAGGCCTCCTGTCATTTTGCAAAAATGGCCCCTGGGCAAAGCAGTTTAAGTGTCCCTGGTTTACATCCATGCAGGTCCAAGAGACTGCCAGAGCAACACAATATTTCCTGTATTGCTGTTTCATTTGTATGTGTAGAAGCGAGTGTTATTATAATTACCCCTGCCAAGGAGGTTATGATTTTCGTCGCATTTGTTTCTCCTATTAGAGAACAGGATATCTGAAAAACTACATGACACACGCATATGAAATCTGGTGAAGAAAAACATTTATCCGCACTAATTGGTTGTTGGAGTGGATAATTCCACCATGAGCTTATTTACTTGGTGCCACTCCTGTCAGCTTACAACAGGAAACTGAGGCTACAATTCACACAGGCTCACCAAAACTGGACAATAGAAGATTGGAAAAACGTTGCCTGGTCTGATGAGTCTGGATTTCTGCTGCCACATTCAGATGGTAGGGTCAGAATTTGGCGTCATGGATCCATCCTGCCTTGTATCAACGGTTCAGGCTGCTGCTGCTGGTGTAATGGTGTGGGGGAGATTTTCTTGGCACACTTTGGGCCCCTTAGTACCAACTGAGCATGTTTCAAACACATACTTCCAGCAGGATAACGCACCATGTCACAAAGCTCAAATAATCTCAAACTGGTTTCTTGAACATGACAATGAGTTCACTGTCATGTGAATTCCACATTCAAGTCCATTTCAGCTTCTATCACCAAAACCACTGGTTCCAAATGTTTTTGGATTCTTGACCCATTAAAATAAAGCAATGTATACTGACAACTCTTTGTCACAGGTATGAGAAGTCTATAAAATTTCAGTTTTCACCTCTAAACTTCTCAAATTCTGTCATTTAAATAAATGTCCAAACCTCAAAGAAGTTAAACTCAACCCTTAAACCCCTGCACAGCAACACCCCCTCCTCTCCTGTCATCCCCAATAAAAACATAAAATATTGCCCTTAAATATTCAAGAAAAGGTTATACTATCAGAGATAAATACAAAACAAGCATTGTTTTTCTTTTTCTTTTTTTTTCCTCTAATGAAGCTCAGCATAAGTTTAATCAGGAAGACTTTCTCAACGATATCTATTCACAATTCTCTCTCCTACCGTCCCCAGGTTAACCAATCACACTTTGCCATGGTCTCCGTCAGCCATTCACGTTGCTGCTGCCAAACTCTAAATCTGTTCTCTTCTCTGCTCCTGTCAGCTGTCATTTTGGGCAGAATCATCGCATCCTCCTCCACCCCATTCACCTCCAGATCCTCAACTCCCTCCTCATCTCATCACCGCCCACATTTAAGAGTACTGTTTGCAGTGGAAACACTAGGGTCTAGGTACCATGTCTGAGGGGTTACTTTTAGTTCCAAAGGTACCATACTGAAAGTGTTTGGTGGAAACGGGACTAAAGTCTATGGGAGAAAGTCTTTTTTGGGCCACAGCATCACGTGACGGTGTAATGACAATGTTTGGCTGCTAAGACAATTGGCTTGAAAGCCCAGCACACTTCCTGGGGGCCTGGTAGGGAAGCATTTTGGCTTCCTTAAAGTTGAAAGGAAAAGGGACAAGAGCTGTGCTGTATGCAAGTAAATTCATCTGTTTTTAGTTATGGATCATTACAAATACAATTAAAGTTAGAGGTAGCATGCAGTCCTGCAGGGAGGCAAACAATAAAAGATGTGTAGAAATAAAAAAAAATTGCTGAATCAAAAATGTGCATTGATTATCGTCTTGTAATCGCAATATAGCCCTCTGAATCAGAATCGAATCGTGAGGTGTGTATTCACGACCCTAGTGCAATTAGAGCTAAATCTGTTTGAGAGGTGCTCATGTCTACTCCAAGCTATATGACAGATTCAAATGGTTATAAATCATTTAAAATTCTGCGCAATTCATCCTCCTTTTTAGATTTTCTCCAAAACATTTTCTGGATGTGGATTTGTTATTAAAAATGTCGCATTTATTATTGTGTGGTGGAGTTATGTGCTCTCTGAGTACTTCCTAGATATTGTTGTCATACATAGTGGCAGTAGTTGCAGTAGTAACAGCAGTTTTAGTAGTCGTACCAGACACAACGGCCTTGGAAATGACTCTGTGGCTCATGTGAGTTGATCCACATTAATCTATACTTTAAATCCAGTGAACATGAGTACAAAAAGTAGCGTTCAGTTCAGGCAGAGGCAGTGAGACTACTTGTGACTGGACCGAAGAGAGCTGCAGACGTCTTAAGAGGGAGAGATAAAAGCATGGGTAACTTTCTCCAGATTGCCACAGGATAAAAATGACCTAATTCTTTTTTTTTTTTTTTTTTGTTGGTAAGAATTCTCTGCTGGAAAAAGCAAAACCGAGGGACTATTTTTGACCCACACTAAAACAGCCCAAAACAGAAATAAACACAAGTCAGCGTGATGTGTTGGAGCAGTGGTTGGTGCTCTGCTGGTTTTCTGTCCCAGCGGTAATTCAATCACTGATTAGATGGCTGGACTGAAAACCAGCAGGTGCTCTGTGTGCTGAAGACTGAGAAACACTCTATTAAGAGACAGAAAGATACTCTAACACAGCTCATCATCGTCATCATCTGTTTGTATCCACACTGGTTCCATTTTAGTTGTGCACACTGGTGTAAAAATCAAGCACGAAGCTCCAGCAGAAATGTAAATACATCTTTAATATGAGCAACAACTACTATTCTGTAGATTTTTTAAATCAAATATTGATTAATGGACTTGAAGTTACTGAATTAATGTGTGGTCAACCTACTTTTTTTCTAATAAGCAACTAATGGGAACGTCATTTTTTAAAAATTGATCCAGTATTGAGCGAGAACACTACAACCAGCAGTGGCGAAACAGGCTGCAGTGTAACCACTCAGGGCATGTTTGCAACGTCACTTTATGTGTGTTTTTGCCACTGACAGGCTCCAATTGTTATTTTAAGTGTCTAGCAACATTACAGAGAGAATCCCTACAGAAACAGACATTTTTGTACAGAGTAAGATCCTTTGTGTTTAATCAGAAACAGCACCGAAATCGCTTTCCCCAAACTCACCAGACTCCATTCAAATAAACAGTAATTTTAGCGTGTATAGAGCCACAATGTTTTCACATCTAACTGGGTGAATTAAGGATTTATTACAGCAAGCAGAGTTAAAGATTGTTGGAACAATAGAAAGATGAGCCAAGATGCCTTTTGTGAGTTTTCTTTTGTTTCTGTCGACTTTGAATGAGGTGTATTTGACGATGATAAAATTAAAGTTTATTTAAATGCAGTCTGGAGGGATTGGAGATAGCGGTTTTGGGGCTGTTTCTGGTTGAACGAAATAAATGTTCTTCAAAAAAATGGTCTGTCTCTGTGGGATTCTTTTCAATAATGTAGTCAGATACTTATAATAAAAATCCGAGCCCATCGGTGTTAAAAACAAACACATTTAGTGGACATACATGCTGGTGCACTACTGTCCAGAGTGGTTACATTGTGGCCTGTTTCATCCAATTTCAAAAACTGGTTGTTTCCATTACGACGGGACAGGACGGGACAGGGACGAGACAAGACGAGACGAGATGGAACTGTATTTATCCCTCCTCCTGGGAGAACCGAAAGCGTTCCCAGGCCAGATGAGATATGTAGTCCCTCCAGCATGTTCTGGGTCTGCCCCGGGGCCTCCTACCAGTGGGACGTGCCTGGAACACCTCCAACAGGAGGCACCTAGGAGTAAGGTGCAAATATCCATCCATCCATTCATCCATCTATCCATTTTCAACTGTCTATCTGGGCTGTTTGGGCAGCAGGCTGGGCAAAGTATTCCAGACATCCCTCTCCCCAGCAACACTTTCCAGCTCCTCCTGGGGAACCCCAGGTGTTCCCAGGCCAGATGAGATATGTAATCCCTCCAGTGTGTTCTGGTTCTGCCCCGGGGCCTCCTACCAGTGGGACGTGCCCGAAACACCTCCAACAGGAGGCGCCCAGGAGGATCCTGATCAGATGCCTGAACCACTTCAACTAGCCCCATGAAGGAGCAGCGGCTCTACTCTGAGCTCCCTCCAGATGTCCAAGCTCCTTACCCTATCTCTAAGGCTGAGCCCAGACACCCCACGGAGAAAACTCATTTCTACTGCTTGTATACGCAATCTGATTCTTTCGGTCACTACCCAGAGCTCATGACCATAGGTGAGGGTTGGGATGTAGAAGAACCAATAAATCGGAAGCTTTGCCTGCCAGCTCAGCTCCTTCTTTGTCACGACAGTCCGACACAGTGCTCACATCACTGCAGATGCTGCGCCAAACCACCAATCCATCTCACACTCCATTCTACCCTCACTCGTGAACAAGACCCCGATATTGGATGCAGACCAATACACACAACATATACAGTGACACAAACAGGTGACCAGTATGAATTATGAATACAGTATGGTTGGATATAAATATGTTCGCACAGTGTCAGATCTGAGGTAGTTGGTGTAAGAGTGCAATGGTGCTCGGCTACTATAGACTGTTCATGATTATGTCCATGAACACCCTTTAAGGCATGATGCATTTTATCAAAACCACCATCTTTCTCCAGCTTTAAGTGTTTCAGTAGCCGAAACCCAACCACACACGACACAAACCGGTCTCCAGTGCCACAGTCTTGCTTTGCAGAACCAACTATCCACCTTGACATCTTCACTGTGAATCCCTCATGGAGACAGGGTTTAAGCACCTGTTGTGGCTGCTTGGACTCAAACTCCTCTCAAAATACTTTACCTATTATCCAACCCTTTTCTTTTCTCCATCAAAACTCCACCTGAGCACCAAGTTTTTTTACAATCTGAGAATAACATGACATCTCTCAGCCACGTATACGTCGCAGAATTCATCTCGGGGCAAGCTTTGATCCGTGTGAAATTCAGACAATTCCTGGAGTTGTCTCCTAGTTTTATTTGCCCTCTTTATGTCTTTGGTTATATTTAAGATTTCAGAGCCAATATTTGACATTTTGGAAGCGAGATGGCTGTGATGATCGCATGGGGTGAAAACGTTATAAAACAATAGGCTTCAGTCCGTGAGTGTGGCTGAGTGTGTGCAGGCTGAGGGTTGGCAATGGGAAAGGTAATGCAGTCGTACTGATGGGGAGAGTGTGTGTGTGTGTGTGTGTGTGTGGGAGAGGGAGAGAAAGGGAAACAGAAAGAGAGAAGAGGAAAAAGGGACTGTGTGAGCAATAGGGTGTGTGTGTGTGTGTGTGTGTGTGTGTGTTATGGTGGCTGTGCTGACTGCAGCAATGCGCCAAGGAGAATGGAGGGGGAATATACCCTACAGAGAGAGGGAGGGAGGAGAGGAGGAGAGGAGGAGAGGAGGAAGGAGGGAGGAGAACAGGGAGGGATGAGGCAGAGTGAGTAAGAGAGGGAGGCAGCATGTGTGTGTTTGTGTGTGTGTGTGTATGTGTGTGTGTTTCCAAGTGTGAAGACAGGAGCAATCTACACCAACTCCCACATTCATTCATCTTTCCCCTTCCTTCGCTCCCACTTTCTCCTCTCTCCTTTTTCTTTTTCGCGCTTCCTGTTCCTTGCATGTGAGTGTGTGTGTGTGTGTGTGTGTGTGTGTGTGTGTGTGTGTGTTCAGGTATCTGCGTCTGTGCATGTGCATGTGTGTGTGAGTGCTTTGCTGTTGAGAGAGATAAAGTGTTGCAGTGATTTCTAGAGGGATAGCCACAGGCAGCCTCTGAACTTATGTTTACTACAAGGGCGGGCGTCTTTATCTGCTGCAGATAAACCCAGAAATCCACACACAATCCCTCCAAAATAAAAGAACCCATAATCATCATTTATCTCTTTAGGTTCCCTAAAATGGATGTTTGAAAATTTAACACGCCATTAAAGTTCATTTGGCGCGTGTCTCGCCCAGTTATTCAGAGACTTTTATCTCCTTCGCCCGTGGGGACCGCAGCTACAAACAGACTGCAAGAACAACGTTACATCTGTTTCTGACAAAAGAGAGACGGTGACAGGACGGTTAATGAAAACTGACAGGAAACTGTGAACACTTAACACGGTGACAATACCTTTGATTTGTACGCCCACAGCTGACTCACACACACAACACACCCACAACTCTGTGTCTGTGTGTGTGTGTGTGTGTGGAGTATCACAGCGTGGTAAGAAAGATTTGTGAGCATCTCAAGGTGCATGTGTGTAGCAGCCCTAACGTGTGCAGCATGCAAGTAAGATTTGTGTGCATGCGTAGGTGTGTGTGTGTGTGTGTGTGTGTGTGTGTGTAGCATCACAGCGTGGGCTCTGCTAGCTCAGCGCTTTCAGTCAGCCAATTAATTACAGAGAAGCGCTGGAGACAGAACAGCGTGTAGAACACACACATCGACACTGCTACACACACGCACGCACACACACACACACACACCACACCACAGCACATTACACACACGCTTCCCTTCACTCAGACACATATTTGTCATCATCGATGCAACAAATGGCTGGAACAGAGCTGCATAAGGCTCGTTCATTATGAGGGTTTCATGATGTTACAGATCTTCATCTTCTGTTTGGTTGCTTGCTATCAGCAGCTGCAGTGATTCAACCTGAAACTACAGTATAAAGGCATTATTCTAAACACTTATTGTACGGCATCTCCTTACTGGGAAAACAAGTGTCGGGTACATCGTACGTGATGTGTTTTACACAATGGAGGAAGAAAAAGAAAGAACACCACAGAGAAAAAACTACAGTGTTGTAAGTAAAAGTGTGGCGTTCACTGTTTCTAAGAAGTACCGTAAAACTTCAATTAGTAGCCCGGGCTATTATTTGTTTACTTAACTTGTTTATTTGAACCTGTATAAATATTAGGCTTCAGATAATATATCAGGCGGCACAGTGGCGTCACAGCAAGAGAGTTCCTGGGAGCCCTTCAGTGCAGAGTTTGCATGTTCTCCCCATGTCAGCGTGGGTTTTCTGGCTTCCTCCCACAGTCCAAAGACATGCAGGTTAATTGGTGACTCTAAATTGTCCGTAGGTGTGAATGTGAGTGTGAATGGTTGTCTGTCTCTATGTGTCAGCCCTGTGATAGTCTGGTGACCTGTCCAGGGTGTACCCTGCCTCTCACCCAATGTCAGCTGGGATAGGCTCCAGCCCCTCTGAGACCCTCAAGAGGATAACTGGTTACGAAAATGGATGGATAATACGTCAATTATTAATCATTCATTTGATCTAGCTACGACAGACAGCGCATCAGAGAGGATTAAGGCACCCAGCATACCGACACAACACCACTTTATCCTGTTAAAACAATACTTACAACCTGAAATAATTGTTATGAAAACCCATTTTGGGATACACCCTGGACAGGTCGCCAGACTATCACAGGGCTGACACATAGAGACAGACAACCATTCACACTCACATTCACACCTACGGACAATTTAGAGTCACCAGTTAACCTGCATGTCTTTGGACTGTGGGAGGAAGCCGGAGCACCTGGAGTAAACCCACACTGACACGGGGAGAACTGCAAACTCCACATGGAAGGGCTCCCGCACCCGCGATGGAACCAGGAACCCTCTTCATTTAAAAAAAATTTAACTGCTAGGCAACCAAACCAGGTGTCTATTTGAGACAGGCTTTTAATTATTGAAATGTGTAGCCACATCAGGCTAGTAAAAGGGACTGGGCGTTTATGGTGCTTTCACACCTGCCCTGTTTGGTTCGGTTCAATCAAACTCAAGTCCATTTGCCCCCTCAGTGCGGTTCGTTTGGGCAGGTGTGAACACAGCAATCACACTCAGGTGTGCACCAAAACAACCAGACTGAGACCTTCTTGAAGAGAAAATGAACTCTGGTGCGGTTCATTTGTGGTGAGAACGTGTTCCGACCTGGATCTGAAGCAACTGCAGTCACATGACACATTGTTTGGGTTAAATATGAGCATGTTACAGTCCTGGAGGATTATTAATGTGCGCCTCCTCCTGTACTGCCTTAATATGCACATTCAGCACATCCAATGCATCAAAACATTGTTTTCTAGTTGGAGCCGCGCCTCGTTTTCAAACTGTATGCTTTGACTCAAATGAACAATGACAGTAATATAGTCCACGATGAGCAGCGCTAAAATCAACCTGCGTAGTTGTCCCTCCATTGTGACATTAGAAAGTGTCACATTTATCTTGACAGTGTACTCTTCTTCAACGTTTTCTTTACTTCCTGGATTTTTCCCACATGGAAATTCTGACCAATCAAGAGCAGCTTTCTCACACAAGGCATTTGATCTGGTCCGCTTGTAAATACTGCCATGAGAACACGAACCAACTCTAGGTAATTTGTAACAAAATTAGTCCCTGATTCAGACCAAAGCAAGACAACTCTAGGTCTGAAAGCAGCTACTTTTATTTCATTAGCAGCTACTTATAATTTTAAATGAAGCTGTAGCGTAAGTTCAGTCAGGAAGACAGTACTTTTCATGCTCAGGCTGTAAGTTTCTTTCCCACCCTGCCACTCCCTCCTTGCACCTATGTTCACTCACTGTCTCTGGGTGTCTTTGTTTGGGTAGGTCTATCAAGTCATCAGCTGATTCAACCGCACCATCTTATTGCTCCTTATTTTCAGTATAGTTCTGTCTCTGCCGTAGTTCTTTCTTGCTGCAGTTGTGCGCGCCCTCCACCTCCCCATCACCATTTAGTCTTTACGGATTCATCAGTCTCATACGCCTCAGCAGTCAGCAGCCTCAGACTCATCAGCCACCACCACCACTAGTGTCTGGACTCCGTAGGGGGATTTATCCTGCTGCCGCTCAGATGACCCTCAATTACAAAATATCGCCCTCTGTACACTCATATTCTGTAATAAATATTACCTTTACTTCAATCTTCTGTCTCTCCTGATTGAGATGTGATTAGGCATATAAATGATACGTATGTTAACTGACTTTTTTTGCATTATTATTTATTTATATGTGTTTATTTTTTTTTTTTTTTAGCGAGGTTTTTTGATAAGCCTGTGGTGGGTTTCTACCTCACCCACACATGCACATTTAAGTTATATTTAACTTCTCTCTGTCTGATCTTCCTTGAAGAAAGAAAGAAGGACATAAAGAAGGAAGCAAGTATGTAAGGAGAGAAGAGAAAAGAGAATGAAAGATGTTTAAAATGGAGAAACAAGGCCACATAATTATCAATGACGAGCGGTCAGTTAGAGATGATTCGCAGGTATCATTGTACAGCAGTTTAACGTTATTCTATATTCAATCTATATTTACTGTTAGAAGTGTAGACATGAAGCAGGTACTTGCTCTTTATTTTATGTGCAAATGCTCTTTTGTTTCTCCTTTTTGAAGCACGTAATCAAAACTACTGGTTGCAGTAGTTACATAACCCACCTGCAAGAGTCAGTTGTGTTTATTAGGATATATATGTCTCTACTAACAGCGGATATACCCACACAAAAAGATGGAGGTAAAGACGGGAAAATGACAAAACATATATGGATCGTCATACGAGTTTATCTAAGGCTTTGTGTCAGGTGTCATCTTACTCTAGCTGTCAGATAAATGTGGCACTGTCTCCCTGTGGTCGAGGATATGTAGAGAGCCTCCCACACTCAAGCAAAGTACTTGCACTTCATTTAGGTACACCACTTCAGTAAATACACTTCGGTAGCAACCTCTGGTTTACACTCCTGACAACAGTGTTTGTGTAATAAGCAGAAACAGGTTGCCAGGCAACCACCCCATCAGATCTGTGTGGATACATGAGGCCCTAAAAAAGAGGGTGGATCATGGGGAGTACCACCAGTTGGTCCAGGAGCTTCTCCTCCATATTTTAGGATGACTCAGGGGCAGTTTGACAACCTGCTGTCTATCGTCAGGCTGTATAGCTCTGGGTATCCAGCAACCACTACCACCAGTTTCTCCTCCATTGTTTACCAACTGTAAACTTGTTGTCATGACCACCACAGAAGGCCCGCCTCTCGAATCATGTGATTGGACAATGGGGAAAAGGCGGCGATGGTGTGAGGCGTTTTTCTGCTCTGGGTTGAAGCTTTTTCAACTCAAGGTGTTCAGAGCACTCCAGCAACAACGCCAGGCAGTTAGAGTGTAGCAAAAAGCTTCATTCTCATTTAAATCGATTACAAAAAGGCGTCACCCAGCTGCTAAAACACGTCCCGTGTGATCAGGGCCATAACCACGACAACTGAAGACATTAAAGAATGCAGCATCACCAACACACCACAGTGACAGCCGCTGCTTTAGGTTTACGCCGTGGGAAGACCTCCACGAGCCACTGGAGGACAAAGCGAGTGTTTTTACCTTTAAAGCGCAGAAGATACACGAGTCCTCCATGCACTTGTGCGTCGTCAGCTGTCGAAAGCTTCTGCGGAAGATGTCCAGATGCCACAAAACCTGAGAGACAAAACACACAGGGTCAATTATACTGCACTATTATGTGTGAAAAGTCAAAGGTCATTTGGTTCAGTTGTTACCTGACATGCTTAGGCCTCCATAGTCAATATGTGGAGGGTTTGATGCTGTACCCCTACGTTTACCTTTAGGGGCATTCCACCTACAAAGGGTGTCTCCTGCCTTGCCTCTCCTAGTTTGCTGTTGTGCCCCGTGGGAGAGGTAAGCAACATTGCCTGATAAATATAATAATAATTTCCGTGTTTTAGTGCTGTTAAGCAATGTTTATAAGTTCATTTTATGCTTACATAATCCTGTGTCGCTAAATTTGTGTAAGGGCTTGAGTTTGTCTGGTTGTGTTTGATGGAGGATTTTGTTTTTGCCACTTGCTGTCAGGTATAAACAGAGATCGCCTCCGAAGATATCCAAGGTCTGAGTCTCCATATATCGACACAACGCAGACATCACTAGAGTCCACTGGTTACACGAATAATGTTTTGTCCTGGGTCCAACTGGAACAGGCCCTTTGCACTTGAACTGTTTGCTTTTCTTGTGTTGTGTCTCGTCTTCTCTTGCTCTTGCTCTTTTTCTAAGCAACAGTTTGTCAAAATTTTAATATGTAATTGTGTTTCATAAGTCCTATGGATGAGCTGACCTCCTGTTTTTCATGGTTTTTTGATAGGTTTGCATCTTGTGTGTTTCACATGATACTGCTTTTTTCCTAGGATTTGGCTTTAGCAAAGGAATGCACACATCTTTCTTTTTTTTTATCCCAATGGCAAACTAATCCAAAAGGTCCATTTACACTGTATCCAGATCAGTGGTTCCCAAAATGGGTGCCTTAAGGACAGGCCAAGGGGGGCACAAGACTGGTTCGTCTCCATCTTTTTATCATAACCTTGAAAACAAGTCAATATTAACTTACATTAGCTACAATCCTTTATCATGTTTTCAAACAGAAACACGTTATAAATCACCATTTTAAAAATTTATTTAAAGCAGGACCTGTTATGTACGCAGTTACACCGCAGCTAAGACTGGTGACAGGCCATGGTTGCCAGTTGCCATAGTTACACAACATGCTTTCTGGGTGCACAGGAGTCAAGAATAGCGACTGACAGAGCGAGTGACAGTGTGAAAGGAAAAGTTATTTTCACCGTGGTTAGTTTGTGAACCACTGATCTCGATACATTATGTGGATGTCAAATGTCAGATGTTACTGTCAAAATAAAAAGGCATTGTTCTGACGATGGTGACGCTTTTCTGTGATCGTTGCGGTTTAGGGGGAACAGTGTGTAAGATTCAGGGGGATTTAGTGACATTTAGTGATGTTCAGGAGGTTTTAAGCAGGAGCTGACTTATCCACAGAGGTTCACTCCTCTCCAAAACAAAACAGGCCTGATGATTTAAAGGAACAGTGTGTAGGATTTAGCGGGGGGGTCATGGCATCTGGTGGACTGCAGACTGCAACCAGCTGATACCTCTCTAGAGTCACGCTGATCCTCATAAACTGTTTGTACGTTTTCCCTTCGACAAGTAACACCCAAATTCGTACATATCCCACGTAATCATGAGCCAGCAATTTGTGCATAAGCTGTGTATTTTGTAAGGCCTGCGATCACATGACCAATGTGCTGACGGCAGTGAACAAGAAAGTAGTCCTTAGAGGTCTTGTAAAGGAGGCAGGTTGGGGTTGTGGATGGGTCACAGAACAATGAACTTTCCACTAGGACTCCAAGAGATATGTGTTCAGAAACGTGAACTTTGAGTTAACTTTAAATCATTTTAAGGTGCGTCCTCACTGTGTTTCTTTTCCTAATCATGACCAGAGTAACTTCACTTGCCTTAACCTAACCTCCATACCTTTACCTTAACTACGTAACTTTACATAGGACTTGTCTAAGAGGATAGGTTTCCCAATTAGAATAAATGTAAGATTCATCATTCAGGAGGTTTTTACTGGCTAATGTGTGCTCACCTTTTTTCTCTGATAACTTAAGATTCAAACATTCAGGAGGTTTTTAGCAGGTGCCGAATTATCCACAGAGGTCTCTTCCTCTCTAAACTGAATGGACCCAGTGATTTAAACCCGTAAAAACACTGAATAAAGCAGTTTCACGTTAAAAAATCACTGTTCGAACAGGCCGTTTGCCCAGCGCCTGCTTTGTGTGGTCATGTTTTTTCTCGGATATGTGCTCAAGTTATGTCAGATCCAGACATTCAGGAGGTTTTTACTAGGAGCCGAATTACTCGCAAAGGTCTCTTCCTCTCCAAACTGAATAGATCCGGTGATTTAAACCCGTTAAAAACACTGAATAAAGCAGTTTCACGTTACAAATCAGTGTTTCTCATACACTGTTGGGCACATCAGAGACAGTCTGCTAGCCCAGCACCTGCTAATGTGTGCTCACCTTTTTTCTCTGATAACTTAAGAACCAGTCGTTCAGGAGGTTTTTACCAGGAGCCGAATTATTCGCAGAGGTCTCATCCTCTCCAAAGCAAACAGGACATATGATTTAAACCCATAATAACACTGAAAAAAGCAGTTTCACGTTACAAATCAGTGTTTTTTCTACGCTGTTTGGCACATTGCTGACAGGCCGTTTGCCCAGCGCCTGCTTTGTGTGGTCACGTTTTTTCTCAGATAACTTAATATGTGCTCACGTTATGTCAGACCTACACGTTCAGGAGGTTTTTACCAGGAGCCAAATTATCCGCAAAGGTCTCTTCCTCTCCAAACTGAACAGATCCGGTGATTTAAACCAGTAAAAACACTGAATAAAGCAGTTTCATGTTATAAATCAGTGTTTCTCCTACACTGTTTGGCATAAAAAACTGTTTTTCTGATGCTGCTGGTCGCAGAGGGGCTGCTAACCATGGTGGTAAAAATGCAAAAACATGAATGGCCCTACCTACAGTATTGCTTTGTCAGTTGTGGGCTACTGTTGAAATATGGACTAGTCGACTAGTCTAAATTAAAATTTTCATTTAGCCAACAGGAAAATTAGTCGCCAGGAACATCCCTAGTCTGGACTATGATAAACTTTTATTCATGACATCAGTTTGACAGATTTCTTTTATAACTTTGGATGATTTGGACAGTTACTGTCATGTGTAGATTTGGGGGGGGGCAAAAACTTCCCTGTAGCTTTAAAAAAATATTTGTTAAACTCACATTGAATCAAATGACTTCCAGTAATGTGAGACGCTTGCAGAGAATCAACACCCCAGTCCACAGCTCTGCGTGGCATTCGGCCATTTTCAGCTAATTGTCTTTCCCAGGACGGAGTTTTCTACTTTGTATAGTTTCAGCAACAAAAGAGTCTGAGGGAGACATTCAGCGGGACGGACGGACAGAAAACGACCAGCACAAAGCGAAAAGAAACGAGTTAGAGGACTAGTAGAGAAGTGGTCTGCATGAGGCAGGCCTCTCCGTGTCCTTCTCTGTCTCTCCAGTGCATAATTAGAGGAAAGAGCTGTTAGTACATTCATTCAGCATGCTGAAAGATAATATTGACACAACACTGTCCCTTAGGCTTCGACTGCAGCACGCACACTTACAGTACCCACATACAGTTGCAGGTCTACATGCACGCAAGACTCACACACACACACACACACACAAAACCAATATGTACGGCAACCTTAGCAATACGAGGCTGCACAGTGTGTGTGTGTGTGTGTTAAGGAGAGAGTGATAGGTGGAGGAAAGAGGGGGCGGAGGATGACAGACTGCATGCTGACGCTAGTGTATGCGTTCTACCTTTCCCCCCCCTCTCTGTTTCCCCTCCTCTCTCCTCGCTGTAGTTTATTTGGTCGTGATGAATCGGCTCCCTGCACGGCACTGCAGCAGCCACAAGGAGGGCACACTCTCTCCATGCCCATCTCTCTTCATCAGTATCTATCTATCCATCTCTCCTCTCCTCCTCTAAACACATCCCTTTATCTCTTTCTCCGCTCCTCTCCCATTTGTATCATTTGTTTTTCTCTCGCTGCCCTTTTAACTTCTCTCGGTCTATCTGCAGGAGCATCTCCGAAAAAAAAGAAACTACAGTTTAACTAACTAACAAACTAAATGATGGAAAAACATCGTCCTGCTGTTCGTTGCCATTGTAATTTGAATCACAGACAAATCTAACCAATAGTGCAGAAATGACAGTATTTGATTGGCTGTGTTTGTGAAGTCAAAATTTGTGACATAAAATAATAAAATTTTGAGCTCATATATGTGTTTTCATTTCAAAGACCCTAAGATTTTCATGAAATCAAATCCAATTTCTGATACGATTTATAGACCAATTTTGAGTGGACGTCACAGTTGCGTCACAGCGCACACTGGTGGCAGGAAAACACAGCGGACATTGGAGAGTATGAGGTGCCGTTTGTAAAGTGGCTAACGCTGAAATTAACAGCAACATCTTGCCACATTTAGCTTCAAACAACGTTAAAAAAAAAGTGGTGTGAATTTTTTTAAGTCATAGTTAAATCAAAATATTAAATGTTAAACCTAAATGTTAAATCTATATGTTAAATCTAAATCTAAATGTTAAATCTAAAGCTACGTGTAAAGTACATTGATGCTAGTAGCAAATCTCTACTGGGCTAACATTAGCTAGTTTCATATAGCTTACATGCTAACATGAGGAACATATGCTACGCGGGTTAGAAAACAAACTTACCGAGTGCTGTGGTGGCCCTATGGTCGATACTGTCGCTGTTCCCCAGACATGGTCTCTGTCATTTTAGGTAGTTCATATCACACTGATGTGTGTTCATTTTCTCTGATTAGTTTGGTTTTAATTCGTTATTTGATGCTATAAACACAGACTGACCAGACGGGCTTTTATTTTGGTACTTCCTTTGACTGGCAGTGTGCATTTGCATGTTAGCTTAATATTTGGTTTCACCAAGCACATTTAGATTTAACATTTAATATTTAGATTTAACATTTAAATTTAGATTTAGATTTAGATTTAATTTTTAACATTTAGAATTAGATTTAACATTTAGGTTTAACACTTAATATTGAGATTTAACATTTAGGTTTAACATTTAATATTTAGATTTACCATTTAGGTTTAACATTTAATATTTAGATTTAACATTTAAATTTAGATTTAGATTTAATTTTTAACATTTAGAATTAGATTTAACATTTAGGTTTAACACTTAATATTGAGATTTAACATTTAGGTTTAACATTTAATATTTAGATTTAACATTTAAATTTAGATTTAGATTTAATTTTTAACATTTAGAATTAGATTTAACATTTAGGTTTAACATTTAATATTACTATTTAATATTTAATATTTATATTAAATTTATACGGCACTCCATAGTAGAGAACAGTTGACATACCCAGAGTAAAAATGTCTTCTTGTGCCGTTGGATGTCAGAACAGGAATACAGAATAAGATAACCTTATATTTATAGAAAACTGTCACAGGGGGCGCTGTAGCACAGTTCATTATAATCTTGATATTCAGGCTATAATGGCTGCTGAACGCTCAGTGGAGGAATGTGTGTTTGGCTCTAACGAACAGAATTACTGATGTGGTGAAAGATAATTCATCATCATAAGGAACTGTAAAAACTCACATTTGTCAAGCATGGACTTGTCTTATTGTCCCTGGTTAAAACTCGTTGAGATGCCCCCATGTAATATAATTTAATGTGGAAGTAACAGACAACTTTTCAACTAGCTAGCTAACGCTGTCTGCTTATTAATTAAATATAGTAACTTACACCACTGCTCATTTTAGAAAAGACACCACAAGAAACGTGATCTTTGTTTAGATTCATAAACGTACACTGGATCACTGTTTGTTTCTAGCTGTCAACGATCACGCTAGTTACGTTAGCTACATTGCTAATGTTAGCTAGCCTTTCACTTTCCCTGCCTGGGTGCAGATGGGAACTGATCTAAATGCACATTATGAGTGTTCTTGCGGTGTCCTTTCTAAAGTGAGCAGCTGTGAAAGTTAATATACTTTGTCGTAATCAGGGTGTTAGTAAGCAGACAGCGTTAGCTAGCTAGCGTGCTAGCATGTTGATAAGTTGTACATCCACATTAAATTATGTTATACTGGGACGTCTCCACAACTATTAATCAAGGACAATATGTCAAATCCATGCCTGACGAATGATTAAGTAACTAAAATAAGCTGAACACACACTTTTCAACTTTAAAAGTGACACAGTTTCACTTTAAAGTTCTACTTCCTGATATTTTACAGCAATAACACACTGTATTTATCAGTGTTTTCACTAGCATGTCTTTGAGTGACTGAATTGTCTTGTTTGTGTGTGTTGTTGTCAGGGCTGTAACGCACACACTGGATGTGGAAACCCTGCAAAGCATGCTGATTTTCCGTGAAGCGCCGCCCCACATATATATTACCCAGCAATCATCACTGCGTCTGAATATGACAAAAAATAGCAAATATAGTAAAAAATGATTTATATAATTGGATCCTTTTAAAGATGATTTATAGTATATGTAGAGGAAGCATATAATTTTGTTATGGATGCTATTTATAACAAAGAAAAGGACACAAGTGTTTGCCTTTTTCAAGGTCATATATAGCAAAGGGCGGGTAACTGCCGACAAGTGGCTGCACGCCAACTGACACATCGGAGCGCTTCACTTCCAGTGTGACCTTGGCGTAAGACTAAAAAATAAGGCTCAACAAACATGCATATTCAGTTTTGTTCATTTGTGTGACTGGTTGGTAAATTCTTCACATTTTGTGTTCCACAATACGTTATAAACAGTGGTGGGACGTGATTAAAAAAATTAATCTGATTAATTAGAGGCTTTGTAATTAATTAATCTCGATTAATCACATTTTTATCAAATAGCAATATTTGACACAATAAGCAAAGTTTTTCAATTCAGATAAATTTTGGTTGACGGCTGAATCAATGAATAGACATATACGTGAACTTAAACAACAAAAATGTTTATTTTTCATTTCGCCAGAGAGTTTGTTCATTTGTTGGACGTTGGTTCTGAACCCCGTCATCTTGTCTATTGTGGGCCAGAGTGTGGATACCTGACCCGAGCCCGACGGGACCCAATGGGACCCAGTGGAACCTGACGGGTCGGCCCGGGTTTAGATAACAAATCAGAAATTTTGCTCAGGTGCGGCCCACTTGACATGCTGTTGTGTTGTGCTATGGCCTATTCAAGTGCTGGAATTTGTTATTTACGTGACAACACCTGAACGCAACACAGGCTCCGCTCCAACTGAGTGTGTGTGCTGTGCTGCTGTACGAGCGGCGTGTTTGACTGTGAGTAACAGCAGCCTTTTGATGGTCATTTACACACATGTGTGATCACGGTAAACAGACAAGCTGTAACCATGGTAACAATAACTATGTCAGGTAACAAACTGCGTCAGGCTCGGGTCGGGTTTCAGACTTAAAAATCAGAAAGGCTGTCGGGTTCGTGCCGGGCTCGGTTACAACTGTCTCGGACTCGGGTTGGGTTCGGTCAGGAAGATGCAGCCCGAGCCTCGTTCTTTAGGGAACTGAGAAAGGTGCGATTAAATGCGTTTGTTTTTTTTTAACACATTATTTTTCCTGTAATTACTTAATCAAAATTAACGTGTGTAAGTCCCAGCCCTAGTTATAAACATTACAGGTGTTATAGGCTGTCACTAGTGGCTTATTTTTGCAATGGTCTGAGGTAAATGCCAATAATTTGTTTGGGATAAGGATTAAATAAATGAGATTAACATTTATTTTAATTAATGCTTAATACTGAACTGTAAGCAGAAATAAATAAGTTGTTACACATAAATAAATCCATGAGTTATGACCCCTTAATTTAAACTGGTAACTATTTTTGGAAAAGGTGCTTTTGCGTAGTATCTGTGCACTAATACAACCTCAAAACTCCATATACAGATTAACCTATAAAGACAAAGTTTTAATCCTTTCAGATTAAAAGCATGAGGAGAATCTGAGACACAGAGGGAAACATTATTGCTGTCACAGCGAGGTGCAGTATTACTTGGGTGGTGCACATCATCTGATCAGCATCAGATGGCTCTTATAAACAACAACCACATTCAAACCAGCCACCAGTTGTATTCAATTAGTCATAATCTGCTCTACCTGCCTCACACTGCTGTTACGGGCTGTGACGCTTGATTTCTGCCCTCCACGACCTCCTCCTGCTCCTCGTGTTCCAGTCTCCTATTACCACACCAGGCGATGGCATCTATTTTCCTGTGCATTTTGTGGATCACATGATGCTGCTGCCATGGCGACGATCAGTTTCGTAGTTTTTCTGCACTTTTAGCCTCGGCTCTGCCTGCCAGTTTTCACGGCAGACATTTTGACTTGTCATAGCAGGAAAAGCACAGGTGTTACTAATAACATTTAAGTGTCTCTGTAAGCCATGACAGTGAGCCAGTGAGCCAGCATGAGCAACACCACAACCTGCAAACTGGATTTTGTTATTCACGCTTTTCTTTGAGACAAGTCAAAATGTCTGCTGTGAAAAAAATAATTTCTCCTCAGTGTTTCCACAGTGGTTAGCTGTTAGGGTTCCTGGTTCGAACCCAGGGTGGGGGAGCCCCTCTGTGCGGAGTCTGCATGTTCTCTCTGTGTCAGCTTAAGTTTTCTCTGGGTGCTCCAGCTTCCTCCCACAGTCCAAAGACATGCAGGTTAATTGGTGACTCTAAATTGTCCGTAGGTGTGAATGTGAGTGTGAATGGTTGTCTGTCTCTATGTGTCAGCCCTGTGATAGTCTGGTGACCTGTCCAGGGTGTCAATCGGTGTTTTCTTGGCATTCCTTCGGCTGCAGTGCTACCCTGTCTCCTAGAAATTACGTTTTTATTTTAAAACAATTGGCTTTCCAGTATTACGTTCAGAGGGAATCTGATGTATCATGCTAAAGAAGAGGGGCAGCTGGGGTGGATGGCAGGCGTTCACAGTCCAGGACTTTGAGATCAGAGTTCTGGGTGTGATTAGGTTAACCCCTTCTTACTTCCAGATACAGTGGCCTTTGGCCTCTGTTAATGACGCACAAGGCATCTTAAAACATCTGTGTGAGACGCACCAGGCTATCATCAACCATCTGTGTTAATAATGTAGTAGAAAGAGCAAGAAAGTCCAAGTAGGGTGGGAGACACACACAGGACTTTTACCCAGGAGATCAATATTTGTGTCCCATGTGAAAACAAAATTCAACTTCAGTTTTTTTCAATTACAGAATGTAGTTATTGTCGTACATTACGTGACACAGTCAACAGTCATTGTTGTTAAGTTACTACAACAAATGTAGTTATTTTAACACAAACTGTGATTGTTTTTCTAAACCTTTTCTGAACCAAGTTTTATTGCGTAAACTTTAAGTAGTTTTGGTGGTGAAACCTACATCTCCTGTGAAGACGGAAGTTTATTTTAAAAGACACTGTAGCATGTAACAAATGGACGCTGACATGGAAACTGACAAGTCCAAATCTGTCGCTAGAGGGGTACCTAGAGTGTCACAGGGTGCTTTCAGACCTCGAGTTGTCTTGCTTTGGTCTGAATCAGGGACTAATGTTGTTCCAAAGTTGTATAATTGCCTAGAGTTGGTTCGTGTTCTCACGGCAGCATTTACAAGCGGACCAGATCAAATGCCTTGTGTGAGAAAGCTGCTCTTGATTGGTCAGAATTTCCATGTGGGAAAAATCCAGGAAGTAAAGAAAACGTTGAAGAAGAGTATACTGTCAAGATAAATGTGACACTTTCTAATGTCACAATGGAGGGACAACTACGCAGGTTGATTTTAGCGCTGCTCATCGTGGACTATATTGCTGTCATTGTTCATTTGAGTCAAAGCATACAGTTTGAAAACGAGGCGCGGCTCCAACTAGAAAACAATGTTTTGATGCATTGGATGTGCTGAATGTGCATATTAAGGCAGTACAGGAGGAGGCGCACATTAATAATCCTCCAGGACTGTAACATGCTCATGTTTAACCCAAACAATGTGTCATGTGACTGCATTTGGTTCAGATCCAGGTCAGAACACGTTCTCACCACAAACGAACCGCACCAGAGTTCGTTTGTAACCGGACCGAGACCACCTCGTCAAGAAGGTCTCGGTCCGGTTGTTTTGGTGCACACCTGAGTGTGATTGCTGTGTTCACACCTGCCCAAACAAACCGCACTGAGGAGGGGCAAACGAACTTGCGTTCAATCAGACCGAACCAAACCCTTTTATTAGCCCGGTGTAGACACACATTTTGACAAATAAAGGCCTGTCTAAATTAGACGCCTGGTCTGGTTTTTATCAAATTATGTGTCCATTCCTTCATTACCCTTTGAGTCATAGTCCTTTGGTCCATGTGGGTCCCCGGATCAAAAGAATCAAAAGGGCAGGGCAATCAGGGCAGGTTTGAAAGCACCGTTACTACCACACGTAGGGTCACTGACCACGCTGATGTATCAACAAGTTGTGAGTCAGAATGTGTTGGATTATATAGCTATATGTTGGACATATTGCTGTTGTCACTTGAAGTGGATACTGTACCGCAAAATCAGATAATTTGGTGGAAAACAAATAGGACACATTGTCAGTGAACATTTTACCGACTTTTGTCGACAGAAAACGTAATCGTTCTGCATTACGCTTCCTCCCTTGCAGTGGAGCCCTACAGCTGGAAACATGCAAAAGCCAAACAGCCCAGAGCATCAGAAATTATAAAAACTATTCCTGCGTTGAGTCGTGGAGCCACGTTTCTGACTGACAAACATCACTGTTTCATTTACAGTATCTGAGATCCTGTATGTGTCATACTGACTGTATCTTCGGGTCTCTTTTGCTCCAACAAATAATCGCGACGCCTTCTTATTTCCTGACGGTTTTCCTCACTGCAGGAGATTGTAGCTTTGTATGTGGTGTGAGTTTGTAGCATCCAGGGACTCTCTGGCCAACTCAGTAACACTTCATCTGTACAGAAGCATATGATAAAAGAACCCTGACAGCAAACGTACACGGCTGTTACACTTTTCTTCAATGAAGTCAAGCTTATAAAACAAAACACTCTCGGAAAATTAAGATGCGTGAAATTAATCTTATATTTACTCTGAGGTGCAAAATGTGAGTTTAAATTAACTAAGTATTCCTGCTGATTTCCGTGCTCGTTTTTCATTAAGTCTTTCTTCTCCACTGCTGCATCTCACACACACACACATGAACACACACACATGCGACGCTGCTGGATGAGTGAACCCATGTGTTTCTGCTTCATCAAAGCCTATAACTCCTTCAGCTATTTAATTTTTTTTTACCTGTGTTTACACAGTGAAAAGTTGCTGAGCGCGTACACACACTTCACCTCACAGCACCTTCCTTTGCGCTCATTAAATTTCACACATCCACACAAAACAACAACCACTGCTGCTGCTGCTGCTGCTGCTGCTGATGCTGCTGCTGCCACCCAGCAGCTCCACTGCAGCAGCGGGGGGTTAACTGCCTTGCCCAAGGGGCCCTTGGGGGCCTGAAGGCAGCAGAGAGTATTTCATTTAATGTAAATAAATGCATTTAAGGAGAAAACAGCTGCAGATTCACTGATTTTGTTGTTAAAGTTTTAAGTAAAAATTTAAATTAGTTTATTTTCCCAGCTTCTAAAATATGAGAATTTGCTGCATTTTTTTGTTTTGTGTCATTTTTTATTAAATATCTTTGGGTTTTGGACTGTCTGCCAGACAAATCAAGTAATTCCACCTTAAGCTCTGGGGAAATGTGACAGATATTTTTCCCTATTTAACATTTTGCATTCATACATTTTAACATTTCACAGACCGAGGAAACAAACTGTATGAGACAAAATAAATACGCTGTAATTTCCAGTTGCAGCCGAGCTGCCAAAAACGCGAGTCTGTCCTAAACCTGAACTTTGACCTCTCAAACTTCCCCCACACACACTCACTCAGTTACATCTATCACGATGATACAAGGAAACATGAACACACACGCAGAAATACACTGTCAAACAGCCAACAAGCATCTCACTGCTTTAACATCCAGTTTATCCTCACTCATCTGTGTCCTGCTAAACACCCTCTGTCCTGTGTGTGTGTGCATGTGTGTGTACATGTGTGTGCGTCCTTGAAATGGCCCACTTCTCTCCCTGTTGCAGCTTCACATGCCTTTGTTGGGGCTTTTTTTTTCCTAATTTCACAAATAAACCTGATGTCCTTCACTTTGTCTTTTCATCTATCTCTCTTTTTTTGTTTGTTTTTCCGCCCCTACCTTATCAGACTCTTTAGTTCCACTCTTCCGCCCGGCAGTATCCCCTTCAGTCTTCTCCTCGGCCTTTTCATACTGTATACTCCTCATCCCTCTTTCTTCTCTTCTCCTCCTTCAGCAACTTTCTTCTTCTCCTCGTCTACCCCTCTGCTCTCCTCAACTCTCCCTAAGCTTCTGCCCCATCGTCCCCCTCCCTCTTCAGCTTACTCCAATCTCTCTCTCTCCCTCAAGCCAGTAGTCAAGAGGCATTTATGTGTGTGTGTGTGTGTGTGTGTGTGTGTGTACAGAAGGTAAGTTTGTGCCAGCTGGAAGTCTTGGGAGGAGGGAAGAGAGTTGTGTGTGTAAAGAGAGAGAGGAGATGCAGCAGCAGTAGCAGCAGCAGCAGCAGCAGCAGCAGCAGCGCAGTGTAAGCGTCTCTACACACAGACTGGATGTCCACGCTGAAGCCAGACTGGCAGCGGTGCCAAAACCCACCGAAACACGCAAACACCCGTTAATATGGCCCTAATCTCATCCCTGTCGTGCTTAAATATCAATTTACTGCAGTGTGAGGGGGAAGGGGGGGCGAATGTGAACTGTTGGTGCATTAGAGTGTGTGTGTGTGTGTGTGTTAGCATTGTGCAGTTGGTGCAAGTTATAATGTATGCCTGATCTGAAAGGTTTTTTGCCAATGATGCGCAGACAAATGACAATTTTACACTGTAAAGATAAAATTAAACCTTTAAAATCCTCTCAGTATGTTGGTGTGAAGTATCAGAGAGCCTGTTTATACCTGGTACTAACATGCGTTTCGGGGATCTGATCACAAGTGGACAGCTGTGACACAATGCCGTTCACACCTGTGTTTGTCTTGTGTTCAGATTGTGTCACTGCTTTGTCACATAAGCCCTGTTTCCACCGAGCAGTACGATTCCGTTCGCTACGTTTTTTTTTCCCCCCATTTCCACTGTGAAAAGTTGTGGATGGTACCAATGAACCGTTCTGTACCGTCCCCATTTTTGGTCCCCCCTCTGTTGGGGTACCTAGCACACAGATCTGGTACTAAAAGGTGGAGCTGTGAACACTGCAGTCTGATTGGTCAGTAGAGGACGGTCACTCTGCTCAGGGCTGAGTTGTGGCTGGTTTTGAGGCTTTACATTATTAGTAATGAGTGGATCTTCAAGTGTTTATATAGTAATTTTGGCCAGGTTATGTAACAGAATATATTCTAATCCTCACTTGAAGAAAAAAAAAAGCGTCATGGAGCGTTGTTCCTGTGGGCTACAGCAACATGAAACTCCTGAGCTTGCCTGAGAAGGACTAAATGCACAAACCTGCTATTTTTAAATATCTCATGGAGAGAGACTCTCACTGCAGCCTGTTTTCCAAAGTGTGGGATCATTTTGAGAAGGTGAAGGACCAACCCAAGGTGATATGTAAACTCATCTTCATTGGTCGACTACAAACATGACGTATCATGTGAAACATGGAAGTAGCTACATGCCCATTAGCCCACAGCGTCATTAACAGGCGGCTCGCTCAGTGTGTGACGTGCACGTGGAGATAAAATATAGGCCTATATTAATGAAGGTTCATTAGTACGGTTTGTATTTCTCTGTAATGTAGCACAGTGTTAACAATGTTACTGAGACTATTCTTTCTCACACCTTCAACTCAAACCACCAAAATATATCATTTAATAATTACATTAATATCGTAAACATGCAGGCGACTAGTCGACTAATGACCCTAAATGACAACTATTGGTCGACTAGGAAAATTCTTAGTCAGGGGCAGCCCTAGTTGTATGTTATTTTATTGAGCAAAGACGAGCAGGACGGTTGACTTATTTTGCATGTCGTTTCTTTTTGCAAATGCGGTTACTGATGTAGGTCCTGTGTAGATGTTTTAAAGCTCAGAGACTTAATATACAGACATCAGTTTGCTGCAGGCGTCCATGTTTTCCAAGCAGAAGCACTGGGATGCATTTAGATCCAAAGTCTGCAGCAAAAGGTCAAAGGGTACTGCACACAGTTGTCAAGTCCACACTCTCACTAGCTGCTCACTTGCATACTTGCTTGTCATGTTTGGTAGTGTCGGTACAGCTAGAGATATCACCGTCAGCAGAAGTCAACACGTCTCCCCCCGTAGGACAAAACGACAGACGGTCACGCAACAATTTGTCCAACTTGTCGTAAAATGTCTAAGTTATAGAGCGTCAGCCTGCTGTCACCAAAGCAAACACCGCGTCCTGCATTGTTGACGTGTCTTCCTCGGCAAACATTAGCGTTAACACTACAAGAGATGCGTGGACAAATGTGTCTCAAACTACCTCAGCAAGTACTTTGACTGATTGAATAACAATACACCTTGGTGGTTGTTTACATTTGTATCTAGCGCTGTCCACTTGTGTTCTGATCACCTGAGATGTATGTTAACACCAGGCGTCATTAAGGACATTTGACAGGACACACTACTGCTGTCAGCATCAAGCAAAATACTTCTGAAATTGTGCATTTATTTCTGTGAAAGCCTGTATTTTTATGTGTTCATTGCGTGTGTTAGTGCTGTCACACATTTTCACTGCACTCCAGCACATTGGATTGAAATTAAGCAAATCTAAAAGATTAAAATGCAGACGTTCAGCTTTAATGTAAGAATATTCACACTCTCATCAGATAACAAGTCTAGGAATTATGTCCCTTTTTAAAATCACATCTGTCCAGTTTTAGTGGATAGAAAGTAATTGGACAAGTTAAAGTGACATAAAATCAAATTAAGTCATGATATTTAATATTTCAGTGACTGTCTGAAGTCTCCAATCAACAGACTGGGTTTCTTCTTTTGATGTTCCGCAGGCCTGCACTGCAGCCGCCCGCACATCTTCTTCTGTCAGGGTTTTTTTTCCCTGGGGTCTGGTCTTCAGTGATTTTAGTTTGCACTCACTAAACAGTCCAAAAGGCTCCTGATACTGTAGTTTTGACTTTTTTTATTAGCAAATAAAATTGCTAACATAACTGCTAACATGCCCAAACTATTTGGAGCCTTTGAACATACTTTTACTTTGTGAATATTGCTTTGGTTGAGGCCACCACATGTTCCTAAAACTCTCCATGACAAACATGTTGCTCCACTGTTAACTTGTATATTGTGTGTGTTTATCCGACTGACCTGCAGAGCGCTGTTGAGGAAGCAGCTGTTCTGTCCCGGCTCGTTGCTCAGGCCTTTGCTGGGTGCGATAGAGGTCATGGTTCTCGGGGTCACCAGCCCCTGCACCCCGCCTACTGCTCCACCACCCGACGCAAAGTAGTTCCTCTTCCACGACATCACTACCTGGACGCCCCCGTTTCCACGGCAAGGCGGGGAAGGGGCGGGGCAGCAGACCAAGCGACGGCCTCTATGTCACTCCCATGAGAGAGAACGAGGGAGAATGAGAGAAAAGCGAAGGAGGAGGAGGAGGAGGAAATGGAGGGAGGAGGCGGAGGAGGAGGAGGAGGGAGGCGGCAGCCGTAGATCGAGGAGATGCGGTGTGTCTTGGATGGGGATTTGGCACCCATACAACCCTCCCCCTCTCCAGCCGTGTTTTTACTTTAAAATCTGTCCACTTGCTGGAGCCAGCGGTTGGCTTTTTCTTTTTTTAGCTCCTTGGATTTAGCAGTTTGTGTTTGAGGACATGAGAGCGTGTCCAAAGCGTCTTTTGGCAGATTCTGTGGGATAAATGTTGATTAGGCAGCGCCGCTGCTCCCATGTGGGGACCCCTTCAATGCTTTCTTCTCCTCTTTCACTTTGCCTGTAAAACACAAAGAGCAACCTGTTAAGAAACATCCCACATAAAAGCTCACAAGAACACACACACACACAAAACTGTTTTTTGAGCTGTTAACTGCATATAGGGAATGGGAGTGTGTCGCCATCAACAGCAGGTTGGCTATTTTTGGAGGATATGGGTGAGAGTGTGGTTGAAAAGACCTGCTTAACTAATAGACAAAATGGAGTGTATATAACGTACAGTCAGACAACAAGGTAGGCTAACGTTTCATTTTATTGGATACCGGCAGATTCATTATTCATGGTTAGCCGTTGTTTAGTTAGAATAACCATAGCTGATCTTTGGCCAGATAATTGTGTAGTTAGCATCTGGATTGTAGATTTTAAGGTCCTGACATCTTTCTGTAGGCCGATGCAGAAGTTAGCATCGCCCTGGTTCCCTCGTCAAAAAGCCTTTGCGATTTTTTCATTGGATTTTGGATTGTAGCGGAAAGTAAGCTCTGTGGCAAACAAAACTTTATGATAGTTACACTTTTTGTTCAGCGAGATAAGCTTAAAAAATGAACACAACTTTTACAATTTTTGAAGCCTAAATGCGATCACCAGAGGTAAAAAGCTAACGTTAGGCTATAAGCAAACTACGCCACAGTCGCACGAGTTAACAACCCCACCACATCGAGGCTGTAAAGCAGTGTTCGGCGTAATGACGCTCTGTAGTCTCATTAAGCCACTTGCTAGCAACCGCCCTTTTTAGGACACACAAAAGCTTCAAAAAACATGGATTGGTTATTTACTGACATACTTTACGTTGCAGAACAAAACGTGAAAGACTCTTTCCTGGGGCAGTCTATGGGTGGCAAGCTATCAAAGTCCGTTGACCTTTCTATGTCTGCTAGCATTTATTCGTACAGATCAATATTAGGGATGCACGATAATCATCGGTATCAGCTGATATTGGCTTAAAAATGAAATACTGGAATCAGCCAACATGCCCATTTCTGTCATCGTCTCGTTTTCCTCATGGTAAAAAAGTTGTTAACAAAAAATTTTCATCATAGTATTCGTCAACGAAGTTAACTTTAATGTGCTCTCTATAGTGCTAGCTAGCTAACTGGGGGGGTTGTGACCTAGCCTAGCTCAAATGTGGTTCATGTTCAAATGTGTTTGGCAGACAGGGATGTTGTTACTTAAATATTCCCTTAATTGTCTTTCAGGGTTAAATCAAACCATCATTTGACCTTAATTAATCAATAACCCAATAACATTCAATGTGGCAAAATTACAGAGCATAAACACCCAGCGCTGCAGCTTTGTGTTGCCTTTTAGCCTTTTTAGCTCTTTGTTTTTCATCTAAATGCGCATTTTCTGTACAGTTTAGTAAAATCATTCAAACCTCGGTTACACAAACAAACTGATGGGCCAAGTACACACTACCTGCCAGCATCAAACAGTTGACAGACACAGGCAGCAGTTAGCTCGTGAAGCTAGTTGAACATTTAGCAGCTAACGTTAAACAAGCACAACAGAGCTTACAGAGAATTAATGTTGGACTTACATTTGTTAGCTGGACAGAAACACAACACCAAAGCAATGCTAGTGTTGCTCTATGATTGATATTTAAGCAGGAAACTGTTTGCTAACACGTTAGCCATGACGTTTACTAAAGCTAAGGAAGTGGCTGTGTGTTTGCTAGCTTGTTCTGATGCTCTTCTGTCCCCTAGTGGCCAAAAACACATTAATCTACACTTATCATTTCATTTGTTTTCACACCATGATTCACGGAAACCATCACATGAACACAGTGTAACGCTGCATCAATGCTACGACACAGGGAGCGCTTGGAGAAATCTGTTATGTCATTTTATAATCGGTACTTAGGGACTTTATTCGGAGCTTATACTGGTTCAAGCGTCGCTGTGCACAGCTTCCGAATGTGTGTGTGTGTGAGACAGAGAGAAAAAGAGTTTGTGTGTGTTTGTCACCCTACAGTAAGTGTGTGTGGGTGTGTGTACATGAAGTTGCATAACACCACAGGGCAGTAGCTAACAGATCCGCAGTGCCCCCCCCCCCTTTCTTCCCCTATAGCTTCCCCACTTTTGGCAAGGATCCCTCGCCTGGTTGCCGGGGGTTGCGTTGCCGCCACAGCACCCCCCTTGGCCAAAGGCCAGAGGGCACAGGGATGCTGCGGCGAGCAGGCGAGCAGCGTGGGCCGTCGCTATGGTGATGGCCACATGGGATTGGGGTGGCGAGGTGGCGTGATGAGGGGGTGAGATGAAGGTAGGGGCGACGTCGTGACGAGGATGGCAACTGAAACGTATCAGAGCAAATACGGAAGGAAACATTATACAACTGTGAGACGGCAACAGTGCAACGTCAGTTCATGCACTTGTCACACTGTCGTACTGCATACTGACGGCTTCACACACCTATCTGTCTATATGTCTATATGTGAAAAGCACAGAAATCCACATACGACACGTTCATCTATAAACAAACAAATCCAAATTGCCAGAGGATTTATAAAGGGATTTGGCCGGCATGCCCCTGTGTGCCATTTTTCCTCTACAGCACAGCATCCTGAGCTTCTGTCTCAGCATACAGTGTGTGTGCGAGTGTGTGTGTATATCTCCCGCTGAGCCTGTGTGGAGTGTGTGATCACACATCCTCTCTCCGACTGCACCCTACAGCCACACACAACCGAGATCGCTCTGGCAAGCCCTCGCACAAGCGCTGTTTATGTGGCCTGTGTGTGTGTGTGTGTGTGTGTGTGTGTGTGTGTGTGTGTGTGTGTGTGTGTCCCCACATCTTCGGCTAGTTACCATGGAAATAGGCCAAGCAGCAGGCACGCGGGGGGAAAAGCCGAACCATGTGATTTAACTGAGAGACACACTGTGCTGCACTGGTTGAGAAAACACACACACACACACAGTGAGACAAACACATACTGAGACACACAGGGCTGGCGAGTGATGATGATGTGTATTGATGGTGGAGAGTTCCTGGAAGCCAGAGTGAGTCAAGGCACAAGTCAATCAAACTCCCTGACCCGGCGCTGGCAGGCATAAGGAAACCGGGACCTGTGGTCGCAGCCCAGACAGCGACCACACATGGAAGACATTTTCCACGTGAGATGTTGAGGTGAAGACACTGGTTGGACATCTAGACACAGACGCCGTGTGTGTGTGTGTAGTCTGAGGCTTCGTCTTTCAAGCTTGTGGAAATCAGTCCCAGTTTAACTTAAAGCATGGGGAGAAAGGTCCTGACCTCTTCAAGGGTCAGGATGTGGATCAAGGATCAGGTGTAAAATTAGGACCAAGTTAAGGGCCCATACACATGAAGCCTTGTCAGGGTGAATTCGCCAAAGTTTTTAATCGGTTCGGCCTTTCGTCCACACGAAACCGGCGTTTTCGGAGGTCGAATCCGCATCTTTTTGAAGCGGTGTTCCAGAGTGCACAAATCTGAAGACGCCGCCTTTACATCTTCGTGCGTACAGCCAATGCTCGACTTTATGGCCGGCAATGATGTCATAGCCCCACCTACTTCGACTGACATGACTTCCAATTTTGCTGAAGTTTACTGGCTTTGTAATCCAGCGTGACTCGAGGCAGCAGCTCGACTTCGCCGTCAGTCCAAACCAAAGTCTCCGATTTCCCTCCGGTGTTGGAATTCATTTTTCGCCATCTTCTTCTTGTGCTTGTTCTGGATCTTCTTCTTCTTCCGCTTGTATACACCGCGTGTCTTCTTCTCTGTTTCAGAGCTGTAAGCTCCGGTTTTTAGTGGCGCGCCATCTCCTGGCTGGCATATATACTGCAGCCTTTTTATGCGGTTTCAGTGGCTTGAACCGGCCTACATTCCGACGGCTACATTCTTGAAGTCGGCACCATGTTTACAGAACACTGTTGAAATCCGATAATTTTATTTGGCGGTTTCAAAAAGACAAGTCTTCGTGTGGATGTTGCAATTTTGTTTGTTTATACATCACCGCTCTGTAGAAGGAAGCGGAAGGTGCTGCCACCTACTGGCCTGGCATGTACACTACAGCGTTTTTGGTCATTTTTGTGGATCCATGTGCACGGTGATTGCTATCAAAACATTGTCGTGTGAACGCGGAACTTTTTTCAAAACAAAATGAGAAACAATCTCGTTTTCAGCCAATCGTTTTCCTGTAAACATGGCCTTAGTGAGGAGGTGTGGTCGACCCTGTTGGTAGGTATGATGCATTCTTTTAACAGGCGTGATTGGTTGTCACAGACATGCCATTTTGTGAGCCTGTAAGGTGTGACACCCAGTGGAAATCAAATGAAGTGCTGACTGTGACAGTGTTGTCATTGTGATCACTCTGCTGATGGAAGGTTGAGACAGACTCAAGTCGTCACTGCTGCACTGTCTTTTTTTCCAGTTTTCTATCCTAATATTGGGATCATTTTCTCTCTTTGAGTTTCCTCCATTTTCTCTTCTGATTAAGAAACCCTTAAGCCTCTTAAAAGTCCTCCTCCCTGCTCCTAACAGTTTTTCACCTCAGGAGCTCTTTTAAGGTCTGAGATGATCTGTGAATAACTTAAATCATTACAAGGACCTAGCCTTAACTTTAAGGGGAAATTCTAAGAAAACAATTCAAAGAGTTTTCTTAGAATTTCGTCACTAGGAGCAACTCTACACGGAGCTTTCTGAATACGACCCCAGGAGTTAGGTGTAAGGCGGGTTTAATGTTAAGTAAAACTTCATCTCAGTTTGTATCTAAATAGATGTGAGTTTCAGTGTGACAGCAGATGATGACTTGTGGATCGATAACAGCCAGCCGGGGCACAGCTGGGAGCATTGAGGGCAGATGACTGTTTCATGGTTCCACCATACTGTCACTGCTGTTACTACATTCCTCCTACCCGGTGATGTTCCTTTTCCTTCATATCTTCCCTTTATCTCTGCCTCACTCCCTCAGATTTTCCCCCTGTTGCTTGCACTAGTTCTCGCCCAACCTTCTCACCAACAAACCCACTGTCTTCCTCTCCCTTCTACCTCTTCGTTTTCCTGAGCTCATCAAGCAACATGTAGAACTTCACACGTCTACAGGAGTTTATGCGAGGACAGAATCTCAAGGATGGCTGATGCCTGTTTGATCCCTGCCGCACTGTGACGCTTCCTCTCTGATCAACATCTCGATTAATGTAAACATTCTGCGAAAACAGCCCCCCCACATCCGTCTGTCATTCTGCCGCTCCATTAAATCAACACTCGGGAAGAGTGGCACCATGTGACACTGGCATCACGCTTTCTTCCCATTGTTCTCTCCTAATCTGAGTTCCTTTGCTTATTTTTCACGCTGTGTACTCTCTTTCCCCGTCCTCTCGCTATCGTTTCTTTCCATCTCTCTGTGCTTTGGAAGGAACATGAGAAGGGTGTTTTGGAGATAAATTCTTGCGTAAATTTGAGGTCATTTGATTTCTCATGTTTCACTGTGGTCTGTATTGGAACAGTCAAAGAATGTGGAGTATGATGTGCCCTATTGGAAAGCTGAATGGAAAAACAAATCTTCAAACATCTACGCTATATCTTACAAAGAACTTTATACTCACTTATATTTATCAAGAACAAAAATGACTCCATGAGTAATCATGAAGATATTGAGGTACCGACATCTGTGTGAAACAACAGACCCCTTTGAAGCAAAGTGAACTTTCGTTACAGGCTGTCCTTAAGTTGTGAGCAGCTAAACTAAAGAGTGATGTCCCACTGTCAGATTCTTTAATTTGGATAGTTTGTAGAGGCCTGAAAAAGCACATCTATTTAGTATTTCACAATTAACACAGAAAAGTTTGCAAAAATAAAATTTAATTTGTGTCGCAGAAACTGCTCCTGAGCCCCAAGCTGAGGAACTACTTGTTTAAAATCCATTATGTTGCCAACAGTATGTAACTGATCACCAGCCCGTTAAACTTATCCGATATATGTTTGTTGAATTTCTCTTCCAAAACCATTGGCATTATTATTTTGCTATTACAGCTACTCCTGTGGTTTCAGGCTTTCCAGATTTTGGAACCTGGCTGCAGGGATTTGTTCCCTTTCAGCCACAAGAGCATTAGCGAGGTCATGCACTGATGCTCGGCAGTAAGACCTGGCTCACAGTCACCGTTTCAGTTCATCCCAAAGGTGTTGGCTGGGATCGAGGTCGGGGCTCTGAGCAGGCCGGTCAAGTTCTTCAACACCAAACTGGGAAAACAGTTTCTTAATGGAGCTGACTGTGCACAAGAGACAGGAGAGGGTCTTGCCCAAACTGGTGTTGCTAAGTTGGACCTGCGCAAGAAGTAGGTACATGGTACCTTTAAGTTATTGACCAAAATAACCCAGTACCAAGAAGTATCTAAAGTCAAACGACACCTGCATTCGATCCTTTTTTACCCCGATCTAGAAAAAAATGACTCTTTGTAATCACGACAAGTGTTCTTTGGGGGATTTTATACTTGTGAGGCAGACCCTGCGCCGTAGCCTTCGCCGTTGTGAGTATTTATAATTTTGCGGTGGTGTGTCTGTGTCACTCTGCAGTTACACCTCCAAAACACTAGTTGGTGGCGGAGGTTTCTGTGAAGTGCTGTTAAGTTTAGTTGATTCAAAACACACATTAAACATACATTAAACACACATTAAACATGGCTTAATAGAGACAGTTTCAAACACAAGCACACCAATCAGCTTCACTATAACTCGCAGCATTCACAGACAAACACTTGTCTTTATCTGGACACATATTCCCCACAAATACAACATGCTAATGTTTTTAGCACAAGCCTATGGCATTTTACATTGTATAAATTAGCCTAGCAGCTAGTGAACATTTCCTCATCTCATATGAAACCAGGGACAACAGCAACATTTAACAAAGGTAACGGTACAAAATAGGACTCCATTGCAACTCACAAGGTTCACTGACAAAACAACTGTCTTATACTAAACACGTTTTCCAAACAAATATAACATGCTAACGTTATTAGCACAAGCCTATGGCATTTTACATTGTATAAATTAGCCTAGCGATGATCAGAGATTTCCTCTGCTCATATGAAGCCAGGATAAATCACACACAAGACTTAAAATGCTATTTTTGTGGAGGCTTTATTGTCTTCACAATTTATTGTTTCTTATCTGAGAATCTGTGAGGTCTGCGTCGCTGCAACGTGTAGTTACATTTCTGGGGGGTGCATGTCAGGGTACGGCGTAGGGTGCTCCGACTTTCACCCGAGAGAGTGGTGTTTGCGTCCTGTAAGATTCCAAAGCCAAACCCTGTTCTTTTTCCCTTAACCCAACCACACACTTTTGTTGTTGAAGGAAAAAAACGTCAATTTGTGGCGTTGTACTGATGTAGTGCTTTTATTTTGAAAGAGACTGTATGTAAACGTTAAAGTTCCTGTGAAAACTGAAGTGTATCTTGAAAGAAGACAATGCATGCAACAGGCAGAACTTGACACGGCGTCCCAGAACGTCAACAACCAGCACACCCAGGGTACCTTGCACGTCGTATGTGGGCGTGGAAAGTCCATGACCAAACGTCAATATGTAACGAGGTCGCAGAATCAGCATCTTGCTCATTAGTCTAATTTGTTCTCCATTTTATGATCCTGTTTATTTCCTTCAGCTGAGGAGAAAAGATTTCGAAATTCAAAACCGCCCTCTAAGTTAGATGGAAATAAAAAGCTGTTAATGAATTTGAATTCGCTGTTACTGTTTCTCTCTCTCTCTCTCTCTCTCTCTCTCTCTCTCTGTGCTGCTGTGGGTTAGTGTGGCTTGGTGACAGTGACACCGGTGTCATGCAAGCTGAACAAAGAGCTGATACTGTCCCCGAGGACAATAGCCTGTCTCTCACACTGTCTCCCTCCCACTCGAGCAAACATAAAGGCGAGAAGTATATTTATATATCCCCCGTAAAAGAGAGAGGTCTTGGATCCTTTCTTTCACAAACATGCGCTCTCTCTTTCGTTCGTTCTCCTTTGGCTGCACTCTCCTCTCTCCCTCCCTCCGTCCCATTCACTTCATTCCTGCTCTCTGTCTTTCACTCTCTTCCACTGACCTCTATTTTCCATTCTCATTCACTCTCTCCACTTCTTCCCCCATTCATCTCTGCCTCTTTCCTTTCCGTTTCCCAAAAACTTCACCTCACATGCATGTGTTCTCTCTCTCACACACACACACACACACACACACACACACACACACACACACACACACACACACACAGTGGTTTCCCTGTAACTGGGTTATGTGTAACTTCAAATAGCCTTAGTTGACAATAGGGAGAGCCCAGAGTTCATCCTCCCCTCTGTGCTCCTCTTTCTCCTCCTCTTCCCCACTTTAAATCTAAAGAGGTTACATATATGTGTGTGTGTCTGTGTGTGTGTGTCTGTGTGTGTGTGTGTTTCGAGTGTGTATGTGTGAACATACAGTAGGCACACGTGCGGCTGCATGTGTGAGCATATTAGCAAGACTGAGATTTTTTTTTTGCAAGCTTCAAGGTCATTTCCCCGCTCAGACTCACTGTAACATTAAAGTATACATGCAAACACACACACACACACACACACACACACACACACACACACACACACACACACACACATTTATTGCATGCACACGCACAAGACACACACTCACACGTGCACACTATAACCTAGATGCAACCCATTATCGCCGTGGCACACGTGCACAGCCAATCCTATTAGTAGAAAATATGAAGGGGGTGAATATTTGCTTAATATTTAGGCGATTACATAACCATCCTTATTTATGATGCATGCTGGGAATCGTGGAGTTTTTTACAGTTGAAGACGGAGGAAGAGGAGCAGGGGGAGAAACAGGGTTTAGGGGGTGATGAGGAGAGGAGATGGAAAGAAAAGGGAAGGAGAAGAGAGGCGAGAAGATGGAGTGAAAGGAAGGGAGAACAGAAGAAAGGAAAGGAAAACAAAGGAGAGGAGATGAGAGTATGGCTGAGGAAAGGAAAGAACAAAGGAGAGAGGAGAGGAAACTAAAGCAAGGGAGAAGGAGTAGTGGTGAGGTAAAGATAGAAGAGAATAGAAGAGAAGAGGAGAGGAATAGAAAACAAGGGAGAAAAGGAGGAGAGGACAATGCTGGAAGGGACAGGAAGGGAGATGAGGAGAAGAAAAGAAAGCAAGGGAGAAATTTAAGAGGTGAGGAGAAGAAAGGAGAGAAGATGAGGAGAAGAAAAGACAGCAGGGCAGAAAGAGGAGAGGTGAGGAAAGGAAAGGAAAGGAAAGAGGGGAGGAAAGGAAACAGAAGGAGAGGAGGGGAGAAAAGGGGAAAGGAAATGAGGGGAAAGGAAGGGAAAGGAATGGAAAGTGAAGGAAATGAATGGAAAGAAAAGAAAAGAAAAGAAAAGAAAAGAAATGTAAGGAGGAAAGGAAACAAGGAAAGGAGGGGAGAAAAGGGGAAAGGAAAGGAAGGGAAAGAGGAAAGGAAAAGAAAGAGAAAAGGAAAAGAAAGGAAAGGAAAGAGGAAAGGAAAGGAAAGGAAAGGAAAGGAAAGAGGAAAGGAAAAGAAAGAGAAAAGGAAAGAGAAAGGAAAGGAAAGAGGAAAGGAAAAGAAAGAGGAAAGGAAAAGAAAAGAAAGAGAAAGGAAAAGAAAGGAAAGAAGAAAGAGAGCAAGGCAGAAAGATGAGAGGAAAAGATGAAAGGAAAGGAAAGGAAAGGAAAGGAAAGGAAGATAAGAAAAGATTCAACAAGACGAGAGGGAAAATAGGAGAAAGGAGAAGAGGGGAGCCATAAAGGGTAGTAAGAAGAGAGGAAAGGAAAGAGGAGGCGAGAGGAAGAAGCAGGACATTAGATTAAATAACCGACCACATGTGAGAGAGGAGCAGCCACAGGGAGAGGAGAGAAAGAGCCCTCCAGTGGGTGCTAAAGGTCAAAGGAGACATATGAGCGTGCCTTCCTTTTCCTCTCCTTTCCTTTCCTCTAGGAGACAACGAGTCCCCGGGCACACACATGTAAAAGGCCCCTCCACGTCTCCTGCGTAGGACTGCAAACATACACACAGACAGCGTGGTGATTTAACTTATCATTGTTACTGTAGTCATTTTGTGTCTCTTTGTAGTTATTTTGAGCCATTTTGTGTCCCTATGTTTTCATTTTGTGTCTCCTTTTGGTTACTGCCCCTTTTTGTAGTTATTTGGTGTCTCTTTGTATTTGTTTTGTGTCTGTTTGAGGTAGTTTTATGTTGTTATTGGTCATTTGAGTCTCTTGTTGGTTGTTTTGCCCCTATTGGTAGTTATTTTGTGTCCCTTTTAGATAATTTTGTGTCTTTATTGGTCATTTTGAGTCTCTTGTTGGTTGTTTTGCCCCTTTGGTAGGTACTTTGTGTCCCTTTTAGCTCATTTTGTGTCTCTTTGTAGTCATTTTGAGTCTCTTGTTATTTGTTTTGCCCCTTTTGTGGACATTTTGTGTCCCCTTTAGGTAATTTTATGTCTTTATTGGTAATCTTTTGTCTCTTTTATGGTTGTTTTGCCCCTATGTGTGGGTATTTTATGTACCTTTTAGATCATTATGTGTCTTTATTGGTAATTTTTTGTCTCTTTGTGGTCATTTTGAGTCTCTTGTTGGTTGTTCATGCCCTTTTGTGGGCATTTTGTGTCCCTTTCAGGTAATTTTGTGTCTTTACTGGTTGTTTTGTGTCTCTTGTTGGTTGTTTTGCCCCTTTTGTAGTATTTTGTGTCCCCTTTAGATGATTTTGTGTCTGTTTGCAGTCATTTTGAGTCTCTTTTTGGTTGTTTTGCCCCCTTTTTAGTTACATTTGTGTCCCTTTTAGATCTTGTGATCTTGTGATCATTGATCATGTTTTGTCTCTTTATGTTTGTTTTGCTTTTTTAATTTGTGTCTCGTTGCAGTTCCTTTGCATCTCTTTGTGTCTCTTCCTGGTCAGTACATGTAAATGTGAGGGACATTTTGCAGGTGAAGGTGGGGGGGGGGCTGGGCCTGGTAGGTGCCCAGGAGGCTCGTTCAGTAATTCATCCATACATGCAACCATGGTGTAGTTCATTTACACTCTGTGTAGATTTAAACAGCCCAGACTAAGGTAACAAAAACACAGTGATACTTATTTCCAGATGATTATACACTAGAGAAAACATACTTATATATTATATTCTATTTCTGCCAATATATCCACCCAGATCCTACACACTGGCCCTTTAAATAATGCTGGTGGAAACACCCCCAATCTCTCTGAGAGGGAGGAGAGGAGCCAGGCTTTTCTGGCACTGTGATCAGCTGGACTGGGGCTAAGGACAAACTAATGTAGATAAAAAGTAAAGTGGGTTTTCCTTCCAGGACATCCCTGCTATCACAGTATAAAGGGCTGTCAGACAATAATACTGTCCCCAAGCTACAGCGACAGGTCATCAAATATGAAAACAGCAGAGTCTATAAGGACGTCATATCAAATAAGTACGTGTATTGAGATGGTGTTTTCAAGCTCAGAGTGTGAGGGGGTATTTGCAGGCAGCAGATAGACACGCACACTTGAACGCTCACACTCAAATTATGGAAACTACAACAAAGGTACACAAAGCAAAAACTCACCACCATCCAGAGGGTTCGTCTCCAAAAACTGAAATTGATGATAAGTCCAACTTAAATGTCAAGGCGACATTTCAGCTCAGTTTGGAGGGTGAAGGTGTTCTGCTGAAGCTGTGTGTGTCCTCATGTGTCTGTGTGTGTGTGTGTGTGATTTGTATTCCTCACACTGTGGGGACGTAAACCTGTTCAGTGAAAATGCTCGTCTCTGCAAGGTTAAGCATTTATTTTAGGGTTAACTCTGACTTAGAGTCTTAGAATCTTGTGTCTCTTTTTGTTTTTTTAGCCCCTTTCCTAGGTATTTTGTGTCCCTTTTACATAAATTAGTGTCTTTATTGGTCGTTTTGTGTCTCTTTGTAGTCATTTTGAGTCTCTTGTTGGTTGTTTTGCCCCTTTTGTAGGTATTTTGTGTCCCTTTTAGATAATTATGTGTCTTTATTTGTCATTTTGAATCTTTTATTGGTTGTTTATCCCCTTTTGTGGACATTTTGTGTCTCTTTTAGCTAATTTAGTGTCTTTATTAGTCATCTTTTGTCTCTTGTTGGTTGTTTCACCCCTTTTTGTAGTTAATTTGTGTCCCTTTTAGATCATTTGGTGTCTTTATTGGTCGTTTTGCATCTCTTTGTAGTCAATTTGAGTCTCTTGTTGGTTGTTATGCCCTTTTTGTAGGTATTTTGTGTCCTTTTTAGTCATAGTTTGTCTCTTTTTGGTTGTTTAGCCCATTTAAAAGATATTTTGTGTCGTTTTCAGCTCATTTTGTGTCTTTATTTGTCATTTTGAGTCTCTTTTTGGTTGTTTTGCTCCTATTTTGTTTCGCTTTTAGATAATTTTATGTCTTAATTGGTCATCTTATGTCTCTTTTTGGTTGTTTTGTCCCGTTTTTTAGTTGTACTTGAGTCCCTTTTAGATGCATTTTGTGTCTCTGTTTGGTTGTTTTGCCCCTTTCGTAGTTAATTTGTGTCCCTTTCAGATAATTTAGTGTCTTTATTGGTCGTTTTGTGTGTCTTTGTGGTCATTCTGAGTCTCTTTTTAGTTGTTTTGCTCCTATTGCAAGCATTTTGTTTCGCTTTTAGGTCATTTTATGTCTTTATTTGTCATCTTATGTCTCTTTTCGGTTGTTTTTTTCCCGTTTTTTATTAATACTTGAGTCCCTTTTCGATAATTTAGTGTCATTATTGGTCATTTTGTGTGTCTTTGTGGTCATTTTGAGTCTCTTTTTAGTTGTTTTGCTCCTATTGCAAGCATTTTGTTTCGCTTTTAGGTCATTTTATGTCTTAATTGGTCATCTTATGTCTCTTTTTGGTTGTTTTGTCCTGTTTTTTAGTTGTACTTGAGTCCCTTTTAGATGCATTTTGTGTCTTTGCAGTCATTTTGAGTCTCTGTTTGGTTGTTTTGCCTCTTTCATAGTTAATTTGTATCCCTTTTAGATAATTTAGTGTCTTTATTGGTCATTTTGCGTCTCTTTGTAGTCATTTTGAGACTTTTTAGTTGTTTTGCTCCTATTGCAAGCATTTTGTTTCGCTTTTAGGTCATTAATAGGTCTTAATTGGTCATCTCATGTCTCTTTTTGGTTGTTTTTTTCCCGTTTTTTATCAATACTTGAGTCCCTTGTAGATAATTTAGTGTCATTATTGGTCGTTTTGTGTCTCTTTGTGGTCATTTTGAGTCTCTTGTTGGTTGTTTTGTCCCTTTCGTAGGTATTTTGTGTCCCTTTTAGCTAAGTTACGTCTATATTGGTCATCTTATGTCTTGACATTTCAGCTCAGTTTGGAGGGTGAAGGTGTTCTGCTGAAGCTGTGTGTGTCCTGGTGTGAGTGTGATTTGTATTCCTTACATTGTGGGGACATAAAAGTGAAAATGCTGGTCTCTGCGAGGTTAAGCAGTTATTTTAGGGTTAACTCTGACCTAGGGTTAAGCATACCAGGAGCCACTGTCACTACAATGTCCTCACAAGTGGCCTAAACAAACACATGTGCTGCTGCCTGATGATGGGGATGAGCAGTACCCTATTTTCCCTGCTTTTTTTTAAGTATTCACGTGTGTGAGCGCGCGTGAGGCATGCAGCAGAGGGCTGTGTCACCATCGCTAATGTGACGGCACCATAGGCTGGCGGTGGTGCGGGCCCGGTGAGGGGCCAAAGTCATCAATCACGCGGATCGAAGCCGCAACGTTAAATCAATATCGGCCCCCGGGAGCGATGACAGCGGAGCGTGAATCCGCCTCGGTAAAAGGCTGCGGTCTCCCGGTCATGATCCATCAACAAGTCCACACAGTGTGTACAGTCCCGAGACCCAAACACGCAGCACAGCACAGGACAGGAGCCACGCGCGCAGTAGTGGCATGTACCTGAGCGGCTGCCGGACGGGACGATCACACCGTGATTGACACCGGGATGAACTTGAGGGGGAGGGATGCTCCGTTAAAGCGGCAACCAGTGTGCAGCACGAGGGAGAGCTGCTGCGTAGAGGGGAATTACCGACCCAAGACCAGCTGGTAAAATAATACAAGTGACAAGATGGGCAGCAACAGAGGGAGGAAGCATGCTGCTGAGGAGAGGGATGATGGAGATGATGGTGATGACAGCCATCCTCTGAGACTGTCACGAGAGCACATCTGTTGAGGATCACATCTGGCCGACACGCTGACTTGCCCCCCCATGACCACACACACACACACACACACACACACACACACTTACTGATGGTGCATTCTGTCCTCTCTATCTGTGATGGAGCCCGTGCAGTGCGTAGTGTGCAGGTTTTTTACTCACCCCGGGTGCTGTCGCCGCCAGTCTCCGTCCGCTCGCGTGTCCTACCGTGTGATTTAACGGGAGAGAGGGCGAGCCGTGGGCGCATCCAGCCCCCACCAGCGCCATCCAGCGCTGCGGTCGCGGCACGCCGCTCTCGCGATACCGTACCATCTTCCAGCTCTCCTCCTGGAGCGTGTGACGTAGCGGTTTTAGCAGGCCGCTCAGCTCGGCCCGATGCCGCCGTCTTCTGGGCACGAGGCGAAAGGAGCGTGATGATGGTGATGATGTCATCCCGTAGCTGCCGACCGCGCTGGGCTTTACCTGTGTGAGCACGCGCCGCTCTGTGTTTCTGTCTGTGTCTGTGCTGCACACACCTCCGCGGTCAGATGTCACCTGCTGTCTGCAGCATGTGCAGAGCATCTGCTTCATTTCTATCACTGGACATGTGTCAGCAGCAGTTTACAGTCACAGCCTGAGCACTGCTGCTCACAGAGCAGGTGAGAGGTCACAGGGACACTGTCCAGTGTGGCAGGGACTTTAAAGCCACTGAAACAGAGGAAAAACTACATACAGACACATAACAGCAGCATAGTTACAGAAATACAGATGCAGTGTGAAGGCTTTACAGGGATATATCGTCAGAGATGGAGTGTGATATAATAAGTGTAATTTATTGAACATAAGAATCACTGTGTTTTTGTTACGTTAGAGTGAGCTGCGTAAATCCTCCTGAGACCCTGTGTCCTCATCTGAGGACATCACATTTTGGGTTTACTCGATCTTATACTTCATTCTACTTAACTCAGACCTGTTGTCCTCGTTCATGGACTCTTTTTGTGCCATCTAGTGGTGGTAAGAGCACATTACACTAATCCATGTAAAAACAAGATGGCAGCCATAAGACACTGTTAATTAGGAAGTACTCGTTTGATGACATTGGGACTTAATTATCGTCTTTTTTGAGGATATTTGGACTTTATTATCGTCTCGTTTGAGGACATTGGGACTTTATTATCGTTTGAGGACATTGGGACTTTATAATTGTCTCGTTTGAGGACATTGGGACTTTATAATTGTCTCGTTTGAGGACATTGGGACTTTATTATCGTCTTTTTTGAGGATATTTGGACTTAGTTATCGTTTGAGGACATTGGGACTTTATTATTGTCTTTTTTAGGACATTGGGACTTAATTGTTGTCTTTTTGAGGACATTGGGACTTTATTATTGTCTCGTTTGATGACATTGGGACTTTATTATTGTCTCGTTTGAGGACATTGTCTCGTTTGAGGACATTGGGACTTTATTATTGTCTCGTTTGAGGACATTGTCTCGTTTGAGGACATTGGGACTTTATTATTGTCTCGTTTGAGGACATTGGGACTTAATTATCATCTCATTTGAGGACATTGGGACTTTATTATTGTCTTGTTTGAGGACATTGTCTCGTTTGAGGACATTTGGACTTAATTATCGTCTCATTTGAGGACAGCGGGACTTTATTATTGTCCTGTTTAAGGACATTGGGACTATATAGCGAGGTCGCCATTTTGTAGCACTGTCTGAATGTTTACACCCATATCGTGGACTCAAAGTCTTCGGTTCACAAAGAGATCAAAATAAATCAGATCTTCTTTAGTGCTTCACAGTTACTGTACAGAGTAGGGCTAATATCTCTAGCTAATGTTAGTGCACTGAGTCGCTACTAGCTCTGAATAGTGCCGTAATGGCTGATAACGTTATACATTAAATTCACAAGTTATTACATGACTGATGGTAAAACAAACTGAACTGATATGACATGTTTCAACTGTGCGACAGCGATGATGCAATTAAAAAATAACCTTAGTAGTGTCTGAAAGCGTTTTTTCTAGGGCTGGGACTTTAACGCGTTAATTTCGATTAATTAATTACGGGAAAAATAACGCGTTAAAAAAAATAACGCATTTAATCGCACCTTTCTCAGTTCTCTAATTTCGGGCACACTGCTAATACTGATGCACACACTTCAAGCCTACGGTATCAGCTCAATGCAAAACATGGTGCTGCGAGCACGGACACCAGAGCTAACGTTATCTATGACAGTCCTGGTACAGGCAAACGGTCGGGCCGCATTTTCCTGACCAAACCCAACCGGAGTCCGAGACAGTTATAACTGATCCCGGCCCAAACCCCACAGCCTTTCTGATTTTTAAGCGTGAACCCGACCCGAGCCTGACGCAGTTTGTTACCTGACATAGTTATTGTTACCATGGTTACAGCTTGCCTGTTTACCGTGATCACACATGGACAGTGTGTAAATGACCATCAAAAGGCTGCTGTTACTCACAATCAAACACGCCGCTCGTACAGCAGTGCAGCACAGCACACGCACTGTGTTGCGTTCAGGCGTTATCATGTAAATAACAAATTCCAGCACTTGAACAGGCCATAGCACAACACAGCAGCATGTCAAGTGGGCCAAACCCAAGCAAAACTTCTGATTTGTTATCCACACTCTGGCCCACAATAGACCAGATGACGAGGTTCAGAGCCAAAATAAGTAAGTCTACGTCTGACAAATTATCAAACTCTTGAAAAATAAAAAGTGAAAAATAAACATTTTTGCTGTCTGAATTCATCTGAATTGAAAAGCAGTGCTTACTGTGTCAAATATTGCTATTTAATAAAAATGCGATTAATCACGATTAATTAATTACAAAGCCTCTAATTAATTAGATTAATTTTTTTAATCGCGTCCCACCACTAGTTTTTTCATGTTACAGATGAGCTCACTATATAGTGTTTACCAGTTAAATCCCCTTAATGCTGAGTAGGGAGCAGTGAATGATTTCGGACACAGCCATGATGAAACTGCTCTGAATATGTCACATTAACACTTTAAAGTAACACCAGACTGTTTCTGCTGCTGAAGTAAAGGCTGGAAAAGTAGTTAATGACTGATGAGGTCTGTCTGACCCAAATGTTTCATTTATAATAACAGGAGCCAGTTAACAGTGTGTGGATTATTTTACTAATAAAATATGATGTGTTTTATCCTAGTTCTCATCACACAGGTGTCTCATGTTATTTTGAGCGTGTTAAAGTAGCAGCACTGTCACTGCGGACTAAAATAAACTTTACATGAGTTCAAATCCTGCTAAAGTCATGTGTTTAGTGTGTAAACGATCTCTGTGTTTGTTAGAAGCTCTGTTTTAAAACCAGTGGAAATAGAGCTCTGAACAATGAAGTGATTCTACTGACCTATAACAATATATAGGCTCCTCTTTTTTACCTGAGACTCCAGACTTTGGTTCATGGATACTTCTTCTTCAGTGATCTGACTGGTCAGAGGTCGGGGTGTTGACAGGCTGTGATCCCATACTCTGAAGTGTTCAGCATCAGTTACCACGGTGATTTATCCCGGTAAAAAGAGAACCAGCTTCGTAGTACTGAAAACCCAGAGTTAACCCTGGACGTTACTTTGTTAGATAATTCATAAATAGTTTTCTTCAGTTTTGGGTAAATAAAACCCTCCTTTAAAGAATCCATTGGTGACGCCTCATGCAGTGTGGTCCCTCAAAGTTCCCCTCTGATATGAATCCTGAGATTAAGACAAAAACCCACAGAGGCCTGTAAGGGCCAATCCCAATTCTCTTCCCTTAACCTTACCCCTTGGTTTCAAGTGCACTCGCCAGATAGATTCCCCTCAACGACCAAGGGGTAGTGTTGAGGGGTAGGGAATTTTACCTACGAATTGGGACGCCCCTTCATGCAAATTAGCCTAACAGACGTGTTCACCTACGTCACGGCTTCTTGCACTCATTTCGAAAATGCTCCAGTGATTGTTTTGCCTGTTTTGTTGGCTGTCTTCATCCGTCTTTGTTTAACAAATCAACGGAGAAGAAACGCAGCAAGTAGAAGACACGTTCGCCGCCTTCTTCTCCTGGTCGATTTGTTTCAGGTATGTTGATTTAAAAGAAAAACAAAAAAAAACAGTAGTAGTAGTAAAAAGAGGCGTGTCTCGTAGCTGGTCAACATTAGGACTGTCTATACCACAACGAAAGACAGGGTAGAAATTCTCTCTTGCCTGCAATTAAAACATTTCTGGACAACTTTTTGCCTATTACTAGCGTACTAGCACAACGTAAATACACTTGCCTCAGTTCGTAGTATACATCGCACGGCCCTTTAAATTAAGTGCGGATTTTAAAGGCTGTAAAGCACTTCCCTTACTCATCTTAAAGTTTGGGACACCCTAGCCGTTTGCGGGAACATGCAAAAACAAGGGCTAGGGCCAATTTTGAGAGGAAGTGTGAGTATTGGGACGAACCACAAGAGATGTGATTTTTGCTTGTTGTTTGGTGGCTGTGGAGCCTCAAGCGGCCACCTTTCTCATTTTGTACCTTAGAAAAAGTGGTGTCAACAACAGAAGCAGACAGACGTTCTGTAAAGGGGAACTTTATTGCATAAATACATTGTTTTAAGAGTGCAGAATGCTCATCTGTATCTATTCACACAGGTCTCACGTTAGCTTATTGTATGCAAAATCATAGTAAGACTCAATCATGGTTAGGGTTGAAAAGATTAGAAAGCACACAGGAGACACGGAGAGATACTCTGTCCTTTTCTATCAACTCATTTTAAAATCATTTCCATGTAATTAAAGTACATTTCAACATGTGTTCATGGGAGCCTCGGCAGTTCTAGCAGTGCTTCATGTTGTCAGTGTATGGGGTATAAATTATGAACTGTGCCTAGTGCTCTCATGTATACACTCACGAGGGTGTACTCTTCATGTGTGTATGAGTTCCAGTGCGTGTACTGCTTGTGTGTGCATGCGTGTTCACAGGTCGTCTGTCTCTCCGTCGAAGGGGATGTTGTCCAGGTCCATGTGGATGTGTGAGTTTTCCTCACTGCAGACCCAGCCGATGGGCGTGCGGTTGAACGAGGGGCGCGAGCGGATGTCGGCCTGCAGGGAGGGCAGAGGCTCCAAGTCCTCGTTGGCATCGTTGAAGTCTGGGAGCTCGAAGGTCAGTGTCTTGGGCACCTTGTCGTAGCCACCGAATGGCAGTGCCGTCCTGGGGAGAGAAGAGGAAGAAATATGAGGCTGGGGAGAAACGAGGGAATAGCGGGATGAGCATCTCCGCCTCTGCAGAGTACAACATTTAGCTTCCTGATTTTGTTACAAGAACATATGACATCAACACGCTGCATTTATGATGTTCTACAAATGACCACCACATGAAGTCCGACAGCTCAAAAAGTTCATTTCCTGTGTTAAACATTGGTTGCTGGTTGCTTTGATGACTGATGTTGACATTGTGTTTCTGCAAAACCAGGATATGATACATTTGTACGTTTCATACCAATGTTTCTGAAGTGACGTAGTTCTGATTACATGCATATGAGCTGGATCTGTCATCAGGACATCGACCACAATTCCAGCGGTCAATGTGTCTCCAATACCTCAGCTGTTCTCATTCCCAGGTCGTCGAATCCAGACACTATGTCATGTGTCCCCGGCATGTGATACTAGTGCTGAAATCAATCTTTGGCGTCTCTTTCTCCGGGCTTTCAACTCCATTGTAAAGACGTCTGTGGCAATATTTGACGCTGAGACCAACTGTCGTAGTATAAAGAGCAAGGAAGTTCACACACAGCAGGAGGAAGGGGAGGTGGATGGGTCAAACGCAGACTTTCACCGAAGAGGCCACTGTTCGTGTTCTGTGTGAAACCAAATGTGAATGCTATTTTAACCTCCTGAGACCCTGTGTCCTCATATGAGGACATCACATTTTGGGTTTACTTGACCCTATACTTCATTCTACTTAACTTAGACCTGTTGTCCTCGTTCATGGACACTTTTTGTGCCATCTAGTGGCAGTAAGAGCACAATACACTAATCCATGTAAAAACAAGATGGCAGCCATCTCTGCCAAGTCAGTCTGCAGCTGATCCTGACACAAAAGTGGACAAGGTCCAAAACCTGATCACATTTTATGGTTGAAACTTGTTTATTTATGATTAATGCTGTTTGTAGTTTGATATGGCAACAAATTTGACCAATTTTAGCAACAGGAACAAGACAAGACACTGTTAATTAGGAAGTACTTGTTTGAGGACATTGGGACTTTATAGTTATCCAGTTTGGGGACATTCATACTGTATTATTGTCTTTTTTTAGGACATTGGGACTTAGTTATCGTTGGCGATGTTTAGTTTCTTTATTTATATTTATCAGGTCTTACTAATTCCAAATAACTAGGACAAATTAAAAATGCATACCAAAGAAAGGGTCAGGTCTCAGGAGGTTAGCGTAATGTTGTATAACTTACATCCACCCGTGCTTACAAACACTTACGCGATGTATTTACGTCACATTACGTGTGACGAGTGTATTTAGGACCCAAATGCAGCACTGGAAGTCAGCGATAGTTGGTAATGACCTTTATTTAAAACACAGGCAAAACAGGAACTTGGGCAGGTGAAGAGACACAAGTAACAGTTTGCTCCTCCACTCACAGTCTCTGAGGTTCAGGCTCAAGGGTCAAACTGGACTGAACCCAGAAACGGGGCTGTGAGCCCAGGGACCAACACAGTTCAGTCTGATGGGGGGTGACGGTGCCTGAGAGGGGGCAGGTAGGGGTCGTAATTGACGAGGCAGAGGGTTCAGAACCAGATGAGCAGGCGGATGACGAGGGACGAGCAGGAGGGAGCCCAAGGCCAGGCTTAGGATTCAAAACCAGGTAAGCGAGCAGGGTATGAGAAGGAGGCAAGTAGAGACCAGGCGAGGGATCAAGGAGCTGACAGGTAGGTGAACAGATAACGCACGCACACATGGACACGTGAGGCGTCTCGCCAACAGTCTCTGAGCTGCAGCCGACAACAGGTAAGCAGATGGGAACACTCGCACTGTGGTGTCAACGAAAGGCAACATGACACAGCCACAGGAAAACAGGAACTAGAGACGCTGAGGCAGAACTCGTGGTCAGAGACAGACGGTGTGTTTATCAGGAGTCAGACGAGAAAGGCTGGTGTGAGGCAGGCAGAGTCGTTAACAGTAGATCAGGCAGGTAAAGAACGCTTTAAAGTCTTGCATCAAGGTGAAGAACTCTCTGATGAGGTGGGAGTGGCTGGCAGGTAGAGTGGAGCAGAGGCGGGAAGAGTAGGGCTGGGCGACGTAACATCTATGTATGATATATAAATATATTTTCAAGCAAGATATAAATTTAGACAACACTGTTTATATTGGTATAGGGTCAAGTTGTGTTACATGACGCATACCAGTGTGCATCTCTCCTCTCTCACACTCTGCACAGCTCCGACGCAGCCTGACGTGCACCTCCCCAGAAATGTAACTACATGTCACAGTAACAAAATAGCATTTTAAGTCTTGTGTGTGATTTATCCTGGCTTCATATGAGCAGAGGAAATCTCTGCTCATTGCTAGGCTAATTTATATAGTGTAAAATGCCATAGGCTTGTGCTAATAACGTTAGCATGTTATATTTGTTTGGAAAACATCTTTAGTATAAGACAGTTGTTTTGTCAGTGAACCCGAATTTTGAAACGCTACCTTTGTTAAATGCTGCTGTTGTCCCTGGATTTATATGAGTAGAGGAAAAGTTTGCTAGCTGCTAGGCTAATTTATACAATGTAAAATGCCATAGGCTTGTGCTAATAACATTAGCATGTTGTATTTGTGGGGAAAATGTGTCCAGATAAAGACAAGTGTTTGTCTGTGAATGCTGCGAGTTATAGTGAAGCTGATTTGTGTACTTGTGTTTGAAATTGTCTCTATTAAGCCATGTTTAATGTGTGTTTAATGTGTGTTTTGAATTAACTAAACTCTACAACTCTTCACAGAAACCCAGCCGCTGACTAGTGTCTTGGAGGTGTAACTGTTGTGCAGCTGCATATTTTCAAACAGGAGAATAAAATCCCTGTCCCTGTCAAGCAGAAACTGTACATTTGAAGACAGAAGTGTATTTTGAAAAGACACAATGCATGTAACAAGAAACAAAAACTGACACAGTGTCCCAGAACGTCAACAGCAGACGCAGGAGGATATGTAGCGTGTGTAGATGTAAAAGCACATTTGGGATGAGAATGTGTTGGATTTGGCCACCAAAACTGGGGATTTTAAGCCAAGACATGATCTTTTCCTAACCAGAACCAAGTGGGTTTTGTACCTAAACATAACCACGTCTTAACCACAGTGACCTAGAAACATTAAATCTCAACATGTCTACAAATGTTTCATATCTGTGCTTTGCAGAAACGTACAATGCCACATTTATTCTGCTGTTTTTCTCTGATACTTTATAGGCTGGCTGATTAAGTGAAAAACAACAAATTCATTCAAGTCAGTGGAATTAAACGTTAATGTCGTTGTGACTGCATAACAGGAAACGTAGTCAATACCAGAGGATGATGATTTGTGTGTGTGTGTGTGTGTGTGTGTGTGTGTGTACCTGTTGAAGCTCTTGTAATGAGGCAGCTCTGGGTGTCTCTGGATGGGTCCCGGCATGGAGGCCTTCATGGTGGATGTCAGCTCCTCGTTGCCCTTCATGGCCCGTTCCCATGGTGATACGTAGGTGCGCACATACTCCTTCCTCCTCTTCACCTTCTCCACCTGCTCATCCACCGTCTCCTCCACCACTGAGACACACAGGGACAGCAGAGAAAAAGAGGGGAAGTACCAGAGAGATTAAAATGCAAAGTATGAACAGAGAGAAATACTGAAAGTATAAAAATAGTGCACCTTACCTTCCTTTATCTCAGGCTTTGGTGGAACAGGGGGAGGAGACATGAGCAGGTTCTCGAGGTTCTGCTGGAGGACAGAAAGAGAAAACTAGTCAGGTCAGTACACACATATACACACAGCAAACACACGCACACACACACACACAGATCCTCTTCTTCGTTCTTACCTTGTTCTCGTTGGTCACGATGAACTTCTCGACTCTCTGCTGCCTCATCTTGAACATCTTGGAGCCCTTGTTTGTGAGCAGGGAGAGCTCCTCCAGCATGGTGTCCTTGGGCGTCTTGATCTTGGTGCCTAGGTCGAGCTCAGTGGCCTCAGGGGTCTGACTCATCATCTGACAGGAAAGGGAAGAAGAGGAAGAGGAGGATGAGGTGGACATAATGAAGGGGCTGGATATGGAATTGCAGGTAGGTGTATGCAGAGAAAAGGTGGAGGGGAAATCATGGTTTAGCAATATGGTGAGAAATATGGAATAACGTGCATTCGATTAAGCTAGAGGCAGAACGTTGTTTGTAATAAGAGCATCTATCTACATTAAAACTATATGTCTAGTGGGCCTTTCCTTGGGTTGTGAATCCTGCAGAAATGCTAAATGTTATTTTACCATTCCTGGTTTGAGTACCGTCCACTATCTAATAAAGGCAGCAATAGTTTTAGAAGATTAAATGAGCTATAGGCCTATAAATCAAATCGAATCTTTATTACCTGCACCAAGGAGCAATGTCACTGTTCGTTCATTAGTCAGTAGGCTACGTAAAACAAGCTAATTCAAATTTAATGGAAATTTCACATGTCAAGGTATTAGCGGTGACTTTTTGGTGCAAATTTGAGAATATTTTAAAGGGATAGTTCAGAATTTGTTCTTTCTTGAGTTAGGGTGCTTCCAGACCTAGAGTTGTTTTGCTTTGGTCTGAATCAGGAACTAATTTCGTTACATATAATTGCCTAGAGTTGGTTCGTGTTCTCACGGCAGCATTTACAACCGGACCAGATCAAATGCCTTGTGTGAGAAAGCTGCTCTTGATTGGTCAGAATTTCCATGTGGGAAAAATCCAGGAAGTAAACAAAACGTTGAAGAAGAGTACACTGTCAAGATAAATGTGACACTTTCTAATGTCACAATGGAGGGACAACTACGCAGGTTGATTTTAGCGCTGCTCATCGTGGACTATATTGCTGTCATTGTTCATTTGAGTCAAAGCATACAGTTTGAAAACGAGGCGCGGCTCCAACTAGAAAACAATGTTTTGATGCATTGGATGTGCTGAATGTGCATATTAAGGCAGTACAGGAGGAGGCGCACATTAATAATCCTCCAGGACTGTAACATGCTCATGTTTAACCCAAACAATGTGTCATGTGACTGCAGTTGGTTCAGATCCAGGTCGGAACACGTTCTCATCACAAACAAACCGCACCAGAGTTCATTTGTAACCAGACTGAGACCACCTCTTCAAGAAGGTCTCAGTCTGGTTGTTTTGGTGCACACCTGAGTGTGATTGCTGTGTTCACACCTGCCCAAATGAACCGCACTGAGGGGGCAAACGAACTTGAGTTCGATTGAACCGAACCAAACAGGGCAGGTGTGAAAGCACCCTTAGATGAGAAGATCGATGCCACTCTTGTTTTTGTACAGTAGATATGAAGTTACCACCAGCAGCTTGTTAGCTGGCTTTGAAAAGAACGATTTAACAGTCTCATTTTCCAATTGGAAATCACTGTTTTTATAGCGTACACTTGAATTATAAGAGCAGTATCGATTGTCTCATTTGATTTTCGGCAAGAAACTGAAAAAAAAGGATTCCTTTTAAATGTCAAACTATTTTTTAAAGCAGGGGTACTCTTGCTTTGCGCAGGAGCCTAGGGGCCAGGTAATAAACAGGTACAGTACATAAAATGAATTGCCTGTTGTCAACCTTTAAACGCTAACTGTCCTCACTAGTCCTTTCCAAGATGCATATTCAGTCAGACTTCAGGTAAACGTGGGGGTGTTTCCAGGATTTGAGAAAATTTGGGGCTTAGCCCAGACGTCTGTGGGAGAACCTCCCCTTTTAAAGCTCTATTTTCGTGCCCTCTATTATTTACATTCAAAGAATAAAATCAATTCTGAGTTTGAATCCATTTTTTTATTGTAAATTACAAAATGGTCAGAGGGCCACCTGCCACCTGATTGCGGGCCTGCTTTGGCCTACGAGCTGTAAATTGAGTTTCATGGTTTTAAAAACATATTATTTGTAAGCACTCATTCGTTCATTTTCCGTAACTGCACATACTTGAATGAAAGAAATCTGGCTAATGTGTCCCGTGATGATTTATCACTGTGCAGACAAACAGTATTTAAGCTTTTTTTGTCGTTGGTATTAAAACCTTGGCGGACGTGCTATACACTCTCTGATCAGCTGAACCCATTTGGTAAATTAAAAGGTGGGTTTACCTTCCACTATATATCTGATATTAAATGGGGACTGTATAAGACAGTAAAGGGCGTGTTTATACCCTCTGGCTCCTATACTATCCTTGTTGTGATGAATTAGAGTTGAAACCTGTTGTACGGTGTAAGAGGATGTGTGTGTGTGTGTGTGTGTGTGTGTGTGTGTGTGTGTGTGTGTGTGTGTGTATGTGTGTGTGTGTGTGTGTGTGTGTGTGCGTGCGTGTGTGTGTGTGTGTGTGTGTGTGTGTGTGAAACCAGGGGGAGTCGTAGGGGTTACTAGGCCAAAGCAATATGGAAGAAAGAAGCACTAGGGAATGTCACGGCAGGTTTTCTGGTGGAACTGTTTATGGAGGGAAATCCTTATAACACGCTGCCTCTCTCAGTCTCTCCACTCCTCTCCTCTCTTCCAGTGATGGAGAGATCTGATGGATTTTACTGCTCCACAGAGCTCCTCATAAAACACTCCTCTCATCCACCACATACACTCTGATATCACTCATAACACCTGGAGTCCAGCCATAAACCAACACACACACTCGCACGATCACATCTATAAAGCGGGGAGTTGGCATTGCAATGCTGCGGAGAGCTGTTAGCAGTACCTCGTAAATCAGGCTTGTGCAAGTGGGTGTGTGTGTGTGTGTGAGAGAGAGAGAGAGAGAGAGAGAGAATAATTGAGGCTGCTGAGCAGAGAGAACTCTCCCATGGGGATATTGATTAGAGTGTTAATTCAGAAGAATGTGAAACTGGAGCTGGCTGCTGACTGAGAGGAAACTGGACAGACTGACAGAGGCAGGAGGTGGACAGACGGACAACACGCAGGCATGGGACAAATGTCAGAACGACACAGTGGCAGGGATGATGGACAGATGAGTGGGCATTAACTGTAGCGAAATAAGGGATAAGCAGGGTAAGCTCCTGACTGACTGACTGACTGACTGAAAACAAACCGGTGGACAGATACAGATGTGGCTGCAGATGTGACAGCAGAAGGAGCGGAAGCGAAAACAGCAAAGGACACAAATGGGGGAAGACATCAACAGATTGTTGAACGACAGCTATGAGCATGTGCACAGACACTCAGAGCACGCTCAGACTGCAGATCGCATGCTCAGAGATTAGCAGAGAATACAGTGTATTGTTGTCGGTAATATATTATGCAACAAGTGAATGTCAGTTTTGCTACCGATAGAAAACAAACACATTAAAACAGAGAGTGGATTGCAGCCGCTGATAGCACCATGAATTGTGCATCACTTGCACTGCCGTCTGCTATTAAGATCCGATTTAAAAAAAATATATTGCACTAATGATACCAGGCCTACAGCGCAAATACAGCCATAAAGTTTTATGCTGAGTGCAATTTGGCCTTCTTTGCGTCTGATTGCAGTTATCCAAGTGGCAAAGTATAAATGGCCAAGGACACAAGAGGCACAAGAATGGCAGAGAGAAAAAGGAAACTGAGATTTTCTGTGAGCTACAGGCAGGGAGGGATTGATGAACAGGCCTACCAGCCGCAGGCTCAGGGGCCTAAAGTATCAGGGGCTCCCCTGGCTGTTATCCTGAGACTCAAAATGACCACAAAGGGATACAAAACAACTACAAAAAGATGCAAAACAGCTGAAAAGGGACACGAGGAGACTCAGGAGGGGCAGAACAACCGCAAAATGAATACAAAGAGACATGAAGAGACTCGTGATGCATATGGGAGGAGAAAAACAACCACAAAGAGACACAAAATAACTACAAATAGACAAGAACGATTATGAAAACACACAAAACAAGTACAAAGAGACACAAAGAGACTACAAAGAGACTCACAAGGGGGCAAAACAACCACGCAAAGACACAAAATGACTACTAATAGACAAAAAATGACCACAAAAAAACACACAACTACACTGACATACAAAGCAACTCATGATGACTATGAAAGGAGCAAAACAACCACGAAGAGACACAAAATGACTTCAAAGAGACTCAAAATTATTAGAGACACACAAAATGACAACACAGAGTCACAACACAGCTGCAAAAACACACCAAGAGACTGATAACTACAAAAAGGGCCAAAATAATCACATAGAGACATAAAATGACCACAAGAAGGCACAAGGCGACTACAAAGAGATGCAAAACAACAACAAAGAGACACAAAATGACAACAAAAAGACAAAAATATCCACAATTAGCAACAAAACGACTACAAGGAGACACGAGGAGACTCATGATGATCATAGAAGGAGCAAAACAACAACAAAGAGACACAAAATGACAACGAAAAGACAAAAATATCCACAATTAGCCACTATATTATATTATATTATATTATTAGGCCAGATGAGATATGTAATCCCTCCAGTGTGTTCTGGGTCTGCCCCGGGGCCTCCTACCAGTGGGACGTGCCCGAAACACCCCCAACAGGAGGCGCCCAGGAGGATCCTGATCAGATGCCCGAACCACCGCAACTGACCCCTTTCGACGTGAAGGAGCAGCAGCTCTACTCCGAGCTCCCTCTGGATGTCCGAGCTCCTCACCCTATCTCTAAGGCTGAGCCCAGACACCCCGCGGAGGAAACTCATTTTAGTTGCTTGTATCTGTGATCTCATTCTTTCGGTCACTACCCAGAGCTCATGACCATAGGTGAGGACTGGGACGTAGATGGACCAGTAAATCGAAAGCTTCCGGCTCAGCTCCCTCTTCACCATGGCGGCCCAGTGCATTGCCAGTATCACTGCAGAGGCTGCACCAAACTGCCAATACATCTCATGCTGCATTCTACCCTCACTCGTGAACAAGACACCGAGATGCTTGAACTCCTTTGCGACTGTTTTCCAGCAGAGAAGTATGGCCTTAGATTTGGATTTCTGGAGGTCACGTTGTGATGAGGCTAACAGAACCACATCATCTGCAAAAAGCTGAGACGCAATTCTGAGGACCCCTTCCTCCCCACGGCTGCGCCTTGAGTTCCTGTTATATAATGTTATATGATATTATATTATATTCATGTTTAAGCAGGATTTAGTTGACCAACTCATGTCAAGTTGTGAACTATTTGCCACATTTTTACAGGTTACACTGATTCCACTTCAGCCATCTAAAACAGAAAGTGTGGGAGCAGAGTCACCGTCTGGTATTTTGTGTTGCCTCCAATGTTGACAGATTTGTGGCTTCTCTGCCATCTGATAATGACCCACATCCCTCCAGGAGATGCCACATGCATGTTAGATATTGTGTTACTGCTTGAACCAGTGTGTGTGTGTGTGTGTGTGTGTGTGTGTGTGTGTTCTTATCTAATTGTAGTATCATAAGGCCACATGCAGCGATTTACACCCAGGCAGTTCATTTTACACAGGGACTGTGCAGATAGCAGACACCACAGAGCCAAACTTGCAATTGGATTTGACATTTACTGAGCTGGATAATCAGATCACACGGGAGACAGAGGAAGGTCTTCGTGGAATGAGGATGAGGATGACCAGCAAAATGTTCCCCGTTAACATGTCGTGTGTGAATATGATGATGTGATCGGTACGCTGTTTGTGTGTGTGTTTTACCATTCTGGCTGATGTTGGACAGGTCAGTGATGATCTTATTGGCCTTCTTCCTCTTGTTAGAGGGGGCATCAGTGGTGAGAGCCATGGCTAGAGGACAGAACAAGAAATGATGACCTCATAGTCAGAATCATCATCATCACATACCAGTCTTTAGAAAAAGCGTGACAGCTACGTTACACAGACAGGAAAATACACATGTACAGTTCAAGGGACAAATTAAGTACTAACAAGGTCAAAATGTAACTTTAACGCTCAACAGAGGAAGAAAGGTTTTGACAAAAGTTTAGATTTGTTTAGATTTTAAGATTTAAAGCTGCACTAATCAGTATGTTTACATTAACATTAGATCAAATGCGTACTGTTAAAAGTTTTGCTTGTAGTGAGAGTTGCCACCTGACTCTGCAATTACTCCTCAGCTCTGTAGAGCATTTTGGTGTATTTCAGCTCACTGTTTTGGTTTTACGCATGGACTGCATGGACGTAGCCACCGTGATGTCACCCACTGGTTTGTGGACTTTCATTTTGAAGCCTTGAGTTTGCACCATCTTGGATATTTGGAGCCAGAAGTGACCATAATTGGACACATTTAAATAGCTATGTCTTATTAAGAATTCTGTTCAAAACTGTTTATTGTCCCAGGCTGTAAACATGTTTACTTCTGCTGTATTGGACTGATTTGCTCTTGGAGCCAGCCTCTAGTGGCCATTTAAGGAACTGCAATTGTTGGCACTTATGTGTTGGCTTCATTTTTCGACACACTGTACTCTGTCTGCTCTCCTACAAACAGCAATTAGCTTGTACAGCAGTGGAGCATTCAGTAGCTAAAGAGACAGATATTTCCCTCAGGAGTTGGTGGAGACCAAAAGCTGAGCTGAAAGGAGAGAGTAGTGAGTTTTTAACAAAACAAAATGTATAAACAAGCCACTGAGGTGCTCAAAACAATATATATATGCTCACCAAAACACAGAAGGATGACAGCATTGTCCATGTGTAATCATTATTCCATTTTACACGCCAATACTTCAAGCTTTTCAACATGCTTCCACAACATGTTCAAAAGCTGTTTTGCCTCCTCATTTCACACCTGATTCTCATTACCTGGAGCTTACCTATATGCCCTTCACACAAGAAAGCTCCACCCGGTGTTCAGTTTAATTACTGCATGTATAGTTTTATATTTTTTATACGCTCTCTCTGTTGGAGCCATAATATAAACTAAGCACAAAAACTAAGGAAATTTGTGTTTGGTAGATTATTTCTTTGTTGTAACAATGCTTCTTGGCAAAAAATCTTATATCGTTGTAAAGCCTGTTTATATCCCTTTTAAATGGTGCCACATTTGTAAGGAACATGCATTTGTGGGATGAGCAGCAGAGCTGAGTATGTGGGTTGCACCCATGAAAAGTGCCCAGAAAAAGCTGTTTGGCATTGGCAAAGAAGATTTGGCAAATTTTTTGTTCCTTACAAATGAATTAAAAGGAAAATAAACAGGCTTTCCAACGGCATAAGATTTATTGCCAAGAAGCATTGTTACAGCAAAGAAATAATCTACCAAACACAAATTTCCTTACTTTTTGTGCTTAGTTTATATTATGGCTCCAACCGAGAGAGAGTATTGGATTGACGATTGTCAGGTTCAACACCTTCTCACTCCGACCTCATCACATGTGGATGTTTGGTCATGGACTTTCCACTACCACATATGACATGCAAGGGACCCTGGGTGCATTGGTTGTTGACGTTCTGGGACACCGTGTCAAGTTCTGCCTGTTAAATGCATTGTCTTCTTTCAAAATACACTTCTGTTTTCACAGGAAATTTAACGTTTACACACAGTCTCTTTCAAAATAAATGCGTTACAACACCGCAAATTCACTTTTTTTCTCCCTTCAACAACAAAAACATGTGGTTAGGGTTTGGCTTTGGAATCTTACGGGATGTGAACACCACTCTCTCGGTCAGTGTTTGTTGGACCCATCCACCACCCCACTCGGACATTCGCCGCCTTAACTTTCGTCGTTGTCCCACCATGTTTCCCCCTGAAGCCGCCAGGTGCGGTTAAATTATGACGGCAACTGGCCACGTATCATGCTGACATTAAAGGATGCCATTTTTGTGTGCTAAACGCGAAATAGGCCGGGCTAACTCATGACAACATCAACATTTTTATTTTAAATATGCTCTCTCAATAAAGTGACCCGGCTTGATTTGTAGTCGATCAATAAATGGACCTGAATTGATCTTATTCTGAAAGACAGACTTAAACAAACATAAAGAATCATTCCCCAAAGGCTTTAATGTATTTGGCCTCTCAGGAGTCCAGCAGAGATCATGCCAGATTTAGCAGCAGTGAAATGTGATCCAACAAAAGTGTTTAACTTTTCCATAAATATTTCCCCAGAGTATCCAAACTGATTTCCAAGATATGTTTCAGTGTGATGAGGTCACACATCACGTCCTGAATTCTAGCGAGCTCCAGCAGGAACCTCGCTGGGTTCCCTAATTAACTTAAGCACACTTTAAACATTGTGTATAGCCCCCTCCTCCCGCCCGCATGCCCTTGAGGACACTAATTCCCGGTGGCAGCTCGTGTCTCTCTTGACTAACCGCTCAGATGGGGGCCGGCAGTATGTCGCTGTCTATTGCACAGGTCGAAAGCAATTATGTAAGGCTGGAGGTGAGTCCCAGTACAAGAGAGAAAGCTGCGGGGCCCGTCTGCAGGGAGACAGTTAATGTAATTGCTTTTCATCCGCTGTAATTGAAGCTCATTTCCTTGCCTGGGATTCAGTCCTGTGCAAGCTATTTTTATGAACCCATGTTCTATAGCGCCGCGGTGACTGGGACTGTGCATACATATGAACGCACCAGCACACACACAGATTTACACTTTAATAGCTTTTCCCTTGCGATTAATGTGAGTCAGTGGCCGTGGATTAAAAAGTGGAGATTACAGGTGTTTTTGGATGTTCTGGGAAAAGGGCAAGATGGAGGCAGATGGTGACAACAGGAGCGGCGCATGGGCCTGGGTCCTGTTACCGCCTCTGTGAGTGAAGAGGCGCTCCTGTCCCCCCAACGGCCTGTTTTAGCTCCTGATAAATCTCGAGGGGACAGCTGGGCAGGAAGGGCATCAGTAAGCACATTCCCAAATACACACATACATGTATACCCACGGACTAAAAACTCCACTGCAGAGGGCCACATTCCTCACCTGTCACGGTGTGAGGTGCAGTAGAAGCTGCCGGGAGAAAAGAAAAGTCATCCACCAGCTGGTTGTCGTGATTCAGATTTAGTTTGATTGATATTTAATTGATGAGAGAAATTGCAATTCAGCAATATCCATGTTTAGTTGTGTATGATAAAAAGCCTTTCTTGAGCAAGTTTGTGACTTTTAACAAAGCAAACAGTCAAATATATAATAAGCAGTTGAGCATCTGCTTCTGATTCCCTCATTCATTAATTCATGCAGTTACAGAGGCCTCCACAGACCACAGATAGAGGCTTCTCCTGCAGCCGAAATCTGCTGACCACAGGAATTTAATTAAACTGTAACTGTCTCCTTGTACTTAAAGAGGACCCAGATTTATTTGACAACTCAGTGGCCATCAGAGCCAGATAATCCCCAAACACTCAAGGCACGTGCGAGAGATTTCTTCATCGATGCTGTCACACATTATCACTTCTCTAATGTCTTACCTAAACACCCGGGTATCCACGGGGAAGACACAGGTCCCAGAAGGTCCCAGAGAAGGTGCGGCTCAGAGGAAGAGGAATATAGATTCCCAGGTAGTTTTGTGTCCCACAGCTTGTATTGTACTGCCTGCCCTCCTCTTCGCCCTGGAGAGAGTGAAACCCTATCAGCAGGGCTGCTCCAGTGCTGTGGACCTGGCTTCAGGGGTGGGAGGGGAGGGTGGGGGTGAAGTGAGTGGGGGGTAAAGAGGGAGGTGGGTGTGGTGTTTCAAGTTCAGAGGTTAGTAAGATGAGTGATAATAATAAACCTTTTTTTTTTATCTACCAATTTTATCTGTTAAAAAATATAAAAAGGTCAATGTGACAATTTAAACAAGGTATTTTTATTGGTGATTCAATAAAGATATACAGAGTATTAATAAACAAACACAGAACCAGTGAGGATTAAAAGAAGACAATCCCACCCACCTGTCAAGAAAGCCAGACCAGTCAAAGGAAATCTCATAGAGAAGAAAGAAAGCTTCCGAATTCATCGAAATCCGGCGCTTGGGTAGTGACTTGTGGCGTCAGAAACCAACAAAAAAAGCAACACATTCTCACTCCGACATCGTCGACCTATTGGCGTTTTGGTCATTGACTTTCCACGTCCGCATAGGAGGTGCAAGGTATTCTGGGTGAGTTGGTTGTTGACGAGCTGACGCACTACATCGGTACAACATCACGAATTGGCGTTTTTTTTTCTTCAACAACAAAAACACGAGGTTAGGTTTAGGAAAAAAAACAGGGTTTGGCTTTAGAATCTTCCGGGACGTGAACACCGCTCTCTCGGGTGACTTTTACCCCTTAACCTTTGTCTTTGTCCCGACGTGTTTCCCCCTAAACCGCTAAACTATAACGGCAACCAGCCTCGTATCATGCCGACATTAAAGGACGCCTTTTTTCGTTGGTTTCTGACGCTGCTAGTCACTCAACAACAATGTCTTTTTCCAGAAACTATCACCCACTTACTCAAGGTAATCCACAGACTGTCCCAGCAAACATTGGTCAGATGGTGACGTCATGTTCCTGTCCAGAATGGTCCCGGTCCGATGCCAAAACTGCAACGCATTGATGAGGCAGGCAGCCAGATGGTGCAGCGTTTTCACATCCAATAATGGTCCATTCATTCCTTCTGATACAAACTGGGAAATACTGATTATATTATTGCCTGTCAGGAATCAGTTTAGGAAGGACCCAACTGCAGAGCAGGAGGCAGGTTAAGGATTCAAACAAAAAGAGAGGTTTAATAAAGCTGACAAAAAACCATCCAGATCAGGCAGGTGATTCAAAGTTCAAAGAACCAAAACTAAAGTGAAATAAACCAGAAAAGCACCATGAACACAGGGAAGAACTCGGGGAAGAAATCCAAGATGGAACACGAGAGACCAGGAAGAAACGACACCATGAAGACTGGGATGAACACGGGAATGAACGCAGACAAACTCACCAGGAACAAAGGGAAACACACAGGTGTATATACACAAAGAAAACTAATCACAAGAAGCAGACACAGCTGGAGTAGGAGGACACAGTCAAAAGGAGGGAAATGGGGACTGGCTAACAACAAGGGTGTGGTGGGGAACACTAGGGTGGAGCAAACAAGACTAATACAGAACAGGTGTGAAGGGAAGACTCAGGGAACAGGGAAGGACTAACGAGACAGGTGTAACAGAAAACACAGGAAGACGCAAAAACACACTTACAAACAGCTCCTGGAAGAAGATCAGCTCTGCACTCAGGATTTCAGGTAAATAGGCTATGATACAGTATTGTTAAGGTTGCTTACCAACCTCAGACGCAACCTGCAGCGGCACTCTTGAAAGCTGGCACAAAAAAGGCACTAAAGTACCACCCAGCGTCCGACGTCGTGTTTTCCAGGTGGTTAAAGACGCAGCATGTGTACGGCCTCTTACATTAGCTAGCTCAGTGATGCTAGGTGAGCTAGCAGTAGATGCACATTTCCTTCTGCACAGAGAGAAAATAGCTGTGACATTAAACTGCTCACAACAAGGTCTGTGGATTATCTTGAGTAGCATGATTTCCAGAAAGAGACGTTGCTGTTGAGTTTTTCCAACTTTCTTAGCGCTGTATGCACCACGAGCTGAGTGACATCTAGGTCCATTACACTGGAGAGAAGGCCGACATCTCTACAGCTGATACCTCCAACACTCAGCAACTCACACCAAAACAATCTAGACTGATAAATAGCACTACAGGTAAGAGGAAAAATATGATATATAGAAAAACACTTCATCACCTTTTGTCTTCAGCCTTAGACTTTGGAACATCCAGAGGAGTTGTGTATTGGTGTTATAGAGAGCATATCACATCTTAGGATGATTTTATTGAATTCCTCCAGCTTGTAAATACAAGAACAGTTCGTCCCACCCCTTCCAATCTGAGGGGAACAGGGGCCTTTGACAAACATCACAAGAGAATAGAAAACATCTTTCCAGCAGTTACGTTCTTCCCCTGCCACTCGGTTCTACCCGCCTCGGGGCATTTATGCTTTTGTTGATGTGTTTTCCTCCCCCTCTCAAAGTCTCTTTATACAACTGAGAAACCTTTGCAACTTCATGCCTTGTTTGCAGCCGGCAGCAGTTGTACCTGTATCATCACGTCAGTCACAGTTCCTCGTCAGTCCTCTGCTTTTCAGGCTCAACCAGCAGCTTTTGTAAGTCAGTGTCGGTTTGTCGACTTTTGTGCAACTGTGGCAAAAAACGCTGTAAAGGCTCTATAATTCTCTGCTGTGTCACTTTGAGTTTTTGGTCAGGCTGTAAACAAAGATTTGTTCAGTCAACTGGGAAGGATTGATCATCCGTAAAAGCAAGAATTTCTTCGGTGGGTTGGATAAGACTGACGAGAAAATGCATTCTCTATAATCTGTATTTTTATAATAACAATATATCAGATGACAGTGTGAGTGGATTCTTTGCGATCACGCAGTGGGAGCGATAAAAAAAAAAAACTCCGGATGAATAGTAAAGTTAGTCCGTAGCTCTTACATGTGTAAATATGCAACACTGCTAGCATGCTAACACACTCACAGTGACAATGCTAACAATGCTAAGGTGGTGCAGTGGTAAGCACTGTCGCCTTATAACAAGAGGGTTCCTCGTTTGGTACTGCAAACTGCCTTAAAAAAGACAGGTGGGTGTACCCTGTTTTTTGGTCATTCTGTGTGTCTTTATGAGGTCATTTTGTGGGTTTTTTTTGGGTTGTTATGTGTCTCTCTGTCGTCATTTGGTGTCCCTTTGAGGTAATTTTGCATCTTTTTTGGTCATTTTGTGTCTGTCTGCAGTTGTTTTGTGTCTCTTTGAGTTCATTTAGAAAATTTTTTGGTAATTTTGTGTCTCTGTGAGGGCTCTTTGCATCTCCTTTCGTCATTTTGTGTCACTTTAAGGTCATTTTGTATCTCTTTTAGTCATTTTGTGTCTCTTTGAGGTCATTTAGCAACTTTTTTTTGGTCATTTTGTGTCTCTCTGTAGTCATTCTGTGTCTCTTTGAGGTCGATTTATGTCTCTTTAAGGTCATTTTGTGTCTCTTTTAGTCATTTGTGTCTCTTTGAGGTCATTTAGCAACTTTTTTGGGGGTAATTTTGTGTCTCTCTGTAGTCATTTTTTGTCTCTTCTAGATCCTTTTGTTTCTCTTTTGGTCATTTTGTGTCTCTGAGGTCATTTAGCATCTTTTTTTGGTAATTTTGTGTGACTTCATAGTCATTCTGTGTCTCTCTGTAGTCATGTTGTGCCTCTATGAGGTCATTTTGTGTCTCTCCAAGGTCATTTAGCATCTTTTTGGGTAATTTTGTGTCTCTTCGTAATCATTTGTAGCTCTCTGTAGTCTTTTGTGTCTCTTTGAAGGCATTTTGTATCTCTTTTGGCTGTTTTGTGTCTCTTTATAGTCATTCTGTGTCTCTCTGTAGTCACTTTGTCTCTCTTTGAGGTCATTTTGTGTCTCTTTGAGGCCATTCAGCATCTTTTTTGGTAACTGTGTCTCTTCATAATCATTTTGTGTCTCTCTGTAGTCCTTTGTGTCTGTATGAGATCATTTTGTGGGGTTTGTGGTTGTTTTTTGTCTCCCTGTAGTCATTTTGTAGCTCTCTGTCGTGTTTTGTCTCTCTGAGTTTGTAGGTTTTTTGGCCATTTTGTGTCTCTTTGAGACATGTGTCGCATATATTGCATGTTTTGTGTCTCTTTGAGGTCATCTGGGGGTTTTTTTGGCTGTTTTGTGTCTTTCTGTAGCCATTTTTCTTTGAGGTCATTTTGTGTGTCTGTGGCTGTTTTATATCTCTTGGTAGTAAAATTATGTGTCTTGGCAGTTCCCTTGCATCTCTTTGTGATCTTTTTGTGTCTCTTTCTGGTTGATCTGTGTTCATTTGCTGGTGACATTTTGCAAGTGAAGGCAATGGTGTAGTAGTTGCTGATGAGGTGGGTGTACTGCTAGACTGATCAGTCGGCTACTGAGGAGGAAGTGGGTATACTCTCCTATATATTCCAGCGGGTTTTTGGCTGATAGGTGGTGGGTACACCCTGTATACCTGCATATACATGACACAACACCACTGCCATTCAGTCATCTGTCCTCGAGAACAACCATTACTTGTCCATCATCTGACCTGCCCCTAAACCCTGACCCCTGACCACAAACACTCGACACTGTTGACCCAGAAACATGGTGTGAGTAAAGAGCCTCTTTGGCGGAGTGGCAGGAGGAGACAGGATGTACGAGGTAGCACTCCCCCTCCACTCTCAATCACACTGTAAAAAAAAAAAAAAGCCATCAGAATTAAGAGTTTAGCACCGGGCCAAATAGCTGCAGATTAACGGCTCCAAAAATAGGTGAAATGGTGTGTGTGTGTGTGTGTGTGTGCGCGATTGAGTGAGAGAGGAATTAACAGAGATGAGGAGAGAGACCGATAGAGGGAGAATTGTAGAACTAATTTGGTAATTTGGCCAAGAGTTGAAAGAGCCACTTCAGTCATTACTGTAAGTGCAGCCACAGCGTTTATGTATTTCTAAAATCCAGTGACCTAGTTAGTGGAAAAATGAATCTGCTGCTGCACTGGAGTGGGATATCTGTGTGTGGGTGTTTTACCTTCCACTAGCACAGCAGCTAAGCTTACCATCAGACCTGAACAGGACTAAAGTTGGTGGCTAAAGTTAGCCCCGTCTGTCACCTGATCCCAGTCAAGGGTCAGAGGTTAGATCCCTTTCAGTGGCGGTGGTTGGGTTTCACAGTCAGGTGGCTGTCATTAAACTGCTGTGAAATGTAGTTTCTGCAAGGACATTTTCAACTATGATCAGATATTAAATATGAAATAGGAGAATTAAAAAATGGATGCATGTTTTTGAGATGATTTGTATCTCTTCTCGCTCAGCTGGATCACTCAATACACAATGTGTTTAGAATTAAGATTAAAAAAAAAATCTGATTCAAAGTATTAAAAGGTAGGATATAAAATGGAAGCCACATTTTTTTCCCCTGTTACTGCTACATTAAATGTAATATCTGTGATTAGTTGAGGGAGACCATAAACTGTAGTGGCGCAACACGTCTGGATTTCAAATCCTACAGTGCCTCCATGTGGTGAAAGTTCATAAAAACATTTTCTTGACTCCAAAACTGTCACTATTAAAGACTGTGTGTTTGATCTCTAAATCCTGAGAGACCAATTAAGCCATTAGAGTGTTCAGTAAACACCTGAAAGAGAGAAAAGGGTAAAAAGCTAATGGTAGGAGGAGATACTGGGGCCCGCAGTGGGGGCCGGTGACACAGGCAGAAACAGAGTGACAGCTGAGGTGACTCATGTCTATTTTTATTCAGCCGCATGTCTCTGTGGAAAACAGCTAAACAGACATGTTATACATCTCTTGTTCTGTATCGACAGGTTGGAAATCAAGGCTACTGTAAAAGGCTTCGCTTCCTCATGGCAGCTGTGGAAAACTACAGAAAACAAAGCACACACTGCTGCAGGGTGCAACTAAAAAAAAAAAAAGACACTCAATCGTCAAACACAAATCCTTAGAATATATATAACAGGAGGAAACACAGTGATAGAAGCTACTTCAAATTTGTTAGTAAAGCAACTTTTCTGATATGATAATGCCGGATGGCAACAGGTACTGTAAGATGTTCACAGAGTGTGAAGTTAAATCTGCACCTTCTACACTTCATCACACATTGGGCCTCATTCGCAGACACTACGTACACACTAATCTGTGCCCAAACCAAGGAACCAAGGGCGTAATTATAATATATACTGGGGGAGGGACACATAGCCCCACCTCCAGTATAGAGATAAAAAATTTAATTAAAAATAAATTAATAAAAAGCTATACTATGACAGGCAAACACGCAGCACCATCTGAAACAGTTGTTAGGGAATTTAATCATCAGCATAAATGAACTGCTGTTATTAGTTCTGTGGGTTCTAGTATTACTGTCTACGTGTTGTGTTGCTGTAATCCAGCAGAAGCCGTTGCTCAACTGCTGTGGGAACCATCAATGTCAAACACTGCACTGTCTCTGTTTCATTGCTTTTAAATGTTTTTGTTAATATGTCATAAAAACGTCACAATGTGCGCATTTTTCCTGCGCAGCGTCAATCGTATGCTGGCTCCCTAAAACTGCGCTCAGTCACTAAACTTGGAGAACTCTTGATCCAAGATTTTTGTTTTAAAATGCTTTAAAATTGTCAGTTAAGCTGTGAAGCTGCTAAGAATTCTAGGAATTACCCTCAGACTCTCCAGGAGGATTGGGTCGCAGAGGGTATTTCAGAGTAGAGTAGGGTAGTGTTAAATGTATGATTACAGGCCCGGCTTAAACTGTGTGAATGAGCGTTTTACGCACAAATCCAGGACTCATCAAAATTTCCATTCATCCATCCATTTTCATCTGCTTATTGGGGGCAGCAGGCCGAGCAAAGCACCCCAGACGCCCCTCTCATCAGCAACTCTTCCCAGCTCCTCCTGGAGGACCCCAAGGTGTTCCCCGGCCAGATGAGATATGTAATCCCTCCAGTGTGTTCTGGGTCTGCCCCGGGGCCTCCTACCAGTGGGACGTGCCTGAAACACCTCTAACAGGAGGCGCCCAGGAGGATCCTGATCAGATGCCTGAACCACCTCAACTGACTCCTTTCGATACGAAGGAGCAGCGGCTCTACTCCGAGCTCCCTCTGGATATCCAAGCTCCTTACCCTATCTCTAAGGTTGAGCCCAGACACCCCACGGAGGAAACTCATTTCAGCCGCTTGTATCCACGATCTCATTCTTTCAATCACTACCCAGAGCTCATGACCATAGGTGAGGGTTGGGACGTAGATGGACCAGCAAATTGAAAGCTTCGCCTTCTGGCTCATCGCCTGTATCACTGCAGAAGCAGCACCAAACCGCCGGTCCATCTCACGCTCCATTCTACCCTCACTCATGAACAAGACCCCGAGATACTCAAACTCCCGGAGAGGGCAATCCACCCTAACAACAGCAACAACGATAATACGTCTCTAGGCAAACATATTTCCTCAAATAGACAAATATAGGCATGTCAGATCTTGTGCCTGTCAGTTTAGAATGACTCTGGATCACTAACATGCGCACGGTGGTAAGAACGTGTCAAGAATCCGATGATAATGTGGAATTTATACTTCTGTGTTGAATCGTGCATCGACATGGAGCCTAGGCTGTAACCTAACGTGCACCTCCCCAGAAATGTAACTACACGTCACAGCGACGCAGACCTCCTGTCTGTTTCTGTAAGCTGAAACCATTTCCCTCAGTGGAAACAAAGCTTTTATTTACTTTTATTTCACAGATAAGAAACAATAAATTGTGAAGACAATAAAGCCTCCACAAAAATAACATTTTAAGTCTTGTGTGTGATTTATCCTGGCTTCATATGAGCAGAGGAAATCTCTGTTCATCGCTAGGCTAATTTATACAATGTAAAATGCCATAGGCTTGTGCTAATAATGTTAGCATGTTGTATTTGTTTGGAAAACGTGTTTAGTATAAGACAGTTGTTTTGTCAGTGAACCTTGTGAGTTGTAATGGAGCCGAATTATGTAACGTTATCTTTGTTAAATGTTGCTGTTGTCCTTGGTTTTATATGAGAAGAGGAAAAGTCCGCTAGCTGCTAGGCTAATTTATACAATGTAAAATGCCATAGGCTTGTGCTAATAACATTAGCATGTTGTATTTGTGGGGAAAATGTGTCCAGATAAAGACAAGTGTTTGTCTGTGAATGCTGCGAGTTATAGTGAAGCTGATTTGTGTACTTGTGTTTGAAACTGTCTCTATTAAGCCATGTTTAATGTGTGTTTAATGTGTGTTTAATGTGTGTTTAATGTGTGTTTTGAATCAACTAAACTTTACAGCACTTCACAGCAACCCTGTGGCCCACTAGTGTTTTGGAGGTGTAACTGCAGAGTGACACAGACACACCACCACACAGGTATAAATCCTGCTTAATTCTGCCTGCACTCTTATTTTGTGCACAAAGTCAGAACATTTCTAAGCACGTATTAGTGAATGAGGCCAAATGTTTTCATTATGTCCCTTCATCAGAGCCTCCTGTGCTTCCCTTGTCATCATTTTCCCATCCTCGACCACACCTCTCTCTCTCAACACTCTTGTCTTGTCACATCCTCTATTCTTCTTTTTTATGTTTACACTTAATTCTTCATCATTCAGTACAGTATTTACAGAACTTTATTTCAGTTTCCCCCCGCGTCTCTTTCTGTCCCTTTCAATCTGCCGTTGATCCCTTTTTCTTTTTTTTTGCTTTTCTCTTGTTTCCAAACCACATTTCCTTTGCAAAACTGTGTTCCCTCTAACTACAGCCAAATTCATTTGAATAAATGAGTCAACAAGATTAAATTTAAGTGAGAAAATGTGCTACATGGGTGGCTGATACAAACAGAGCTTGTGATAAAAACGTGGCTGGTAAAACTCCAAGCTGCAGATCTGAATAACAATATTACAATACTAAAAACACATTTAAAAAATGTTGCTCCATGTTCCCACAGAGCTGTGGTTAATTATGTCCAGGGCAGAGCCGCTTCAGTGCGTAGTGGATCCAGGGCGCCAGACGCAAGGCTGCAGACCCAGGTTGGAGGTGCTGAACCTGGGTCTGGGGACTCTGCTAAGGTGAGTGCTGCTGGATGCCGGCTGAGAGGCACCAGCGGGGCCGACGGGACTCAGATCTGGGGCGCTCTTAAACTGCCTGTTGGCCTGCGCATTGCTGGAGGGTGGAAGGTGCACAAAAGTAGGAGACTGGACTAGACTCTGAGCAGGGGCAGCGGAGAAGGTGGGGAGCTGAGGGAGTGGAGCAGTGGGGGCAGGGGGAGGTGGGGGAGACAGAGGGGAGGCGGCCCACTGAGGTTGGGGTTGAGGCTGGTAGGGTTGGTAGGGGGTGGGGCCAGCTGTGGGTGGGGGAGATGTGACATCAGAGCACCACAGCGGCTCTCCAAGTGTCGTAGCTGAACGAGGTACAATAACTTTGAGTGCAGGCCCTGTGGATGTTGGCGGCGGCGTGGAGAAGCGCTTCACCTCGTACACTCGTGCTGTCTTCTGAGGACCACTTGCCATTCCTCCCTGCTGCTGATAGGTGGAGGTGTGCTGGGGAACCCCGCCCCCGTAGCTGAACAGAGAAGAGTTGAGCTGGTAGGGCTGGTGGCTCATGACGTCCACAGACTTGAGGCCGGCTTTCTGACCTTTAGATCCAGCTGGTCCAGACTTTGTCTTTGACACCTCAGGCTTCTTCTGGGCCTTCAGAGGGCAGGAAGGAGAGAGGAGGGGGTTGTAGCTGATGGGCGGAGGAGCACGGATGTTGGATGAGTACTTCCAGGTGGCAGGGAGAGAAGGTGTGGGCGAGGACTCCCTTGTCTGGGCGGGAGAGTAAGGTGCCGCAGCGACAGAGGGAGATCGCTCCACAACGTAGCGATCCATCCTGTTCTGCCTGCGAGCAAACAGCTCACCTCCTTTCCCCGCCAGCTGTGGCACCTGAGGGGTTTGGGGTTTGGGAGCTACAGGAGGTGGCCTGGGTCTCCGCTGAGCCTGCATGAAGTTGCAGGCCTCTGCCCCCAGCCTCAGCCAGTCCTCCTCAGGCCCTGACTCATGCCCGGTCTCCCCACTGGGCGCAGCTCCGGGCTCGACGCCTGGGGCTCTCACAAAGTGGTCGTCCATGTTCTGGACCATCGACAGCAAGTCTGGGTTTGGATTAATATCTTTGTTCTGGACTGCACAGAACATCGGCTTCTTGTTGCTACGACGACGGGCTTCATGCAGGATGCCGGTGCGAGCGGCAGGGACCGAGATGCGCTCCTCACGTGTCGCCAGGGAATCGGCGGCAGGAGCCTGGGTAGGTGATGCAGTTGCTATGGCAGCATGGGGACCAGGAGTCACAGCACCTGTCATGTTGATGTAGGGGTGGACAGATGGAGATGGAGGAGGTTGGGTGGGAGGAGGAGGAGGAGGGGCAGGCTGGGCATGGAAGGAGGGCTGAGTCAGATCAGGGGGGTGTGGAGGGGAGATGGGAGAAGCAGGAATGCAGGTGGAGGGAGGTGGATAAGCAGGAGCAGGAGCAGGAGGAGAGGGGAACTGCTGCGGAGCTGGAGGGGAGAAGGGTTGAGCAGACGGAGAGAACGGGGTGGAGGGGGGAGCGTACGCTGCGGGCTGAGGGGAAAATGTGTGCGCATTTGTGGCGGGCTGGGAGAAAGCTGCAGAGGACAGAGAGGAGGGAGGCGAGTTAACAGAGGGGGGAGTGTTGCTGTTGTTATTTCTTGGAGGGATGTACAGAGAGGTGCTAGACACCGCTCTCCTCGCATCTGGCCCCGTCTGAAGGCGAGAAGGCTGGATCGTCACCATAGAGACGGCCGCCACAGGTTTGGTCGCCATGGTCATGGCCGTGGGTTTGGGTTGGGGTGGGCGAAACATAACAGAGGTTACAGATGCACGAGAAGGGGCGGGGCCTGGGGTGAAGGGGCGCGCAGTGCGGTTCAGAACACCCGGATTCAGGTGATGATCTGAGTCTGTGACTGGACTAAGATTAGGGTTCGGACTGGGATTAGGGTTGCCATGTTGCCCGTTTTGACTTGGAAGGGGCGTCTGAGAGGGCGGGCTCAGAACAACGCTAGCCCGACTCACAGCTACCGACCCCCCGTTGGTCAGAGCCACAGCTGGAGGAGACATGTTACTGATTGGCTGCTTTGTGACACTACTCTCCAGCCTTGAGCCCTGATAGGCTGAGCTGTCCGGCCCTGAGACCTCCAACCCTGGGCTTTGATTGACAGAGGTCAAAAGTCCTGGTGACTGATAGGCTGAGATGTCCAGCACTGAGCTGTGATTGGTTGTTGGTGTTGTTGGAGTTGTTGGTGCGGTTGACGGGCAGGCGGCGCTTCTCCTGTCCAGCAGGTCTAGATAACCGGTGTCCCACGTAGGGTCAAACGATGCCGAGAATCCCTCTTCGTCAACCTCTGATCCACTCAGAATGGAGCTTCCTCCTTCCTCCTCCGTCTCCCCTCCTGTGTCTCCTTCTGTCTCTCCTCCTCTGTCTCCCTCAGCTTTGCCGAAGCAGGTCAGCGTGTACTTCTTGGCCCTCTGCCGGCGTTTCTTGAACATAAGCACCCCCTTCGAGTTGGGGTTGGGAGCATCAGTCAGCAATGAGGCAATAGAGCGGCATTTAGTACGAGCTTCTTTCACCTGTTTCTCCACCACACTCTCCCCACGCTGCAACTCTGCAAGACAAGAAAAGGAAAGACACCAAAGTAAATGTGCTGAAAGAGAGATGAAACAAAGGAGAGAGGCAATCATGGGATTCTTTTTTTGGCACAGAGCGCCAAATAATGGAAACAACAGCGTGATAGCCCTCTGTGACTGCGAGCAGCGGCTGATTTATACAGTATTATCACAGCGAGGAGCTGTGATGAGGATTACCAGTGACAGACAGGAGTGTGTGTTGTGGATTTAGAACAAAGAATTCCTGCTGCTCTCCAGAGTTGAGTCACACACTCCGGGAAGGTTAGATCAGAGTGACTCTCCTGAACAAATGCTTGTTTGTGCCTGTGTGTGCGCACGCCAGCATGTGCACATGTGTATCTCTGCTTAGTCCAAAGCTATTTGAGTCCTTTTAGTACCTTGGCTCACCTCACATGAATATCCTCACTACATAACTATAGTCTGATGCAGCCTCTGTGCACACACATCCTTATTCTGTGTAATGTTCATACAGCCAAGCTCAGCGAGACATAACAAACACACAGTCCCAATGTCAAACTTGATATTTCAGTTGAAAAGTTCAAACATTTCTCCAGCAAAGACTTCATGTAACACGATATAAAGGAGAACAACAAATTACAGCAGTGTTAACAGCTCTGGGAGCTAAATGCTAGCACATCTTAGTGTAGCATATTATCATTTCTAATTAGCATAAACAACACATGAGATTGGTGTTTGGTCGTAAACCAAAGTATTTGGTTTGACCCAGTGATGGCACTAGGGCAGGAGTCGGAGCCTGCAGCCAGTGGCGGACCTAGCACATTTAGCTTCCCCTGCACCCTCTGTCCAAAAAGTATCCTCTATATTGTAGACGTTATTTATTACAAGCAAGTACAAGAGCAAATGAAAAATCAACAGGTATAAACTTAGCTAACAAACAATAATAATAAATAAACAATAAAAGACAAAACACGGTTTGTGCAAAATTGTGAATTTTTGTCGAGCCCAGTCTCACTCCGAAGTCGCCAAAATCCGGCGCTTTTTGCAGTGACTTGCAGCGTCAGAAAAAAAAAAAGCAGTCCTTTAACGCCAGCATGATACACGGCCGGTTGCTGTTATAGTTCAACTGCGCCCAGCGGCATCAGGGGGAAATGCAGCGGGACAAGAACGAAAGTTAAGGCAGAAAAAGTCCACCTAGGGTGGGTGGGAGGGCTGGTGGACAGGTCCAACAAACACGGACTTTCACCCGAGAGAGCGGTGTTTGTGTCCCATACGATTCCAAAGCCAAACCCTGTTCTTTTTTCCTAAACCTAAACATGTGTGTTTGTTGTTGAAGGAAAAAAAAAAACGTCAATTTGCGGTGTTGTACCGATGTAGTGCTTTTATTTTGAAAGAGACTGTTGTAAACGTTAAACTTCCCATGAAAACAGAAGTGTATTTTGAAAGAAGACAATGCATGTAACAGGCAGAACTTGACACGGCGTCCCAGATTGTCAACAACCAACACACCCAGGGTACCTTGCATGTTGTATGTGGACGCGGAAAGTCCATGACCAAACGTCAATATGTGACGAGGTTGGAGTGAGAATGTGCTGTAGCATGTTCTGACTGTGATAATCACTCACTGATGAACACATTAACGTAACGTGCATTGCAAAGACTAGAGGTGATGCCTCGACTTCAGACTCATCTTTTACACTGTCTGATGTTCTTGATTAAAAAATAATAATAACAATAAGGGGGTGGGGCCTCTAGGTGGCACCCTAGGCAGACACCTATGTCACCTATACGAGGATACGCCACTGCCTGCAGCTCTTTAGTCCCTCTATAGCGCCTCCCTATGGCTCTGACGAAAAAATTAATGGAAATGATGGTTCTTTTTTTTAACATTTAAATTTCATTTATGATTATTGTAGGTTGTAGTGATTCTTACATTCTCCAGTTGTAAAAATGCGTAGCCTAACACACTATGAAAAAATGTTTTTTCCTCGAGATTTTGCCGAACTGCAATAGCGATGGCCAGTCTTGAGTCTGGATTCCAAATCCAAACAAGGAAAAGTCCCAAATAATAATAAATAGCCCGCTGCAGAGTAGCCACACTGTCGAAAAACACCGTAATGAATGCCCATTTAGACCTATTGGTAATGTTAATAGGCTTATTTAGACTTAATAGGCTGTGTCACCTTTATTACAGGGCTCAGATATTACAGATGTTTGCTGAGACAAGTTTGCTGACCCCTGCGCTAGAGGACAGCTAAAGAGATCACGAAAGTTATTCAGAATTCATACCTGAAGGGAACATGGACGTCTGAACCAAAGTTTATGACAAACTTTCCAATAGCTTTGTAGACATTTCACTCAAAACTACAAATATGAATCTCACCAAAGTCATGAATATCTGCACCGAATTTAATCTCTATCCAATTTGGACCAAGGTGGTGGACTCACCAACAGCAGACTGACATTGTTATACCTACCTAACATTTTCTTATATAGGTATCCGACCCATGATAAGCAACATAGCCTCATCAAGTAGATAAAGCGTCATAGTATAAACATAACGTCTTATATGATTCACTTTTACAGCGTAAAACCACAAAACAAGATACATGATCACACGCAGAGTGACTCGCTAACTGAGCCTCACAGATCAGGATCATCAGTCAAGTCCATGAAAGCACAACAACAACAAATAACCTTGATGTTCCCCTAAAACTGAAGAAAAACAACAGTCACTTCTAACGTGAGAGAATCTGTGTGTACATGAGTACACGTACATAAAAGGTTTTGAACGCGTCTTACCTGCGTACACGGTGTGTGGGACTGTGTGTCCACCTATGTCTGACCCTGAAGGAGATGTGAGGTCCCTCATCTCACAAGTGTGAGCGTGTGTGTGTCCTTAAACTCCCTCAGACCCTCCCACACACACCCTCGCAGCGTCCAGGTCTGCTCTGAGTGGGGACCCGTTTAGTCTCTGTCTTCCAGCTCTTCTCTCCAGGGCTCAGCCCATGTAAAGACCTTTGTCTGTGTCCGGCAACCCAAACCAACACATGATGTCAACCCACTATTCCTGTCTGTCTGACAGGCATCAAACACCTGTCCAGTCTCTGTCTCACACACACACACACACACAGCGACACAAGGACGGGAAGACCCCTCACCAGAGGATATTTAGACAGCAGTGTCATTGAGTGTGTGTATCGGTGTGTTTGTGTATGTGTGTATGAGTTCATAAAGCCAATTATAGTTTATAGAGAAGCTCGGTCGTAACTCTTTGCTGATGTGCTGCACTCTGCTGCTGTGTACACAGACACAACTCTGTAGCAGCAGAGCTAACAATCACTTAACCAAAGCCAAAGGCAATGCATAAATGTGTGTGTGTGTGTGTGTGTGTGTGTGTGTGTGTGTGTGTGTGTGTGTGTGTAACGTGAGAAAGGGCAGGTCCCTGAACACCTCAGTCATCATTCATCATCCTAGTCATTCATAGTAAAGCCCTAACCTAAGTCATTCACCGGATGATGGTACACTCATTACTGCGACGTTCGCTCATATGAAGTCATATGAAGTCACGACTCAGTCAGCACATAGTTATTCAGTTTGATCAGCTGTGATCGTCACCACCTTGTTGAAACAATGACTTAACCAGACAAGTATGACGAAACTTCGTGCGTTAAAGGAATAGTTCAACATTTTGGGAAATGTTTTTTTGAACGCGGTCTCACTCCAAAGTCGTGGAAATCCAGAACTTGGGCAGTGACTTGTGGCATCAGAAACCAACGAAAAAAGGCGTCCTTTAAGGTCAGCATGATATGTGGCCAATTGCTGTTATAGTTTAATGGTGCCTAGTGGTGTCAGGGGGAAATGCGGCAGGACAAGGACAAAAGTTAAGGCGGCTAAAGTCCAACTAGGGCAGGCAGGAGGGACGGTGGATGGGTCCAACAAACATGGACCTTCACCTGAGAGAGCGGTGTTCATGTCCCGTAAGATTCTAAAGCCAAACCCTGTTCTTTCTTCCTAAACCCAACCACGTGTGTTGCTGGAGGGAAAAGAGTTGATTTGCGTTGTTGTATTGACGTAGTGCTTTTATTTTGAAAGAGACTGTTTGTGAACATTAAATTTCCTCTGAGAACAGAAGTGTATTTTGAAAGAAGACAATGCATGAAACAGGCAGAACTTGACATGGCCTCCCAGAACATCAACAACCAACACACCCAGGGTACCTTGCACGTCGTATCTGGACATGGAAAGTCCATGACCAAACGTTAATATGTGACGAGGTCGGAGTGAGAATGTGTTGATTTTTCCTCTTTTTTATTATTAAATCAACTAACATTAATGCTATTAATTTCCAGCAAGTCTGCACTTAATTCCCCAGATGATCGACTTTATTTAAACCAATCCGACAGCGTCCGTTCAGATTTGCAGGAGAGAACCATAAAGAACTAACGCTACATTACTATAATTTCATTGTACATCGCAGTAGTCAACAAAAAATTTCAGTCTGCAAAAGGTGCTGGTTGAAAATTGCAGATAGACACAACAACTTCCAACAAACTTGTTATACAAAATAAATATTGAAATTTTAAAAAGCAGTTATGATTTTGGAACATTTAATATATTATAACTCAGTTGTTGAAATGGCATTACATTTGGGGAAGAGTGCATTTTAAATTGTTTAGGACCTGGGACCTGACTCTGGAAATCTCATTCCACTTTTGCGTCTTTTCGTTTGTTGGCACATAACTGTTGTTGAATTGTAATTTCAACACAGATTAAGCTAACGAGCTATAATATGTTCATCAGCGAGCTTTAAACGAAGAGAATGGCAGGGTGACTTTAGCCCATTTCCACCGAGCAGTACGGTTCAGTTCAGTTTGCTTTTTTTTCCATTTCCACAGTGAAAAGTTGTGGATGGTATTAATGAACCGTTCTGTACCGTCCCCATGTTTGGTCCCCCCTCTGTTGGGGTACCTAGCACACAGATCTGGTACTAAAAGGTGGAGCTGTGAACACTGCAGTCTGATTGGTCAGTAGAGGACGGTCACTCTGCTCAGGGCTGAGTTGTGTCTGGTTTTGAGGCTCATGTAACCACTGTTCATACTGTGGAGAGTTTTATTAGTGAACTGGAACTATAAAATGAAAGGATGTTTTGCTGCCTCTCACAGCAGCTGGAGTCGGAGAAAAATAACTTCATTCACTGGGCTGACTGCTGGTGACTTTTAAGGTGGAACGTTAACTTGTAATGTTACTCAATGCATGAGGTGACGACGTGAATCCATCAACACACCTTAAATTTCACTGTGACAACTTTGACCATCACTTTAGCCAGGTTAGCTGTTTCCATATTTCAAGACTTTATGCTAAGCTAGGCTAACTTCTTCCTGTAGCGCCATACTTAGTTACCATCCAGACATCAAACTGGTATAGATTTTCTCATATTACTCCCAGCAAGAAGTGGATCTCCAAAAAAGTCAAACTATTCTAACTAAAGTCTGAAAAACAAACTTTTCTTATATGTGGCAGTGTTAAGACTCTCAATTCCTATCTCAGATAGTATTCCACCACCCAAAGTTCATCTTGCACACTTTTGTTCACTGCTTTTCAGTTTAGTAAAAAAAATTTTAGCTCATAAAATGCCAGAATCTACTGAAAAACACATCATTACATTCCACAAATAAATCAGACGACTTCAGACCAACAGTTCTGTCCGATCAACAGCTCAAAAACAAAAGGATATTTAATTTATAACAATATGAAGCAGAGAAAAGGCGTAGCTTAGCTTTGCTGGCTTGATTAATGACTTAATTATGATTATAATTTGCTGTCGATTGACTGATCAACGACTCAGCTAATCATTTGAGGACAAGGCACAGAGAAGTTTCACTAGTGTGAAGCCTGCTGAGCACACACACATGCAAACACACACTCATACACCACATAGTCAGCTGTGTGGCCTGTAAGTCAGAGCTGCATTCAGTCTGTCGATCAGAAGCTTCAATGCCTATAAATACAGCGAGCGAGGCAAATGCTCTGAATACTGACAGAAGAGATGGACTGCTGTTTGAGGGGACAGAAGGGGGGAGGTGGAATATCTCTCCAGGTATCTGGTGTATCTCACCCAATCACCACCAGCCTGTACATGTAACTGGATGCTCCTGGTATAGAAAACCACCACTAGAGGGGGATCTAGCTGTTGATAAACTTGAAGACTACACAGCTGATGCTCTTAGAAACACCAGGGGAATCTTTGGAATTTAAATTAAAAAGCAAAAACACTGCGGTCAACACTGAAATAGTTGCATCACCATGAGAAACTACAGAGGTTTCTGTTTTTGGTGAACAGCTGGTGTGACATTCTCAAACTTCATAGAAGAAGAAGAAGTTTGAAACCAAACTTACATCCAAGATATAAACTTTATTTAGCATGGGTGGAAGTGATATCACATCAATGGCATGCTGTACAGGACTATAATTAGCATTGTAACATTAATTATACATCATTTTCTGAATAACTATGATGAAGAGTTCTACACAAATAAGACCATGGTAGTCTTTAACTTATCTGAACAGTGCATCTTTCAAGATTAGTGCTATTTTTCCATGGACTTCTTCACTTCTTGTCATCGCTTCACTGGTGTTACTTGCTGTGTTTGTGTTTTCTTGAGCTTTACATGTTTAAAAGATTTTACTAATATCCTTTCACTTATTCCATAATTTTAATTGCAAGGAATTAAAATTATGGAATAATTAATTATTTTGAAAGCCTACCTATTAGCACAAAAAGGACAGTGTATCAGTAAATGTCTTAATTCTATTTAAGTACTTTTAGTGTCAGGTGGAAATGATTATTGATGTTTAAACTGTTACAGGTAGAACCTGACAAATTCAGATTTGCAGAGGTCAGTATCCTCTTTTAAATTGCTTCTGGGTAATTTTGTTGCATGTGTGTAGTTTTGTGTGCATGCAGGCTGGCATGTATGTATGTATTTGCAACGTATCCTCATACAACGGTTCATATGGCATCCAAAGAATTAGTGCCCAATTAATTAGCAGCCCGGAAAGAATCGGTCAGGAGTCGTCACATTAAGTGTCGAATGTAAAGTTACGTAAAGTTACATGGGTTAGTTTTAGGAAAGTAAAGTTATGTAGGTTAGATTTATGAAAAGAATCATGGTCGGGCATTGTCATGTGAAGTACTTAACATAAAGGTACATACTTAACGTGAAGTTACAAAGTTTAGGTTTAGGGAAAAGAATCATTGTCGGACATTGTTATGTTAAGTGCTTAACGTAAAGTAACATGTAACGTGAAGTTACATAGGTTAGGTTTAGGAAAACAATCATGGTCAGGCATTGTCATGTTAAGTACTTAATGTAAAGTTACAAAGTTTAGGTTTAGGAAAAGTATCATGGTCGTTAAGTATCTAACTTTACGTTAAGTACTTAACATGACGATAAGTACTTAACGTAAAGTTACATACTTAATGTAAAGTTACAAAGTTTAGGTTTAAGAAAAGCATCATGGTCGGGCATCGTCATGTTAAGTACTTAACGTAAAGTTAGATACTTAACTGGAAGTTATAAAGTTTAGGTTTAGGGAAAAGAATCATTGTCGGACATTGTCATGTTAAGTGCTTAACGTAAAGTAACATGTAACGTGAAGTTACATAGGTTAGGTTTAGGAAAACAATCATGGTCAGGCATTGTTATGTTAAGTACTTAACGTAAAGTTACATACTTAACGTAAAGTTACAAAGTTTAGGTTTAGGAAAAGTATCATGGTCTCTAAGTATGTAACTTTACGTTAAGTACTTAACATGGCGTTAAGTACTTAACATGACGTTTAGTACTTAACGTAAAGTTACATACTTAACGTAAAGTTATATGGGTGAGGAAAGTAAAGTTTCAAAGTTAAGGGTTAAGGAAAGTTAAGTTACTTAGGTTAAGTTTAGGAAAAGAATCATGGTTGGGCGTTGTCACGTTACATACTTGACATAAAGCTACATACTTAATGTAAAGCTACATAGGTTAGGTTTAAGAAAAGAATCATGGTTCGGCCTCATCACGTTACATACTTAACGTAAAGTTACGTACTTAACGTAAAGTTACATAGGTTAGGTTTAGGAAAGTAAACTTTCAAAGGTTAGGGTTAAGAAAAGTAAATTTATATTTAGGTTGGGTTTAGGAAAAGAATCATAGATGGGCGACGTTAAGTTAAGTACGCCTACTTAACGTAAAGTTTTGTACTTAAGGTAACTCACTTAACATAAAGTTACGTTAAGTGTAAAGTTAAGTTTAGGCAAGTAAAGTTACATAGGTTAGGTTTAGGAAAAGAAGGTTAGGTTTCGGAAAAGAAACATGGTTGAACATTGTCACATTATATACTTGACGTAAAGTAGTTAACATAAAGTCACGTAGGTTTGGTTTAGAAAAGTAAAGGTACGTGGGTGAGGTTAAGGAAAAGAATCATGGTTGGACATTGTCATATTACGTATTAAATATTTAACATAAACTTACGTACTTAAGGTAACATGATGGTGTACCTTAAAATAACACAAAGTTCACCTGATTTCACACGGGACACAAACACCAGTCTCCTGGGGAAAGTCCTGTGTTTTGTGGCCCATCCACCTCTCCAACCTGCCTCCTTATGCGGACCTTTGCTCTTTATACCACTTCTACCTTTACTCCCATCAGTGTATTCATTGCGTGACCACAGCCCTCATGATCACACGGGTTAGATTCGAATTACTAACTCATGTTTATATGGGATTTTCTCTTTTTTTTTTTTGCTTGTTAACCATTTTGTACTCTCTGGATGAATTTACTTGTGACAGTAGTTTTGTATGAAGATATACTCACTGGCTTGCCGTGCTTTGTCCATGTAGGTGGCGGAGAGCTCGTCGCTGACTGGGGTCTGCTGCGGTCCCACCATGGGTACCAGATGTTTACCAGAGCCCGACATCAAAGCCTCTTTCGCCCGTTCTGGAGACACAAGCGGTGGGCAGGCCAGCCCGATGCAGCCCCCCGCCTCCTGGAAGCCACTGTCCCCTTCTCCCTCTGCTTCCATCAACCCCTGATCAGGGGTCGGTGTGAGTGTGTGGGGGGTTAAAGTGTGTGGGGTGTGTGTTGGAGTGGTCCACTCAGTCTGGAGTGGCTGGTAGATGAGCTCTCTGCGAGGAACGCCGACAAGACCCTGACTGTCCCACTGCCCCTGCATAGAAACGCCTACATCTGTGGCGCTCTCATACCTGAGAGGAAACACAACAGAGTTTATAACACTGTAGTGGTGGATATTTTTTTGGACAGGAAACCTTCAGACAAAGTCTGATGTTGCAGCTTTTTAAAAAGCGTGATAAAAGAAACCTTCTATGACAGAATACACTGAGAACAGGAAGTCTCCGTTCCTTACCCGCTCATCTCTGAGGTCTCCTCCTCTTCTTGGTTGTCATAGCGCGCAGGTGAGCGCGCGTGAGGAGGTGTGCGGCGTTGGCGACGGTGCGTGAGTGACTGTGTATCTGCATCACTGTCTGTCTCTCCGTAGTAAGCCTCACTGTTTGGAGGGGAAGTGATGCCCCTGGGTGTCCCGGTGGGGGAGAGGATGGAGGAACAGTGGGACGGCAAGGGGCCTGCGGGGGGAGACAGGACCCTCGTGGAGGAGTGGGATGATGCAGAGCAACCAGAGTAAGATGAGGAGTGGAATCCAGGAGGAGCCCTGGAAACACACGGATGACGAGTTGTGAAAATGTAAAACATGCATCGATTTGTTTAAAAATAGCTTCACGTCACAAAGTCTATGTGATGTATGCGAGTCCGTGCTCTGACCTTTTAACCCTCAGGTGGAGTGTCGAGCTCTCTGTGTCTATGAGGCTCATGGCCTGAGCATGACTGAGCTCTGCACACATGTGGTCTCCAATGGCAACCAGTTCGTCATGCTCCTTCAGTCCAGCTCTGCATGCTTTGCTACGCCTGCGTACCTGCAGAGAGGACAGGGGTTAGAATACCTGCAGCTGTAGGAAAAGCACGACTTGTTTACATTCATTTACATACACGTTATTCAACTTCTGACCAGCGGCTCCCCACCTCTTCGACCCCTTATAACAAAACAATGCTTGTGACACATTGTCACCCATTATACACTGATCAGCCAAAACATTAAAACCACTGACAGGTGAAGTGAGTAACATTGATCATCTTGTTACAGTGCAGTGTTCTGCTGGGAAACCTTGGGTCCTAGGATTCATGTGGATGCTACTTGACGCGCTCCACCCACCCGAACACCATTGCAGATCATGGTGACGGTACTCGTCAATGGCAGTGACCCCCCCAGCAGGACAACGCACTATGCCACACCACAAAAACTGCTCAGGAATGACCCGAGGAACGAGACAAAGAGCTCAAGGTGTCGACCTTGCCTTCAAATACCCCAGATCCATTTGAGGGACGTGCTGGTACCCCAGAGGTACCCCCGATCCACGGTGGGGCCTCCTTGGACTGGACTTGGCTCTGACCTGTCAAGGCATGGACACTGGACCTCTGGAGGGTGTCCTTTGGTGTCTGGCACCAATGCGTTAGCTTCAGATCTTTTGAGTCTTGTGAGTTCTGAGGTGGGGTACCAGCACGTCCCACAGATGTTTGATCAGATTGGGATCTGGGGAATTTGGAGGCCAGGTTGACGCTTTGTCTTGTAAACGATCAGCCAAAACGCAACTTGAGTTAAGTTACTTAAGTACTGTTTTTGGTTGAAATCGTTGCCGTCTCAGTATCCATATAATTGGCTGTCATCCAGATTCTTACTTCAGTGTATTTCCTGTAAAAACTCCTCCCGGTTGTATGGTGTTAAGCCCCGTTTCCACCAAACACTTTTGGTATTGTACCTTTGGAACCAAAGTAACCCATCAGACATGGCACCTAGACCCTAGTGTTTCCACTGCAAACAGTGCCCTTAAATATGGGCAGGGTTCTTGTCACCTGCTGCTTCATCCAGCACTCACTTTATTTCCTCATCAACCATGACACAGTCGCTGTAATCAGTCTTTGGTGAAATTACCCAAGGCCCAATGACCAGTGTTCAGCAACAGGCAGCTCTCCTGCCATCCTTGTCCCTGTATCAGAATAACTCATGAAGTCATGCAGCTGTTCCTGGAGGTCGCTAAGAGATGATGTCATAGGATCATTCAGGAAGTATGTCTGTGGTGGGGGTGGGGGGTACGGTGAGTATTCTTGTCCACTAGATTGCAGTTTCCTCTATAAGAAGAAGATAAGGCCCCCAACTCAGTCTCCTAACACACACACACACACACACACACACACACACACACGCCTTATCACTGTGAAAAATGTTGAGAGGAGGAAAGTGTCTCGCACCTACTTGGACTCTCAAGAGGACTCAGTATTTTCCTTTATCAGTGTCTCTTGACCCAGTTGTCCCAGTGTGGCAAGCACATGCAAGGACATGCTGTTGATCTCGTACTTTCCCCCTCATACAAATGTACACACATATACACACACAGCACAAGTGAACATCATGAAAGAGGGGGTTTGAACAGCTGCATCACCGGTCTGGACTTGGGGGGGATGCCTATCGTTCACCATATGTTCCCTACATACCCAAAATAAAACCTTACAGGAAAGCCGACCACATTCCTAGACAGACGAGGAAAGACAGGCACCACTGTGATGAGAAACAAAAAATACTCACAATACTAGAATTGAAAACTTTATGAGACATGAAAGTGTATGAGTGTGTGTGGTTCTGTATCTGTGTGTGAACAAGAGACCTTTTTCCATGCTCTGCTTCCAGCTCCTCTTAAATGAGCTATTCTGATCCTCTAGTTTGTGCTCCATTCCCAAACGGGCTTATCTGAGGTATGCTCAACCTCACACACACACACACACACACATGGGCACAAATAACAGGTCACATACATACACCAACAAGAGGAAGCACACACTGATCAAACTCTCATCAAAGGTGACCTTATCTGCTTGAAAATCCTGGATAAAGAGGAGCCTTCGGTGCCAGAGACACTCCACCTCCATTTTGAATCAGAGGTTATGACAGCTTATGAGTGACCGGCCAGCTTTTCACATCAGTGTGAGCGAGGTCACATTCCTCCTCTCCAGAATAGATTTTCTTATTAGAGACAACATTCTGGACTGTCAACAAACATAAACACTGACACAAAAAGCTTTTGGAGAAACCAGACTGAAAAAAAAAAAAAATCCTGGGGCTTTAAGTTGGATTATTTTGCCTTATAAATATGTGACGATGACAAACTTTAAACAAGTTCATTGTCAACCGTGTGCTACTTTCACTTTCATGTCAGTTTTTTTGATTAATTGATTAGTTGTTTGGTTTATGAAATGACAGGAAATGGTGTTTTAAATCAGTGTTACCCAAAGCCCAAAATGACAACCTCAGATGTTTTGTTTTGTCCCACAACTCGGGCTGGTATCATTTAAAAAAATCACAATATCAGTACCAGTACCTGTACTCTCAAAGGTCCAGTGTGCCAGATATAGGGGCATCTATTGACAGATATGGAATATATGTATTCCTAACTATGTTTTCTTTTGTGTATAATCACAGAAAACTAAGAATCGTTGTGTTTTCGTTACCTTAGAATGAGGTGTTTATGTCTTACACATAAGCTGGTCCTCTTACAGGGAGTCCACCATGTTTCTACAGTAGCCAAGAATGGACAAACCAAGCTCTGGCTTGGAAAGGGTCATTTACATTTTCTAATTTTTGCGTCAGACTTGGTAGTTCTCTGGCACGCTTGAGTTTCAGTTTCAGTTGGTTGCAATCTTCAACCTCACTGCTAGATGCCGGTAAATCCCAAAAACCAGATAAAATACTGATAAAGTACTTAATTCGAAAACTATAATGTGAATGGAGTAGCGTGTAGTGTAGCTATACTTTGGAACGTTTTGGTGACATCTCAGCAAGCTAAACTGCCAACTCTGTCATGGATATCATGCTTGACTTCACCACACCTCAGACTGTATGGGTTATAGCTGCTGCTGCGGGAGTGTGAGCTCCACGCTGGGGATAGTTGGTGAGAGTCCACCCGGCTGCGCACACGATGACCAGGCTAACTGTTAGCATTGCACAGCTAACATATCCTTAAGGATATTAACAGGTTGAACAACAGAGACGAGCCATTTTGATGTTGGTGTGAGTTTGTTTGTTACAGTTTAAGGGCTCACTATTGGATGTTGGCCACTGCTACTGTGTTAGTTCGTGCTAACCAGGCAGATGTTGACTGACAGTTTGTGCAAGGAGAGCAGCTCCTGAGATGGCAGCAACAGAAAGTTTGCAAAGTCAGGATGATATCCTGGTGCAAAGAGGATCCAATGCAGGTTTCATTTGACAGGAGACGTTACGATACCACTTGGTACTGGGTTATTTTGGTTCATATCTTAAAAGTATTGAGTGTGAGAGTGAAATTGGATGATGTAAACATAATAGTGCACACTTAGATTTAGTATACTGCTGACTTTATACATACCATCTTGTTTATACATACTTGGCGTTTACAGTATTGTTAAGATATTCTGGTATCAGGTATTTCCACTAGTCGGTGCTGTTCAAGCAGCTGGTAGTTCTTGTGGTTGAAAAAGAAAAAAACGGAGAAGAAGAGAGAGTCGAGCTTGCGGAGATCGAGCAGGTGTTAAGATTTGACTGATCTGTGTTCGGATTTCACTAAAGTTTTGAGGAAAAGCCAGAACATGTTGGATTGTTTTATTCCTTCTCACAGAGCACAGACACCAAACCCACGACCCAAAGATATTTAGTTTACTGTAATAGAGGAGTAAAGAAACCAAACATATCCACATTTTAGAAGCTGGAATCAGAGAAATTTGACTTTTTTCTCTTTAAAAACATGTACGCACTGTACACCGACCTATTTAAAAGAAACTCCTACTAGTCTCTAGAAACCCTACCACTCTACGATCGCCATCAGGATGCAGCAATGAAACCCGAGTCAAGATCAACCCCTGAACATGTTGTTCACACTGTTCTCTGACCCACAAACCCAAATGAATCACAACAGGGGAAATTTAAATGGGCTGTGGCCATATGAGCACAAGAAAACTGTAGTGTATCCCAGAGAAGATGACTTGTGGTCAGAGCTAGGCTTAGATGGTATCAGATAGTTTTCATATTTTCCTGACATTTCAGTGAGGTACGCAGTATTTAATGGTATTTGTGAAAATGCAATTAGCCTACTTAGACAAGTCTTGCTGGGTTTTAAGACTCATGGCCCAAAGGATAATGAATAGATAGGAAATAAGTACCCTACTTGCTGGAGGACCCGATGACACTTGTCAATGCGACGGATATCGACATATCAGAGGGCTGAGCAGAGATGATGTGCCGACTAAAATCATGCGGCTAATAAACTGCTTTTGTAGCTGAAGACATCATCTCAAGATAAAGTTTTATGTGGTAGTACTTCAAAACAGGGGCAGAGGCTTATTTTTTTAACTAGTCCTGTAATGTTATCCCAACCACTCGCACTCGCCATCTTCCTCAGCTCAGCCCTTGCTCCATCAGTAAAGACTTACCTCTGGTGGCAGAATGCTGTGCGCTACAATACATCACCTCAATGCAGCATTTCCAAACATATCAGTTTAATAGAAAGAGGAGCGTCTGTATTTTTGATGATACCTTTGGGATTTCTAAATACCAGAGTCTAGAGCATGGTCTCACTCTGAAGACGTCCAAATCTGGCACGGGGCAGTGACTTACGGCGTCAGAAACCAACCAAAAAAAGGGCGTCCTTTAACGTCGGCATAATACGCGGCCGGTTGCCGTTATAGTTTAATGGTGCCTGGCGGCGTCAGGGGGAAACGTGGTGGGACAAGGACGAAAATTAGGGCAGCGAAAGTCTGAGTGGGGCAAGTGAGAAGGGTGGTATACGGGTCCAACAAACATCGACTTTTACCCAAGAGAGTGGTAGTCCTGTCTCGTAAGATACTAAAGCCAAACCCTGTTGTTTTTGCCTAAACCCAACCATGTGTGTTTGTTGTTGAAGGGAAAAAACGTCCATTTGCGGTGTTGTACTGACGTTAAATTTCCTGTGAAAATAGAAGTGTATCTTGTAAAAAGAGAACTTCACACGGTGTCCCAGAACATCAACAGCCAACACACCCAGGGTACCTTGCACGTCGTATGTGGACGTAGAAGGTCCATGACCAAACGTCAATATGTGACGAGGTCGGAGAGAGAATGTGTTGGAGTCTACTGTAACACCTTGATTCAGCCCAAGCCAAGTCAAAACTACTCAATTAACAGAAGAAAATTGGCCGAGTAACAATAACTCAGATACAGGAGTTTATTGTGAAAAGACATCCTGATTATAAACATTTAAATATGACTTCACCATTCAAACTAACCCCTCTCCAGCTCAGTGGTGATCTCCAAAGGTAATTCCTGCCTTTAAAAAACTAGCTGAAAACAAAGTACAGCTAAAAGTACATTGACAGAAGCTTGTCGATTACACCATCAAGAGTACTTGTATTTTCTTTTTTACACTCCTAGAAGTACTGATAAGCATCAGATTTAAGCTCATAGCGACACCAAAGTAACGATTCGTTTATTCAGATTTTATGCCGACTGTAAAGTTTCTAATTAAAGCTTGAATTACAAACATAGCAAACCACAAGACTGACCATCAAAGCCTCAGACTGCAATTCACAGCTGCAGTCTCTATTAAACCCATCTGCTCATGTTACCACCTTGGCAGTAAGTCTTTTCTGCAGCATACAGTACACACGCACGCACACACACACGCACACACACACGGGCTCCACTGTACCTTGGCCACCTGTAGAGGTTTTTGCTGCTCTGCTCCTCCCTGTAGTCTGAAGCCCCACGGGGACCCTCCTGAGAGGGAGACCACAATCTCCTCTGCTACCATCCCTGCTCCGAGCTCACAGCCTGCTGTGTGCGAGTGTGACTGTGTACACTGTAAGTTGCTCTCCCCGTCTTCAGTTCCTCACACTCTGCGAATGTGAGTGTGTGAGGCTTCTGCCTCCCGCTCCTCTCTGTGACCACAGCGAATCACTCCACCCATGAGGAGACAGGGGGTGGCTGGCTTTCATCTGCTTACACTGGAATGCTGTGTCGGAGGGTGGGAGCTCAGGAGGGTGAGAAGGGGCAGAAGTGCGTGTGTGTGTGTGTGTGTGTGTGTGTGTGTGTGTGTGTGTGTGTGTGTGTGTGTGTGTGTGTGTGTGTGTGTGTATGTGTGCATCCTCTCTTGTATTCAACACTTGCCATGTCACTCTCAAGCACTCTGTACAGGACAGGATGCTTGCTGATATACCATCCAGAAATAACCACCATCACCACTCCCTCTTTGACCCCAGCTAAGCCGGTCTGTCCAGCAGCCGCGGCTCACAGATTTGTCTTCATCTACCCATAGCATCCCAACCTCAGAGCACAGAAAGGGGGGTGTGAGGAGGAAATATTTTAGGAATTTCAGTTGGTTCACCGCCCATACAATTTATTGGCCGTCGCAATAGGGGAAGTTGTGCTCCAGTGACTTCCCAGGAAATATAATTTTTGATCCTTCAGCTGTCAAGGAACACACTTTCCCACGCAAAGCATTAAGAAAGTAGTCAACGAGGGGCAGGTTTTAATTTGGCAAGCCCTCCTGCAGTGTTGTGAGGATGATGAATACTGGCTCTCGGGCTGCTGTTCATCAGCTTCAACACCTCTGATGCTGCAGAGGAGTATTGCAGAGTTTAGTTAGCCAACAATGACTTGGCGCGACAGAAGCTTGAATCTGATTGTCTAAAACACTTGCGTCAGGTTTGTGATGACAATAATTCCAAATTGGACTTGATTGAAAAGGGAGCTGGACCCAAATCTGGCCCAGGTCCCACTTAGTGGAGCAGTTTGAACCCCCAGATCTGGCAGCCTCATACTGGCCCAGGCTGGCTCACATCTTGTGCAGATACTTTGGCCCAATTCAGGCAGCCACCTCTTGTCACATTATAATTATGTGATAGATGACTAGGAGGATCACCCTATAGCCATTTTGACTGTTAACCTAAGGGAAACTTGAAAGAGCCAAGAAAACGTGTGTGCGCCTATGGGCAGTGGCGTCCCCAGAATTTTTTATAGTACACCAAAACTGAAAGCTATAACTGAATTTCAGGAATTCACTTATTCTGTGGAAGTACACAGGCTGTAGCCCCGTTTCCACCGAGCAGTTCAGTTCAGTACACTTTTTCTCCGTCTCCACTGTGAAAAGTTGTGGATGGTACCAATGAACCGTTCTGTACCGTCCCCATTTTTGGTCCCCCCTCTGTTGGGGTACCTAGCACACAGATCTGGTACTAAAAGGTGGAGCTGTGAACACTGCAGTCTGATTGGTCAGTAGAGGACGGTCACTCTGCTCAGGGCTGAGTTGTGTCTGGTTTTGAGGCTCATGTAACCACTGTTCATACTGTGGAGAGTTTTATTAGTAAACTGGAACTATAAAATGAAAGGATGTTTTGCTGCCTCTCACAGCAGCTGGAGTCGGGAGAAAAAATAACTTCATTCACTGGACCAACTGCCGGCAACTTGGGGCCCTGGGTATGCTGCAGAGAGACTCCTCACTGTTGCCAGAAAAAGAGACAGCATTACACCAGTGCTGGCATCCCTGCTCTGGCTACCTATCAAATACAGTATTGATTTTAAGGTTCTTTTATTTGTTTTTAAAGCCATACATGGTCACCCCAGTATGTTGCTGAACTTTTCTGCCTCTACTCCAGATCCTCCGAACATTGTCTTTTAACTGTCCAGCGATCGAGGCTGGTGGGTTTGGAGCGGTAGCTGCTCCAAAGCTTTGGAATAGCTTTCCACTCTCAATTAAAACCTCCCCCTCCATTGACACTTTTAAGACAAATCTTAAAATGTACGTTTTCAATGGCCTTTGGTTGTTTGTAGTGGTGTTAATATTTTAGTATTTTGTAATCTTTTCATGTTTGTAATTGTTCTTACCGGTTTAATTCTGTTTCATATTTGTGTACATTTTATATTGCTCTATATTTGTGTGTCATTCTTTCATTTTGTACAGCACTGTGGTCTGCTGTGGTTGTTTTTAAATGCGCTAAATAAATAAACTTGATTTGATTTTGACTTGATTTGGGTAATCCGTTCCACTTTTCCCCCCACTACGACTCCCCTGCTTGTGACTATTAAAAGTAAACCCAGTGTCCCCATGTGGCAGGCAGAGGTGGGTAGAGTAGCCAAAAATTGTACTCAAGTAAGAGTAGTGTTACTTCAAAATAATATTACTCAAGTAAGAGTAAAAAAGTATTTGGTGAAAAGACTACTCAAGTACTGAGTAACTGTTTGATCATAATGTCTGATTTTTTTTTTGGAAATGATGTAATCAGACAGACAAAAATATAAAATAATGTGCCAATTCCGGTATTTACTGCATGGCTACGTATGAATGGTGAAACTGAGTCATGGGGTTATTGTTGCTATGTCTAATTGGTGAAACAGTCATGTACGGTAGATCCATTGGCAGCATCTCTCTGGCAAAAATAAAGCATATCTGATGTGTAGAATAAAGGGTAAAAAAAGAAAAAGTAACGAGTCCAGTGTTGCCCAAAGTAGCTGAGTTTGTATGTTCTCCCCATGTCAGCGTGGGTTTTGTCTGGGTACTCCAGCTTCCTCCCACAGTCCAAAGACATGCAGGTTAATTGGTGACTCTAAATTGTCCGTAGGTGTGAATGTGAGTGTGAATGGTTGTCTGTCTCTATGTGTTAGCCCTGTGATAGTCTGGTGACCTGTCCAGGGTGAACCCTGCCTCTCACCCAGTGTCAGCTGGGATAGGCTCCAGAAAATGGATGGATGGATACTCAAGTAAATGTAACAGAGTAAATGTAACTCATTACCCACCTCTGGCGACAGGGATATCCAAACTTTTTGAATGGGGGCCAGATTGCATCATATCATTGCATCATATTATTTGTTATTAAACGAAAAAAACACCTATGAAGGAGCCACAACTGCTGTCGACTTTATAGCTCTTTGCTGTGGCCGTGTCTGCTACCTATCAGAAAATGTTTGCTGATAGGTAACCACTCTTATTTATTGTCCATATATTAAAACACTTCAGTTCCGCCTGCGCAGTTCCTACTAGGTGCATGTCTACAAACTGTATGATAGTCCTGCCATCATGAGGTAAACATAAAAAATGCAAAGTGATCTTGCTTGATTAAACAATATTGTGTGGTGGAAGACATTCAGTATAGTGAAATAAACAAACTGAGGGCCTTATTAAATGGGTCTGCAGGTCACAAAAGGTCCCCAGGCCGGACACCATGAGGACACCTTTTTTTTTTACCAACTACTTACTGTTGAAAAACAATGCTTATTTTTTATACTCATCAGCTCCTGCTAATCCTAAATGGTAAAGAGAAATTTGAAATGCATGGCAGACACGAGCTGGGGTTACAATGGGCTCACATACAGGGAGTAACCGGTGCGGTGCTCTCGGTACAGCAGAGGAGGTGAATGTGGGGGAAGTCGCTCTGCGGTGTCCGGATGTGGACGTGGCACAGCGCTGCAGCAGTTCCGCTGAATGTCCGCTTCTGCTACCAAGAAGGGATTAGTGAGAAACACCCCGGGACGACATCGGCTTCACAGTTTGTCGGCCACCGGGTTTCACAGTTTGCCCCCAGCAGAGGATAGCCTTACTACTTACAACACTTCGGAGGTATGTTTCGATTTGAAACCAGTCAATGTGTGACATCTCCGACCGGCTTGACAGGAGAGCTTGTATTTTGCTACGCTCGCTAATGCTAGCTAATGCTACAGCACGGCTAGCATCGCCCCTGTGAAATCGCTGGAGGTTAGTAGCTTAGCGAAGCTAGCAGGCTAGCATTAGCTTCGCCCGGTTGTGGCGATGTGGTCACAGCTGATTCAACCGCTGCTGCTGTCATCATGAGTCAAGTTGTGCGGTTGCTAGCGTTAGCACGCTAAGCTAGCCCTCTTGACTTGGAAGTTTGTTGAATCAAAGATGGTGTGGTCCGCTTCGTCTCGCTTGTTAGACCCGCGACAGTTAGCCGTGTCGTGTTAACCAGGCTCTGTGTTTCGGAGGTTTTGGTTGACATGTTAACACAAGCTAGCTAACGAGCTAGCTGTAATGCGGCACTGAGGTTGTTCCCGTTAGCACACTGCTACGCTCGCTAGCTTTCCTCGGCTTTGCTTTGCTGCTATCACACTTCACGTCAGCGAAGCTTGACTCCACATATGTCAGTTATTCTCAAAGGTTACGTTTCTTTTCTAGTTTGTAATAGTTTCCAGTCGTAGTTTGACTAAAATCGCTAACGCAGGACTTAAAATGAACAACCCAGCCAGGAGAGCAGATGTGGGTCACTCAGTAGGCCCGACATACTAAATAGCTGTAACGTTACGGCTCCAGCGATTGTATTTCTCGTTGTGGCACCTGCACTGCTGAATTATTCAAAGGCCCCGCTCGTTTAGCCCGTGTTTGTCTGTTAGATGATACTCATCACTCTGTCATATAGGTAAGGCCCGTTCTCCAGAAGCCAAGTGAACTTATGCACTTTTGTTAGCAAGGTTGAAGTTGACATGTGATATGCAGCAGTAATCATGCTCACAAAGTGGACTGCCCTGCAGAGTTACAGTTTGGGGTCCTCTCCTGACCTGTCAACAGGCCCTTGCATGAGTCCAGCAGACATTACACACTGTCTCAGGCGTTTAACCTCACTCTCATCCCCGAGACTATTAGTTATTAGATATATGATTTGTGTATGTTTTGCTTCACATTATTGGGATTGTTTGGTTTTAAGTTTTGGTCTTGATTCAGTGACTTGTGTTAATTTCAGAGTGGGTGTTGTCATGTCATTTCTCTGTGTGTATGTGTGTGTGAACTTATTAGTCACTGACAAAGTGTGTGGGTGTGGCCAAGTCAACATAAAGAGCCGATAAAGGTGTTGTCACTGAACCAGGAAACATTTAAGTCAAAAGAAAGTTTGATTTGCGCCTGACTGTAGAAACCTGTAGAGCCAAGAGCTGTGCAAGCTCGGAGTGTTTTGCATTACTTTTCCTGTTTGTTAGTTCAGGTGCAGCGAGACAGCAAATTCTCTCGGGGTCAAGCATGTCCTCTTAGGGCTGCCTTAAAGTCTCACAGTGTGTTTTAGCTGAAGTCAGAAATGTGTTGAAGAACACTGAACTGAATTGTACAATGTTTTTCTGTAGAGCAAGAGATCGGGCAGTAAGCGTTCTTTCTAATATCACAGGGTTCAGCATTGTTTGTTTTTTTGTCACTTGCACAGGAAGTGGGTCAGAAAATCTACTTGCCCAAAGTCAGTCTTTACTTGCCCCTGTACAAAATGTTTTATTACTAGAAGTTATCTAATCGCAGCGAAGACTTAAGTTAATTCTTGTGATGTTTAATCTTTATGAATCAAAAATGACCCTGTTTTATCCACCCTGCTCTTACACCTGAAGCATTTCTCTCATGCCGCTCAACTAAACTCATGTTTCCAGTAAAACCGAAATGCTCACTTGCACTTCAGCTCATAAACTTTGTCTTTACCCGCAGCCGTATTCTCGTGAGTGATGAGAAAGATGCAAGATCGCTTTCCGATTTGCTGCTTCCCTTATCAGCTCCGGAAAAAACAATGTATTAAATTAGATTTACTAGCACGGCGTGCCATTTTACTTGCCCCAGGCGATCGGGCAATCCTCACTCTCAAGCCCTTCATCAGTTGTTAGTGTTTTTGAAGTTCTGTCTGTAGTCCACATTTGGACATGGAGCGAGGAGTGCTGTGTGGGCAGATTGTCCCCGCTCCTGTAAACCCAAGACTGTCACAACGGCCTTTATCATCAATAACATCCCTGTCTTCCAGGCTTTCACACTCCAGGCATTCTTGTGGTGAAATCTCTGGTTCAGTCCTGAATTATGATATTGACTTATTGTTTTGTGTCACAATTTCACCCAGATTTAGTGATGAACTGAGGATGAATGTAAACCAGCACACTCCAATGGCCTCTCCATACGGCCAGCCCCAGCCTGGCTACGGCCAGCCCGGCTACGCTCCCCTGGATGGGGGATACCCCGCTCCCTACGCACCCTACAACGGCCCCGCTTCAGCCTACCAACCCGGGGCTCCACCACAAGGTAAAGTGCAGCTTCTGAGCAAGTTCTCATATGAGTGAGCGTGTTAGAGACACCAGGCACTCGTAGAACCATAACCTTGGAGTGTCCTACCTGTCTGCTTCCCGCCATGTGATTCTTCATGTATGTGTGAGAACAGCACTGTGCCTTTGCATACTAATCCGAATCTGGAATACCCTCTCATTTATTCACGTTGCTTTAAGCATTCCCCCTACATCTCTCTGTATTTGCCTCCTTTCCCCTCTTTTCTTGTATTTCAGGTTATTCTCCTTTTACAAGCTTTCCCTCTAAGGCTGTGGCAACCAACCCAGTCTCTGACCTCTCCTCTCCTCTTGACTTAGGTAACAGCCTCCTCTCTTTTTCTTACTCATTTCACACTCCATATGCTCTGCAATCATCGAATCCTCTCTGTACCTATGGGCATTATTCTCCCTGCCATGTTCTTTTGTCGGTTTACAATAGGAGAAGATCTTTTGAGTCCACGTTAGCCTGGGATTGTTAAGCATAGCAGCCAACCAGCCAACTACTACCTTTTTACTACCAAAGTAATGTGACAGATGTTCTAATCTGCTGGTCATATTTTATTGAATTTCTACACGCACCTGTAGTAATTTCAGTGTCCAGTTGGGATGGTAGTGTCGTTTATCTCGCTTTTTCCCATGAGTATGGACATCACTTTTTTATTAATAAACTGCTCAGCAGACAGTTTCTCATGAGTGCAGTTTAAAAACATTAAAAACAAAACAAGTTGTCAGCCTGACAGTTGCTTTGCTGTATTGTACATCCTAAAATTGTCCGATGTATGCTGTTTATTTTCAGCCTTCATCAGAACATCCGTCCCATGAATTTAACTGACCCTCTTAGCACACAGTCTCAGCTAGCCTGGTTCAGTATGCAGTCTGCGCTCCTCCTAACCCCTGAGGCAAAATCTGGCAATGTAATCAGTTAGTTCTAAAAATGTATTTGGGCACCACAGTGGCCTATAGCCGTGTTTAGCTTGCTGCGCTAATCTCGTCACATTAGAGAGATTGGTATCAGAATGAATTCAGGATTATTTGTCGCAGGGATGATCATGCTTTTTGCAAGTATGTGTGTGTGTGAGGGTAATCTTTTGTCCCTGCATTTCAGGTCCTGCCAGGGGTCCTCCTGTCTCTGGAGCCCCTCCAGTCTCAGCGCCTCAACCGTATAATCAGTACAGTCACAGTCAAGGGAACATACAGAATGGACCCCCACCTATGACACAGGCACCACCCAGGTAATTATATGTTGCTCAATTGCTGTTCTCCTGAGTGTATTTGAGCCTAGGGTTTAAAAAACATTGTGCTTTTTTAAAAGCAAAATGTGCTCACAACTATGGCTGTCACAGTACTCAGGATGTCGACACAGCTTATGATACAAGGACATGACCCCGATCATTTTACTGACCTCAATATTGCCCATTGTGTTTACACGTGTGTTTGTTTACACAAGAATTTCACCAACATGATGGCAGAAAAAACAGCAGGGTTTTCCTGACCATTATAAGATAAGGGCAAAGCAACGTTGTGCAAGTTCAAAGAAAAACAACAACACTTAAAAGACGACACAGTGTAGCTTACCTGTCGCCTGCAGCTTCTCTTTCAGAGTGGAAGAGGCGCAGTTACTGATAATTGTGAGCTTGCCAACCGCTGACAACGAGCCAAAAAGTCAGTTGTTTTTAGTGTTACCATCCAACAACGTTATCCTCCACCCCATAAATCCACTACCAAACAGCCAGTCTCCCAGGCCGTCCATCCCCGAGAGCTGACTGCAGTTCTCGTGAGCTTTAAGTTGTAATGTGGAAACAACATGAACGTTACGAAGAAGTTGTGTTGTATTTTATTGCTCAGAGCTATCAAACAATACGTTTACCAGCTTGAAATTACGAAGTGATTTTGTCCCAGACCTGTCGCTGCACCGGTACATCCCCTGAAACTACTAAAATGTTACTTAAAGGAGAAGTCCAGCATTTTGCACTTTGAGCCCCATTCCTGGTTGTTTATGATGAAATAGAGTGGTTAAGACCAAAATCTTGACGATTGCTCCTTCTCTGAGAATTTGAGAGAATTTGGCGTTCCCCTGCCTGGCTTAACAATGCTGTCTATGGCCATGTGTAAATCTGTCCTAAAACCACCTTAAACGTTGGTTTTCAAAGCCATGAAACTCACCCAGTGGTCAGTGGTGTTCCTTGATGTTCCCACATAAAAATCTCACAAGCTCACAAGAACAGCAAAGTTATAAGAACGACTTTTCAACTCTGATAATGGGCCCACACAAGGAGCACATGAATGCACCGTTACCTCCTTAATTTGGCCGGTGTGCAAAACACTAGACTTCTCCTTTAAGGCCTAATTGACGAATGCTAATGAATACTTTTTCAGCAGGTGACAGAATCCATTTAAACACACCAAATAACTGCACTGAGACTGTCTGAAACCTCAGGACTTGGTGCTCCTCCAAAAACACTGTCATGTGGTTAGTTGGAAGTGAAAGTGGACTCCAAACCGAGCGAAGCAAATTATTCAAAAACACAATGTGATATGTGTTGAGAGACAAATTTTGACTTGTAATAGCCAGCAGTTGCTCGTGTTTGAAACACCTAGCTTAGTGAATGAACTGAAAGAAGACTGGAGTTCTGATTGCTGCTGATATTCAGTTTTCTTTTTTCTTTATGTGCTGATGTTAAACACGATAAGATAAGTCTGCAAAGACTGCAGACAAAGCCACCATACTAGGATGATATTATACTCACTGGAGTAGCTGCAGAAAAGTCAGGTTGAAGGCAAGATGAGTTACTTTTTTCAAATGCATTGTTTGTAGTTAAATCCCCCCATGTCATGTTAATCAGTCGCTGCGAATCCAAGTATACATGCAGCAGGTCAGTAATTAGATTGCTCCTCCACCCCCAGCAGTACTTTGGACGTGACGTTCTTATTTTAACTGTATTAGAGTTAGAGGATGCTGTGTCAGTAGGTTTGGATTATTTTTGTGTACGTGTGTTGAAGCAGACTGACCACACAGTGAGAGGACAGACAGACAGACAGACAGAGCGGAGCCTTGCCTCACTGTGTGTCTGAATTTTACCCATATTCAAAGGTTCAGCTGTGGAAATCGCTTTTTTAGACCTGCAGAGGCTACACTGTGTTAGTTTCAGTTTTAGTTGGACTTTGGATGGAACGGAGAAGCCACTGAAGCCAGTGGAGAGGCCGCTCTTCTTCTAACATCTCACTGTGGCTGTTTCTGCTTTCACTTTCCTCCCTGCTGTATTATTACACTTGCCTTTATTGAAGAAAATCCGCTAACAAAGTTCCGCTAATTCAGTAATAACACATTTAATTTCCTGTAGATTCTTCACAGTAAAAGTCCCACATTATTTTGTTGTGTAAAAACTTTTATTGTGAAGCAGCAAAATAAGGAAATGTAGAGTTTTTGAGCAGCAACTTCACACAACGCAGATAGCGAACATAAACAGTAAAATAAAGCAGATATCTAAAGTAAGAAAAAAAAAAGTAAGAGAAACTAAACTCCAAACCACAGAGATTCCTTCACCTCACTCAGAGGTGAGTTCAGTGTCACAACACACACAGCTTGTTTGAAAGAGAGAAGCGGGGTCGCCAGCGGTTTGCTGGCTGTGGTCGGTGAGGAGTCACCGCTGCCCACTTGTGGTGGGGCGGCCCTGCTATTTGACCTACTTCAGAGCTGCTTGGCGTAGCACATCACGTCGAAACTGACAATGGAAACACAAAGTGGCGCAGCATGGCTTGAGTCGGTGCGGCCAAAAGCGAGAGTAGCAAAGGCCCACAGTACGGCACGTGTGCTACTGCGGTCATTTCATTCATCTCACAGACTCATTCAGCGTCGCATGTGCAACATGTAGACCGATGTCACGCTGTAGATGAATTAACAGAACTTGTGAGTGAGTGGGGCAGAGCTGTGCGGAGAGTGTGAGAGAGGAGAGATGCACACTGGTATGTGTGATGTAACACAACATGACCCTATATCGATGTAGACGGTGAAAGAGTTGTGTGTTTCCAGGCCTGCTGTGTCTCAGCCATACAACCAGGGAGCTGTGAACCTGTCAGGGCCACAACCCTCCTATCCCCACCACTATGGGGCCCCACCTCCAATGCAGCAGGTCACTAACCAGATGACTGGGATGCACATCACCTCTGGACCGCCGACCCCCGCGGGGCCAGGATATGGTAAATATGGACGGATTTCTACTTGTGTGTCATGTAACATGCTGGTATACATAAGATTCAAACGTGAGGATTGTAGATGCATGTGTCATCGCCTTTTGTCGTCTGGGGATAATCACACTGTCTGTTTCTCTCTCCTCAGCTCCTCCTCACAGCTCCCAGCCTCCTGCCAGCACCGCATACTCAGCCGCACCTCCACCCGCTTACACCCAAGCCCCTCTCCCCACGTCCTCTGCCCCGACCCAGCCACCACCTCCCAGTGGCCCTGCAGCCTCTCAGCAATACTACGGAGGCCCACCACCTCCTTCTCAACAGCCATTCAACCCTCCTCTTCCCCCTACCTCTCAACAGCAGTTCACCTCTCCTGCGCCGCCGCCGCCTCCTTCCTCTCAGCAAAACTTTCCTCCCTCCTCCTACTCGGGTCCTGTGCCTCCACCCAGCCAAGCACCTACTCCCCCAGTGTCCCAGCCACAGCAATCCTTCCCTCCAACCCAGCCCCCCTTCTCCTCAGCACCTCCACCTGTGGGCCAGCCTGCCTTCGTCTCCGGCCCGCCTCCCCCTGCCCCGGGCTCCTTCCCACCTAGAGCGCCGCCTCCTTCCTCTCAGCCTGGGTCTTTTCCTCCTCCTGGTCCACCTCCTCCAACCTCAATGTCCTCTGGCCAGTACCCAGGCCCCATGCCACCCCAACAGCAGCCCCCTCCGTCCCAGCCATCCCACTACCACTCAGGCCCCCCTCCTCCCAGATCTCAGATGCCTCCCACCTCCATGGCCCAGAGCAACCACCTGCCTCCAGGACCACAGGGCCCACCAGGCCCTCCTGGGCCCATGCAGCAGCCTCCATCTCAGCCTGGCATGCAGGGAGGATACCCTCCTCAGCAGAATGGTGAGGACACAGTCACTAAACGGAGGCTAGATACAAAGTTCCCACAATTACGGAAAACCTGGAAAAGTCATGCAATTTCACAATCACATTTTCAAGGCCTGGAAAGTCATGAAATGAGTAGAGATCATTGAAAGTTTTGGAGTAGTCATGGAAATCTGTTGTCCATTTCTTGGCTTTTGTGCCCACTAGCTGAAATTATTTTTTAACAGACTTTGAATCCGATGTGTTTGAAAAATGCTCGGCAAGTGGGGCAAGAAAAAAAATATTACAGGTTGCTGAAAAGTTATGGAAAAGTTTTGAAATTTCGTCCATGAAAATATGTGGGAACCTTATAGATAGAATTGTGTTGTTTTCTTGTTCTCTTCAGGTGCGTTTGGCCAGGTGAGAGGCCCTCAGCCTGGCTATGCAGGCCCGTATCCTGGGCAACCAAACTACGGAGCCCCCGCACCAGCGCCGGCTCCTGCTCCCCCTGCACAGAAAAGACTTGACCCAGATGCCATTCCTAGCCCGGTGAGCAGCAGCAAACACACCCACTTTTAAACCAATTGTCGTAGTTAACAACACAGCACCCATCCTGGTTGTTTATCTTCGGCCATTTCTGTTCTTCACACCATGTTTTGAGATAAAGGTGCAGTGAGGAAAGATGACTGAGTTTCAGAGTGACATGTACGCTCAGTGTCCACTTTATTTACTTTAATGATGCCTGTAATGTTCAGCTTTTTGACACCTTTATAGAGGTGTTAATTCAGTCTAGCATTGAGAACAGAGTGGTGTTGACATATGGAGCCAACCACTGAAACTGAAATTAGAAACACATCAACACATATTCTAGTTCAACACCACCTTTAACCCCTTTACCTTTTTAATAAAGGTATTATTGAACATTTCCAACTACGTTAACAAAAATTGAACTAGGGCTGAAACAATTCCTCGAGTAACTCCAATAATTCGATTACTAAAAAGCCTCGAGGCAAGCCTGAGCTTCATTCATGTTGTTAGTCACACACACATTAACACTCATGCACCCCGTACTCACTCATTCACACACTCACTGACACATGCACCCCGTCAGTCACACTCAGAAACACACACACAGTAGAAAATGGCGCCTAAATGCACAGATCGAGTACAGCAGGTACGCACCCTTTGACCACAGTGAATGAGTCTAAACTAGCAGTCAAACTTAAAGTAGGATATTTATGATGGCTAAGTAATAAATATAATCGATAGAATACTCGATGACTAAAAGAATCAATAGCTGCAGCCCTTAATTGAACATATAAACTTGGAATTTATGTCTGAGCTGTTGTAATGAGTTGAATTACATTAGATTGTACAGGTGTACCTAATAAAGTGGCCACTGAGTGTATATAATTTTGCATGTACCCGTTAGGGCTGGGCAGTAAATTAGTTTTATGCTAAAAACACACCAAGCAGCGAGCTGCCATGCAGTGACCACTGGAAGCTGTGGCGGCTGTTTGACTCTGCAGCAAAGTGCGGCCAAACTAAAAGTCGGGATTGGTTTAAAGTGGAATTCCGGTGTGAAATAATCAGTAGGGTTTTGACTGGGCAACAACCGGAAAACTACCTCAAGGTACTGTCTTTGTAAACAGTCATTTTTAATAAACTATGTGTGCACTTAGAAAGTTGCGAATGCCTCGTTTTAAATGGTAGGACCCTCGTTATACTACCAACGAAGTGTGGGGCGACTTTAAGCCTTGTAAGTGGTTTAATGGCAGCTATTTTGTTTCACCTGGAGACGTTCCCTGAGTGCTAGTGGCACTAGCCTTTTGGAGGAAGCGGCTAAAAAACAGCCTAGTTTAGAATGCATCGCATCAGCGCGGTTTTGTACCCAACGCAAGATTCGAACTCGTGATCTTGTACAATATATTCCAAATCCATTTCACACCGGAACTCCCCTTCAACTTTTGGCATTGAATTGTGATCAGAGAGAATAAGAAAAGGAGTCCTGTGACTCCTGGGAGATGTTGACCGATGTTACAAAGATTTTCTTCCTGACTGAAACACTTGAACACGTCTTCAAGTCGCAGAGAAATGTGGTTATTGCTGCAAGTCACACCTCGCCGCTGATTGGTGTGTTTTCGGCGTTACATTTAACTGGATTTCTTATGATATTACCACATTATGGTATCATGATAACCAGTTAATCTAAAGTTATGATACTAAGCATTTAGCATGAAGTACTTTTTGATAAAAATCATATAAAGATCACAGTTTTAGTTCAATATTACAATTGGATTTTCTGTGCAGTTCAAGAACAATTCAAATATCTATAAAGGAATAATCCTGTGCCGTCTCATATGGTGTGGGACACCTTTTCATGGCCTGTTAATGTTGATTGTTATAATTTTTATTGTCATAATGCTGATTTTTAACTCTCTCATAGGCCAAATCTGTTTTAAAAAAAGATATATTTTTCATGTAAATTGGAGTTTGAGCTTAAAATCCAGAAGAAAAAGTGAAAAACATAAATTTGTTTACTCAACCTGCGACATCAAATTCACTACTGAATATCAGAGTGTACACTGATGTATTGATTTTTGCTGATAATCTTGATATTGCCCAGCTCTAGCATTACAGAAGTCTAACAGTAATAGTTCCACTTTGTAACCCTCTGTAGCTGTCTTTACATTTTAGAGCTGCTTAGCATGTGTGTCAAACAGACTACTTTTAGTCGATATCTACTCTCGCTTGACTGTCATAGTCTACAGTACCACTAATCTATAATCAATACTACTGATCAGTTTCTGTCTGAATAACAACAATGCTGCCTGCTACTCAGCATAGTCTTGCTGAGTTTTCTCTTCTCACACTCCTTTTTTATATTTTCACTCTTTCTGTGTATTTATTTTGTCCTGTTTTGCACAATTTGCTGGACAAACTTTTGAATGTAAAGCAAGCGTCTGACATGCCGGCTGTGCAGAAATCAAGACATAGAATAGATCCAGACGCTATCCCCAGCCCAGTAAGTTTCCTGTGTGCCTGCCTTTTCCTCCGCTTCATCCTGTCCTCTCTGCCACTAACACACAACTTCCACCTCCCGCTCTTTCCTCCTCACCCCTTCAAAGTCAGTGATGGTCACACTGTGAAACATGGGCTCCTGTTGGAAATGAGAAAAAGTTAGACTTATGTTGTGAGTGATGTTAATGAGTCAAATTGTCACAGTACAAACAAAACACCAATGTAAATGGCATTGTTTGAAGGAATAGTAGTAGTTCGACATTTTGGGAAAAATGCTTATTTGCTCTTTTGCTGAGAATAGGATGAGAAGATTGACACCACCATTAGCTAAATTAGCCTCACTTGAAGACTGAAAACAGAGGGAAACAGCTAGCCTGACATAGAGCCTACGCCATAACCTGACGTGCACCTCCCCAGAAATGTAACTACATGATGCGGCAATGCAGACCTCCTCTCTGTTTCTGTAAGCTGAAACCATTTCCCTCAGTGGAAACAAAGCTTTTATTTACTTTAATTTCACAGATAAGAAACAATAAATTGTGAAGACAATAAAGCCTCCACCAAAATAGCATTTTAAGTCCTGTGTGTGATTTATCCTGGCTTCATATGAGCAGAGGAAATCTCCGCTCGTCACTAGGCTAATTTATACAATGTAAAATGCCATAGGCTTGTGCTAATAACGTTAGCATGTTGTATTTGTTTGGGAAACATGTTTAGTATAAGACAGTTGTTTTGTCAGTGAACCTTGTGAGTTGTAATGGAGCCGAATTATGTAACGTTACCTTTGTTAAATGTTGCTGTTGTCCCTGGCTTCATAAGGGAACAGGAAACGATCGGCAGCCGCTAGGCTAATTTGTACAATGTAAAATGCCATAGGCTGTGTTTGTCTGTGAATGCTGCGAGTTATAGTGAAGCTGATTTGTGTACTTGTGTTTGAAACTGTCTCTATTAAGCCATGTTTAATGTGTGTTTAATGTGTGTTTTGAATCATCTAAACTTTACAGCAGTTCTCAAAAACTCCACTGCCGACTAGTGTTTTTGAGGTGTAACTGCAGAGTGACACAGACACACCACCGCACAAGTAGTAACGCTCACAACGACGTAGGCTGTGTGCGTAGGCAGTATAAATTGTAGTATAATTATAAAGTATAGATTGCTACATAAATCCCTGCTGCACAAAAAATGCGTGTAGTATTAATAAAGTTTTGTTATGTCTAGAAGTTACTTGGTCCTGCAGTAAAAATTGAGTTATTGACGTTTATCCCAAGAAGGATTATTTTAATCTCTGCAAAACTTTTGTTACGGGTAAAGTGTTAATTTTACACGTAGATATATATTTAAAAAATTAAACATGTTGCATATCAGTGTATTAATCAGCTATCATATTTTCTCTGCTCCAAACTATTTTTAATATGTTGTCCTTAAGAATCCACTCTTTGTCAACATCTAGTTCACACAATAGGCGATGAGTCTGTGTACCAGAACCTCTAAAGCTCACTCATTAAATTTTTTAAATCAGTACAAGAAAAATGCAAAGAAGGGGTCCTCATCTATCTCAAGGAATTTCCCAAGATGTTGAGCTACTCCTATAATAATCACATTTGTGCCTCAGAGACTGTGATGAGGACGTATTTTAACTAAAGCTCATCTTATTGCGGCCTTTCTCAGAATACTTAAAATCTTGAGGACATTGCCCAGAGATTTGTCTCCATTTAAAACAATCACTTAAACTTTTACAGCCAGTTTTTGTCTCCACTTACCATCATACGCACTGCATCATAACCATGTGTTGGTCATTCCTGTTACCTCACTGCCATCTCTTTGTTTCTGTGTGTTCGATAAGCCCATCTTAGTTCTGATACTGTGAGAGTACTGTTCAGGGTTTGTTATTCATTCAGCTCAGACAGCCACCGCCTCAAAACCTCCACCCTGCATGCTACCCTGCAGTGTTTTGACTTACCCACAGTTCCTTGCATTTATGGCATGCCTTCATAAATCCTGCGCTTTTTTAAGAAGGTGTCACCTTAGTCATGACTTGACTGATTTTTTTTTAATCCACAGATGTTGATGGGTTTTCAGTGTGTGTTTGGTAGCTGCAGATGTGTGTGTGGGGGTTGGGTGAGGTCATCTCCTGCATGTGTATTGAATGTTCCTCTTATTGACTGTGTGAGACTCGGGGACAGTTTGTCATGAACTTACATGTCTGTGTTTATTCTGGTGACATGTATGAATTAAGGATATTTTTGTCTCCGTCCTTCCTCTTTAGATCCAGGTAATAGAGGATGACAAGGCTAAGACAACCGAGCCATTCACAACAGGGGTCAGAGGTCAGGCCCCACCGCTTGTCACCACCAACTTCCAGGTCAAAGACCAAGGTGGGTTCTACTTCCTGTGAGCGCGTTCACATTTGCCAGCTTCTCAGTTGTAGAGGAAGTGTTGCTCATTCATTTCGCTCACCCAGAATTATCCTTAAGCTCCCAACAAGAACTTTATACTGAGAAAGACATGTGAAGCCTGTAGAGACTGTGATATTAATGGAGAGTCTTTGTCTGTGTTTAGGGAATGCCAGTCCCAGGTTTATCCGCTGTACGGCCTACAATATGCCTTGCACAGCCGACATGGCCAAGCAGTCTCAGGTGCCTCTGGCTGCTGTCATCAAACCCCTCGCCACGCTGCCGCCAGATGAGGTGAGCAATGCCTCCTGCACTCTCCACTCTGTCCTGGTTACTCTGTGTAGACGGGGCTACTTCCTTCTCTGGACTTTGTCTGCAGTTGTGAAATTGCTGCTGTTATTGCATCACACGATATCATCTAAGACATGAACTGTGTTTATTGGAAAGCTATCTGAAAGCAAAAGAAGACACGTTTCTGACAGAGTGCAACATGCAGAATACGTAAGATTTGTCTGACAAATGGAGGAATAAGTTGCCAGTGAAAAGAGCTCAGTTTGAAATGTCTTTAAGCGTGTTGTCATTGATGGTTTTTGCTGCACTTGGAGTGGCAACCAGGGTGTCTGCGGCTCCGTTTAAAATGTCTTACATTCAATTTGATAAAGATAAGGCCTTAAAAGTCATGAAACAGTCTTAAATTTGAATTTGTGAGGACTTAATTTACAAGGGCTGGGCGGTATATTGATTTTTGTTTTTACAATATATCAATATATTTTCAAGCAAGATATAGATTTGGACAACACCATTTATATCGATGTAGGTTCGAGTTGCGTTACACGGCGCATACCAGTGTTCATCTCTCCTCTGACACTCTCCGCACAGCTCCGCCCCTCTCACTCACTCGCTCACAACTTCTCCGTCAACACTCAAAGAGACACAGAGCTGCTCCTCTGTTTAATCTGCCTGTTAAACATTCTCTGGTTTTAGCTTCATGAATGATGACAAACTAAACATCTTTTGGCTTCATCCGTTGGTCTAATGAAACAGGACACTTGAAGACATCCCTCTGGGCTGCGGTAAATCAGAGCGGGCGTTTATCCCCGTGTGCTGAAGAGTTTCGATAGATAGTCGTGTTAATCTGAACAACAGGCCTCCTTTGCTTTTCGCTCCTCATCTGTGCTGCTCTGTCTTCCGCTGCGATTTTGTAACAGTTGGACTGATTTGACCCTCATCCCGATTTGAAAACAGATTAATTTTCAGGGCAATGTCTGACATGTAGTTTTTTATGACAGGATGTTTGTAATGTCAGTGAGATAATCTGTCTGGAAATCAACGAGGTGGGAGTGGCTCCGTGACCTTGTTTCATCACGTGTGTAACCACTATCCTCTGCACTTGTTTTGTGTTACATCATTTTGGCACTTGAGTCAAGTCTGTCACTCTCAGATATCCAGACTATAGGGTCAGACTTCTCTTACTCATTTCATTGCATCTCTTGTCAGACCCCTCCATACTTGGTGGACCATGGCGAGGGCGGTCCAATCCGCTGTAACCGATGCAAGGCCTACATGTGTCCGTACATGCAGTTCATAGAGGGAGGTCGGCGCTTCCAGTGTGGCTTCTGCAGCTGCGTCACAGAGGGTGAGTTTGTGTCCGTGTTCACGTGGTAATAAAACTTATTTTTCCTAAATTAAACTCACTGTACTGAAGTGGTCTGTTTGCCCCTCTTGATTTTTGTCCCCCACAGTGCCTCCACATTACTTCCAGCATCTGGACCACACTGGTAAGAGGGTGGACTGCTATGACAGGCCGGAGCTTTCGTTGGGCAGCTACGAGTTCCTGGCCACTGTCGACTACTGTAAGGTAAGTTTGCTCTGCAGGAAACAGGCTGCTCACTGGAGTCATGAATTCAACAACAATTGTAATTTACCTCTCCTAAGTCCCGCCCCTTGTTTGCTCTGTGCTCCAATAACAGTTGAGCAAGCTTGGTACCTGGCTGTACCTGGGTCAGCTTTCCTCTACTCTGTTATGCAATGTGCTTGTCTGTGTATGTTGAGTAGAAAACCAAATTTTAAAGATGGTTAATGGGACAATGTTCATCGACACACTTCAGCATCTACAGTCGCATTTAAAGTTAACTAACCTTAACAAAACACCAGCTAACTAGCTAGCTAAGGTATAGCCACATTAAGAGTTAGCCTTGTCAGATCAACAGCGTCAGCCGGGTCACATCTTATTTCGCCTATAGTTTTGATTTTGCCTTTATATACAGCATGAAAAAATGTTTATCATTACCATGTTTGGTCAATCTGGGAAGCGCACACCCATTTCCTTGTTCGTGAGGCGGGGCAAATGGCCGTCGATCCAAACACTATGTGCACTATTGGACAAGCTAAAATTGAGATGTAATCAAACTGTATACAAATATTTCAAACTATATACAATGGTCATTGTCTTCTTCTCTTTCAAACACTCTTTCTTCTTCCTACTGAAACACTCCCGCCGCGGCGATTTTGGCCCCGCCCCCAATCCACGTCAGACCTCTCTGATTTATTTAGCTCGTTTTGTCATCATAAAATGACAAAAGATGACGAATATATCAAAAGAAATGCAACACCTGCCCATCCCATCCCAGTTTTACGCACGGATAAATATCTATCATATCTCCAGTTTTACACGGTCTATCAACGTCAAACAAAAACTGGGAGAGAGTTTCAAATCAGCACCTACGAGTGAAGCTGACAGCAGCGCTACAGGTGATCTAGTTTGTTTGTTACGGCGCTTTGAAAACGTCACATGATCAGATCACGCCAGCGTGATCATAGACCTTTAAGGGTTAATTTAGCTAATGTTAGCTTGGAAAGAAAAATGAATGCCTGTACGCTTTCTTTTTTGTTGATAGACCGAGCTGATGCTTTTAAAGAAAATGAAGTTCCTGTCTGTGTGTTTAATCTGTCACCTTGATTTACACAGCTTCATACACAGTATTTATTTGTTTCTAACAGAACAACAAGATTCCTCAGCCTCCAGCCTTCATCTTCCTTATCGATGTGTCCTACAACGCCGTGAAGAGCGGCATGGTCAACATTGTCTGCCAGGAGCTCAAGACCCTCCTCGACTACCTGCCCAGGTACACAATCAATCAAACACACAAGGGATGGACAGGAGGAAAGGAAAGGAAAGGAGCAGGGACAGAGAGGAGGAAAGGGTATAAATGGAACCCTCGAAGAAGAGACCAATGAAAGGAAAGATGGAAAATGCTATCAAGGATAGGATAGGAAGAAATAAGGCATGAGGAGATAAAGAGGAAGGAAGGAAGCAAGGAGAAGTAGAAATGGAAAAGGAGGGAAGGATGGAAAGATAGAACAACAGTTTAAAAATCAAGCAGTTTGTTTTCACACTCATTCTCCCATGTCACCCTCTGTTTCTCCACCAGGGAGAACCCAGAAATGGAGTCGGTGGTGCGGGTGGGTTTTGTCACCTACAACAAGGTTTTGCACTTCTACAACGTCAAGTCGAGCCTGGCCCAGCCCCAGATGCTGGTGGTGTCCGACGTATCAGACATGTTCGTACCCCTGCTCGACGGCTTCCTGGTCAACGTCAGTGAGAGCCGACTAGTTATCGAGAGGTGGGAGGACACAAACCAAACACACACACACACACACACACATATTAACAAATACATGAAGTGTGTATGGACAGACACATTGATATGGTTTACTGACACACTGTGTGTGTTCCCCAGTTTGTTGGACCAGATCCCAGAGATGTTTGCAGACACCAGGGAGACAGAGACAGTCTTTGGACCTGTCATCCAGGCAGGACTGGAGGCACTCAAGGTAACAACAAGATACCACTTACATTATAAGTCGGGGAAGTCTTAATGAATCCAGGTCTTGATAAATAAATTAATTTCTAAGGTGTAGACTTCTCCTGTAAAAAGATTTCCTGTTAATATCCAGTGTTACACACTGTGTGCTCTCTTGAGCCTAACAAACACGTTGAATGTATTCCTTTCTTGTTTTAATACATCTGGATACGTGTCATCGAGTTTGTTCAGTGATGCTGACACGCCTGATGATTTGTATGTTCCTGCGTGTCACTCCCTCAGGCTGCAGACTGCTCAGGAAAGCTGTTTGTGTTTCACACGTCTCTGCCCATCGCGGAGGCGCCTGGAAAACTTAAGAACAGAGAGGACAAGAAGCTGATCGGGACAGATAAGGAAAAGGTAAACACGAGTGTGTATGTGTGTGTCTCTTGTATCGTTACAGTGTGATCTGCTCTTTGTAGCGTTTAGTATTTATCACTCATTTGTTTGGGACAAAAAAGTCTTTACATCGGCTCCGCACTGACTCCCCGTCCTCTCCTGTCCTCCTCAGTCTCTGTTCCAGCCCCAGGTGAGTTTCTACAACAGCCTGGCGAAGGAGTGTGTAGCGCAGGGCTGTTGTGTGGACCTCTTCCTCTTCCCCAACCAGTATGTGGACGTTGCCACGTTAGGGGTGGTTCCTGTCTCCACTGGAGGTTCTGTCTACAAATACACCTACTTCCAGGTGAGAGAACATTCACTCTCTCCCTCCTTTAGTCTCACTCTGATCACCTGATATCAATTATATGTTGGCAGCCTGAGTTTGATGATGGTTTTTTGCTCTGGTATTGTTTTCTTGAGATACCAGCTGGATAATTTGCCTCAGTACAAGATGTAACTAATGGTGTGTTCTCCTTATCCCAGGCTCAGTCAGACAGGGAGCGATTCCTGAACGACCTCAGGCGAGACGTTCAGAAACTCGTAGGCTTCGATGCTGTCATGAGGGTGCGGACCAGCACAGGTGAGGCTTCCACACTTCAAAAGGAAAAAAAAAAAAAACAACACTCAAACTGAGAGATATGTGACAGCTGACATGATGATCCCCTCCCCTCCTTAGGGATCCGGGCGACAGACTTCTTCGGCTCCTTCTTCATGAGTAACACCACAGATGTGGAGCTAGCAGGCCTGGACTGTGACAAGGCCATCACCGTCGAGTTCAAACACGATGACAAGCTCAGCGAGGAGACGGGGGCGCTCATGCAGGTGAGCATGTTCGAAGAGAGGGGAACACATTTTATTTATAGTCTCTAAATCAGGCATTTTAGGATAGTCTTAGCTCGGAGTATTTCCAAACACCAGTGAGTCAGATTACTGCTGATTTTCATGATTTTCATGACCGACAAGGTGCAGATTTAAATAGAGGCTGGAGGGGGTTTCATGGTTCTGATGATGTCACTCATAATTAACACCCCTGCCTCTTTCACGTGAACGCGCTCGTGGCTGGATAGGAAAACCCAGAGTTGACTGAACTGGTTGATAACCAGCTTTGTAGTACCGGTTATCCAGACGGCCAATGTTAGGGTTTGTCAAACCAGATAACGACAAGATATCCTGGGTAAGTTGAACTGGCCTTGTAGTCCAGACCTCAGGTGAGACATGGCAGAGCTAGTCTCTCAAGAAAGCTAATACTGCGGTAATATGACAACATTTTGGATTTGAAGGTGACGAAAGACATACTAAACAGCCACGAGTGCCCCGTTTTTAAGCTGAACTTTTGGATGCCCTGTGTCTATTTATTGCTGTTACTCGCTTCCAGAAAAGACACGGAACAGCTAATTCATGAAGCTGAAATTAGGAATTGTCTCTACGATGCCTCATTATTTAACTGCAAAAACACAAAGTGAGTGGCAGCTGGCAGAAGGGAGATCACCAGGGTGCTAAAAATGTCTGGTAAATGACCATAATAACAAGCTTGGCTATATTGTTTGTCATTTACAGTAAATATCACAGTATGAAACATGTTTTCAGTTTTAAAAGGACAAACATGGTCAGACAGCAAGTACTCACTCATCCTTGTAGTGTCTTCAGTCTGATCTCGAGCACACAGCTGGTAGGAACCTGGTGTGTTTACATGATGTAACAGAAGTGCATATTTAATGGATTCAAAGTGGACAAAGAGCTCCAATGTTTCGTGATGCGGCTCGATAGTCTGATGCTTGTTTGCTGTTTGGTCACGGTGTGGTCATGTTTCACTTGAGAGCGGCTGCTGAGTCCATTGCGACACCTGCTGTAGTGGTAAAAGATGGTATTCCTGTCCAGTTTTGGACTTATTTATTTTATTATTATTTTTATTTATTATTTTAATTATTGTATTTTTTTTTATTTCGTATTTATGATGATTGTGTGTTCATTTATTTATTTTTATTAATCAATTTTTTTCAGCTGGCATATTCTTCTATTTCATTATTTATTTATTTATTTATTTATTTATTCTAACTTTGACCAAACCAGTTTGAAACATTTTTACACCAGCCCAAGCTGATGAGCAAGATCTGGTGGACCAGTGATTTAGAGTTATTGTTTTAAGGCAAAGACACAACTGAAAAGTCACACAAACTGGAACGCTGACTACTCTGAATTTACTGTGAATATGCAGATTGCTAAATCATCTCTAGTGATGGGAAATTTGAATACTCACCTTTTTTATTTGGAATGGTGCTCCCTAAAATAACGCACATCTTTGTTTGGTTCCCTGTAGTGCGCCGTGCTGTACACCAGCTGCAGCGGCCAAAGGCGTCTCCGCATCCACAACATGGCGGTCAACTGCTGCTCTCAGCTGGCTGACCTCTACCGCAACTGTGAGACCGACACAATCATCAACTTCTTCTCCAAATACGGTGAGGACGAGCACACGCAGCAGAATGATTTTCTTAACTGTTACTCAGCGTCTCCGACTGGAGGAGAGACAACGATACAAACATACACATCAAGCATTGTAGTCTGAGTGTGTGACTAAGGCGTGAGAGGAGAAATGAATGAGCAACATTTTCTAAAAATACTATTGAGCAAATGCACAGCTGCTGAAGTGGAGCCACAAATTATCCAACAATAAAAGGCTGCGGCTGTTCTTGGTAACCTGCTGGCATGAATGTTTGAAGAAGGGCGTCACTCACTCACCATCCACAAGATAAAGAACGGTGGAAGATGGTTAACTGCAGATATGTCTGAATGTTTTTTTGGGGGCACGGTGGTGCAGTGGTTAGCATTGTCTGTGTGAATGGTTGACTGTCTCTATGTGTCAGCCCTGTGATAGTATGGTGACCTGTCCAGGGTGTACCCTGCCTCTCGCCCAGTGTCAGCTGGGATAGGCTCCAGCACACCCGTGACCCTTAACAGCGGTTACAGAAAATGAAAGAATGAATCCCTGAATTTGGGAAAAGCTGGTTGTAATTGGTTCCCTTTTAGTGTAATACACCTTATTGTATTGTATCTGTGTGTTGCAGCTTACAGAGGCCTCCTGAACAACCCCACTAAGGCGGTGAGAGACACTCTGGTCAACCAGTGCGCTCAGATTCTGGCGTGCTACCGAAAGAACTGTGCAAGCCCCTCATCAGCCGGTCAGGTACTGACACCCTCAGCATACTGTGTGTACACCCAGCAGACATCACATGCATCATCACTTAAAGGAATACGAAGTGTTAAAGTTACCCTTAGACATGTTTTAAAGGGGACCTACTCATTTTCAAGTCCATACTTGTATTTAAGGTTTCTACTAGAACATGTGTATGTGTGTTAATGGTCGAACTAGAACACCTGTATTCACCCTCTGAGAGGCTCAGTTTTAGTGTTGGTCTCTTTTAGGGGTGTGCCATATCATCTCATTCATTTGAAAAGTTCATATCGTGACACTGGCGATATTTCGACCTGTTGACATATTGACGTCATACTGTTACCCACGGCAACAACAAACATGGCTGAAAGCGAAATTATAACAGACTCTGCAGTGGGTCCAAAAAGAGGAGCAGCTTCAGTAGTGTGGAATAAACTGTGGCGTCCTGAATGTTTTATGAACAGCCCCTGGACTTCTCAGACTCTTTTAGTGACTTACCGCTCAGAGGGAACTCATTCAGCGGCTCCTCTGGCAGCAGCACAGCGTCTCTCCCTCCCCTCTCTCGCTGTGCGCACACAGGAGTAGGTGTCGTCAAGTGATTTTGTCATAAACCTTTGGTAATGTAAACCTACATGAATAAACTCCATATATGTGACTGTGCGATAGATGTGGTATCATAACAGCCTGTCACAGGTTACAGCGTCAGTCAGCCTGTAAATATCGAGATATGAGTTTTTGTCCATATCACCCAGCCCTACTCTGCGCTGGAGATTCCAGGTTTCTTTGCTGGTGTTGTGTCAGAGTCTGTTCCGCCATCAATATGTGTTTCCTGTATTAGACAGTCAGTACGTTTACATGCAGCTTGAGAAAATCGAATTATTGGCTTAGACCTGACTGAAATTGGACAATTCGTAGCTCGACTAACACACCTAGATAATTCAATTGAAGTCAAACTATTGCTGCATTTAGTCCGACTGGAATTGGACTCGGTGTTCTGCGCATGCATCACTTTGTCTTTCGCGGGCTTTCACCCGGGAGAAGAAGGAGATGACGTAGTAGCAACTCACTCCTGGAAAAACAAACAAACAAACACCATGGCAACCGAGAAGCAGAAGACGCACTTCTGCACGAAGGAGGAAACTACATTCATGCTCCGACAGCTAAAGGAGCTAGCTTCGTTAGCTTCCTCTTCAGGTCAAGCAGAACTAGTTCAATACGCACTATATTAAAAAGGACACAGCGCCACCTGTCGAGGCGGAGTCAGACGTACTTGGTCAGAAATTCGATTTTGTATACCCAGACAAGACGAGAAGTCTTGACTCGACTGATTAGCGAGCTATGAGCTTAGCTTGACTACTGCGTGCATGTAAACGTACTGACTGATAGACGTTCACATTAGTGATACCTAATCTAGTTAACCACTCATAAATTTGACTCTCAGATTTTAGGGAAGTGTCCAGACATCGCTCCCCTCAGTTGAGGAACGTGAAAACACGTCTATAGTGATAAACTTTGCGCAGATACAAGTCAGTATAGACAAGGTCAGACGTTTTAGGAGACAGAAATAGATGAAAAGACATTTTTGAGTTCAGCTCAGAGGCAGATATGGAAACAGAAACAGAAAAACAAACTACCCTGCAGTGCACCACAGTCATATCAAACACTGAGTTATTTTTATTACTGTTATGCAACGTTGGCAGATTTTGGCTCAGGATCCCTTTTTACATTGCGCTAAATGTCAGAGATTTCTCAGGCTGATATTTGTTTTCTTAAACAGTAAACAGATCCAGAGCACTCAACAAATAATGTAAATACCAACGTATCTCAGATAAAGTTATGATGCTCTGTCTTCACACATATTTACAAATTATTAAATGTCACTGTGTGTATTTACACCTATAACTGTACCTGTATGTGTGTGTTCCAGCTGATCCTCCCAGAGTGCATGAAGCTGCTGCCAGTCTATCTGAACTGTGTGCTGAAGAGTGACGTGCTGCTGCCAGGAGCCGACGTCTCGTTGGACGACCGGGCCTACCTGAGGCAGATGATCAGCTGCATGGACGTCACAGAGAGCCACGTCTTCTTCTACCCACGCCTGCTGCCACTGGTGAGACCACACACACACACACACACACACACAGCAACACAAAGATCTCCTCTCGTCACTTCACCTGTTGGATGGTTCGGTCACTCAGCTACGAAGCAAAGAGTTTTGTTTGAGTTTTGTTCGTGTATAATTTGCTTCAGTAGACAGCCACATAGACAACGCAGGGTGGCGCACTGAAGTGGAGTGAGTAAAATGGGATATGGGATTTAAATCAGTGGTTGCAGGTATGTCCTTTCATCAGATGAGTTTATATGTGTGTTTGAAATCTGTCATAGAGGTTATTGCTCTAATGAAGAATGGGATCTCGTTCCAGATCTTAGTGTAGGTGTGATAAAATGATGTCTGACCATGACTGTTTTTGTGAGGTGGTACAGGAATAAGTGCATGCGACATTGATCTAGTTATGCGTTACTGTCTTGTGTTGTGACTTGGAAGTAGAGCCGTAAGTATAGGATTGGAGTTGTAGTTTATGTTCTGAAAATAAAATTTAATGGCTAGATTATTATTTGTGTAGTTTTGAAAAGTCAAGGTATTGGAGTTTGAGAGTGCGGTGCAGTGATGAGTCCAAAGGGGAGGTTACCGTGGATCTTGGAAACTCTGTTGTATGGTCTTGCTATGGGTTCAACAGTTTCCTTTGTGGTGAGGGACCATGTGGGGAGACAGCAGGATATTGTTGAGAGAATGGTTGCCTGTAGGTATGTGTCTGAGACAGCAGGGGTGAGATATGGTTCTGAAAGTGGTGTCAATAAGTAAGATGTAAGTCAAGGAATACTCCAAGATAGACTCCAAGAACACAATAAGGGCAGTAGAGGCACTGAGTGCTTCACATGAAAACAGACAGAAGCATAAAACATAAGAGTCATAGAGTTGTAAAACTATAAACCATAAAATCAAGTAAGATTTTAAAGAGTTGCAGCAACCTGAAGCATACATAGAAAGCGTTTCATACATGTATCAGGAAGTCAGAGCTAGTTAAAGGCTGAAGTGAACAGATACATTTTTAGCTTTCTTTTAAAAATATTTAGCGAGCTAGCTTCCCTTATATCAATAGGTAGTGTGTTCCGTAGTTTTGGGGTGTAATTGATCTTCTTCCAGCTGTTTCTGTGAACCTCTGATAAACCACTAGCAGATGATCGCAGTGTTCTTGGAGGCAAATAGCTAACAAGAAAGTTAGCGATGTAGCTCGGCCCCAGCCCATGTAGGACTTTGTATACAAGGAGGATGAGCTTAGTATCAGTTCTACATGCAACAGGAAGTCAGTGCAGAGCAGCTCAGACTGGCCTGATGTGCTCTCTCCTCTTGGTTCTGGTTCATAGCAGGGCTACAGAGTTTTGAACGAGCTGAAGTGTCTCAGTGGTGTTTTTTGGGAGGCCAGTAAAAAGTGCGTTACAGTGGTCGAGTCGGCTTGAAATAAAGGCATTAATTAATTTCTCTGCATCTTTTCCATTTAGAAATGGTCGTACCGTGGCGATGTTTCTGAGGTGGAAGAATGATGTATTTGTCCTCTTGTTAATGTGGGACTTGAAGCTTAGATCTGAATCAAGGATCACACCAAGACTTGTCACCTCAGATTTAATCCAGGGAGTCAAATTCCTCAGATTATTAAGCAGCATTTCTGTTTTTGTTTTAGAGCCGACGAGCAGGATTTCAGTTTTGTCTTCATTTAACTTTAAGAAATTATTGCACATCCATTTATTTATTGCTAAAAGACAGGTAGTGATGGAGTTTATGGCTGCTGCATCGTTTGGTTCAGCAGAGATGTACAGTTGTGTGTCATCTGCGTAACTATGGAAACAAACATTGTGTTTTGTAATGATGTCACCCAGTGGCAGCATGTATGTTATGGTGGCATCATGGCATGCTAAATTGCTGACGCTGTTAAACACACCGCGTTCGACTTTATATTGTAGAGGAAGAGCTGTGCATCAGGGACAGTTGGTGAGAGTCCTCCCACCTGCACACACACACTGACAGGGCTAACTCTTAGCATCACACGGCCAATATACCAAGTGGTTATTAACGAGGTTTAACGATAGAGTTGAGCCGTTTTGGTGTCTGAGCAAGTTTGTTGGGATCATGTCAACAAACCCTGACAAACAAAGTAGCATCACCTGTGTGAAAATGTGTGTGTATAGGAGGCTAAAAGGGCCGCAGCTCTTTGTGGAGTCACGTCTTCGACAGGCAGAGGCATTTCTGTGATCATCAAAGAGGCAAGGCTCCTATTTGATATGTAGTTTGCTGCGCTCTCACTCAACATGATAATAGTCTTAGTGTTATTAGTAACACTGTTTGTCAAACCAGATGAAAATAAATCTGCATATTTATGCTCTCTCAGAACAAAGAGGCAGACACACAGGCTTTTTAAAATATTTTTTTGATGATGCGTTTGAACTGCTCCATCACAACTGTACTGTGTGAAAGGCTCTCGTGCAAAGAAAATAAACCTGCATGCTTTTGCACACTCAAGTGTTCAAATTGTAAACGAGAGAAAAGGCCATCGGGAGGCTCATTTCATTATTAGTCTGGACAACTTTTTTTATTTCTATTAATTCTAGATTTGGAAAAATTACCAGCTGTGAAAGAAACAATTTAAAAATTATTTTTATTTATTCTTTTAATTTTAATTTATTTAATTTTAAATTTATTTTTATTTCATTTTTTAATTTCTCTTGTGTATGTTTTTATATTGATGTATTTATGTATAGTAAATGTTTCTTATGGAGCCCCAAAAGTCCGTAAAAAAGTGATGTTTTTTATGTTGTGTGTTAATCATGGAGTTAATTATTTTTTTTATTTCTATTAATTCTAGATTTGAAAAGTTACTAGCTGTGAAAGAAACACTTAAAAATTATTTTTTTTGTTTATTTTTTTAAATTATTTTAATGTATGTATTTTTATATTTTAATTTCATTTATTTGTTTGTCTTGAGTATGTTTTTATATTGATATAGTTATGTATAGTTAATGTTTCTTATGGAGCCCCTAAAGTCCGAAATAAAAGTGATATTTTTTATGTTCTGTGTACAAATTATTCATCTTGTAGGAACAAGTTAGATAATTAACTCATCACAGACAAAAAATGTCACCTGTCTGGACTTTAGGGGCTTTGTCATTTCTTGAAAGTCTAATAAAGAAAGTGTTTAAAAATACTGGTAAGTTTTAGTTTTGCAAAGAGGCGATGTTGGGAACATAAATGCTTGTTCTCGTGACGTTTCACATTGATGTCAAGTGTGGTGTTTTATTTTACCAGCTCCTCATTTGCCTTTGTATTTACCAATGTTTCTCCCTCAAGTCTGTGTTCATCGCTGCCTTTAAAACAAAACTCATGTTTGCAGGAACAAGAGGCACATTTTTGACAGTTTGCACTGTTAGACCAGTAGATGGCAACGCTAACATTCATCTGATATTGTTTCTTCTCTTTGACCATCCAGATGAAGTTGGAAAGCGGGTCGCTGCCAGTGGCGGTGAGGGACTCCGAGGAGAGGCTGTCCAAAGGCGGGGTTTACCTCCTGGAGACGGGACTCCACCTCTTCCTGTGGGTGGGAGCCAGCGCTCAGCAGGAGCTGCTGCTCAACATCTTCGGCACGACGAGCTTCAGCCAGATAGACCCGAGCCTGGTGAGAGGAAACACATCTGCCTCCATGTTGTGTCTGTTTACCTGTGTGTTTGTGAGGGAAGGCCATCAGATTAACATCTCACACAGATCCTGTCTAATAAGCTGTTACATCTCTGTAAACAACATCTTCCGGTTTCCAGCGGAGCTTCTTCTTCGTTTGTTTTTGGACACAGCAAAACAACAAGTTTTGCCTGTTTCACAGGATGTTTCACAGGAAGTTTTGCCTGTTTCACAGGATGTGTAACAGCACCCTCTATTGCCGGAAAATCTCATGAATGGCGGGGAAAGTGTTAAGCTGATGGGATAAAAATTTAACTTCTAACTGTTTAAATCTTTTCTGAATGTCACTGCGCTGTGTTTCAGACAAGTCTGCCAGTGCTGGACAACCCCTTCTCTCAGAGACTCAGAGAGATCGTCGAATCCTTCAGAGCACAGCGATCACGATACATGAAGGTAAACTTTGTCTTTTTCTTCTTACCTCTCTCAGGACTTTAAGTCCAAACACTTTGTGTCCTGATTTTGTTGTATCTCTGTCCTCTTTAGAGCCGCATATCATTATTAAAAATATCTATATCAGTGCCAGTGGGGTAATATCAGACCTAAACAATGCTTTTTTGTTACCTTTGAGTAACAGACAGGGTTCCCATGGTTATTAAAAACCTGGAAAAGTCATGGAATTTAACTATCTTCTTTTCCAGGCCTGTTTAAGTCATGGAATTAGAAAGATCCTTGAAATTTTTGGAGAGGTCATGGATTGTAGTTGTGTGTTATCACTGAAATTGTTACAGTAATCTTCTGTGAATAACGACCTACGTATTGTAGCATAGAGGTGAATTTATTTTATTAAGATAATATGCGTTGACGTGCGGCGTTTTTTACCGTCATGTACATTTCTTTATTTTTATTTGTTCCTCCGCATATGCCAGTGACCTGAAATTTAGTTTGAATAGATTTTTAATCTGACATGTTTGAATAATGCCAGGCAAGTGGGGCAAGAAAAATCATGTTTAACACTGCTATACATACCTATGTCCCACCTCTGGGTGGCAGTAGCTCAGTCCATAGAGACTTGGCTTATGAATAGGAGGGTCACTGGTTCAAGTCCCCGTCTGGACCAAATATGGAGCATGGACAGGTAGCTGGAGAGATGCTTTACCTCCTGGGTTAAGCATGATAAGGAATTTGTAGACGTCCCTTTTTGCTCGGGGAAATTGTTAAAAATATTTTTTACGATGTTTTGTATTTTATAGACAAAAAGATTAGTCAGTCAATAGTTAAATAACTGACCTTTTGCTAAGCCCCGCCCCTTTGTGATGGTCCGACAAGCTGTCAGAAAAAGCATGGAGCCCACACTGTCACTAACTGCACTCCCTGAAGAAATATTATCATATTTTGGAAAAATGAACCAGCTGTGTGTCATCGCAGTGTGTGCAGATGAACGGTGTTTGGCTCCCCTTCCACACACACACTGCGATGACACACAGCTGGTTGAATATGAGTAAAGTTTCCCTGCTTCCCTTCACTGGTTCCTGTACAGCAGGGTCGGTCTTTGTTTCACTGTTATAATCATTACAAAGCAAAAGCAGCATGTGTATACATTCAGTAGGCTATATCTTCAGTAGCTAGCTAGCTAACCCTACACTTTTCAGGGTTTGATTTTGGTTTTGGAACAGGGAAGAAACGTATATCTTTTTCCAACCTCTCCAGGTAACGAGTATCATTAATACACGACGTGCCCCAGGCACAACATTTAGCTCCAAATCCACAAAACCAGCCTGAAAATGAAGGAAAGCTGAAACGGATGGAGCACAGCTGTGTTGTTGTCGGACCCTGGTCTGAGCCGGCGCGATGCTACGTTATGATTGGCCAGTCTGCTTCCGGGGGCGGGACTTAGCGTAGGGTCAGTTGTTAGTTTCAGCCCAGGTTGACAGTTTTTGTACTCAGTTTTAGGGACACATTAAGATTGGACAGCCGTCCCTCCTCCTCACACGTCTCTCTCCTGTTCGCAGCTGATGGTGGTGAAACAGGAAGACAGAGCCGAGCTGATTTTCAGGCACTTCCTGGTCGAGGACAAGAGCGCCAGCGGGGGAGCGTCATACGTGGACTTCTTGTGTCACATGCACAAGGAGATCCGCCAGCTTCTCAGCTAGGCCTACAGATTATCCCCCCTTCACCTGTATGACCCAAACACCAACCCCCGACCCCCAGGTTCACCCCTCCTTGTGAAAGAAAGCGCTTTATCTCTTTTTTTTTTTTTTTAACCTAATAAACTAAAGCTCTCCTTGCTGTCTGTCAGCTCAGAGACCAGCTGGCAGATCTTGTGTGTGTGTGTGTGTGTGTGTGTGTGTGTGTGTGTGTTAGTGGGAGTGAGTGTGAGAGAGTCTGATGTTAATAGAGCTTTACTCTGCCTCAAATCTACTGCTCCAACACAGCAGGAGCAAAATAACTGAAGAGGGAGGGTAATGTATATACACAAGTGAACAATTATGTATGCAACAGACTGAGTGAGTGACGGAGGCGGCTGACGTTGACTGTAGTCGGTGTACTGTCTGTATTACTAGCACTGAAAGGCTGTTTTGGGCACGTTCGTGACCCTCAGATAGCAAAACACTTTTTATATGATTGAATCCCAATAGAGTGAAGGACGTCTACATACCAAGACATAATGGAGTTAAATAAATGCTGTTCTTTCTGTCTCTTCTCCCCCTTGAATCATGGCCTTAGTACCCCCCCGACACCCACACCCACCCCATGCTGCTCCAATCATACATTATGTGTGTGTGTGTTTCCAGATGTGAGAAGATTAGTCGCCCACTGCCCAGTTATTTCCTGGTGTGTCTCCAGGTGTGAGCATCCAAATTGAAGCCTACATTAAAGGGATAGATCAGGGTTATTTTAAGTTTAGTTGTATGGGTTATTTATCCATAGACAGTATATAACGTACAGTAGATGTCAGTCGGCACGCCCCCAGTGTGGAGAAGCAGGAAGCATGGAAGCTAGGGAATCTGCTGCTGTGGACGGGGTCAGCGACAAAATGTGTTTTAGCCACCTAAATAAATCTATCATTTGAAGTATACGCTATATTGAGAGTATTTTCACTGCTTAGACAATGCCTTTAACAGCTTCAGCTCCCCATCTATGCACCAGACTCCATTAAAAAAAACAGTCATTTTAGCTCATTGAATTCATGAGTCGCTGGTCTACCACTGCGTCAATCAGCTAGTTAGTTTGTCTTATTGTGTAACTTTAGTGAATCCAAACGAACCCTTTGAAACTCCCAAGTGACACAATAACACGAACAAAATACCTGTTCGAGGAAGCGGTAGACCAGCAGCTCCTGTGTTCAGCAGCGTTAAATCACAATTTTTCTCAATGGAGTCTGGCTTGAAAGAGAGCAATTTAGCAGCTTCATTTTCCAGCTTGAAAGCACTGTCTGACATTAAAGTGAAGCTGTGAAAATACTCTAAATATATTGCACACTTTAAGTAAAATTTTTTTTAAGGTGGCTAAAATACATTTCGTTGCTGACCCCATCTTTGCTCTCATCAAAGCCACCAGACTCCATTGACAAAAACAGTTATTGTAGCTCACTGAATTCATGAGTTGCTGGTCTACCACTGCGTCAATTAGTTAGTACGTTTGTCTTATTGTGTAACTTTAGTGAATCCAAACTAACCCTTTGAAACTCCCAAGTAACACAACAACACAAACAAAATAGCTGTTCGAGGAAGCGGTAGACCAGCAGCTCCTGTGTTAAGCTGTTAAATCACTGTTTTTCTAAATGGAGTCTGGCTTGGAACACAGCGATGTAACTGCTTTATTCTCTCGCTTGAAAGCGCTGTCTGACATTAAAGTGAAGCAGTGAAAATACTCTAAATATAGTGCACACTTAAAGATTTTTTTAAGGTGGCTAATATACATTTTGTTGCTGACCCCATCTTTGCTCTCATCAAAGCCACCAGACTCCATTGACAAAAACAGTAATTTTAGCTCATTGAATACATGAGTTGCTGGTCTACCGCTGCGTCAGTCAGCTAGTACATTTGTCTTATTGTGTAACTTTATTGAATCCAAATTAACCCTTTCAAACTCCCAAGTGACACAATAACACAAACAAAATAGCTGTTGGAAGCAGCGGTAGACCAGCAGCTCCTGTGTTCAACAACGTTAAATCACTGTTTTTCTCAATGGAGTCTGGCCTGGAGCAATGTAGCAGCTTCATTTTCACACTTCAAAGCGCTGTCTGACATTAAAGTGAAGCGGTGAAAATACTCTCAATATAGCGCACACTTTAACTAATAGATTGTTTTTAAGGTCGCTAAAATACATTTTGTTGCAGACCCCTTCACAGCAGTACGTTGCTTAGCTCACACGTCAGACTCCAGCCTGCTTCTCCAACTGGGAGTATGTCGACTGACATCTGCTGTATGTGACATACTGTCTGTGGATGAGTACTTCATGTAGCCACACTTTAAAATAATCTGAACTGTCCCTTTAACAGCTCAAACTGGAGTCTGACGACCTTTTTAATACAGACAGCAGTTATTTTGAAAAGTAAAAATCTGGTTTTAGTGTCCACAAGTGAAGATAGAATAAAGGTGTGCATGGCTGCTGTGTTATTCCAGTAATTGGTATAATCCAGATTTGTTTTTGTTACTGAACGTTTCAGATGTTCGGTCACTGATGAACCAGATGTGTCATGATTCTGTTACGAGAGGTAGATCAAAGTCTATGCAGCAAAGAGAAAGGCCAGGCACAAGGACGGGTGTGAACTTTTGATCTCACAGCGACGAGGAAATCCTCCTCGTGATTCTGTCTGTTGATTTGTAGTGCTGCAGACTTTATATTAATCAAGCTGTCTGATGTCCAAAATTGTATTTAAAAAAAAAATGAAGAAAAAAAAAAGCAATTTCCAGCAGACAGAAATGAGCACAGAACGACGGCAGATAAATGGACATCAGTTAATATGCGCAAGTTTTGAGTTGTCTCCGCACTGACGGTGCTCAGTGTGTAAATAAAATATATAATCTGTACAGAATTAATAGAAAATAACAATTTTAAAGACATGCCTGAGCAGCTGTGGTTTGTTGATGGTTGGTTTCTCTGTCACAAATAGCCGAAATATAAAATCACGGCTTCTACTGGAGAGAGGAGGACGCCTCGACTGGCTTTTTGATATGTTTGTGTACGTGTGACTGTGAGTGTATGTGTGTGTGCGTGTGTGTGTGTGAGAATGTGGGGTCGGTCCTGGTGAATTTCTCCTGAGGAACAGAGGGATCAGCCAACACACACACACACATACACACCCACACTACTCGTGAGATTAAATTCATTTATCACTTTCTGTTCTTTTTTTTTTTAACAATGTGACTTTTGTGTTTGATTGGTGTGTGTGTGTGTAGCCCTCTGTTCCGTCTTTATGTTCACTGACTCTGATTGGCCCACCGTCTCGACTGTAATCTTAATTTCTGTTCCTTTTTTTTCTTTGATTTGTTGTTTTTTTTTTTCATTGCCTCTTGGGACTGCTAATAAAATGATTGTTAAAAGTGAAACTCCACTCGCTGCGTCTCTCTTCACTGACAGAAGAGCTTTATTACAAATCATATGTGCGCGTTTTTTATAAAACCAAATTTCTGTTGTTAAATAATCACCAGGACAACACTCAAAATACATTTTGTGACAGGGAGGAGACTGTAGTTCTAAAAAACAACGTGTTTATACAACTAAGAAGAGTCTGCGTATTTCAGTGTGGAATGAGCTGCGTCATGAGTCGAATCAAAGCACTCACCGGCCACTTTATTAGGTACACCTTACTAGTAGGTGCTGGAAACATTCCTGAGAGATTTTGGTCCATATTGACATGATGACATCACACAGTTGCTGCAGATTTGTCAGCTGCACATCCATGATGAGAATCTCCCGTTCCACCTCATCCCAAAGGTGCTCTATTGGACTGAGATCTGGTGACTGTGGAGGCCATTGGAGTACAGTGAACTCATTGTCATGTTCAAGAAACCAGTTTGACGCCCGTGTCCTTAGTCACTGTATTTGGTGACTCGACTGCGTATAAACTTGAGTTCAGAGGAGTAAATGCAACATAGACAATACAGACATTTTCCTCAGTTTCCCCATATTTCACTACATTTTTTTCACTTCCTCTCCACCCGTCCAGATAGATTTGGTTTCATAAGTTCATGTTTGGAAGAACGTGTCCTCAATTTTTGCTGCAGGAATGAGTCCTAAAACCCAGAAATTAGTTAGCATGTTGGTACTTTCGGTTCCCTAGTCTTGAAGTCAGTGAGGTTTTTGAATGTTTTTTTTTCTTTTAGATGCCTAAAATAAGGTCTGTGGTCAACAGAGGCTTCAGATATTTCACATTTAGTTCTGCAGTTGCTAACAAGTGGCTAAATGAGACTACGGGGCTCTGTTTTAGAAAGCAGGCTCAGCAATCACTAAGCCTAATCCTGACCTCTCCCCAGCAACACTTTCCAGCTCCTCCTGAGGGACTCCAAGGTGTTCCCAGGCCAGATGAGATATGTAATCCCTCCAGTGTGTTCTGGGTCTGCCCCGGGGCCTCCTACCAGTGGGACGTGCCTGGAACACCTCCAACAGGAGGCACCCAGGAGGATCCTGATCAGATGCCTGAACCACCTCAACTGACCCCTTTGGACATGAAGGAGCAGCGGCTCTACTCCGAGCTCCCTCCAGATGTCTGAGCTCCTTACCCTATCTCTAAGTCTGAGCCCAGACACCCCACGGCGGAAACTCATTTCGGCCGCTTGTATCTGTGATCTCATTCTGTCGGTCACTACCCAGAGCTCATGACCATAGGTGAGGTTTGGGACGTAGATGGACCAGTAAATCGAAAGCTTCGCCTTGTGGCTCAGCTCCCTCTTCACCATGACGGACCGGCGCAGCGCCCGCATCACTGCAGAAGCAGCGACAAACCACTAATTCATGGATGGATCAGCATGGGAAAAGATTGCAGAGCGTGTTAACAGGTAATGTGAAGTGACGGTATGTAATGTGATGTGTTAATGCGTGTCTAATATACAGAAAACATAAATATTTATATATATGTAACCAGTGGACTCTCGTGATGTCTGTATTGTGTTGATATAAAGAGGCCCAGACCGTGGATATCTTTGGAGGCGATCTCCATTTATTCCTGACAGCAAGTGGCAAAAACAAAATCCTCCGTCAAACACAACCAGACAAACTCGAGCCTCTACACAAATTTAGTAACACAGGAATATATTAGCATAAAATGAACTTATAAACAGCTTAACAGGGCTAAAACACGGAAATGACCACAAGAGCAATGACACTTACTCTCCCAACAGCAACAGCAATATCTGACCACGGCTTCGTCTCCCTCCTTAAATCATACCATCTCGAAGGGGTCTAATCGCTGAAGACTTTTCACATTTAACATTTCACATTTGCTATAAAAATGAGCCTCTCCCAACTGAAACACATTACATGATGCCACCACCATGTCATGCAGTGTTTGGAGGTTGTGGTCGTTCGGTGAGATCAAGTTGGACATTGCCATGGTGTGGCTTAAGACAAATTTAAGGGAATTCTTAAGTTGTTTCAGCCTCAAAAGTCCAGCACCAGTTGGGGCAAAAGTCTGAAAGACCAATATTTCAAACTTGAGCAAATAACCCCAGAGCAGGAGAAAAGAAAATACTACACATGCTACATGTCCTCAGTGTCGATGTCCAGGTAACGTTTAGCACAAGTACACTGTGGAGTCCACCCAGCCGAGCCGAAACCCCGGGTATACAGGCTCGGTGAAGGTGGTTTGGAAGGTGTAAAGGAGGGTCGGTGCGTCACAGGAGACCGTGTAGAAGGACAGTCTACCCGCTGTCCAGTCCAGGTAGACTCCTACTTTATAGGAGTTTGGTCGGATGTTCAAAGTGGTGTTCGTGCCTTTGTGGCAGCTATTGTAGCCGTCTTTGGTGCAGTTTAGTCCCCAGGAAGAATCATTGTGGCCCAACCAGCTGTCGTGACCCTCTCCCTTCCTGCACATCCTCCTGTAGGCTACTCCTATGAAAACTCTCCCGTTCCATTCGGTCTCCCAGTAGCAGCGCCCAGTCAGTCCCTCCGTGCACAACACCTGTCTCCAGAAATCAAACCTGTCCGGGTGATTGGGGTAGGACTGCTCGGTCCAGCGCGTTGCCTTCCTGTTTCCCTCGGACAGAGAAAGGTCCCTGTGTGCTGTGTTTGGGTCCAGAGTGAGTTTGCTGGTGTCTGATGAAGCAGATCCAGAATGTTAGTCTGTAAATATGTTACTCAGTGCTGTTTTATGAGTTCAGAAGGAAACAAACATCCAAAGTGCCGGTTACTCACATTTCTTTGGTCCTGGCTGGATCCTGGATTCACCGCACTGTTCCACACTGAGACATAACAAAAATACTGTTTTCTAAAACTTGTGTCAAAAAGTGTTCACAGATAACTTTTCAACTTTTCCCCACTACCAAGTTATATTATTGTTGGTGCAGCACAAAGACAACCTGGATGGATTCATATTGAGACAATATAGCCGTGCATGGACGCAGCGGCTCCTCTTTATCACTCTTTATTACTTTCTTACCCTGAACTTAACCAATCCGACGCCTCTTGCCGAAACCTAACCAACAGAATGAATGAAGGCAAAGAGTACAAGCCAATCAGAGGACGAGTAAAGGCAGATTTATACTTGTGCGTCAGCTCGATGCAGAGCCTACGCCGCTGTTAGCATTTATACTTGTGCTGGTGTCTGTGTCACTCTGCAGTTACACCTCCAAAACACTAGTTGGCGGTGGAGGTTTCTGTGAAGTGCTGTAAAGTTTAGTTGATTCAAAACACACATTAAACACACATTAAACATGGCTTAATAGACAGTTTCAAACACAAGTACACAAATCAGCTTCACTATAACTCACAGCATTCACAGACAAACACTTGTCTTTATCTGGACACATTTTCCCCACAAATACAACATGCTAATGTTTTTAGCACAAGCCTATGGCATTTTACATTGTATAAATTAGCCTTGGGGCTAGCGGATTTCTCTCTACTCATATGAAGCCAGGGACAACAGCAACATTTAACAACGGTAATATTACAAAATTAGGCTTTATTACAACTCACAACGTTCACTGACAAAACAACTGTCTTATACTAAACACGTTTTCCAAACAAATACAACATGCTAACGTTATTAGCACAAGCCTATGGCATTTTACATTGTATAAATTAGCCAAGTGACGAGCAGAGATTTCCTCTGCTCATATGAAACCAGGAACAACAGCAACATTTAACAAAGGTAACATTACATAATTCGGCTCCATTACAACTCACAAAGTTCACTGACAAAACAACTGTCTTATACTAAACATGTTTTCCAAACAAATACAACATGCTAACGTTATTAGCACAAGCCTATGGCATTTTACATTGTATAAATTAGCCTAGCAGCTAGCAGAGATTTCCTCTGCTCATATGAAGCCAGGATAAATCACACACAAGACTTAAAATGCTATTTTTGTGGAGGCTTTATTGTCTTCACAATTTATTGTTTCTTATCTGTGAAATTAAAGTAAATAAAAGCTTTGTTTCCACTGAGGGAAATGGTTTCAGCTTACAGAAACAGACAGGAGGTCTGCGTCGCTGCGACGTGTAGTTACATTTCTGGGGAGGTGGCTTCAATTCAACACAGAAGTGTAAATTCTGCTTCAGGCGGGTCATACCTACACTATGCGGGAAATGCAAATTTCGTTGTGTTTGCGCCTTGTACATGAATTGAATGTACCCAAAAAGTTCTGTCAGGCCGGGCACACCAAAGGAGGCTGAGAAGAGCACACCCAAAGAGCACCTTAGCAGACAACATCCTTTATAATTTTAAAAACTGTGTGAAACAATGAAGTGTTGTTGTGAAGCCAATGAAGTGAGAGTGAAATCAAACACTCACGTTACACAATCATCTTAAAGACTAGATCTTTGGTACTTCCATACTGCAGTGTCTAATTTCTTATCAGCGTTCGCCAATTCCTATTAATCTTTGATAAGCTAATTTCAGTCTCTAGTCGACAGCACCCCTACCTGAGTTTCTGCAGACTGCATTGTGGGTCGTCCTGCAGAGCAGCCAGCAGCTGCAGGCCTGAATGTCCCGGGTGGTTGTAGCTCAGGTCGAGCTCTCTCAGACGGGATGAGTTCAAAGCAGATGCCAGGAAAGTGCAGCCGTCCTCTGTCACTCTGCACAGGGACAAACTTCACAACAGGGACAAAAAGACATTTCAACCATCTGATCTCCATGACAACAACAGCAACAACTGGATTTTTGGCTCTGTACCGTATCCAGCTGTTAAATAATTCATCTGGCGTGGAATTTCTCTCGGGGCACTTACATGAGTATATCCAGTTTACAGTGAGGGCTCCCCAGTCCACCAGAGAGCTTCTGGACTCCTGCGTCCAAAAAGTCATTGTCGGAGAGGTCCAGGACTTTCAGCTGGCAGGAGGCGGAGCTGATAATCGAGGCCAGGGCATCGGAGCTGAGCTCTGTCAGGCTGCAGCTCCTCAGTCTAAACAAACAGAAGATACAGACAGTGTCAAAAACATCTTTATTTGGCTTGGAGAAGAGAACAGAAAACTTTGTTGGGGTTTGACCTGAGTGTCTCCAGTTTGCTGTTCTTCAGTCCAGCAGAGAGCAGGTTTATTCCCACGTCTGTCAGGTTGTTGTTACCCAGGTCCAGCTCTCTGACCTGGGATGAGTTGATGTCATTGGCCAGGATTTCACAGCAGTTCACAGTGAGATTACACGCATTGAGACTGCAGGAGGACAGACATAATGTGATATATGAAGTAGATGAAGATGAAGTAGATCAAGAATTTGAAAAGAAACTCTCTTTTTGATAAGTCTGTCTTCCTTTTTTGAATTGCTTTGCAATCGTTGGTCTGAAAACAGAGCCAAGAGGAGGTGCAGGACTCAAAGAATGCTCAAAGTTTATGGTATTATTGCCCAATTACGCCAATATACAACTGCCTACCTACGCTTTAATACTCAAACCTAAATAACTTTGACCATAATTTTGGCCACTTGGGGGCAGCAAAAACAAACTGTAAACACAACATTGGCATATCACCTTCTAAGTTGATATGGCAAACTTATTAACAAACACTTCACCCACCGATGAAAATTTCGGACTTTTTAGCTGCTAAAAACTCCACTGTGCTCCCCTGCTAGCTGCTAACTTTATCTCTCTGCCATTTGGTGCTGGGCAAGTGGCGTTCAGTGAGCTGTTTTACTTAGAAGTGCATCTGGAAACATGCTATGAGAACAGTGAGAACCAAAATAATGAGCTGAAAGGTGCTAAAATGCTCCATAAAGCTGAAGGGAAACTGCAGCGTTGAGTAATAATTTTCTGAGGGTTTGTTTTACAATACACAGACATATTGATTATAACCACTCTGATGGCACGTTCATTTGCACTGGGAAGTCCCAGTGGAAATTTCAACTGAAACGCCCACCTGAAGTGGGATTTTGGACTTGGAAAGTCAGAAGAACTTCACCGACCTAGACCTAATGTGGCTGCTCTGCGCATCAACAGTAGTGAAAGCTGTAGTGATGTAGTGTTTATTAGCACATCTGTCTCATTTGTGTCTTTCTAGAACACTTAAACACACACTACTGTCTAACTTCCATCTGTGGATTCCTTGCTCCGCTGTTTGCATGTTTGTTCTAAACTGGTATTATAACAACGGCAACAACAATTGGTATTGCTAACAACGGCTAACCTGGCTAAAACTGGTATTGCTAACAACGGCTAACCTGGCTAAAACTGGTATTGCGAACAATATCTTGGTTTCCTGGAACAGGATCAAGATCAGATGTGACATAATACTGTGACTTCTGAGTTAAATGGAAAGCATCACAAGTTACAAGTACAAATCTTCTTATACTGACACATAAAGTAATTTGTTGTCTGTTATCTAGTGCATAACCTTTTTGTTACCCATCATATTATATATTCCTGAGACCTGAACCTTTGTTTGGTATGCATTTATAATTTCTCCTAGCTATTTGGGATCAGTAGGACCTGATAAGTATAAAAAACTAAACATTGTCAAAGACATTTGAGTCCCAATCTCTTCAAACGAGTACTTCCTAATTAACAGTGTCTTGTTACTGTTGCTAAAATTGGTCAAATTGGTTTCCATATCAAACTACAAATATTATTAATCATAAATAAACAAGTATCAACCATAAAATGTGATCAGGTTTTGGACCTTGTCCACTCTTGTGACAGGATCAGCTGCAGACTGACTTGGCAGAGATGGCTGCCATCTTGTTTCTATATGGATTAGGGTATTGTGGGGCGGCATGGTGGTGTGGTGGTTAGCACTGTCGCGGGCCCTTCTGTGTGGAGTCTCTCCGTGTCAGCATGAGTTTTCTCTTGGTACTCCGGCTTCCTCCCACAATCCAAAGATATGCAGATCAGGCATAGGTTAATTGGTGACTCTAAGGGTAGGTGTGATAGTCTGGCGACCTGTCCAGGGTGTACCCTGCCTCTCGCCCCCCCGAAGAGGATAAGAAGTTAGCTAGTGTACTGTGCTCTTACTTCCACTAGATGGCACAAAAAAGTGACAGGTCTAAGTTAGGTAGAATGAAGTGTAAGACCAAAACAGTATAGGATATAATAATTGCACCCAGGTGAATAATCTTGCTTGTGCATCCAACAAGTGCTAACTCCATGCTCTGTCCACACCCTGAAAGTTCGGCAGTCTTATCTAGTGCTGTGTAACTTTTTTACATTTCTTTGATCACTTTTCTGTCATGCCAAAAATAATCTGAGTACTGAAGCTGACTATCTTTAATTTCAAGGGCAAAAAAAAGCTGTAGAGTTTTTGCTGCTTTACTGCTTTTACAAAGCACTTACTTTGCCACTTGGGCCGTTTTCACAACAGGCAGCAGCCTCCGAAGACCCTCCTCTGTCCTGGTGTAGTTGCTCAGTTCAAACACACTCAGCTCTTCTTCTGATGTCAGTAACACAAATACCAGAGAGGCCCACTGGGCAGGTGAAAGTTTGGCTTTGTCAAGACTGCCCGAGCTGAGGTAGCTCTGAATCTCCTCCACAAGAGAGTGGTCGTTCAGCTCATTCAGACAGTGAAAGAGATTGAGGCATCTGTCTGGGGACGGACTTGCCCTGATCTTCTCCTTTATGTGTTTAGTGATCTCTGTTCTTGTTCTTTGGTTTGTTCTGTTGCTGGTCATTAGATGTTTCAAAAGAGTCTGATTGGATTCCAGAGACAGACCCAAAAGGAAGCGCAGAAAGATGTCAAAATGTCCATTATCACACCGCAAAGCCTTTTCTACCGCTTCCTTGTAGAGGATGAGCTCTGATGAATCTCTGAACAGGAAACGTCTCGAAGCTGACGACTTCTTGACAAGGACGTTGCTGTTGTCGTTGTGGAACGTGAGGTAGACATACAACGCAGCAAAGAATTCCTGGATGCTCAGATGCACAAAGGAGAACATCTTCTCCTCACACAGTGTCAGCTCCTCGTTGAAGATCTGTGTGTAGACTCCTGAGAACATGGATGCCTGTGTGACTTTTATCCCATTCAGGATGAGATCGCTCTCATAGAAGATCAAGTGGCCCTTCTCGAGCTCTTTGAAGGCTAGTTTACCCAACGAGATGAGGTTATCTCTTATGCACTCGGTGTTTGACTCTCTTCTTCCAGGCAGCCTCTTCTTCATGTTCTCCACGTATAAGGACACAAAGTGTATGTACATCTGCGTGAGGGTCTTTGGTATGTCTTTCTTGTCCATCGTCTGCAACTTCTTCTCAAGAACACTTGCCGCCATCCAGCAGAAGACTGGTATGTGGCACATGATGTGAAGGCTCCTGCAGGATTTCACGTGCGCGATCACCCTGTTTGCTAAGCTCTCATTGCTGATTTTCCTCCTGAAGTACTCGTCTTTCTGGGGGTTGTTGAACCCTCGCACCTCTGTCACTAGATCAATGTGCTCTTGAGGGATCTGACTGGAAGCTACCGGGCGAGATGTTATCCAAACATGAGCCAAAGGAAGCAGTCTTCTCCTGATGAGGTTGGTCAGAAGCACCGCAATCGTGGTTGGCTGCGTCACATCGGACATTATTTCGCTTTTTTGGAAGTCCAAAGACAAGCGGCTCTCGTCCAGACCATCCAGGATGAAGAGTATCTTTTTATTACTTGTAAAGATTCCCGCGTCTTTTGTTTCAGGGAAAAAGACACAGAGAAGATCCACCAGACTTAAGATGGTCTTTTTCATCACATTCAACTCTCGGAAAGAGAGAGGAAATACAAATGCCAGGTCTGTGTTTGTTCTCTCCTCAGCCCAGTCCAGAGTGAATTTACTGACAGATACGGTTTTTCCGATGCCAGCAACTCCCCTCGTGATCACAGTTCTTATGGGGCGTTCTTGTACCCGTTGAGGAACAAAGAGTTGATTGCAGTGGATTGATTTCTCTTGGGCCTCATGTATCCTGGACGTCGTCTCAATCTGTCTCACCTCATGCTCCTTGTTGACTTCGCCACTTCCTCCCTTGGTGATATAGAGCTCGGTGTAGATCTTATCGAGAGGTATCCTGTTTGCCTCTGTTGTCATCCCCTCGAGCAAGTGGCTGAAGTTCCTCTTCAGAGTAGCTCTCAGTTTCTCCTGACATTCTGCAATCTTATCATCTGAAGGAGAAAAATGCATTCTTACGTTATTTAGGTGTTCTTATTCTTAAGAATCAAGGTGTCTATGTCCTCCTGAGACCTGAGCTTTTGTTTGGTATGCATTTATAGCTCTCCTAGCCATTTGGGATTAGCAGGACCTGATAAGTTTAGTCCCAATGTGCTCAAACAAGACTACAAAAAAGTCCAAATGTCCTCAAACGAGATGATAATAAGTCTCAATGTCCTCAAAGGAGACATTAACAAAGTCCCAATGTCCTCAAACAAGACAATAACAAAGTCTCAATGTCCTCAAACGAGGCGATGACAAAGTCCCAATGTCCTCAAACGAGATGATAACAAAGTCTCAGTGTCCTCAAAGAAGACATTAACAAAGTCCCAATGTCCTCAAACGAGATGATACTAAAGTCCCAATGTCCTCAAACAAGACGCTAACAAAGTCCAAATGTTCTCAAATGTGACAATAATAAAGTCCTAATGTCCTCAAACGAGACATTAGTCCCAATGTCCTCAAAAGAGACATAAAGTCCCAAAGTCCTCAAACAAGACATTAGTCCCAATGTCCTCAAACGAAATGATAACTAAGTCCCAATGTTCATGATACGATAACAAAGTCCCAATGTCCACAAACGAGACGACAATAATGTTCTTGTGTCCTCGAATGAGACAACAATAAAGTCCCAATGTCCTCAAACCAGACAATAATAAAGTCCCAATGTCCTGCAATGAGCTGATGATAAATTCCAAAAGTCTTCAAATGGATAAACAAGTTTCAATCATAAAATGTGATCAGGTTTTGGACCTTGTCCACTTTTGTGTCAGGATCAGCTGCAGACTGACTTGGCAGAGATGGCGGCCATCTTGTTTCTACATGGATTAGTGTATTGTGCTCTTACTGCCACTAGATGGCACAAAAAGTGTCCATGAACGAGGACAACAGGTCTGAGTTAAGCAGAATGAAGTAAACAGTCCAGTGAAGCCGAAATGTGATGTCCTCATATGAGGACACAGGGTCTCAGGAGGGTAAGTCAAATTTCTAAAGGCAGTTGCACTCACTTTGGGGCTCCGGAGCGCCACAGCTGTCTGCAGTGTCCACTGCTTCTTCGGAGGAAACATATGACCCTGCAGAAGAAGAAAAAAATCAGCAGAGCCCAAACCTTTAGTTTCAGCTACTCCCATGTTTTATGTATCTACCTTGGCGTGGGACGATGATGTTGAAGTTACCATCAATTTTACAACCAATCATGGTGGGAGCGACCACAATGCTTCCACTCTGGGCACTGTAGCTGCATTGGAATTGATGAACCGAAGCCTGAATACTGGAAACTGACTCTGAGAGAAACCACAGAACTCAGTTTCAGCACTTTGTTACAAAAATGCAGTGTAGTGAATGATCATTGAACACTAAAGCCAGATTTTAAGAGGTACCTGGTGTTTTTTAGGTCATTGATTTTTCAGCTAAATTTAATATATACAATCTAGGAACTGAGATCTTGCACTCATATTTTTTCATCATGACTTTTGGTCAGATTCTTTGCCATAATAACTTCTTATTCTTAATTTGACATCCTTACCTTGAGCGACCCCGTCCATTTTATCAGCAACATTCTTATCTTCCATGTTTTTCTCATCAGCTCCCTGCACGATTTCTGATGACTGATACTACTTATCGACAGTCTTCATCTTGGTCTTACACATGACACGGAGACGTTCCTGTACAGTTCCTGTCATTTATTTCCAGAGTATCAAATAAAGATAAATTCCATTAATAACAGAATAACAATCAGATACAGAATGACTATGTTCAGTCCGACAGATTAAGAATTTAAATGCTTACCTGCCTCAATAACAACCGTGATTGCCATCTGATTTACACGCTGACAGACGCTGCTTGTAAGCTGAGGGGTTTTTGGACAGATTAAAAAAAAGCCCTCTCTTGCTTCCTTCCTGCTTGATGGTGAAGAAAACAGGAAGCTGGTGTTTCTTGTGTGCTGTAAAGGCTCCTCGAATAAACCGCAGCTCTGAACAGTTTCATTTACTACAAAATGTACTTCACTTTCAAAAACATGATGTCTTGCTTAGCTTCATAAGAACAGGGTTCCTGCAGCTTAAGGCAAGTTTTAAGGGTCTACAGGAACCCCATGGTACGCCTACACAGAATTTGTGCTGATGTGCAGTACTTCAGTTTATATACTGACATAATTTCACCAATGGAAATATGGCAAAACTTTGATTTCTTTTATTTATTTATTTCTAACCACTTTGTTCTTTGGATTTTCAAGTAGAACAGCATTTACAGGATCATTGCCCTTGTAAAAAAAAAAAAAACACATTAAGAGCAACAGTACAACATGTATCTACGCTTACAGGCCACTTCATTAGGTACACCCACTCAACTGCTTCTTAACACAAACGTCTAAGCAGCCAATCACATGGCAGCAACTCAATGCATTTAGGCACGTAGACATGGCCATGACGATCTGCTGAAGTTCGAACCGAGCATCAGAATGGGGAAGAAAGGTGAAAAATGCCCGTCATCAAAATCACTTAAGGAAAACTGGCAGGAAGAATTGGATATTGAGATTACAGATGACATGTGGGAAACCTGTATTGAAAATAGGAAACTTAAGTAGAATATCATAACAGTGAGACAGGGCACCTTAAGTATAAGAAACGTAAACTTCTGTTTTGGACAAATGAATCTCCTCCAAATGTTCAGCCATTCCAGGACCAGTTATCATAATCCCTACCATAGAAAAAAAACAAGCGTGGACATATTTTCCAAGGACTCCATTACTCCATCCTAGATTTATTATTTTCCTTCTTTTCAAGAGAAGATCAAAACTGTCTTGTCTTGTCTTGTTTAGTCTTATATGTCTTGTTTTGTCTGTCTTGTCTTTTTTAGTCTTGTCTTGTCTTGTTTGTCTTTTGTCTTGTCTTGTCTTGCCTGTTCTGTCTTGTATCGTCTTGTTTAGTCTTATATGTCTTGTCTTGTTTAGTCTTGTCTTGTCTGTTTTGTTTTGTCTGTCTTGTCATGTTTAGTCCTGTCTGTCTTGTCTTGTCTGTCTTGTTTGTCTTTTATTGTCGTCTTGTTTTGTCTTATTTGTCTTTTATTGTCGTCTTGTTTTGTCTGTCTTGTTTTGTCTTCTATTGCCTTGTTTTGTCTGTCTTGTTTTGTCTTCTATTGTCTTGTGTTGTCTGTCTTGTCTTGTCTGTCTTGTTTTGTCTTCTATTGTCTTGTCTTGTATTGTATTGTTTTGTCTGTCTTGTTTTGTCTTTTATTGTTGTCTTGTTTTGTCTTCTATTGTCTAGTTTTGTCTGTCTTGTCTTGTTTAGTCTTGTCTATCTTGTTTAATCCTGTCTTGTCTGTTTTGTTTTGTCTTGTTTATTTTTATATGTCTTGTTTTGTCTGTCTTGTCTTGTTTAGGCCTTTCTGTCTTGTCTTGTCTTGTCTGTCTTGTTTTGTCTTATTTGTCTTTTATTGTCGTCTTGTTTTGTCTTCTATTGCCTTGTTTTGTCTGTCTTGTTTTGTCTTCTATTGTCTTGTCTTATATTGTATTGTCTTGTCTGTCTTGTTTTGTCTTGTTTGTCTTTTATTGTTGTCTTGTTTTGTCTTCTATTGTCTTGTTTTGTCTGTCTTGTCTTGTTTAGGCCTGTCTGTCTTGTCTTGTCTGTCTTGTTTTGTCTTATTTGTCTTTTATTGTCGTCTTGTTTTGTCTTCTATTGTCTTGTGTTGTCTGTCTTGTCTTGTGTCTTGTTTTGTCCTCTATTGTCTTGTGTTGTCTGTCTTGTCTTGTCTGTCTTGTTTTGTCCTCTATTGTCTTGTGTTGTCTGTCTTGTCTTGTCTGTCTTGCCTTTTTGTGTTTAGTCTTGTCTTGTCTTGTTTTGTCTTGTTGATTATTAACTGATTATACTGGTGATTAATCGAGTAATTGAATAGGAAATACTGCGTGTTCTTATGAAATTAGCTTTATTTAAGGGCAACAGTAATATATAAAAGAGAAAATAAGAAAAATAAGAAAAAAAAATCCTTTTTTTGACAATTCAACATTTTTATTGCTTTATTTGCAAAAAACATAAACTCAGCTGCTTCCTCACTTGAACATGGTGGAACCCTCCGCACAAAGCTGTCCAAAGTACGACTCTGCAACTTTCTAAAAAAAAAAAATTGATATTCATTACGGTACTTGGCCTTTATAAATATCTTACTTTAAGTTCCTATGACTGGCTAGATTAGACTCATTCACTGTGATCAAAGGCTGCCTTACTCCTGCTGACTCAACTTACTGCAAATTAATAAACCTGCTGCAACTGATTTGTGCATTTAGGCTCCATATTCTGCTGTGTGAGGGGTGTGAACACAGACTTTAACAATTTGACTACAACATTTTCTCTTACGTGTGTTGCTACATTCTCAAGCAAAACTTGTCTGATAAACATGATACGTCGCCAGGTAACGTTAGCTACCACATTGATTTCTGTTATGATTCAGCTATTATAAAGCAGTGATACGTGTACGTTCTTTACATGAGTTATGAATCTCAGAGAGCAATCACTGGTTAAGGTTAAATGCAATTAAACGTGACGTTAATGTTCCCTTGTTGTGTCGGATCCCCTCGGCGAACTCGATGCATACACTGGATGTTTTCTACTTCGATGTTGTGGCATTGAGGACGTCCTGTTGTGGTATGCTAACTATGTTTTGTTCTTTTCATTTTAACTCGTAATGATCCCACACTCTTCACACTCAGCGTTTTCTCTGGCGTGTCAGCGTTGAATCCATGGTGGGTCAGCTGCAGCAGCAGACGGCAGCTCAGGATTTGGCCTCTGATGCCACGTCTGGTTCAAACTCTGCATCAGAGAAAATGTCCCTGTTGTAAGGGAAAATCCCCTGTGGACGTGAATCCAGAGTTGATATTCCGTGGCGTCATGGCTGACATGAAAGCCTCATTCACACATCTAGGGATTTGGTATATGCTGGCTGTTTTGCCTGGGTTAGATTTCAGCCAACCATCAAGAGCTCTGTTGTAATAGGTCTGAAATGGACCAAAAACATTCTTGTGCAGAGGCTGCAGGCGATGGGACGTGTGGGGTGGGGTTGAGAGCATAACAATACCCTTTCTTTTTGCTATATCCAGCGCCTTCTGTGAAAAGGCAACCTGATGTTTATCGAGGATTAGCAGCACAGGGTGGTCGTTGGAGCAGTTGGTGTGCCGAACCAGATGTTCAAGGAACTCGGCAAAGGTGTCTTGACTGATCCAGCCAGATGGGGTGGAGGTGCCAGTTGATCCATGAGGTGCTCCTGTGATGAAATGGTCATTGTATTCAACCCCTGGGAAGATAAACATGGGAGGGACTGCATTCCCAGTGGCATTGACTGCACAGACCACAGTCACATGGGATTGTCTTTCGGCAGGTGTGATGATGCCCACTCGCGTCTTTCCATTTACTGCCACTACCTGCTTTGAGGTCTGTTCTGGTGTGACACTTGTTACGGCGACATTATAGATCATGTTTGGAGGAAATCTGTAGCTGTAAAACAAAGACATGAAAGAACCGTGATGAGAATCAGAAATGTTACACCTTAAAGCAAAAAGCTGTTGCCTGTAAACCTTAAGTTCATTTCACTCCCATAAGACGTCTTCTGTGCCGTTTCCGTGAATTTGGCAGCACATCCAACCGGCCTCACAACCACTCACGTTGGTCAGGATGACGAACTGCTGTCATGTCATGACAGGTGAGGACGAGCATGCAGATCAGCTTCCAAGAGAGGGTTTGTGCAGACAGTCTTTAGCTGTTCAGGTGGCTGGTGTTGAATGATCTTGCAGGTGAAGACGATGGATGTGGAGGTCCTGGGCTAGTGTGGCTACACAGGAACTGTGGTTGTGAGGCCGGTTGGATGTACTGTCAAAACACTGGAGACAGCTTATGGTTGTGAAATGTACATTCAGTTCACAGGCAGCAGCTCTGGTGGACATTCCTGCAGTCAGCACAGCAATGGCACGCTTCCACAAAACCTGTGACATCTGTGACATTGTGTTGTGTGATCAAACTGTACATTTTAGGGCAGCCTTTTATTGTGACCATCCCAAGGTTCATCTGTGTAGTAATGATGCTGTTTAATCAGCAAAAGGTGAAGTGCTCACCAACACGGATTTTAACTAATCTGTGACTACAATCTGAGAAGTATGTATCTATTGGGTGTCTGAAAATGCCTTAGATCTTTGACTTAAACCTGTTAAGAATGAAAAAAAGTGTAGTCTTTGAATTCTTGTTTTGTATATTTGACATTAATATTAGTTATTAATGTAGTCATATATAAATGAGTTCTGTCACCTGTCCATCATTTCTGACAGATTGTCAAAGAACTCCTCGACTGCAGTTTTATTGAAGGCTGTAGCTCTTTCCAAAGATGCTTCTTCAGGCATACAGCAGGACAGATAGCGGCAGGCCATGAAATTCTTTGACCAATCTGGATCTAAAATAAGATAAGGTAAGGTAAAATAAGATGCTATACAATACGATACAATAAGATAAGATAAGACAAGATACCATTCCGTACGACACAATAAGATAAAATAAGATACGATACAATACGATAAGATAAGATAAGATAAGATAAGATAAGATAAGATAAGATACTATACGATACGATAAGATGCCATTCGATACAATAAGATAAGATAAGACAAGATAAGATATAATATGATAAGATGAGATGAGATGAGATAAGAAACCATTTAATATGATACAAAACAATACAATATGATTATATAAAGACACGATACGATACGATACGATGCGATGCGATAGCTTTCTCGTGTAGGCGTTTTATCTGGTCCGCTTGTAAATGCTGCCGTGAGAACACGAACCAACTCTAGGCAATTATTTAACTCTGAACTAGTCCCTGATTCAGACCAAAGCAAGACAACTCTAGGTCTGAGCAACCGTTAAATTGCCCAGCACTGTTCCTGTATCCAGTTCTCATCATCAGATTAGATAAATATGATGGATACCTCCTAAATTTATGGTGACATGACAACAAGTATGCACAGTTGCCTTAAAAAACCGGGGGTGGGTCAGCTTATCCCACTCTCTACCTCATGAAATTGCTAAGTGTGATAGGTAGTGGGCGGTAAGAGGTACTCACTCTGGGGCTGCAGGGCACCACAGCTGTCAGCGGAGACATGATTCAGTGCCTCTTTTGAGTAAACAACAGGCCCTGCAAAAGAAGGAAAAAATCAGCAGAGCCCAAACCTTCAGTTTCAGCTACTCCCATGTTTTATGTATTTACCTTGGCCTGGGACGACGATGCTGAAGTTATCAATTTTACAACCAATCATGGCGGGAGCGACCATAATGCTTTTACCCTGAGCGTTGTAGCTGCATTGGAATTGACTAACAGAAGCCTGAATACTGGAAACTGACTCTGAATAAAAATTAAAAAGAAAAAAATTAGTTTGTTACAAAAATACAGTGTAGAGAATGATCACTGGAGCAAAATGATTGTTTGAGCTAGCATGTGTCTGGTACTAAGCTAAATGCTAACGTCAGCATGCAAACACATTCACGACAGTTTGGATTTTTCTCAAAGTAGGGGTCGTATGAGGGACTTATCCACGGTCAGTGTGTTACATACAGTCTATGTCAGTCGGCACACTAACAGGAGCTAAGCAACGTACTGCTGTGGGCACGGTTCAGCAACAAAACACATTTCAGCCACCTAAAATAATAAATATCAGTGTAAGTGTACACTGCTTGGCGTATTTTCACCGCTGTACCTTGCTGACAGCGACAGTCATTGGGAAAATGAATCCGTTTTTTTGCTCTCTCCTTAAAGCCAGACTCCACTGAGAAAAACAACGATTTCACATTGCTGAACACAGAAGCTGCTGGTCTACCGCTGCCTCCATCAGTTATTTTCTTTGTGTTATTGTTCGAGTTTTGCCGTTTAATGGGGATAATTTGGATTCACCAAAGTCATCCAATAACACAAACTAACTAACTGATCGAGGCAGCGGTAGTCCAGCAGCTCCTGTGTTCAGGGATGTTAAATCACTGTTTTTGTCAATGGAATTTGGTGGCTTTGAGCGTATATGGTTGTGACGGGCTGTCTGCGTCAAAGTAAAGCAGTGAAAATATTCTTGATATAGTGTACACTTAAAATGATGTTGATTTTTTTAGGTGGCTAAAAATGGTTTTGCTGCTGCCCCTGACCAAAGTAGTAAATTGCTTAGCTTCCATGTGGGCAGTCCAGTTGCCTCTCCAAACTGGGGGTGTCCCAGGTGACAACTACTGTAGGCAATACACTGACTGTGGATACGCACACAGTCCCACTTTGTAAAATCTGAACTATCCCCTTAATATGCTAATTTTTAGCTGCTATAATCTTCCATACATTGTGAAATATTATTATCCACAACACTACATGTAATGTAGTTTAACAGTCAAATCAATGATGAAAGCAGCCTCACCTGAAATGACGTGTCCTCCTCCTTTTTTTCTGTAGTTTTCACTCAAACTCTTCAGAGCAGAGTTAATCTGAGGTTCAGTGTGTGTAACTTGCAGACAATGTGGGCATTTCCAAGAGGTTTTCCACCTCCAGTATTTGTGCACACAGCTCTTACAGAAGCTGTGGCCACACTGCAGCATCACAGGCTCCGTGAAAATGTCATGACAAACTGGACAAGACAGATCCTTAGCGATCCAATCTGCGTCCACCTTTGAGACGACTTTGGCTGCAAATTTAAATAAATAAGTTAGAAATCAGAAGATTTAGAGAAATATGATCATTTAGTCACATGAAAATTATATTTGTTATGCTCTACTAAAACATTAATTCTCTGTCTTCTTCCATGTAAAGTTTAAGAAACAGAGCGTGACACCTCATTAGAAATGGTCACAGCACAATAAAATGAATGTATGTGACAGATAAAACATACGTGTTCTCTACATATTTGTTATCCATAAAAATAAAGCTAGCCCTACTCAGAGATTACCAAGCGTACCAAGACATTTTACCTTGAGTTAGCTTTATTGCAAGGTCATTACGACACATCTTGTAGAGAATGTCCACCGTGGTCTCCACAACACCGTCTGTCCCGTAAGCCTGCACCATTCTGTCCACAGTGTCCACTCTGGAAGCTCTCTCCAGGCGGGACCTCGGTATAACTGGACGTCCCAGTTCGTCACCCAGGTTCAGGTACCACTTAAACATTATCATCTCTTCATGTGTCAGGTCTTCCAGGTGATTCAGGACTTCAATTTTCACAGCCATTTTGAACTTTCAGCAGGTTGACAGGATGTCCAACTATCAATCAAACTTCACCAGAAGCTGTGAACTGACTGTGAAGACAAGAAACAAGAAGTTAGAATTAATTATTGGATCACATTAAATGAGCATCAAAAGCCTCATTGCATACATACGGAGCTGGTTTAATCTGTAGTAGTTAACACAGCTCTATTCCAAACCAAATATGTTTTTTTGGGGTGTAAAAACAATTTGAAAATCACGTTGAGTTAACTGTCAACTTCATTCAAATGTAAGTTTATTTACTGTTTTGAAAAGTATTGTGATTTGTGAAAATTTAGAGTTTCAGGGGTCAGTTTTGCCTTTAAAACACATCTTTACATACTTATCTGACCAGTGACAAAAACATAAAGCATACATAAATCCATCCCGACAACAGATCCGAACATCACTGAGCATTTTTGTTAATGTTCTGTTCAGGACTCGTCATTTCTATCTAGCGTCCAGTAAGTAAATCCGTTACATGGATGAGATTTTCATGGTATGATTAATAATAATAATAATAATAATAATAATAATAATAGCAATAACAATAATAGTAATACATTTTATTTATAGGCACCAGGCAAAGATAAAAATAAATAAATAAACATCAATGATAATGTATGTAAATGTATTATAATAATATGTTTATAAAAAATAATAAATAACAATAACAATAAATGTAATAAATAATAATTCATTCATAATAATAAATAAATGACAGCAGATTAAAAAGGTCAACGAGATAAGGAATAATGTTAAATAAAATAAGTATAATTCATAAATATGTTTTGATATTGTCATGAAAAATTCAAAACAAAATCAAAAACAACAGCTACGTATTCTCTGTCTTTTTTTTTTTTACGTTTTATAAATAAACAGCATGAACATAAAACAAATGTTACCACACATTTAATTAATTAATGTTAACAGCTCATGAAATGTCTTCATGGGTTCAGTATTGTTTTCTTTTTAGAATATAGAATTGAATTAATGTACTGTTTGAGGTCATTTTCAAAAACTAAAATTAAGGTTTATGAATATATGCATGCAATAGAATCAAATAGGGTTGCTATGGTTTGAGATTTTCATAATAATAATAATAATAATAATAATGACAATAACAATAATAATTTAAAATAATACATTTTATTTGTAGGTGCCTTTCACGAAACTCATGGTCACCTTACAGACAAAGATAAAAATAAATAAATAACAACAATAATAAGTGTAATAAATACTAAATTTATTAGAATGCATTTATAGCAATAAGAATAAATAAATAAATAAAAAACAGCAGATGAAAAAGGTCAATAAAACAAGGAATAACGTATGTTTTTTAAAATGTTTTATAAATATGTTTTGATATTGTAATGACTGAACAACAGCTACGCGTTCTCTTCCTGGTTGAAAACAGCTGTTGTCACTACAACAACCACGACGCATTTGGCCAAAAGTCGCCACTTAACATGGTCTCAAGTAAATCCGAAACACCGGAAGCAACACTTTTTTTAATTATTATTTTTTCTATGTTTTATTAATAAATAGCATGAACATAATACAAATGTTACCAGACAATAATGTTAACAGCTCATGAAGTGCCATACACAGGTTCAGTTTTGTTTTTTTTGTTTTTTTTGTAGTTTTCTTATTTTTAGAATATATAATTGACTTAATGTACTGTTTGAGGTCATTTTGAAAAACTAAAATGAGGTTTGTGATTGGAAAATTAAGGTTTGTGAATATATGCATGTAATAGAATCAAATAGGGTTGCTATGGTTTGAGATTTTCACGGAACTACTGCTACTACTACTAATAATAATAACAACAATAGTACATTTTATTTCTAGTCGCCTTTTATGACACTCAAGGTCACCTTACAGGCAAAGATAAAAATAATAATAATAATAATAATACTACATTTAATAAACAATACATTTATAAAAATAATAACAAATGAAAAACAGCTGATTAAAAAGGTCAACGAGGTAAGGAATAACGTAAAATAAAATAAATGTGTTTTATAAATATGTTTTGATATTGTCATGAAAAATTTACAACTACGTATTCTCTTCCTGGTTTAAGACAGCTGACGTCACTACGGCTGCCATGACGCATTTGGCTGAAAGTTGCCGGAGACACCGGAGACACCGGCCATCTAAAGCACAGAAAACTGAACAGATAATGAAAAATATCAACATAACTGAATAAAAAGTTGAACAACATGTGTTTATATGTATTTATAATTATGTATAAATGTGTTGTCTCCTGACTACGTCACCCAACTCGTCGTCTCGGACTTGTTGCGTCGAGTACAGAAACTTAAATGCGATTTCCGGTGTTCACTTCTGTCTATCTGTTTTCAATAAACTAAACTGTTAGCTGGTGCTGATCATATTTAATAAAGACAACTACAGTTCTTTTGGCTGAATACGATATTTTTAAACAAATATTTACCTGTTAGGAGTTGTTCTTACTTCCTTATGTCCGTGTCCTGTCGCTGCTGCTGGACTGTAAACAGTTTCACTTCCGTTGTTCAGCACTCGACTGGCCTCTAGTGGACAGAGCTGTGTACTGCATTACATCGCTCCAACACTTGTGCCAGGCTGATAATGATTATGATAATAACAACATCCTCCTGAGACCCTGCCTTTTCTTTGGTATGCATCCCCTCCCCAACAGTATCTTTATTGATTTTTAATAAACAAAGACATGCACATATGCAGTATGTGTACATATACATCCATAGACACGTAAAAGAAAAAGACACCAGAACAAAATGTCAGTACACTCCACCCCCCACCCCACTGAAAATAAATAAATGATGAAATATAAAATAGAATAAAATAAAATAAAAAAATATATAAATTATTAAAATATACACTGCGTGCCAAATTATTCTGCAAGTTGTATTTTTGTGAATATTTTAAAAACTATGTTAATTTTCAAATTTGTTAAGAAGTCAGATAGTGAATGTGTTTCTTCAAATGTGTGGTTGATATTATGCTTTTCAAAGTACTGTAGGCTGCATTATTAAATAAATTAGTTATTTAATTAGAGCCTGTGTGACAAAAGTATTCCTGACTGAACTTTCGCTAGAGCTTCATGACTCTTTTAGCCAGCAACAGGCCCATCTCTAAAAAAAAAACAGTTTTCTCCTGCTAATGTCATGATTGGGTGAATACAAACCAAGTATAAAAAGCTTTGGGTCTAGTGGTACCTTTTTCCTCTCCGTATTTGCCACATTAATCAGGTATGACAGTGTTGTATTTATTGAGCTTTTCTGGAGTTATGTAGGTTTCCATCGGCCAGTTACACTGCAGTGATTTAAGACGTGTATTACCTGTTTGTGATTGGGCTTGAGTACATGCCCTCTCCCAGTTCTCAATTTCAATGTTTTCATGAAAGTCTTCTCTCCGTGCCCTTTAGTTTCTTTATAGATTATTCTGAGGACTCGCCCACCAAAGGTCATATCCATCAGAGATTATGCCCCTCCTCAAACAGTCCGTCACCATCACCTTTTCTACTGTTGACAAGGGGGGGTAGTTAGCGACTGTTAAAGTTCCTCAATTGCAAGTTGGAATGTATTTTTAATTTCTCCTGGCTATTTGCCATTAGCTGAGGAAATTTGGAATGCCAACCTATATCCTCAGTAACATTTACAGATGTTCAGTCGAGAGTGTACTCACCAGCTCAATCACAGTTTGGTACGGAAACTGTCCCGCTCAGGACAGGAAGGCCCTTCAGCATGTGGTGACAAAAACGGCACAACTCATTTCAGGAGCAGCCTCTCCTTCCATTCAGGGTCATCAGAATCTTGAAAACTCAACATTGTTAGTTAAAACACAATGGGAAGTTGTTTTTTAACTAAATGATGTCCTCATATGGGGGCATTGGGTTTATTTTCAATAGCCACTAGTGTGTGATTAAAATATATAACAGTTCATTTAAATGCCTGAACAGTGTTCATTTTGTACCTCTATGAATTTTCCTTCCTCCAAACTCCAAGCTAGAAATGTTCTTTGACTTGGCAGAGATGGCTGCCATCTTGTTTTTACATGGATTAGTGTATTGTGCTCTTACTGCCACTAGATGGCACAAAATGTGTCCATGAACGAGGACAACAGGTCTGAGTTAAGAAGAATGAAGTATAAGGTCAGGTAAAGCCAAAATGTGATGTCCTTATATGAGAACACAGGGTCTCAGGAGGATATTGGAGTGAAGAAGATCTTAAAAAAAAAAAAAAAAGTGATCAGAATCTCCAAAAAATCATCTTTCTAAGCTAAGAGACATGGGTGGTTTCACCCTGCCAAAGAGACCGGGGGTGGTTGTATTTACTCTTGTGTAAACTTCTCATCATCAGGAGGTTGGAACAACACTCAGCGACGTTTTTTTTTTCTCCCAGTGAGGATTTCAAATGTGTAACTATTCTTTTAAAACGAGCCCAGTCTCACTCCAAAGTCATCATGTTCCGGCGCTTGGGCAGTGACTTTCGGCATTTTACATTGTATAAATCAGCCTAGCTACGAGCAGAGATTTCCTCTGTTAGGCTTTATTGTCTTCACAATTTATTGTTTCTTATCTGTGAAATTAAAGTAAATAAAAGCTTTGTTTCCACTGAGGGAAATGGTTTCAGCTTACAGAAACAGACAGGAGGTCTGCATCGCCGAAACATGTTGTTACGTTTCTGGGGAGGTGCACGTCAGGCTATGGCGTAGAGTACAGTGTAGGCTTTATGTTGACGCAGAGCCTACACCGTAGGTCATATTAGCAGTTGTGTGAGACCCTGAGAGTTCAGAGCCCTGCAACTTAAAAAAACACAAAACACAAGCCAATTCAGAAAACATCCTCCTTAATTTGACAGTGTACAACATTTAGAGGAAAAAAAACACTGCAAAAAGAGAAAACAACTAAAGACAGATCATGATAAACATTATAGCTGCTTAATATCAGCACGTTAGCACTGTGTACAGTGCTTTGAGCTAAATGCTAATGTCAGCATGCAAACATGCTCACAATGCAGAATGCTAATATATATGTTAAGCAAGTACAGTGTTTATCATGTTTAGTATACTAGCTTAGCATGTTAGCATGTTAACATTTGCAAATTAGCACTACTGATACTGTAATAAATTTTAGTTGTTAACAATTAAGAGTAGCTTAGAACTGCCACCATCTTTGTTAACCCTGTCTGATCTGGTGTCAGAGGCAGGAGAACATTCACTCCACACAGACAGGTGTATAGTACAAAAATAGCCTTTATTGAAAATACGATTTCAGACAAATTAAAGGACACCCCCACACATTAAGCCCCTCAAGGGTCAATCACTATAAAACCCAGACAGCCACCCCACATCCCTAAAACACACAGCGCTGCAAGTGAGTTAGGATAAACTTTGCTCACACATCAAGAGAACATCACAGCACACTACTGGTATACAATATCAAAAAGCACAGCAATCAATAAGGACCGCTCCAAACTGTAGGTGGGTCAAAACCATTCCAACCACTAGGGGGAGGCAGAGGGCCAACTGAGTCACTAGCACTGCCTCTGAATGGGCCCCTGGCAGCGTGTCGAATCATTAAAAGCTACCTTAAAACAAATCATAGACGGACTCGGCCAAAAACTCAAGACGACATATAATGTTGAGAATGAATGTTTTTGAACTTATCTTGCCCGGTCTGGCGACATGAGTGACGGCAGACGTTTGCTTGTAGCGGTGTGAGGCAGTGTGTTGCAACAAGATAGCTGAACTAGAACTAGAGCAGACTAGTTGTAATGAAGGTATAAATGGCAAACTGTAACTGAATCTGAAGCAGCTACTTTCTGCAACTATGTCACTGTGAGAGAAACCTTTGACTGACAGATCTGTATAAAGCCTCCACTGCTGTCTTCTCTCCTCCTCTTTCTTTTTACACCCTTACCGTTATTGTCGTCCATTTTAACAAAAGCAAAATATGGGTACAGCTTCTGAGTAAATGTCTCCTTATAGGTCTGTATGGGTGTGTTGTTCTCAGCGTCATGAAACGACACTGTACCGTTTTCATAGTCTAGTTCTACTCTGATCTTGTTGGGTGTCGTCGCCAATGGTAAGGTGTTGCCCTTGATGTCTGTATACCCTCTCTTGCTTTTCATAATAGTACAGATTCCTTTTTGTGGAGTTGACCGCATCTCATCGTCCTCCCTGTCTTTGACCTCCTCTGCAACTCCCAGTATCCAACCGGTTTGATTTCCTACCAGTATTTCCCAGCAGTGTTTCCCTGAGTCAAAGCCTTCCCAGCCCAGAACGTGTGGATAACTTGAGTTGTGTTCTAGGTTTCCAGGACGCTTCTGCCAGGTGTCAGTGACTGTCACTTTGGTCAGATCATCAGACAGAGAGACATGGAGATGCAGTGTTGGGATCCAGAACCACAGGGGCTACAGATTTAACAGAAGTACAAAACAAAAGCAGTTCTGTGGTAAGTTTCCTGACCAGAGGCGAAATATTTATTAGCTTAGAGCTTATGGCTACCCAAACTTACTGTGTTTTACGTTGCTCAACATCATCTCCAAAACTCCGAACTGAAGGTTTTCCACATGTTCGGGCACATCTATCAGTGCTTGTGGAAGTAGCTGTGGATCTGGCAGTGCGTTCTGAGTTCTGGAGCAAATTCAAGACATTAGGGAAATGTGAAGAAGTGAGGTGTGCTAGCCCCAAATGTCTAAATATTTCTGCATTTTAGCACAGAACAACAACTATGGCTTTTGAGCCATATCTCTAGGATCTCTTCAAGATCAGTAAGGACAGCAGAAACGATTATAGTGATCAGTAACCTAACTCTTAATGTACATATAGCCATGTGATGTTTGCTTCAAAGGTAAAAGGTAAAGGTAAAGGTGCTTTATTTAGTCACACATACAGTACAGTACAGTGAAATTTGTTCTCTGCATTTAACCCATCCTAAGTATTAGGAGCAGTGGGCAGCCGCAGTGCAGCGCCCGGGGACCAAATCCAGTTGTTTTGCCAGTGAAGGTCATTGTCACTGACAGGAGAAAGCGCCTAACATACATGTCTTTAATGGTGGGAGGAAACCGGAGCACCAAGTTCTGCTCCACATGCATTAAGTATGTAAAAATACTCTGATATGATTTATATTTTGTTTAACAGCTTTCCAGTTTAAAAACTAGGGGAAAAAACTTGCATAGGTGTGTGACATTTGAAACCTTGGCTGTCTGAGTTCATGTTTTTGAGACTGCCATATATGTCTTGTAGCACACAAAAAACACCATATGGACATGTTACAAGGTTAAAAACTTGATATTCGTTGGAGGGCGTCTAAGAGAGACTTGAAAAAAATTGTAAATCTCACAAAGCAGAGGCTCAGAAACACAAGAGGATGAAGAATACTCACTTTTCCATTTCAGTCTTAAAGTTCTGCAAATAAAACAAGAAATGCATCATCAGTCTTCAGATGACTTTGTATGAATTTGATCTTTCCTGAGTTTTAATAACTACCTTTATGAACGAGTCATCAGCCCCTAAATCTTCCAGGTCTTTAACAGTGTCAGAGAGTGAGAATGTGTCTCTGTTGAGCTCTGTGATCTTCTGCATTATATGAATCTTCTGAGCCTCTTCTTCGTCTAATGCTGCTATTCTGGTTTTCTTTTCTGTCCTGAGAAGCTGACGAAGCTCCTCAAAGTCGGCCCTAATCTTCTGCTCTGTGGTGCTTCTCTGAGCTCTGTGGGTCACATTAAGAACTGCTCAGGCTCTACACTTCTTAATGTGATACAGATTTTCCTGTTCAGATTTAAAGGATACTGCTGACAAACCTGAATGTACTCGATGCATGAATCATAAAACTGTCTGACTCTTTCAAAAGCTTCCCGCTTCTGTCGGATGATCCTGGGAGGAGTCTGAAACTAAAATCATACTTAAATTTGTTAAGAAGAAAAACCTGAAGACCTGATCTGGAAATTGTGGGACTTGACAGGTAAACCTCCCAGAATCCCTCTAGGTAATATAACAAAGCCAAGACTCATAGAGGAAAGAGATTAGAAAAGCCAAAACAGTCATGTACATGCAAAGTGACCTCACTGCTGTGTCCTACTGATAGATCAAACTGACTCCCCCCAGAATGAATTGTGGAGGTGGACGGCTCATTTGACTGCTGTTCCACGTTCTGGGCCTGCTGTGGCTGCAAATGAAATGAACACGTTATTAAGACATACTACAGCTATTATTCAGTCACAGGTTCATCAGTGAGAGTTATAATATTTATCATACACTGAACCTGAAACACTGTAATACTGAAACATGAATTCTCTTTCTTCCTCCAGACGAAGCTCAGAGCAACAGTTACACCTCATTAGAAATGGTCACAATGACACAATAAACTCACAGCACAGTATAATGGAGAAACATCTGTGTTCTCTACATATAGCTGACCCTACATGGCTTATCAAGCATACTAACACATTTTACCTTTGACTAAACTCATTGCAGAGTCATTTTTTTTCATATCATAGAGAATGTCCACTGTAGCCGCTACAGCACCCTCTGCCCTGTAAAACTCCACCATTTTATCCACAGTTTCCTCTCTGGTAATATCCATCTCCGACCTGTGGAGGGCTTTAGATCCCCTCCTGTCGGCCAGATGCCACTTAAATGTCTTCATCTCCTCATCAGTCAGATCATCCAGGTGACGTTTCAGCAAGAGTTTGATTCGTACAGGAGGAGTCATTTTCAACTTTTAGCAAGTTCACAGGATGTCACCAACCATCAGTAGAGGATCTTCTCTGGAGCCGTGAACTGACTGTCAAAGACAATGAACAAGAGGTTTCTTTAAAAAAAAAAAAAAGTATCATGATTTGTTAAAATATTGAGTTTTAGGATTCAGTTTTGCAAAAGTCTATGTGACAAAACATAAAGGTTACAAACATCCACGCCAATGACAGGTCATAATTTCACTGAGCATTTACTGTTAATGGCACAGTGTACAGGAACATCTGCACTGAGTATGGGCTGGAAGTCCCAAGGTCACAATGGAAGACTAAGATCTAAGCTAAGATCCTGTGGGACTTCCAGATCCAGACTGACAAACTGGTGATGGCTAACCAACTGGACATCGTGTCGATGGACAAACAACAGAAGAAGACAGTGGTGATGGATGTAGCAATCGAGAGCGACAGCAACATCAGGAAGACGGAACACGAGAAGCTGAAAGAGGAGCTGGAAAAGATGTGGGGAGTAAAGGCAACAGTGGTGCCAATCGTAACTGGAGCACTCGGGGCTGTGACCCCCAAACTGGGAGAGTGGCTCCAGCTGATTCCAGGTACAACATCTGAGGTGTCTGTCCAGAAGAGTGCAGTCGTAGGAGCAGCTAAGGTACTGCGCAGAATCCTTAAACTCCCAGGCCTCTGGTAGAGGACCCGAGCTTGAGGAAAACCCACCACCACCCCCATGGGGGAGGGTGAGAGGGGGATTGTTAAAAATATATATATAGGTCGTAACGTCACTGAGCATTTACTATTTATGTTCAGCAAACCGCAAACAACTGCTTTCTTTATGGGGTCAATGTGTCTGGTTTTTTTTTTTTCAGTTTTAATTTTGTACATGCTGCAGCTCTGCCTGTTGAACAGATGGTGGAGGCAAAGTCCAGGTTGTGCTGTGCTGGTTTTACACCTGTCTAAAAAATAAAAATACACATGTCTTTATAGTGCCTCTAGTGAATTAGATTATACAGCAGCACAGGTTCACAGTTTTTCAAGTTTGTCTTGAAAATGGCAAATGGTCAGGTCCCCATATGAACGTTGAAACAGGTTTTGTTTTTTGTGGTCCTTCCTCCTTCTGAGGTTTGACTTACACTAAGTCCTTCGTGAGGCTGCGGCTGAATAAAAAGGTTTCGCTTCCTGCAGTATGAAGCACAGAAATTTGAAAAGATTCAACATCAGGAAATGCTTCCTTTCAAGATTTTTATACATTTTTAGTGTGTATATATTTATCATCTATTGTCTATTGTGTGTCTCTTATCTCTTTTTATTCATTATCTTGTGCTTTTGTATTTTATTTTATTTTATTGTATTTTTTACTTGACTGAGATGATCACAAGAATTCTAATGCCCCTGTGCACTTGTACCTGACAAACAAAAGTCTTGACCTTGAACTTCAACTTTAAATTGTGAAAACAAACAGCATAGCTGTACAAACTGCTTACAGACCTCAAAATACTGTGTATATGCTTGCATGTATTTGAATAAATGTAAAAAAGTGTTCTCTCCGAACAAGGACGCAAACTCATCATGTCAGTCTACCGTGGCCTTGAATGCCAAAGGTTGCAATTTCCTATGTTCACTTCTGTCAGTTTACTCTTCATCTACTTGCAGGTGAACTGAACCTGAACACAAATAAAAACAAATGAAATGTGGGCTAAACGAGGCACCATACAAGAAAAGTTACAGTACAAAGGAAAGCAACAGAGCCAGTGACGTGATAACACAATAGGAGATACACAGTAAAGCATCTAAGTCATATAAACTTACATTAGCCAGTGCTGATCATGCTAAATAAAAAAAAAATCTAAATCTTCATTGGCACCATTTGCTGCTCACCTTTGTTATTTGGGTTGAATCCTATATTTGACAAATATTTTGCTATGAGGGCGTGTTGCTCTTACCTTCCTGTGTCTGTGCCACCAATACAATGACACTACAGTAGTTTCACTATCTCTGATCATGTGTCAGTTGCTGTTGTTCAGCACTTGACTGACCTCTAGTGGAGACAGCTGTGCTCCTCGTTAGCTTACTCTCACACTTGTACCAGTCTTGTAATTATTGTGATAACAGCAACATGGAAGTGAAGGTGAGCTGAATGAAGAACTTATATATAGAAGCCGACTATTTAAGACGATGAAGCTGGTTTACCAGTGGAGAAAGCAGGGGCCCCACACCACATGAAGCCCTGCCAAAGTTTAAAGGATTGCTTCCCATTTTTTTCAAGTCTGTTTTAAAACAATACTCCCATGCCCATATGAACATTGAAACTGTTTCTACCTGCTGTAATCGTTCATCAGCATATAGACTAGTTAAAAACTATGTCAATATGAAGAGTTAAGTAATCACATACTGATATACTTTGGGTTCTTATTTTACATTGAATATTACTGACTGTCTGATGTGCATGGACTTGTACCCCAGACATCCCTCTCCCCAGCGACGCTTTCCAGCTCCTCCTGGAGGACCCCAAGGTGTTCCCAGGCCAGATGAGATATGTAATCCCTCCAGTGTGTTCTGGGTCTGCCCCGGGGCCTCCTACCAGTGGGACGTGCCCAGAACACCTCCAGCGGGAGGCGCCCAGGAGGATCCTGATCAGATGCCCGAACCACCTCAACTGACCCCTTTCAGCCCAAAGGAGCAGTGGCTCTACTCCGAGCTCCCTCCAGATGTCCGAGCTCCTTAACCTATCTCTAAGGCTGAGCCCAGACACCCCACAGAGGAAACTCATTTCTGCCGCTTGTATCCGTGATCTCATTCTTTCGGTCACTACCCAAAGCTCATGACCATAGGGGAGGGTTGGGACGTAGATGGACCAGTAAATTGAAAGCTTCGGCTTGCAGCTCATCGCCCGTATCACTGCAGAAGCAAAACCAAACCGCCGATCCGTCTCACGCTCCATTCTACCCTCACTCGTGAACAAGACCCCGAGATACTTGAACTCCCTCGCTTGGGGCAATGACTCTCCCTCAACCTGGAGGGGGCAATCCACTAGTTTCCGAAAGAGAACCATGGCCTCAGGTTTGGAGGTGCTGACTCTCATCCTGACCGCTTCACACTCAGCTGCAAACCCCCCCCACAGTGCGTGCTGGCGGTCACGGTGTGATGAAGCCAGCAGAACCACATCATCTGTGAAAAGCAGACTGGACCCCTTCCTACCCCCCGCTGTGCCTCGAGATCCTGTCCATGAAAATCACAAACAGGACTGGTGACAAGGGACAACCCTGGAAGAGGCCAACACCCACCGAGAACATCTTCGACTTTACGCCAAGTATGTGGACACAGCTCTCACTTTGGTCATACAGGGACGAGGTGGCATGTAGCAGCGAGCCTGGTACTCTGCAGTCCCACAGTACTTCTCCAAGTCTACAAAGCACATGTAGACTGGATGGGCAAACCCCCACGACCCCTCCAGCTGCCAGCTGGAGGGGTCGTGGTTCCTCAACCATAGAACCAATTTTTATTCAGAGGCGAGGGTTCAAGGGATCCATTTGAAAACAGATATGCAGTGGTTGTTTTGCCCACTTTCGTATTTGTTTAGTGTCTCTTTGCAGTTCTCTTCATCTCTCTGTGGTCTTTTTGCATCTCTTTGAGGTCATTTGTGTGTCGCTTTGTTGTCATTTTGTGTCCATTTGTGGCTGTTTGGCGTCTCTTTAAGGAAATTTTGTTTCTGGTTTAGTCATTTGTGTGTCACTTTGTAGTCATTTTGTGCGTCTTTGTAGTAGCTTTACATCTAATTATGGTCTTTTTGTGTCTCTTTGAGGTAATTCTGTGTCTGTTTTAGTCATTTGTGTGTTGCTTTGTCGTCATTCTGTGTCTCCTTGTGGTTGTTTTGTGGTTACTTTGTGTCTCTTTGCAGTTCCTTGCATTTCTCTGTGGTTTTATCGTGTAAGGTAAGGTAATTTTGTGTCCGTTTAAGTCATTTGTGTGTTGCTTTGTAGTCATTTTGTGTGTTCTTGTGGCTGTTTTATGTGTCTTTGTAGGTATTTCGTGTCTCTGTGCAGTTCCTTTTTGTGTCTCTTTGTGGTCATTTTGAGTCTCTTCCTCGTCAGCACGTGTTAACCTGAGTGACATTTTGAAAGTGAAGGCCGGTGGGGTCCCTGACACTTTGGGCCCCTGGGCCTGTGCCTGGTAGGCTCTCTCAGTAATCCATCTATGAGTAGATGCATGCATGACGAGCAGATGTTGAATTTGTAAAAGCGGCCCTGATGTCTGTGACGAGGTGTAGGAGGAGACTCCAAACTTTGAACGACTAAACTCTATAATCGTCAAGAACAGGGGCTGAGTTCATGTCACCTCCAATTTTTGCTGTGATGTTCAAAAACACACCATTATTTATTTATCCTGGCCGAGCTGACCGAGCACGCTGGCGTTTCATCAGCAGCGCCCTGCTTTTCACCCTGCTTTACTGCCACACACACTGACGCCCGGGTGCTGTCCAACGTGTCCATGACCGTCGACAACTGAGCAGTTGGAGGTCAGCAGCTTATTGCTCCGGGGCATCACGACAACATCTATTGAAGGAGGAAAGAGCGTTACTCATTCACAACCCCCCCCCCAGTCAGATTATTTCTCTAAAGCAGTGCAGAATAGGAGTGTCATGACTCAGCTCTCTTGGCCCCTTCCACTCTCTCAGTTGTGATGATGTAACAGATGGCATATTCACCCTCATTAGTCACAACAAAGGAAAAGTCATGCCTAAATGTATCGCAGCTACTGACGCTCTGATTTCACAATTAGTCTATTCTGGATACAGGCAGAGCTTCAGTAAGCCATGGGAATCTGCTGCAAACAGAAATGTGATATTTTGGCTGTGCAGATCAAACCACAGGACTGTTTTAGCTCCAAGAAGGCATGAAATTTAAGTATAAATCCTGCATGGGTGTATGGCTGCAAGCTTCAGCTGCAGAAAGACAAGTGACATGACGCTGGATACATTCTCTCTGCTGCTGTTTCTACTGCACAGTACTACATATGTTCTCTGTCCTGTTTGCAGCCAGATTTACTAAAGAAGTAAAGTAGTGAAACAGCAACACCATGGGCGGATGAAAAGACAGCGGGCCCCATGGGCAGAGATATGTAAAAGGCCCCACCACCTCTCCTACACAGGAGGGAGACACACAGACTTTGTGATGGTTTTGCCTCTTGTTTGTTTGTTTTGCATCTTCATGCATCCTTTTGTGGTTCTGTGCCTCGTTTGTGGTCATTCTGTGTCTCTTTGTAGTTGTTTTTTTTTGTCTCTTTGTAGTTCCTTCGCATCTCTTTGCGGTTGCTTGTGGCTCTTTGAGGTATATTTGTGTCTGTTTGGTCATTTTGTGTCTCTTTGTAGTTATTTTTTGTCTATTTGTAGTTCCTTTGCATCTCTTTTAGTCTTTTAGTATCCCTTTGAGGTAAACTTGTATCTTTTTGCGGTCATTTTTTGTCTCTTTGTACTAGTTTTTTTTTGTCTCTTTGTGGTTTCTTTGCATCTCTTTGTGGTTGTTTGTGTCTCTTTGACACATATCTGTGTCTTTTTGGTCATTTTGTGTCTCTTTGTAGTTGTTTTTTGTCTCTTTGTAGTTGTTTTGCATCTCTTTTAGTCTTGTATCCCTTTGAGGTATACTTGTATCTTTGTATCTTTTTGCGGTCATTCTTTTGTCTGTTTGTAGTTGTTGTTTTTTGTCTCTTTGTAGTTTCTTGGCATCTTTTGTGGTTGTTTGTGTCTCTGTGAGCTATATTTGTGTCTTTTTGGTCATTTTGTGTCTCTTTAAGATATATTTTTGTCTTTTTGTGGGTGTTATGAGTCTCTTTGTAATTCCTTTGCATCTTACGGGGGTCTTTTTGTGTCTCTTTGAGGTCATTTTGTATTTCTTTGAGGCTGGTACACATTATTTGAGTGCCACTTTGCAAGTGACCAGGGGGCCCCCTGACACTTTAGGCCCCCGGTCGTGTGCCCACTACATCCATCCAGTAATCCATCCATGTGCAAGACGTCTCCATTAAAGCACTACTCAACTTCTAAATATGGCAGAAAGAAATGTGTGACTATAATTATCTAGTCATCAGCTTTTCCAGTTAGCATACTCTCTGAGCTTGTACACATGTACATTGCAAGGTGCGAGAACATCAACACCCTCGAACGTGCTGAGTGTGTTTCTCACAGCAGGGTGGCATGGGAACGCTGACTGATGTCAACATACATAACTGCCATCCTCATGTACCGTTTCCACTGCAAAACCACGAGGGAGGTCGACATAAAGGGGCTGGACTTCTTTCTCGTGTCACAGTAAAGTCAGAGTCAGCTGGTGGTCTTGAGTCATCTGAGCAAGAATTGGAGTAACACACACATTAAGTGCACAGTGGAGAATGACTGTATTAATACTACAATATGGAAAATGGCACACAGACTCTCTTTCTTTCCCTCACTGAGTGCCGATTTCAGCTGAAACCATCCTACTTTCTCTTCTCTCGGCCTCCCGTGCTCTCACTCCTCTTCCCTCCTCTGCTCCTCTGTCTCTCATCAAGCGGGCAAGGCGTAGTGTGTGGTTGGTGTGAGATAACAAAGGCTGAGGAGTTCACCATTATATAACTTCTGTGGAGGCTGAGGAGGTGGAGGAAGAGGAGGAGAGGCAGCAGGGTTAGCACGTAGGAAAAGGAGGGCAGGAGAGGGCTAGTAGCCTACGTTGCAGTGCTCATTTGTCTTCCACATAACACACACATACACAAACACACACACACACATGCTGGCCTCCTTTTCCAGCTCTCCATCGCGGATTCAGCAGGCTGCACTTGCAGATATGGCCTCGTGATATTTGAACTTTTTCAGCTTTGTGTTCCCACGCTGACAACCACACATAAAGATTTTCAAGTGAAATCACCATTTTGCTCTCTTTTCTCTCTGACAGCGTCTATGTGCTGTTTCGCTGTCCCACCTCTGAGCTAGAGTGCTGAGCAGGCAGCCACACACACACACACACACACATACAATCACACACAGGGCCTCTAACTCTCAAGCTCTATGGCTCCCTCCAGCCCCACCCGCCTGTCCTCTGATGGCCTCCCACTCATGCCACATTAAACATTTAGTGAGGCACTCTGGATCTGTGTGACACCATCTTTTAGCACCGCCAAGCTAACAGCCCTCACACTGTGGAAAAACATAGGTGCATGCTCGTCGGCGGAAACCCGATACAGCAGTCACACTATTCCCTCTATCTCCGTTCCCATCGCTGTCTCTCTTATGCATGTACACGAGCGCAAAGGCAAAATCAGTGGTTCAGAGAGGCCTACTGTGTAGAGAGCAAGACCTGCATTAATCAATATTGATCCCTGGAGTGTGTGTCTGTATGTGCATGTACTTATGCAATGTGTGTGTGTGTGTCATAGTTTGCCTCTCTGCTGCAGTGAGGTGTGACCCAGGCTTGGGTGTATCCCAACCAGTGCAGTAAAATGCTGCTGTGATGTTCCCTGCAATATTTTTGAAGATATGAGAGGAGACAGGGGCTGCATGTCAAAGCTGTTTTTTGCTTTTAAAGCCACTCATGTGCATCGGATTGTGTGTGTGCATGTGTGCCTTTTAAAAATATGTCTTCCATTTGTGATTTGCAGTCCCACAAATGCATTCAGACTAAAGGAGAGTAAGAATTAAGCACCATCTCCCCACATTTTCAGTGACTTCATTGAACTGGAGGCCTTAGTCTCATGCTGCACGAGCCTATTCTCGCGAGGATTCCTTCCCTTTACACACATACATACACACACTCATCATCATCACTCCTCCTCCTCCTCCTCCTCCTCTCCCCAGCCCCTCCCTTTCCGTCTCTGCTTGCCTCTATCCTCTTCAGCCTTGCCTGCCTGTCAGAAAGGTACTCCAGTGTTGGAGGCTAGGCTACCCTCCTCCCGGACCCCGTACGAGAGCCAGCCGCCGTCGTACCCCAAGGCTCGGGCTCCCCAACTCACGGCTCCAGCCATGGCAACCACCGCTACTTCCACCCGGTTTACCGACGAGTACCAGCTGTACGAGGAGCTCGGGAAGTAAGCAGCAGTCGTTAACGTTACAGTGTGCATCGTGTTTGTCTTGTCGTTTTTGTCCCCCACCCCCGCAACCTCGCCTCACATTATTTCTGGTTAGCCAGCTAGCGGGCGATAGCTAGCCACAAGAGCTCGCACACTAGCCACGTAAGGTGCCTCGATAATTTGCCCGTGTGCGCTAACTGGCGGCTGTTATTGTCGTGGTGCAGTCAGGCTAAATAACCGTTGCTAGCGGCTAGCTAGCTGCTCCCGCAGTAACGGGGAACAGCGCACTAACGTTCAGTCACTAGCCAAAAAAGCTACCATGCTGATATTGATGAACTAGCCGAGCTAGCCCACTAGCGTTGCGTCTTTTAGTCGCTAATGGTGATGAATACACGGCACGGAGGTTGGCGCATTGACAGCTGTTAGCCCTTCCGTGTTTGCTAGCCGGTATTTTCTGGTCTGCTGGAGCCGTCAGCGGGGCCCCGAGAGACGCCGGAGACGCAGCCCTGTGACATTTCACCGGCCCACGGGTCTGACAGCTCCGTGCTGGCTCGATAGACCAGAGGCTGTGGTCGCTAGCTAACTAGGCCGACCACTGTTTTTTTTTCTCTTCTCCCGAGCAGCTGCAGATGATTTGTGTAACCGTGTTGAGTAACGTTAACATTACGTACCCCCGGATCACTTTAATGAGGAAGTTATTCGGCCCAGGCTGCGTTATGTTTGCACTGTAATGCCCACACGCTCCGCTCACCAGCTGGCCCGCTCATCGTGGTATCAATAAACGTATTGTGGCTGTAAACGGAGGTAATCGTGGAGCACGGGTTGGTTGCACAGCAATTTGGCGTTTACTGTGTAAGAGGCAGTGACGTGTTTTCTCGGTAGCGTTATTCTGATGACGGCAAGAAAAACCGGGCCACTGCCTCCTCTGTTTCATCATCACCATCATCACCATCAGCAGCAGCAGCAGCAGCATCTGTTGTTCTTGGCCAGGGAAGCCTGTTTTTTTCTTCATGTTGTACCCAAACCAGCAGCAGCAGGGCGACACTGGCCCTATAAAGATACACCGGCCTTAATTTCCAGCTGCCATTTCCACTCTCCTGCTGATAATTGACAGTAATCGATGGCACTGATTGCACAGCCACTGCACTCAAACACATACACACCTATACATCCTGCACAGTGGATGCACTGCTCCCTGATTCTCCTGCAGACTGACCACTTACCTCGGCTTATGTTTCTGCACCCTCTTTGTTAATGCATTTTGCTCCGTCATAGGTTATTAGCGTCAAGGCACTGACTTGTACTTCTGTCACCTCTCATTTACTGGTAAATAATTGAAACTAAGAGCGGAGCAGTGGGAGCGGAGTGCAGCAGAAAGTAGCAACCCTCCATATATCATCCAGAGCAGCACAAGAAAACTGCATAGGGCCCGAAACTGCAGGTAGTGCCGTCTGTGATGTCGGCATTATGGAAATCATGCATAATTACTTGTGATGCTCAAAAGTGAACGATCACTACAGCAGCCAGCAGGTGAAAAATATGGAGCATTCATCTAGGTCAATATGAAACTCCTCAGAGTAGGAGTTGTTTTATTGTGTGTTATGCACTTCCTTTTATGCTTGAGCAGATTTATAACTGAACGTTGTTACCTTGTGAATGTATTAAATATTGCCCATTGTTGTGTGAGATGCAGCCCATTCTTTGTGCTGGCTGTTGCAAATTGAATTTCCTCCGGGGCTCTAGGTTGCATTGTATTGTGCGCCTATCAAAGATTAGCAAAAGTACTTGGCCATTCATTTATAATCCAAGACCTGAGCTGATATCAGCACTCACGCTTGAGAAGCCTGTTATATTGATGCTTGTTTTCTCGATTGTTGCCCACCTTTTTAGGTTGTACACACCGAAGCTGTGATAGTAATGACTGTAAACTCAGTGTGTGTTTGTGTTTGTGTGTGTGTGTGTGTGTGTGTGTGTGAGAGATAGACCAAAGTTGTTGGCATACACACAAAACACAAACCACTGCCACACGAGTGGATGCAGTTTCAAATGTCACACTTTGTGTATGTGTGAGAGAGAGCATGTGAAATGGAACTGATTTTTCGTTGTTTATGCTCTTTCTTCTTAGGGGAGCTTTTTCAGTGGTGCGTAGGTGTGTAAAGAAGTCATCAGGACAGGAATATGCTGCAAAAATCATCAACACTAAGAAGCTATCTGCAAGAGGTACGGTAACACCATGCACACTCACACAGACTGATACTGACATGCTCGTGGTGTATATTGTGAAGTACAGCTCTGTGATGTAGATATCATTTTAATAATGTGATAGTTATAATTATTGGCACACAGTTAAGTTTCTGGACATTATGTTGAGAAACAATTAAAGGTCTAGTGTGTAGGATTTCATGGCATCGAGCAGTGAGGTTGCAGATGTGAACTTCTCCGTGTGCCAAGTGCAAATTTTCTTTTCCCAAGAGGGCATGCTCACACTTAAACAAAATTAGCATTGGTGTTTAATGGGCTCCCGTTTACTTCCATTCAGCGTGAGCGAAGGGGCGAATAAAATATTTGCCTCAGGTGGCAAATGTGTGGAGGAGACAGTAGCCCTTCTATATGCCGCCTTTGAGTTTCTTCACAGAACCAAACAACAGCGACCGCATCATCTCGCTCCAGTGTGAGATTTTAAACAGCATGGCGGCATCTTGGAAGCGAAAGAGGCAAGCTGAGTGCGACATAACAACAGTGTCAGCCTCTAGTGCGGCATATAACATATGCGTTGGCAGCACTTTATAAACAATAACACTGGCATTAACATGGCAACAACAGTCATTTACTGTATCTGTTACATGGCGGCTGATGTCGCACTTTGCTAGGAAGGAAGGACCTTTTTTTCACAGCGAACATTTTCAGCCGCTGTTCTTCTTTGTATTAGCCACAAGCTGCTACCAGATACTTTATAAATCTCCTATAGTGTGTCGCACATGTAACGCATCACCAAAACATCTCTGGTGCCCATGAAAGCATCCTGCCAGCTGTCCCTTTTACACAGACATTTTGGTGCTGTTACTGCCTCCGATGTCGACTTAAAGGCGAGACAACTCTACCCTACCTATATGCGATTGTACTTTTTATATAGAACGGAGAGATGGCATCAACTGCATCAAATTCCTGCCTTAAAGAGGCGGCGTAAAAGCAGCTAGTGATTGCATGTTGCCCTGTTTAACCAGCTGTATGGTAATGGCTATGGAAACTACAAACTGCCTGACATGACAGATGCTGCTCGGCTGATTCAGGAAACAGGCGAGGAACATAAGCAAAAGCAAGATGTACCAATAACCAATAACATCATATTTCATGGCATTTAGTAGCAAACTAGCTTTCTGTGTCCGTCACGCCAGGCACTGCCCACATTCAGCACAAACACCGCCTCAGCTGGTGATAGTCACTCGCCTGAATTCACTCATGTGTGGCCGTGCCTGGGAGGCGAAGGCATGACCTGCCTCGCTCACCCTCTGATTGGCTTGTACTTGTTGCCGTTGTTGGTGCAGTGAGGAGTGTGGTGGAGTGAGATTGGTTTGGGACAGGGTAAGAATGTAAGGATGAGCCAGTCAGAGGCAGAGTAAGGGTCATGCCGTCACCATCCAAAACCATGCACCATGCAGAAACACTATCTAGAGCCAGTGTTTGGTTTGTCTGTAATGGGCAACTGTAGAAACAACATGGCAGACTCTGTAGGAGAGGACCTGCTCTGTATGTAGATGGAAACAGCTTATTTTAAGGTAATGAAAACGCAAGAATTAAACGAATGAATATTAGACACCTTTCTGCCAATAGATGCATCTAAATCCTACTCACTGGACCTTCAACCTCTGTTTGTGGCTAATCCAGTGAACTAAACACTCGGCAAATCAAAGCACTTCATCCTATTGATGCCAAAATCCTGTAAATTCAATATTGCATTAAAGTTGTTCAGCTCAGTCATTTGCAACTTTGCCTGCTATGGCTTACCAGAGATATTGAAGGTATTACTAATCTCTACCGGTTCACGTCTTTTGTCTCACTAAACATATATTGTCATATCGCCCAGCCTTATTGGAAAGTATGCCCATAAACCATGAGTCCCATAATTCCAATGGCAGCGGAAATCTTTTATTCAATCATTGTGTCTGTGGGGAGTTCTTATCTGCAACCTCTTGATGGTTTAATGACCCTCTTTATAAACACCGTATTGAATAACTCTCAATCGCTCCTCTGTGGTGTCATTAGACAACCGCTGTACGATGAATTGATCCAAATTTCTGAGATGCTCTGCGTGGAAAGGGCACGCTGACGGGACTGAAATAAAACAATAAGACCTGGCAGGACATGACAGATGTTTCTCATCTGATATGTTGTTAATTGTGTGTGTGTGTGTGTGTGTGTGTGTGTGTGTGTGTGTGTGTGTGTGTGTGATCACGTAGCTCCACTCCTTGAATTTTATTTGTTGTGTCGGTTGTGCGTTCCTGCAATAGATCCACACCCACGTGCACATGCCTGCCGTGGCGTGGCGTGTCGTAACAATGACGTGAGCCCATGTCAGTGTGTCAGAACCTCCCCTGGCTTCAGCCTGAGATACTTAATTGCTTTCTCCTTTTTGTATCTTGACAAATTAGGCCCGCGCTCCTCCCTGACATTCACGCACACCTGGCTTCCTTTTTCTTCTTCCCTGCGCTCTCTCTCATTACCTCCGTGCCTATCTCTTTCTCTGCTAGCCTCTCTCACTCATTGCCTTTCTCTTGTCTTTCTGCAAAGGGGGATTGGTTTGTATTGAGGCTAATCCACTTATGCTAAATGTATCTCATCAACCACTAAGACCCCACGGATTCCATAGGCGCCTCCCTGTTTGCCCTGTTGTTGTCTGTGTCTGATGGCATTTGTGTGTACGTGTGTGTGTGTGTATATGTATGTGTGTGTGTGTGTGTGTGTGTGTGGAGGAGACAGAGAGAGCAGGGAGTAACACTAATAGAGCATGTCTGTATTGTGAGGCATCTGTGAGTGTGTTGTAATACCCTTATTGTTCTATCCCTGCCGTCAAGTGTCCACACAGGGCAGCTCCTGGTATTAATGTCCCACGAAGGAAAAGTAAGGGCTCAGCAGAAAACTGTTGGCTCTTCGCAGAGGCAGGCAGCACAATGTAGGCCTGTGTATGTGTACGTGTTTGCCAGGGGAGAAGAAAGCTGGCCAGGACAGGAGGAGGAGGAGGAGGAGGAGGAGGAGGAGGAAGAGGAGGAGGAGATTTTTAACAATATAGTCTTGCAAGGCGATCTATGACACTCCACACCAGGGAGGCAAGGTGAAAGGACGCGGAGAGTGAGACGCGATAGAATGAGCGAAGGAGGGAACAGGAGGATTTTTTGTGCTAAGAGAAGAATTGCGGTAGGCCGCCTGGCTGACGCAACATGCACCTACACGCACACAAAACACAGCGTCCACACACTCAGGCAGCCAGTGCGTGAGCAGGCAGCTTGCCTGGTAGGATTTGGGTGGGTTTTTTTTAGCCCGATGGGGCGAGTGTGACCTCACGCGTGGCCTGGTGGGTAAGTCTCTCAAAGCTCTGGTAAACACTGCAGTAATCTGAGGAGGGGGGGAGGGGTAGAAGGGAGGCAGGGAGGGAAAGGAAGGAAGGAAGGAAGGAAGGGAGGAAGGAAACAAAAGGAGGAAGGAAGTGAGGGAGGATGGGATGTCAGAGATGGATGTAGGCTGTTGGCTGTGGGATAGTCCAGCCTACGAGCAGTTGGGGGTGGATGCGAGTGGGCAGCAGGGTACACAGTATGCACACGCTCACAAGAAAATACACCTGATTCCAACCACAGAGAATCAATGGTTTTTAACACTATCTCGTCTGTAGTGGTTTCAGTTCCCAAATGAATGAGTAGAATTAAATAAAATGACCCTGTAATTTCACAAAAAGTTTCGTGACTCATTTAAGTCAAAGAACAAAATGAGACTGAAGGGGGGGAAGCTATATTAGATATAAATTATATACATTGGAGTAACATATTTCAAGAAAAATATCATTAAGTAAAAACAACAAAAGGGGAAATGTATTAGAAATTCAATAAATCATGAGTTCAACATGGCCGAGCACAAAGTGTCACAATGGTGTGATGCAAGTTTCGTTGCGCAGGATGATAGCTCTGTTTCATTTTGTCGTTGATGAGCGAATTGACTGAAAAGTGGATGACTGCTGTATTGTCTGCTGCAACACTGTGTGTGTATGTGTGTGAGAGACAGACTCTCCACTTTAATGCGCTGCCCTAATACCTTTTCTCCTCGACATTTTTTAGTGTCTTGGGGCTGCGTGATCGGCCCAGTAAAAAGGAATACACTTGCAACTTCACTGTTATTATTTATTGCTCAACAATGTCCCAAATATCCACCTCAGTCCAGTTGGTTTCTTGCTCACCCTCTGTCATAATCTTATATTTATCTAGCTACATTTATGAAATATGGTGACTGACATGTGGCCACAAGAACAGTGATGGGCATAGATGAGATTGACAGTGCCATACAGGTTTTCGTAAGTCGACTACAAGAAACAATGGCTCTTAAATAGGGTTGTCACTTCCAGTTAATTTTGCCTTTGCTAGCCCAACACCCATCAACTGGTAACTAACCAGTTGATTTTTTAAGGGGAAAAAGACATGAAATGATGTCAAATTTAAGAGGCCTTTCCTTTTAGTCCGTTGCTGCATTGACCTAATCAGCTTTAGCACCGCAATTCAAAGCACTGTCCATTTAGAGGTGGTGAAATTTAATGTTGTTTCCTGTTATTTTATTTTCTGTCAGCAAAGCCAATGCCCACTGCCCACCCTCTTGTCTTCACTGGTTAGCTACACCAATCAGCCAAAACATTAAAACCACTGACAGGTGAAGTGAATAATATTGATCATCCTGTTACAGTGCAGTGTTCTGCTGTGGAAACCTTTGGTCCTGACATTCATGTGGATGCTACTTGACGCGCTCCACCCACCGGAATACTGTTGCAGACCAAGTAAACCCCCTCATGGCGACGGCACTTGTCAATGGCATTGACCCCCCCAGCAGGACAATGCACCATGCCACAGCACAAAAACTGCTCAGGAATGACCCAAGGAACATGACAAAGAGCTCAAGGTGTCGACTTGACCTCCAAATACCCCAGATCCTGATCTGATCGAACATCTGAGGGAAGTGCTGGTGCTCCACGGTAGAGTCTCCTTGTACTGGACATGGCTCTGACCTGTCCAGGCATAGACATGGGACCTCTGGAGGGTGTCCTTTGGTGTCTGGCACCAGGGCATTAGCTTCAGATCTTTTGAGTCCTGTGGGTTGTGAGGGTACTGGCATGTCCGACAGATGTTTGATCAAATTGGGATCCAGGAAATTTGGAGGCCAGGTTGACACCTTGAGCTCTTTGTCACATTCCTGGGGTCATTCTGGAGCAGTTTTTGTGGTGTGGCATGGTGCATTGTCCTGCTGGGGGCCAATGTTACTGGGTAGTGCCGCTGCCATAAGTAGGGGTACCTGGTCTGCACTGGTGTTCAGGTGGGTGGAGCGTGTCAGAACCCAAGGTTTCCCAACATGTTACAAGACGATCAATGTTATTCGCTTCACCTCTCAGTGGTTTTAATGTTTTGGCTGATCAGTGTATGTTAGCCGTGGCTGCTCTGCTCTGTGCATCACCCAGTTCAGGTGGAAGTGAGCAAGTGGTGCCACTTATTTAGCAATCACAGCTGGTAGCACAGTCCCAATGATGACACGGCATCGCTGCTGAAACATGATATCCGCTCTCCAGGCTCCTCCCATATCACCCTAGTGAGTAAGCGGCTTTGTTTTAAGCTACAAGACCCAGTTAGCATTGTTAACTATCACTAGCTGTGCTGACACTGCTAACGTTGCTAGCAGAGCTAACAGTGATAACATAGTTAATTATGCTTAAGGGGGTTTGTGGCTCACAATTGAGCCGCTTACTTACTAAAGCAACCTGGTGGAAGACCAGAGGGTGGGCACAGTGTTTCCACAGCAACACTGTTGGGTCTAGACGGCGTTCAGGCAGTACTTGCCAGATGAGTGGCGCCACTAGCTAGCACAATAGCTAGCTGGTGCACATTGCAGTAAACTGAAGAGCAGCACGATTAACGTATAGAGTGACATGCGTAACTGGTGCAAATATTCTTAGTCACTAAGTAACCGTCTCTACTCTTAAAGGTATACTTCGCAGGAACTGTTGGCTAGTGTTTGTAAACTGTATCGCCAGTGAAAGTGAAAGCCAACCCCAGATTCACTGTATTTGCATTTTTTCTGCACTGTGTCAGCAATTTTCTCTTTGATACGTGCTGCTTAAGGTCGGGCAGCAGGGCACTACCTTTTTATAAAATCTTAACCTTACCTGCGCACTGTGCACAGGAATGTTCTGAACACAGCAATAAAATAAGGAAATACAGGCAGAGGGCAAAGTGTGCACCGTACACATAATCACATAGATGGTTATTAACTTATAAGAATACACAGGTGATTTTTTTTTTTTTTTTTAACCCATCACATCATATACTGTGTGTAAAAACTGCTTAAAATTCGCTGGCATGTGTTTGCTTGGATTTGAAGTTCAACAGAATTCTCTCACCACTCCTTATTCATGACGAAATGTAGTGTCACACACTACAGAGCCATTAGGCCTCGCCCTCTACAAGGGTTGGGTGATATGATGGTATATACCATGTGACGGTATAAATGTGTCCACCAGTAGAGATCAGACAGTAGGCAAGTGGATGAGAGCAGGCGGGTGCAGCAGGAGCCAGGGACAAAAATCTGCGGTGAAGTCAGACACAAAACTAAGTGGCATGCATTGTGCGGTGATAGCAGGTGATTGAATCTGTGCAGGTGTGGCTCATCTCGAACGAGCCTGGTGCTGTTTCTTCTGAGGGAGCTATTTAGGGCAGGATTTGTCGCAAATCAGGGCTGGATTCTGGTGATCTGGTGAATCCAGCTGCCCTGCATAGTGACACGATTTGAAACTGTTAATAACTGTAGGTAATGTGCGACAAACCTGTCAATAACCGTAAGGCAACATTATCCGTGTGATGCTAACAGTTAGCCCTGTCACTGTGTGTGTGTGTGTGTGTGCAGGTGGACTGTGGGGTGTCCTGCAGTCTTATGATTAACAGAGGGGGAGAATCAAGGAGCAGCTGAGGAAATCAATATGCTGTAAAATCAGAGTTAACCCATTTTAAATTAAAAAAAGGAAAATGTAAATTTGGCAGGTTAGTGTTGATATAGTGGCAGGTTGTTACTAGGGATGTTCCTGGCGGCTAATTTCCCTGTGTCAAAATTTATCACAATTTATTGTTAAGTATTTGAAACACTGTCCCGAAAAATATTGTGTGCATTAAGAGCCCTTTGAAGCCTTTAATCACAATCTTCAAAAACCACGTCGGATTTTAAATGCCGCTCATTTGTTAACTCACTTAAAGTTAACAAATAATATAACATCTCAAAAAAAGATTCATTGTTGCTGAATTCATTTTGTAGATCAAAGTACTGCCAAACTGCGCTGGTTTTGCGAGAGGACATCTCTCTTATTTCCCACCGTGCTGTTTTAAAACTCCAGTCTACTCGAGTATTACCGCGGGAAGGGGGACTGCTGTCTGACGCCTCTGTAGCCCCCACTTGTGGCGGGTGGCTGCATGACAGTTAAACCGCCTTGTACGTGAATAAAACACGACTAATATTTCTGGTGCCAACTAGGGAGGGGGCAGACGTTAAATTGTTTAATTATAGTCCAATATAAAGGAAGAAAATAATCAAACGTGATGAAGTATGTTATGATTATTTTAAACCATTTTTGAATGGATAAAAATAAAAACTACTCTATTGTGATATATACCGATTCTTGATATAAAATTATATACACCGTGATAGGAGATTTTGGCCCTACCTTCTCCTCAGTTGTGTTTGCGCAATATGCTGTGAGATGTAGCAGATGTTGAAGGTGTGGTTACCCTTTAAATCAGCACATTTCTTTAATCCTTGCGAAAAACTTTCAGTGACCTGCTCCTAGCAACCGCCACCACGGCCTCTGTGTCAGACAGAAAATTGGCCAACGTGAACACAGAGCCAGGCTGAATAATGAAGTTAAACAAAATTCTGTCTGATTATCAGTCAGTGTGCTTCCTGCCATTGATTCTGCGTTTTTGATGCGTAGTGGTTACCATGGCAACCATAACGGCAGGCTCTTGTGCATTGTGAAGAGGCAGATAAAATATCAACGTAATTTAGGGATGCTTTTTGCCATGTTAATGATCTTACAGCCAGATAGGTGGGTTACATTACAAATATTTTGGGTGGCACTTTGGATAAAAGTATGAGAATGCAATTTTCTTAGGATGGTTATTATCATGATGTGGCTTAAATACTGTCTTAAGTTGGTCTTAAAGTAATATTTCGGTGATAGCTTCAGAAGGGTACTAGACTTTTAGCTGAGTGAAACAGAAAACAAACACCTGCTCATTTGTTGTCACTGTAATTATGGATATTGGGTATGGGAAATATTAGGGATGCACCAATACTCAGTATTCATATCACTCAGATTTTTTAAAATGCATCGGATATTGGACAAAAAAACAGATACAGACCATATGCAAGTATTGACAAATACACCAGTCTGCCAAAACATTAAAACCACTGGCTGGTGTAGTGAATAACATCGACCATTTTGTTACAGTGCAGTGTTCTTCTGAGGAACCTCTGGTCCTGCCATTCATGTGGATGCCACTTGACACACACCACCCTCTCAAACACCATTACAGACCAAGTACACCCCCCTATTGGCAATGGTATTCCTCAATGGCAGTACACCCCCCAGCAGGACAGTCCACCATGCCACACCACAGAAACTACTCAGGAATGGCCTGGGGGACGGGACAAAGAGCTCAAGGCGTCAACCTGGCCTCCAAATTCCTTAGATCCCAATCTGATCGAACATCCATTGGGCATGCCGGTGCCTTACCTCACAACCCACAGGAATCAAAGGATCTGTCAACAATGTCTTGGTGCCAGACAACACAGGACACCCCCAGAGGTCCTGTGTCCATGCCTCGACTGGTCAGAGGCTCCAACGTAGATCGGACTCAGCCCTGGCCTGTTGAGGCCTGGACAAAGGACCTCTGAGATACTGGTTTGTCCCACAGATGCTCGATCAGATTGGGATCTGAGGAATTTGAAAGCTAGATCAATGCCTTGAGCTCCTTGTCACGTTCCTTGGACCATTTCTGGGCAGTGTCTGCAGTGTGGTATGATGCACTGCCTCGCTGGGGGGCTACTGCCATCAGAGTACTGTTGCAATCAGTGGGGGCACTTGGACTATAACAACATTTAGATGGGTGGAGTGTGTAAATGGGGAATCCACATGAATGCCACGACCAAAGGTGTCCCAGCAGAACATTGCATAGTAATGAAATGATCAATGTTGTTCACTATGGCATGTTAATATTAGTATAGCCACACTCAGTGTTGTTAACTGTCATTAAGAAAGGTGGCGACTTGTCACCTGATAACAACCATAGCCACATTACCAAAGGGGCCGGGGATTGTACCTCTGTGCTTTTTGGGCACCACCCAAACCATGTTTGTAGCCTGGGCAGATTCTTAGTCTTGCTTACTTACTCTTTGGCTAGATATTCTCTGAAATTTTATTTTGGCTCAGTTCACTTATAGCATCTTTGTGTTTGGACTAAATGAGCCACTCATGTATTGAGAAATTTGGCTTTTTGTATTAAATAGAAATAAAAGGTTTTGCTATATTCCTCAAATAGGAGTCATCAAAAAAATATCGTTTGGTACTTGTATTGAAACCAGAGTAACATATGTAAGAACACCACCATAGCAGGTGCGTGAGTGCAGCTACCTCATTACAAAACAGCATAAACAGGTTTGTTTAATGGCTATCTTAGGCAAAGGGCATATGAGTAGTTTCTCACAACAGCTTAGTAGCTATTAAAGGAATAGCTCAGATTTTCTTGGTTTTTTTTTTTGTTTGTTTGTGTGTTTTTTTAAAATTGGGATTGTGTGAGGTACTTATCCACAGTTAGTGTCATCTACAGTAGATGGGGTCAGCTCATCCTCAGCTTGGAGAAGCAGCCAGGAGTACCGCCACAGAAACTAAGCAACATACTGCTGTGGACATGTTGGACAAGGGCAGCAGGAAAATGTATTTTAGCCACCTAAAAAAATCAATATCAGTTTAAGTGTATGCCATGTTTACAATATTTTCATGGCTTTAACTTGCAATCAGACAGCCCTTTTTTAAAAAATGGAACTGAAGTCAGTATTTATGCTCTTATCAAAGCCACCTGACCCCTTTGACAAAAACAGTATTTTTACCTCACGAAACACGGGAATGTCTGTCTACAACTGCCTTGGTTGTTTGTTTTTGTGTGACGTTGGTGTTGTAAAGGGTTGGGTCAGGTTCACCAAAGACGCAATAACACTAACTAACTTATCGAGGCAGCAGTAGACCAGCAGCTCTTGTGTTTTGCGATGGAATTACTGTTTTTGACAAAGTAGATTTCTGGCTTTGAAGAGAGAATAGATAACAGCTTCATCTCCCCAGTGGAAAGGGCTGCAAGGTAAAGGGTTGACGGCAAGGTAAAGCGGAGAAAATATTCTAATAGTTGTGTACACTTAAACCGACATCAACTTTTTTGAGGTGGCTGAAAGACGTTATGCTGCTGCCCTTGTCCACAGCAGTACATTGCTTAGCCTCTGTGTCAGTACACCTGCCTGCTTGTCCAAACTGGGGTTGTGCCTACCACCATCTACTGTAGGCAACACACAAGACAAGTACCGCATACAACCCCACTTAAAAAAAAGTATTAAGGCCTTTGCACACTGAGGCCGTAAAAAATCGTTATGCACAGAAACCTTGCGCTCTGATTTCAGTGCATTTTATTGTTCTATTTGTTGTGAAAATTCGCAATACGTGATAAAATGAAATGACACATTTCCTCCTTTGCCTCTCTCCACTGGAGTTACCGACCTAACTGTCACCACTCCCTCCCTGTCTTTCATTTGGCGCCGCAGCTGCGTTAATGGGCGGAGCTGTCCTCCACATTCTGTGCGGTCCACATCCTCCTCCTCTTCGTCATCATCCACGTGAACATGACTGTCTGACCTGTTGAATGTGAGCTATCGGAGTTATGAAATGATCCTGTGCCCCCTGTTCCATTTTCTGCACTGAATCTTAGCCCGACGTTTCTGAAGTCTTTTTACGAATGCGAAAAATGAAAATCAAACCTGTCCGGAAAATTTTAATGACGGATGATAGTTTCGGACTCAGTGTGCGAACCTGATGTTAAACTTCATCCTAAAACACCTGTTCTCGCCTCCAAAGCACTGTCACATTGTCAGTATTGAGGTACGCTGTCACACATGAAGCGGTGTTTGATTTTGTCAGTGTTTCCGAGTCGTTACAGTTTGGATGTAAACTCGCCTGAAACAGACTGAACTAGATCCTCGAGCCTTCAATCAGACTGTGGCAGAAAAAGGGGCGTGTGTGTTTTTGAGCATGTGCTCGTGTGTGTGTTGGTGGACATGTGTTGGTGTGTGTCAGGCCCTCTCCATCCTCCTCAGCTGATGTAAGATGGCTGTGGGCCCGCCCCATGGCAAAGCAGATGGCCAATTAGAGAGCAGCAGGAAGTGCCAGTAATTAGCCTCCAGCCCTCTCTTTCCTGTCTTCTTCTACCACACACTCTCGCACCAACAAATAAGGAGATTGAATGAATTAGTGAGTGCTGCAGTGACACTGCACCAGGGTAGACAGCTATACACAAACACACACACTCTCTCTCACACACACACACACACACACACACACACACACACACACACACACACACACACACACACACTCACACACACAGGGGAGCTGTGATCCTCTTCTAGCAAATGGACGTTCCATGTAATCCTCCCTCCTTCTCTCTGTCTGTCTCTCCAGCCTGCGTCACTGGTGTAATTAGAAGGAGGTTCAGGTCTCTCCCTTATTCACCCGCTTTCTCTCAGATGAGGGAAATCTATACCTGCAGGGAGACGGCAGGGAGGTTAGAGGAAGGTAGATGTGGAGAGTGTAGCACCGTGTTAGAGAGCTCCAACACTGCAGCGTGAAAACTAATCCAAGTCAGCAACAAGTTATGCCGGCCTTACGCTAAAGGACTTGTCATGCGGTTTCACTGTCGCAGGCATATTTCAAATGTCTGAATAAATCACCAGAGTTTTACCTCAGTTGGTGCGGGCTGCCTTGATCTCGATTGTTTTGTGTAAGGGTCTTTTTCTCGTCTTGATGTTCAGATAGAATTAAACATGTTTAATATTATTGTAAGTTTTTAGTTTGGCTCATGGAAATACTGAAGTACATTGATGTAAACATTGTCAGCAACCAATAGCTGTGCTCTCTCCAGCGCCAAACAGTATGCTGCAAACCAGGTAGACAGTAAATATGGACAGGACTTCAGGGAAGCACCAGAACTCAAATGAAACCCTTTTTACACAGGGCTTGCATTACAGAGCTGCTATGAAGTCCCTTCTTCATGCCTCCTTTGTATTTTTACACAGAATCTAACAGCAGCGGCATAATGCGAAGTCAGTAACACATTCTCAGCCCTAATGACTAAGTACATATTTCAAGGTGTGTTGCTGAGTTTATTTTTTAATGTAGGTTGAGAATGAAGTCAGACGGGGAAAGACAGGGACATCATGTACTGACGTTGAGTGACGGACCTGTCAACCTACGTGTCATTCTCTCTTTATGTCTCGTGAAACTCTTGTGGTTTTATTTCTCATATCAGTGGTAACCCTGGCAATAGGAACAATCCTTGTTGTCCTGGTCACATGTTCAACACACAGTTGCTGAAGACTCCGCAAAGACACTTTAGAAAATGCTAAGTTAACATTAGTTAAATATTTTTCAAAAATAAATCAGTATTTGCTAAACTGAAGGCAAATTACTTTGGAAAAGAACCAGCGTTGGCGGTTAGCCACCAAGAGTAGCCACTGGGACTAACCACAGACAGTCTATGGGACTAACTAGCTTACTGCTACTTCCTCTATCTCACAGGAAGTTGCGCACATAATCGTTTCTACAGTAGTGCCCTCAGGAATAAGGTGGATACACTATATTGAAACAGAATTGACAAGAATAGTGTCGACATATGACGCCTTTTATCTTTGTTTCTAGTGTTTGTGGACATGTAAGGAATTAGTAATATGTCTTATCTCTTAAAAGGTGTTTGGTGTAATGTTTTCAACCAGAAGCAAGATGTAAATTAATCCCAAAAGGCATCTATTTGTAGTTTTGTAAATGGCGACAGTCTTTAGATGTGAGAGGGTGTCAGACTTTAGTCTTAAAAGTCTTTTCAAAGTCATCTTGTATATGGTAGGTGTTCGAGAAAGTCAGTTGAAGGAGGATAAGAGAGGTAACAGAAAGTGACGCTGCTCTTTACAATAATGTGCTCTTATATTGAGCCTGTACATACTGTAGTGTGCTTGTACAAGAACAGTTTTGTACATCGATAGTTGATTGCTCAGCAGCAGCATGTGAATTTTATCTGAGGCTGTTGCTGCAGCGGGGAAATGAATGCAAATCTTAGTGAGCCTGCCTCTGTGTGGTGTAATCGCTATAGGGTTGACTTGGCTCTGCCACACACACACACATACACACAGACACACTGAGATCCATCTTCACTACATTTACCCCAAGTCATGTCTGACCTCAGCTGCATGGCTCCCAGAGTGATGGGAGAGAGTAGAGTAGTTCTAACAGAGTCATGTGGTCGACACGCCGACATCTCGTACAAACATGTAGACACATACTGTACAGGATTCAGTAAAATCCTCAAACAAGGATGTTTTCTTTGGACGTGTGTGTGTGTGCGTTCTTGGTAGCGTCCCTTCCCCAGCAGAAAAGCAAACACTCCAGTGTTCTTTAACTGGGCTTCACACTAACCCCTCTGCACACACACACACACACATGCACATATGCACCTGCAGGTGCAAACTTGTGCTCTCATTGCTTCACACAGCCTCATTCATTTCCACAAACAGCCAAATAACCTTAAATAAAACCGGACCTGTGGTCAGTGGAGCTTTGCTCAAATGCACCTGCTGACTGTCACCTTTCAGAGGCAAATGCAGCCACTCGACTCTAACGACTGCGTTACTGATAGCTTAGTGTCGCGGCCTAAAATATTAGTCTTTGCACACATAACAAATCTTTGTCTGTGACACAAGTAACCTCATAACTTTTAAAATGGTTGCATTCACGTGCTTTGTTTAGCTGCATGATGTTTTGTTTGCAAGTGATGCTCCAGTCAGTCGTCGTTACGAATTAAGTTTTATATCAATTAGGAAGTATTCGCATGCAAGTTTCACAGAGGTGTAGACCACAGACTGTAGATTCTAGGGTGCAGACACTGTGAAATATTTATATGGTACAAAGAGGAAATCATGAGGACCCACGTCGTACTTAGGACTTTGTAAAAGCAGATCATTTTTCATAGGTAGAACTTCTTCTCCAACTGAAAATGTTGGCAGCATTTCTGATAGCCTTAATAAAAAGCAAACGTTACTGGATGTGTTTTTTAAAAATTGGTGCATATGTGGTGTCTGGTGGCCTTGTGGTAAAGACCCATACCATATAGCCACTCTGTCCCTGTTTAGATTCTGACAGGGACGTATGTTTCATGTCACACTCTTCACCGGAATTACCTTAATAAAATCATATCTTATTATGTATCATTGTGCTGTTTAAAATCAGCTTCTGTGATTATACAGGCCGACACCATTGTTTGACCACGTAATGATGCACAAACACTTAGCTGCTCTGCCATTTAACTTATCTTAAACTTTTCTCTCCTCAGACCATCAGAAGCTTGAAAGGGAAGCTCGTATCTGCCGTCTGCTGAAGCACCCCAACATTGGTGAGTTTCTGTGCTCGTTACCAAATGTGTATTGTTGTTCATGCTCACACGATAAGAGTCTTTTCCCCACAGTTGTGTTTGATGAAATTTCCAGGGCATAGTGCCTATGTTTCAATGCCCATTTATGGACAATATACATAGGTAAATACCTCTATACATGGAGTGATAGAGTGATAGTAGTAGTGAGAATAAAGATTAAATAATGAAAAGATTCATAATTAAAAAAATTAACAACAATAATAACAATAATAATAAGAATATAAAAAATTATTATCATTATAACGATACATTAAATTAAAACAAAAAAAATCTAAATTAAATGATTAAATAAAAAAAAACAACAACATTGTATAGTAAAAAAATTAACAATAAAGCGAACCAATAACAGAACCATACCATACTTTTTAAAAAGAAATATATAGTTGTTAAGGTTCTAACATTTTAGGATAATGCTATGCTGACACTGGGTATCTGTAACAGAGTTCCAAATATTGTTAATTGAGAGTTAATATGTTGAGTGTAAAATTTCATCCTTGACCCTGAAAACAGTAGTTTGATAAAATAATCTTCACTGAAAAGGAAAAAAGTGAGTTAAGTAGAACTTTAGTTAATATTGTCAAGATGTACACTCACATATTTTTAATATTTTGTTAAGGGCTGGGTTAAAATAATCTTTTCATCCAATTCAAATTGATCTTCATTTGAATGACCTGATACTGATTCATAAAATCCAAGATCAGTCCTTTCATATATGCTTTTTCCCAGAGGCGTTTGAGGCTTCAACCCTGATAATCTTGCCGGTAGTAGACAGGCGGGTGCACTAAATTATTAACAGCCGTAGTGTTGAGAAGCTCAGACGTTACCCATTCTTTTATCTGTAGCTGTTAGCTTACCGTTTTTATGTTTTGGTGTCTAATATCGTGCTGCAGCAGCTGCTCCTCCTGCTGTCTGTGTGTTGGGCCTGCTGCGCCACTTTCACACATTTCAATTCATTCAGTCTGCTCTGTCCGCAGTCTCTCATCCACCATCACTAATTTTATCTTAAAACGAGCACAGCACGCTGCCCAGCTAATAGCAAATTGTTACTAACAAGCTGAAACAACAACTGTTTATGTTGAACGGTTTAGCTCAGTTTGTCTCGTATGTTATAACTTAGTGGTGGTCAGGTGACTTGCAGGCAGTGACTCCTCCACAGCAGAGGGAGGAGCAGAGAGGACAGGAGGACTGAGTTCTTTATTCATTCTAACCTTGACTTAGTGGTGTGATGTCAGGAATATGATTTATTTTGTTGACATTTTAGATCTGTGTCAGTGAGATTTTAAGTTTATATGGTGACTTTTCTGTTTTAATATTGCTGTTGCTGCTCTAGAAACATATAGTTATAAAATATTAAGTTTTAATCCTGTCTTGAATTTATTCTATTTTTTTAATAATTCCTTGTAAAATTTACAGTATTAGTTTTCTGAGAATCTCTCGCACACACTAGCAAAATCGATATTGAATTGATTCAGGAAGTCAGTGATTAACTCCTTTAATTCAGACATAAGCGTCATAATCTGAACCTTTATCCTGGCCTTGAGAAACACACACACACACACACACACACACACACACACACACACACACACACACACACATATACATATACCAGCTGACTGATTTATTGTGGAGGAATGTGTTTCTAGTATTATCTTTGTAGATACTCGCTGTGCAGGTGCTGTTATGAGTAACAAAGTGCTTTAATTAGATAAATAAGTTACATGATGAGCTGATATTCTACACGCTGTTTACATGGAGGATGATGCGGGGAAAAGTGTTCAGAAACCTGATTTATGTAATAATGTAACTGGGCTATAAATAACCAGAGGCCCATATTACGAAGCAAGTCCAAGGAAGTCTGGCTCTGGTATCATGAAAGCTGGTTATTGACTCTGAGAACTCTCCAGTAAAAAGTTGTTGCTTTAAAGTGGTTTACCTCATCACTCACATTTATATGTTACTGAGCTCATTAACAGTGAGTGTATTTAAAAGACAACAGTGGCTCTCCATGATTACTCATTTTAAATGTCAATGCAGCCGATTTTTCTGCTGTCAGTTATGCTCGTTGTTGCACAGAGAAAAGTTTTGGTGAGCAGGCATACTGACAGTGGAGTTGCAGATGTTTCCTCAGATTGTAAAGTGCACTTGTCAGAATTCAGATTTTTTTTTCCATAACAAGTTAGTTCCTTAACATTGATTTGGTGGGGGAAAACAATCAGAGATCATATCATCAGTTGATCTGATCTAGGGATGGGAAGATATGAAAATTTCATGTTGCGATTATCCTGGCCCAAAATAATTATGATTTAAAATATTATCCTTAAAACTCTTAAAGTGGCACTAAAACTGGAATCAACCACCATTGATTGTACATATAGAGGTGTGTCTCCTTATCTTGTTCATATCTGAAGGGCTGGTGCTGGAAACATCACATGTGGCGTTGCGATTAAAACTTCCAAAAGGAGCAGTTTCTGGTGTGCTGGCCTGCTTTTGTATTAAAGAAAACCAATCAAACAATCCTTAAAAGCCAGGCTGTTTGAAATGGCATCTTTTGATATGAAATGTGTCAGTGCTTGATTTACATCTTTTGTGTTCTTTGAGGTTGGTGCGTGTGCGGCCTGTTTTTGCTGAGCTTCTTTTAGTTCTGGTTGCCCAGCAGTCTCTTTAGGTGCTGCCGGACACAATATTGCATCATCCCGATAATGGAAATTCACCATGATTGACTTAAGCTGTTTTCTCATGTGAACTTCGGACAATGTCTGAAAGAACACGTAGCACACAACATGAAATTGTTTTGGTCAATGCGTTCTCACCTACCAGCAATATTCTTTTTGGTTTAGGCAACGAGTGGTGCCAGGTAACACATTCTCACTTGTCACATATCGACGTTTGGTCATGGACCTTCCATGTCCACATACAACGTGCAAGGTACCCTGGGTGTGTTGGTTGTTAACGTTCTGGGACACAGTGTCAAGTTCTGCCTGTTACATGCATTGTCTTCTTTCAAGATACACTTCTGTTTTCACAGGAAATTTAACGTTTACATACAGTCTCTTTTAAAATAAAAGTACTACGTCGGTGCAACACCGCAAATTGACATTTTTTTCCTTCAGCAACAAAAACACGTGGTTAGATTTAGGAAAAAAGAACAGGGTTTGGCTTTAGGATCTTACGGGATGGGAACACTACTCTCTTGGGTAAAAGTCTATGTTTGTTGCCACTCCTTGAATTCATTTGATGATTTCAGCTTCAGTCCTTACGAACAGGAATTCCCGTTGCCATCTTCGTGTAAATGATCCTTCCTCTTCACCTTTGGATGTTTGTTTTCCTCTGATTTCAAGCCTCCTGATGGAAACATCATCAACACGCCCTCTTGGTCTCTGAATTCTCTGAACAACTACCTGATCTATTCACACATGGGCTTAATTGAACAATACACTGACTTTGTACTAGGGAGCTGGCAGGGTAAAGTCAGTCCAATCCAAATGATTCTGACATTTGCATCCTCACATGCAGCTTCTCCGGATAATGTTTAGGTTTCAGGCTTACAGTACATGTGTGAATGAGGCTTTATTCAAGGTTGGAAAGTAACACCAGCCACCAGACAAATGCTGGTAAAATATGCAAGTGGCTGCTAGGTTTTCTTCATGTACGAGCCAAAAGAACAATGGTAATGTACTGAGTGGCTGGTTAATTTTGGAATCCACCAGCCACAGTGGCAGGTGGATGAAAAAAAAAAAAATTCCAACCCTGCTGTTTTTGCCAGTTAACAAAAGCCTAATCAGTAATCACTGTATTATATATAAAATGTCTCGTTTAGTTTAGAGACCACAAAGAAGTGGGATCTGTTGTATAGCAGAAGTGATGTCTAGCATTGCTAAGTGTTATTTCAACTTTACTTATTCGCACTGGTATCAAGTAGGGATGTTCCTGGCGACTAATTTCCCTGTCGACTAGTCTAAAAAAAAGAAAAAACTCAGAAAACAGTCAAAATTTAAGTATTTGAAACATTGTCCCGAAAACTATAGTGTGCATTAAGAGCCCTTTGAAGCCTTTAATCACAATCTTCAACAACCATGTTGGATTTTAAATGCCGCTGAAGTACGAGACACTTTGCGCCATGACGGCAACTCAGTCAAAAGTTAACCACTAAAATAACATCTAGAATAAATAAACTGCCTCTGAAATGTGGGCACATTGAACCTTGCAGATTATCTGACAGAAATGATTGCAATTCACTTTAAAGTTAATAAAACATCTAAATTATAATTAAATTTCAGCTGAAATTAGAGGCATTTAGCTCCGTGCAGTATGAATGTAAACCCTGCACATTATCTGACAACAACTCACTTAAAGTTAATAAATAATATAACATCTCAAAAAAAGATTCATTGCTGCTGAATTCGTTTTCTAGATCAAAGTGCTGCCAAACCGCGCTGGTTTTGTGAGAGGACATCTCTCTTATTTCCCACTGTGCTGTTTTAAAACTCCAGTCTACTCGAGCATTACCGCGGGAAGGGGGACAGCTGTCTGACGACTCTGTAGCACCCACTAGTGGCGGGCGGCTACATGACAGTTAAGCAGCCCTCGACATGAATAAAACACTAATTGGTTTAACCAACTAATATTTCTGTTGCCGACTAGCGAGGGGGTGGACGTTTAATCATGAAGATGTCTAATCGCGTGCATTCCTAGTATCAAGATACCAACAGCTCAGGGCGGCTATTTGATATATTTCTCTGAGTCTTGTTCAAATGGCAGTCGCTGTGACGAGATACAAAAAGACATGTAGATGACATCACCAGTGTTGCCTTAGAGCACAAAATAAGTAAACCCAGAAGAGTAAGTGGTGACAGAAAGCTATCTTGCTGTTGCTGACAACAGATCTCTGCTGCGCCTGCTGAGATGAGACGTTTTTGTGCCGGATATGTTTGAAGAATGTCCTCTGCTGTCTTTACTCTCTGGTTTTATTACTCTTGACCACTCTGATATCACGGCCTGTAACAGCCTGTGTGTTAATTGTGGAAATTTGTATCTCAAAGACGACTAGAAAACGCAACGCATTGTGCTGCTCTAATTGAGATGTCTGGAGGAGATGGGTGTTAAAGGGCAGAAAGGGGGAACATGACAAAATCAATGACACCTTTCCCACTGCACTCCTTATTTCTCTTTTCCTCGTGTCCTAGTTTTCTGTCAGCCCCCCCCTTCAGGCACTCAATCGCCCCTCGCCTACTTTTCCTGTTCTCTTCCTCTCTCTGTATAGATTTCTCTCTCCCTCTCTTGTCCTTTCTCCTCTTTCTGACATATTTTGGCATCGTCTGCATTCAAACTTTGGACAAAAGAGGCCACAAAAAAAGAGACAGATGGAGAGACGAAAGCAGGAGGAGTAGGAGACAGATGGAGGGAGAGCGAGAAGATGGGAGGAGGAGGAAAGAGCAGTCGCTCTTGTTTCTTGCTGCAGGGCCATCCTACTTCATCTTATTATACAACTGATATTCATTTTACATAACGATAACTGTGGCTCCTCGACACTAAACCTAAGCTGCATCTCAGGCCCATCCTCAAATGCCTGGATCCTGCTCTGTTATTCTGCTGCTGTTCTGTTATATTGACAGCGGGGCTGGGATGGTTACCGCATAACCGCAGTATCGTGGTAACACACGTTCATTACTGTAATCACCACTTTATTTTTTCTGTTCTCAACCAAGCGCTCACTTATCTCCATCAGTAATCAGGAAGCATTACTGGTAACAAACACTTATGTTTTTATTTAATTTTCTGTCTTTTCTAAACATAACATTTCCTACCCTGGTGCCAAACCTCTGAATCGCTGCCCACATCTGCAGTTTGGTTTTTCAGATATTCACATAGTTCTCGTGTTGTGCTCTTTGACCGCTGCTCTCCAGTAGCTTATCAGAGCTTTGCTCACGGAAAGAACAGGGACATCATCCTCATTTACCAGAGCCTTCAAATGCACATAAACATATCTGTACAGTGTGCTGTAAGGGGAAATACAAAAGTAACAATTCATAAATCTTTGATCCACTTGACAAACATTAAGTTAACCCCCCCAACAACTGTTAGGCCAGCTTTCATTTCACTGAAAATTATGTCAACATGACAGAAAGGTCAGTAACTACTGAGTGGTGAGGGCAAAATACCCCCATATAGGGGCCTAATGGTTACACACATAGCATGTAACCATAAGACCTGATTCAATTCTAGCTTGAAACCTTTATTGCATGTCCTACCCCTCTCTATCTCCCAGTCTTCCTGTTATACCCCTTTCCCACCAAAATAAACACCTTAATGCAGGTTTTTTAAAACAAGAAAACCCGTTAAAAAGGAGCTAGAGTGGTGCAGCAGTGAGTCCTGAAACCTGGAAATTAGTTAGCATTTTAGCACTCCCAGCTCCCTCGTCCTAAAGTCAGTGTTTGTTTGTTTTTTATGGGTTTTTGGTGAGATGCCTGAAATGAGGTCTGTGGTTAACACAAGCTTAAGAGAGCTTCACATTTTGTTTCACGATGAAATAAGTCAATAAATGACCCACTTGTGAATTTTGAAGCTAAATAGTGTGACGACAGAACATCATCACGTCCACACAGCTTTACAGCATCATTGTGGTGGTGACGTTGAAGTTATACAACCGTGGTACAGTTTGTTTGTAGCCTAACTTTTTGCGATTGAATTCACGCTCCAAAAGTCCTAGAATAGGTGTCCATTAGTGAAGATGATCTTGCTGAACAAAACTTGTATCATCAATTACCATAAATATTTGTTTGCCAATGAACTTGGTTTTTTCAATAATCCAACTTAACTTCTTGTCAGCCAAAGAAAACTCGTCATCCTGCAGCACTCTGTTGCCAGTAGACCAGAGCACTTTACAGGGCTCTGCAGTAAACAAGTACTTTCTGTTTTTTTAACTGGTTTGTTGCCTAATGTCATGAACAGGCTGAAAACAAGTTAGTAAACAGTAGAAAGCAGCATGGACTCAGTGCAGACAAAATGTTGATCAATGTTCAAGCACTGCTTGGACGAGACGGTCAGTATTTGTGGCTGCCCATCATTGCATCGTTCTGATAAAGGGGCTAAAATTGGCACGGCCACCCAGATGTTGTTTTTCCATCACTGCTGATCAGAGCCGGAGCAGACAAATACCTGTGACTACTGCAGAATCATTTATCCTGGGAGTGAAATGTCTAATAATATTGGAATTTTATATATATACAAATATATAATAAGGCTAAAACATAACAAGGAGGAAATCTGTTTTCTTGGTTAGTGATAGAGAACAGCAGAATGACTCTAGTAAACATTAACAGTGAGTAATTAAGCTATTTCAAATATTCTGAACAGACATGTATTGATATTTTTGACAACACTAGTTTATGAGGAAGTTTAATCGTCAAACACTGCAGCATTTTTTTGTTTAATTTCCTTCACCTAACTTATTTATTTTCACCTCATTGGTGCTCATTTGTTTGCTACAGTACAAGTGTTAAGCCCCGACCCAAAGGAGGAGCATAGAGAAGTTAACAAATTGTATTTGATTATGCAATCATTCATTCATTTTCCGCAACTGCTTATCCTGTTAGGGGTCGTGGGGGTGCTGGAGCCTATCACAGCTGACATTGGGTGAGAGGCGGGCTACACCCTGGACAGGTCACCAGACTATCACAGGGCTGACACATAGAGATAGACAACCATTCACACTCACATTCACACCTACTGACAATTTAGAGTCACCAGTTAACCTGCATGTCTTTGGACTGTGGGAGGAAGCTGGAGCACCCAGAGAAAACTCATGCTGACACGGGAAGAACATGCAAACTCTGCACAGAGGGGTTCCCACACCCTGGGTTCAAACTCCCCACTCTGGGCTGATCTTCTTCCAGTAGCTGTTTATAAGTGTGTAGACCTATCGTCTGTGGGACAGATGTAAAGCTCTGGGTAGCCCTGCACTAACATGATCAACTTTTCCGTATTTATCAGACTGAATATTTACAGAAGAAGGGAACGATATCTGTCGGCTGTGATTGGTTTGTAACCTGACTCTGAGCTGAGCGTGGCCATTTCCTGTGTCTGTCCTTTCAAATTAAATTCCCACATGGTCCAGTCATATAGGTTTTGATTTATTTTGACAAGGTGCAGCTCCTAATAGAGCATCATGTTTGTTTTTTGTTTCTGCGACTAAGCAACAAATGAAATCTTGTCGATTAATGACCTTTCTAGTCGACTAACGTTTGGTCAACTATAAGGGGACAACCCTAATTATTTCAAATTAAATTTTCCTATAAATTTATGTTCAAGAATGTTTTTTTTATAGTAGATTATTTCTTGCTTTGTATGTTACAAAGGACATTGCAGTCTTAAATCCCACCAGATCCATGAAGTTGAATGCGTGTGACTTCAAAAACAGATTGTTAGTATGTTCCTGATGTATAACATTGTTTATTATCCTAGTTATAAAGTGTGTTGGATTTAATTAAATGGTAGTTAATTGCCAAACCACTGGATGTGTTGTCACATCACTGCGGTGAGAAAAAAATCTCAGTACGTCACATAGTCGACATTCATTTCTTCAGCACTGCCTTTTGTCTTCTTCTCTCTTTAGGTATTTTTAAGTTTTCTCGTAGCCTCACTTGATGGCGAGGTTTAACAGTCAAACACTGCAGCAAATCTTTATTTTTTTTCCCAGCTCCTCTGTCTCTGCATCTCTGTCTCATTGCCCACCCCTCTCTCTTGCAGTGAGACTCCATGACAGCATTTCAGAGGAAGGCTTTCATTACCTAGTCTTTGACCTGTGAGTATATTCTGAACACACACACACACAGTGACATTTTATCCATGCGTGCAGCTGCGGTTCGTTTGTGTATGCTAACAGACTTCTCCCTCTCTTTCTTTCCTTTCTCTCCTCCTCCTCCTCCTCCTCCTCTTCTTCATTCCTCCTTTCCTTCCCTCCCCCTCCCAGGGTGACGGGAGGAGAGCTTTTTGAAGACATTGTAGCCAGGGAGTACTACAGCGAGGCTGATGCCAGGTAAGAGCTTCATATGGAGCTGCTCTCAACATACGCACACGTGCACTCTGCTGCAAACAATGTAATCCCGTTAAATATATGAATACACACTTTTATGGGAGTGTGAAACACAGTGGTGGGTATAATTGGTTTGCTTGTGCTCTTGTCAGCAAAATGCGTCCCCTCCATTAACAAGTGCATCGATATACTTGCACGTCACTCTCCATCCTCCCTCTACGTTAAGTAGTTTTGAAATAACCAGCTGTTAATTCTTCAAGTCATTTATCAGGTGAAAACTGCCAAAAAATGCTGGTCCTAGCTTCCTAATTGTGAACATTTGCTGTTTTTTTTTTGCGTTTATATTATTGTAAAGTGAATATACTCAGGCTTTGGGCTGTTGATCGGACAAAACGAGCATTTTGAAGATGTCACCTTGGCTTCTGTGGAACCGTATTGTCCTTTTTACACTATTTTCTGACATTCTGACGACATTCTGACATTTAAGCTCTCTCTCCTTCCTCGCTACTTCCTCCCTCTCCTTTCCGTTTCTGTGGCTGTGTGGTGTGCAGCTTATGAAGTCTGTTGTACAATTGGATTAGGGGGTCTTTGTCTGTTCATGCACACATGGGGGGGGCGCTTTGGAAAAGGCACAAATGCACGCACACACACACGCACACACACACACATGCACACACATACACACAAAACAACCCACGTGGATTAAGCCTCTCTCTTGCTGAGCCCGACCTTTGACCCATTAACCTTTCCAGAGACGTGACATGAACACGAGCCTCAAATAGTGCATCGCGGAGCCTGACACCACAGCGCGTACAACAGTAATAAGGTGGTCGGGCGCTGGCTCGCAGGAACATTTTTTACAAGACCTATCGTGAGCCAACACACTCACCAGGCTGGTGTGAAAACAGGCTCACCAGCCAGAATAGAGGAATAATGGTATTAGTAGCAGCTGAATTGACGCCCCCATTATTAAAATTGCTACTGGGATGGAGATTTATTGACTGTGTGGTATAAGGCCTCCCACACGTGTTTCTTAGCATTGATTGTTTAAACTACAGTACCTGGATTATGTGTTTGAAAAACAATAGTGATTGAATAGTAAATGTTTGTTACGCAAGTCGAGTTAAACCTCCACTGTCTTTAAACATAACAGAGATGATGTTTCATGTTTTTAGGCGTTTAAAAGTGATTATTTTCATTTTTGATTTATCAATTTTTATTGTTTGGTTTATAAAATGTCTGAAAATTGCAAAAAGTAAAATGCCTGTAACAATTTCCTGAAGCCTGCAGTGACATCACCACAGTGCTTTTTTGTCTGACCAACATTTAAAGACCCAAAGATATTCATGTTCCCATGATATCAAACCAACAAACCAGCAAACGCTCACATAAACAGTGTCAAGGCATTTCACTTGGAAAATGGTTTAAACGAAGTAACTGTAATCAGAATAACAGCCTCTCTGTCGATTGACTAAGCAGTCCCTTCAGAAAATCGTGATCTTGTGAGCGCAATAATTAATGCAGATTCAACAAAAGTCTGCAATATTTGCAGGGGCTTGCAATCTTTCAAAAGTCCCATGATTTTTCCGGCTGACTGGAAGTCGTCGCACATGCAGCGTCATTTGAAACGTCATCAGACGCGTCATCAAATCGTGCTAATGGCATTGTAGTGCGGAGACACACGCTGTAGTGAAATATGAAAATGTGTTGAATTGATTGTTATGTTTAAAGAAGATGTAGCTTACATGTTGTTTTACAGTCACATTGTCTGGTTTGAGAGCTACAATATTCACTCAGGATTTTTCAAAACATTATTGGAGTCCATGTTTTGAAACTAATTTAATAAAACTAAAGTAGAGAACTGAAACATTCGCAGCTGTTTTTGTAATATTTACTATGATTATTATAGCAAGTGATTACATGACTTATTTTTTTGGAGGCAGTAGTTTAAAAAGAAATTTCCACAGAAAAATCACATAAAAATGTCGCAATTTTTGACAATTTGGCCGCAAATTCAAGGGTTTTTTGCCGCAAGATCCTGGAGGGAGTAACCAAGGCTACTTGAGTAAGGCTACGTTCAAAGTAGGTAAATTATATTTGTTTCTTAAATTAGATCTACAAGACAGACTGTCCACAGTTACTTCCAAATCATCAGGTCAGATAAGTGTCTCCAGACATCACAAATCTATCTGCATGGGTTGCTGTGGTAACGATGTAGGTGTCGGTAACCACGCAGCTACCCTGGTGACGCTGCTTTTCAACATGAAAGCATGAGAAATGCCCAAACAATCCTGCTGTCATGTCGCGGAGCAGAACCCCCCTTGCGCATCAGAGAAGGAGGAGGCTGGTATACATTACGATACACTTCCTCCACTCTGGATTTAATGTTGTCGTCGTGTCACGTGAAGCAAAGGACACTCTGAAATCCCATGTGAGCAGCCAGAATAATCGGACCAAGACGCATCTGTAGAAATCGAGTTGAATTTCAAACCACCTCCAAATGTGGTTTGGAGCCACATTTCCATAGATCCACAATCTGGATCTGGGCTGGCAGACTAAACAAGGCCTAGCTGTTTCAGCTCTGCATCCTTAATTAAAGATTTTGTTTTTGAACATCAATGTGTATAAACTAGGCAGGTCACAATACCAGAGGTTTAGTAGTCGATAACAGTGATATTCCACGATTCTTGATACCCAATTTGATCCCATGAATAAATCTCATGCACTTAAACATTTAACACTTCCTTATTAAGAACATTTAAACATTATTTTTAATCCCTGATGATCCACCTCTAAAGCAAAGCACTAGACTGGGTTCATTAGATTTATGGGCGAGGAAACATATATTGAGGAACAGCCAACAGTGTATGAACATATTTCTCCTCTGTTGTTGCTCATCATTTGTACATGTAAGATGTGATGGTTGGTCCTTGTGTTAGGCTTGTCGTCCCGCCCCTCCTCCACTGTGATTGGATGACTGGGTAAAAAGTGACAGCGTGGTGTCAGCGTTTCACCCAAATTTGACCATTTTTCAACTTTCAGCAACCAGAAAAAAACACCTGAGACGCAGAGTAGACAATAAGCCCCTCGTCAAGCTGCTAACATTTGTAGGAGAATTAAAAAAAATATGTATATATATTTTTTGTTTGTTTGTTTCGAGAAGTGGAGTTGGAGCCTTCGTTGCAGCTGCACTTGTCACCATCTTTCACATGTTGTTGTTCCTCTGTGCTGGTTGGCGTTCGTCTTCCTTTAGCATTTAAGGAAGACTAGAACGCTTGTAGGTAGGGGTGTGCCATATCATCTTGTTCACGATTATACGGGTATAATTTTTAAATTTGAAAAATTGATATCATGATACCCACGACATTTGGACTTCTTGACATATTGACGTCATACTGTTACCCACGGCAACAACAACCATGGCTGAAAGTGAAATTATTACTGACTCTGCTGTGGTTCCAAAAAGAGGAGCAGCTTCAGTAGTGTGGAATAAACTGTGGTATCCTGAATGTTTTATGAACAGCCCCGGACTTCTCAGACTCTTTTAGTGACTTACCGCTCAGAGGGAACTCATTCAGCAGCTCCTCTGGCAGCAGCACAGCGTCTCTCCCTCTCCTCTCTCGCTGTGCGCACACGGGAGTCGGTGTCCTCAAGTGATTTTGTCGTAAACCTTTGGTAATGTAAACCTACGTGACGCTAGCGACTCATATATGTGAGTGTGTGATAGTTGTGGTATCATAACAGCCTGTCACAGGTTACAGCGTGATGATTAGAGGAGAAATGGCAGAGCATAAAGGTCCAGGTGGAAAAAAACACTCAGTCATTTAGGATTTTACTAAAAGAAGGAAATCACCATTATTATCATTATTTGTATTTGGGAGCTGTTTAAATGTGTAATTAGTGGTAGATTTTATTTAGTTGAACTATTAATATTGTATACAGAATCTGAATCTCACTCTGAGTTACTGTTGTTGTTCACAAACTAAAGAAATAAGAGATCATTTTAGTTCAGATTTTTTGTTTCATATTTGAAACAAACTGTAAAACTATATCACTTATTTTGTTGCAATTCTGTTTTCTTAAATTAATAATTATTTTTTTACTATTTGTTACATCATCAGGAATATCGTTATCGCAGAAATACCCTGAAATATTGTGCTGTTATTTTAGGACCCTATCGCCCACCCCTACTTGTAGGCGTACACGCTGCCCCGTCACTAACACAGGAATTACAGTGCAGTTTTGGCACTGACTTGGTACAGTAGTATCAGTTTTTGTGACATCCCTAGTGTGTATACAAGTTGTCTGAAGTTCATATTTCAGTGCGTCATCACATTACAGACAATTCATCCTCTTAACAGCCCTTAGAAACGGACAACAGGTTTAGTTTCATGTTATTAATCGTACAGTGAACAAGAATGACGTCAGGTTTTTCCTTCCGATTGAAATGCATCAGCTTTACCACCAGACCATAAACACTCTGACAAATCATGTTGGAGTACATGTGATGTTTTTCCCTGCAATGAAGGGCAGTGACTGACACTGTCTCTCTCTCTCTCTGTTTGTCCCCCTTCTCTCTCTCTGTCTCTCTCCATAGTCATTGCATTAGTCAGATCTTGGAGAGTGTCAATCATATCCACCAGCATGATATTGTGCACAGAGACCTCAAGGTGAGTGGCTGCCCGTTGCCGTGACAACCACACACTCACACACACCTCTGCTCGTGGCCATGGCAACACACAGATGGCTCTCAGTTGCTCCATCTCTCTCTCTCCGTCTCTGCAATTCTGCTTCTATCCTTTTTTTTTCTCTTCCCCTGCGTCCCTCTCCTAGCCACTGTTTTACCCTCTATCTGTTCTCAGATCTGTCAGCGTGTCTGTCCGTGACCAGACCTCTGTGTGTGTCGTGTGTGTGTGTGTGTGTGTGTGTGTGTGTGCAGGCGTTGCATGTGTGTTCATGTTGAGCACGCAGAGATGGTGAGTCATGATATCACGTGGAGGGGTTTGTCTCTCACCTATGGCAAGGAAAAGACAAGGACTCAAACAGCACACACAAACACACACTTTGCACTGTTGTGAAGGGGGTCTGTTGTGGGAGGGGAGGTGAAGGCATACATGAACCTCGGGAGTTGCCAGGACAACCCATGTGACATCACACCCACCCATGGAGCAGCGGGGGGGAGGGGCTTGAGTCGTCCCAAATTGCTGATAGGCTCAGATGCAAAGAGTGGAAGAGGAGGAGAGCGTCTCTGCTGCCTTTAGTTTCCTCCTTAACCCAGTTTAAGGTGGTGATGATGATGATGATGCTGGTAGGAAGGACAGTAATAATATGTATTGAACTGCATCTTTTCAAGCACTGCAAGGTGTGGAAAAAAACAACCTTGTTTTAGACACGTGTGGGCGGCTTTTGTACGCATATGTGTGTATGTGCGTGTGTGCACGCTCGGTGTCGGAGAATAACGCTATTACCTCGAGCGCTGCCTGTCTGATTTGTTGGCCTTTTATCCTGAGTGGGCTTTTACTGCGGCCATTTATGTCCTACTGCCCAAACAACGGCCATTTAGAACGCTGCCACACACGCTGCCTCTCGCTAAGTACACTTTCCATTTAGCATGCAGTCTGCAGCGCTGCCTAAATGACTCCCGAGTGGTTTCCATGGCTACGAACCCGTGCCCATATAAGGCGTTGTGGAGATTCACAACCACTCATCCTCTCTCTCTCTTTCTCTCTCTCTACATCCTCCGTCTCTCCATCGCTTTCTCACACCTTTACCCCACCCCCACACGAGCTGTGTCGAACACATCAAATATAAATATTTCTGAGAAAGAGCTTCACTCAAGAGTGCCTGTCACTATCTGTCTCTCACTGTCTTGATCTCTTGTCATACATTCTGCTTCACCATGTGTGTGTGTCTCTCAGCCCGAGAACCTGTTGTTGGCCAGTAAGATGAAGGGAGCTGCAGTGAAGCTGGCAGACTTTGGCCTTGCTATCGAAGTGCAAGGAGACCAGCAGGCTTGGTTTGGTAAGAAAACATAAACAGTGACACACACACATATCAAATGTGCCGGACCATTTACCTGATCTGTTATTCTATCTGAGTGCTCGCCGCTCAGCCGTTTATATGTTTAAGCATACGACTCGCTGCTGAACAGGCCCTGTTTCATGCAGTCGGTCTGCATATCTACACATGTACTCGCCCACTTGGAAGCCAAAGAATATTTGTGCAAGCATTGCTTAAGAGGCTCACAGACGCTGTCCAGTTCATGCTTAGGCCATTGTGTCTTGGCTAACGGCCGAGCTGCCAGCATTTGGCTGACTGTCCAGCAGGGCCGAGATGATTAACGGGCATTTGCTTGTGACTCTACACTGTCATAATCTGGTCTTGCGTCCGAGTCCAACAGGTCAACTATCATCCAAACCATTCACACAGCTGCACAAGAGTAGCCTTCATCAGAGTTTCAGTAAAAGGAATCAGTTTGACTGGGTTGTTTTTTGTCTGTCGGGCAGGGTTTGCAGGCACCCCGGGTTATCTCTCCCCTGAGGTCCTGAGGAAGGACCCCTATGGCAAGCCTGTGGACATTTGGGCTTGTGGTGAGTCTTGAGTAGTAAATTGAACTGTCTTTTATTTTGTTATTATTTAAATTTATTTATTTTATTTTATTTTATTTTATTATTATTTATTTATTTTATTTTATTATTATTTTTATTTTATTTTTTTTATTTTGCATTTATGATTATTGTGTATTTATTTTTATTATTGTTTTTTTTTTTGTTTGTTTTTTCAGCTGGTATATTCTTATGTTTTGTTGCTTATTTATTTATTTTATACATTTTTATTTTGTGTTCAAAAAAAGGTTCCCGCACACTGTATCGCTCTCATTCATCAATTTATTTAGGTGACGCTACGCCCGCTTCCTACGCACCTGTGAATCATCAGGTGTGCTGAGACTCTGCATTCATACATTTTTATTCTAACTTTAACTTTCCTCAGTTCCCGTTTTTTTTATGAGTGCGGTAATAATGATAATTAAAAAAAAGTTCGATCAATTGAGCCTCCCTTTGGGCAATAAACCTGTTGCAGTCATCTTGTAACTTTGCAGTGGTGGGATGACGATATCTTCCGATTCAATACTATCTTTGGAGCCAATTGGATATGTATGCGATTTTCAAGCAATGCGATTCTACAAGTGTCGCAGTTAAATATTACAGTTTACTAAGATTTTTGTTTACTTTTTAACACTACACCACTGGAAATGGTTCAGTCATACACTTCTAGAGACTGCACAACAGGAGGCATATTTCCAAAAACACATTTAAGGGAGCAGCCACAATATTAACACTGACCGCCACTTAGTTTTTTTTTTAGTATTTAAAGTGGGTAAAATCTTATTCCATCGTAGAGCTGCGCCCAGCGCATTGATTTGCTCACCTTTCTCCGCTGCTAGGAGACTGTTCGCCAGGATGGGGGTGGGTTGAAGCTCTGCAGGCGGACTCAGTAGTGGCTGTAGCAACTGGAATTAAGCTGCCGCAAACCCCCACGCAGGGGGTCACAGCGGGCTGGATCTAATCTGTGTAATGGCAGTAGAAAGTTTGCCAGTCTGGTGGGAAGTTGGCGCCAGGCTGGCTGAAATCAAAATTTTCATTTTCAGCCATTTTCTGCTTTCTCACTTCAGCTGTGTTTTTGAAACGGATATGACGTCACATTACTCGTAGATCAGCACAATCAGACTGGCAGCTTGTTTCCAACTGCATATTTGAATCTTATTGATTCAGGAATTAAAAATTGCAATACTTGAGTGAATCAAATTTTTTTCCCCCTACACCTGCTCTGGATTAGGGCTGCAATGATATCGCTGAATATTACTTGCGATAAATAAACAGATATTAAAGTGTACTCAGTTTCTGCTGCTTTCTATGAAAATACAAGACACCGCAATTTGATTTGATTAAAAAAAAAAAAAAACGAAAGGAAATTATGCCCAACATTTTATGATAGTTACATTTTAAAATGCAGTTTTCTACTGATACTTTCTGTCAACTAACTCAGAAAATTAGTCCATTATTGCAGTCTTCCACGAGGTGGACGTTGCAATGACGTTTATTTAAAAAAAAAAAAAAAAAAAAAAAACATAATCTGCAGCCCTGCACTGTGGACATGATTGTCTTTAGTCAAATTTACCAACTTGTTGTTTTATGAAGGACTGTTGAGTTTACTTGTTATGAAAAGTGTTACGTTAAATTAAAAGAAGAATAATGAAAGTATGTGAAGTTGATCTGTCTCTTGTTCTCTTTTCCCCACTTTGTATTCTGTCAGGTGTTATTCTCTATATCTTGTTAGTGGGATATCCTCCATTCTGGGATGAAGATCAACACAAACTCTATCAGCAGATCAAAGCTGGGGCATATGATGTAAGTGTGCTGTGTGTTTGTGTGTTTGTGTGTGTGTGTGTGTGTGTGTGTGTGTGTGTGTGTGTGTGTAAGGTGTATTCTTGTGAAGGGTGCAGTGCAGGGGTTTGCTAAGCAGTTTTTGAATGTTTAATAGTGTCCAATTGAGAGCTGGTCCAAAGCTATTGATCCTATCAGGGCCTCCCTGACGCATTGCAGAGGGGTGTGTGTGTGTGTGTGTGTGTATGGTGTGTGTATGGTGTGTGTGTGTGTGTGGGTGAGACAGAGAATCAGAGAGGGGGTATCCTCCTTTCTCAGTCTCTAGATAATCAAGTCACATTGCAGTTTCCACAGAGACTGGGGAAGTCTCAGCCAGCCTGCTGGTAGGGAATTTACGCTTAAAAAAATGGTTTAAAGAACTGCAACAAAAGCATGTGTTCTGTTGATCCAAAGAGAAATTTTGCAGTTTCATTCTCATATCGGCCTAATTTTGACAAATTAACTCAAGACCCGGTGCCCAGATGGTGCAGATTAGCTCGAAGCATGCAGACTCTTGACCAGTCCCTTAGGAAACATGTATTGTTTGCAAACTGCTTTCCTTCCTTCCTTTCCAACTGTCACACCTACTTTCTCTGTTTTTCCCAGTTCCCATCCCCAGAGTGGGACACTGTGACTCCAGAGGCAAAGAACCTGATCAACCAGATGTTGACCATTAACCCAGCTAAGAGAATCACTGCCGAACAGGCCCTCAAACACCCTTGGGTCTGCGTAAGTATTCACATAACCCACCTAATGGAAATACTGGAGTGGTACAACTAAGTGTGCAGAGGTAGATCAGGACATAAAACACATGACACAACCTAAAGAATTACTATATTATAACATTAAAATAACTATAATTTGCAGAAGCACAGAGTTTATTATGAGTTTAATTCTTTGTTCTTGTCCTCCTGCAGCACCGTTCTACAGTGGCGTCCATGATGCACAGACAGGAAACTGTTGAGTGTCTCCGCAAATTCAACGCTCGCCGAAAACTCAAGGTACTCATCTTAAATTCATCTTAAACCTTGTTATACACAGGTGTGGGCGTCTTCATCTTCGTTTATCTTAAACTCATCTTTTGATTCGCCACCTTTCTGTTTTCAATTCAGAGTCCTGCACGAGTCTGATTTTCAACACCCACACGTTTGGCCAATTACTTCCGCAACTCAATCCAAGCACATTTGAAGTGATTATTTTGGGACATTTCGTACATGTGAAACTAAGATAATATATGTTAAAACAAAGGTAATTCAGGAAATGCAATTTAAATGAATATTTTTAGCTTATTCTCATAATATTGAGCCGCACATCTCCACAGTTAAGGTTCCTGTCAGTAACCTGATTAAAGCAGCTTTTGTATTCAAGCTGGTGCAGAAGACAGAGCCGACGCAGTAGGCGGAGAATTAACATGTCAAAACATTAAATTGAATTATTATTATCATTTTATTTCAGTATAATTGTCATCCAATATCTGCGATCTGACTCTAAATTTCACAGAGAACCGAACCTGAAAATAAAAATATGACAAAGTACCACCTGCCAGACTTTTCTGTGGGTCTACTGCGATGATCCGATGGAGGACTCTGCTTTGTAAATCAGTATTTGTAAATCTGTTGATTTTGCTAAACTTTTTTGTTGTATATAAATTAGTCTCCCTTCTTATCAATGATTGCGTGGTACAACAAACACGCACAGAGTCTGTCCTTGGGTTCTATATACATATACACCGATCAGCCAAAACATTAAACCACTGACAGATGACATGAATAATTCTGACCATCTCGTTACAATGCCGTGCCCTGCTGGGAAACCTTTGGTCCTGGCATTTATTTGGATGCCACTTGAAGCACTTCACTCATCCAAACACCGCTGCGGACCAAGTCCACCCGCTCATTCCAATAACACTCCTCGATGGCAGTGCCCCCCCTCCAGCAGAACATGCACCATGCCTCACCGCAAACAATGCTCAGAAATGTACTGAGGAACATGACAAAGAGTGTAAGGCATCAACCTGGCCTCCAAATTACCCAGATCCCAATCTGACTGAGCATCCGTGGGACGTGCCAGTACCCCACCTCACAACCGACAGGTCTCAAAGGATCCACTGCCAACGCCCCAGTGCCAGACAAAGCACACCCCCAGAAGTCCTGTGTCCATGCCTTGACATGTCGGAGCCAAGTTCAATCCAAAAAGGCCCCACAGTGGATCGGGGGTACCTCTGGGGTACAGACACGTCCTTTGAATGCTCAATCAGATTGGGATCTGGGGAATTTGGAGGCCAGGTCGATGCGTTGAGCTCTCTGTCACGTTCTTCGGGCCTCTCCTGACCATTTTTTGCACTGAGGCACGGCGCAGTGCTCTGCTTGGTGGCCACTGCCGTCAAGGTGCATTGTTACCATTGGGGGGGGGGGGGGGTGTACTAGGTCCACAATAGTGTTTGGGTGGGTGCTGCGTGTCAGGTGGTATCCACATGAATATCAGGAACCAAAGGTGTCCCAGCAGAACATTGCGTTGTAAAAAGAAGATCGATGTTAATCACCTCACCTGTCAGTGGTTTTAAAGTTTTGGCTGATCGGTGTATTTCAGTGACACTTGCATTAGATTGTATCAGTTTATTGGGAGCTTAATACTTTAGTTGATCAGCTGCTTTAATCTCTTATATAGTTAAATAAAATTGTAGCCATAGCATCGAGCATCAAACTGTCAATGTCTAAAAGCTGTAGGGATGCGCGATATTGGATTAATCTGCTAAGCCTGCCTGTGTGGCGCTGATGGTACTACAACAGGGATTCATGGTGTTCTGGAATTTAGGCCCATCTTGTGTAGACGAACATTTCAGGATATTACCGGTGTTCCCACCTCTACTAGAGACGATCATTTTACTGACATTACATGCAGCGTTGTTGTCATCTTTCTTGGGGAAGTAAAGCCACGCTTTGGACCATGACTTCCTCTCCGCCATCACTCCTTCTTGTTTCCAGCAGAGTAGACGACGAGTTTGACGTCATTGTTTTGCAACAGCAACTGTTAGAAAAATATGCTAGCATCGATAAAAAAGAAATTGTCAAGCTCGGAGGCATGTGATTCCAATGGATTGGACAATTTGGGACAGGTTTTTAACTGGAACCTGTTCTAGATTCCCATCCTTATCAACATGTACACATTCACTGGGCCAAATAAGGCTTCAAATGACGTTACACTTAAAACATGCCCTATTTATTTTAATGCAGCATTTTCAAACAAAATTGTGAAACGTATCCTACTAAAACAGGCTTGGGTGATGCTCTCACTGACACAATCCAGACAATAGCCATATCCAGGGTAAAACTGACCTATTTTGACTAATCAAAGTTGTATAATTAAGGCTTCATCTTATCTGCCTGTGATGTCAACAAAGTAATTTCGGACGGATGCCAATACCAATAATGTGCTGATGTCATTGTGCGTCCCTAAAACGCTGTCATGAAATGTCTGGTTAGTTCTTTAGTCAGCTAGTTCCTGATTTAAATTGAATTTATACCAGTTTTAGACTTCTTTCCTTTAGCTAGAGGTCTTAAATGGCCTCTGTGTTTTTCGTTAAATGAACTGGAAATTTGGCTGAATTTGTAGATGTAATTAATGCTGTCAAAGTAAGGTATCAAAGAAATACTGCTTTGCCACAGAAACTTGTGGCGTGGTATCAGCAGCAGTATTGAAACATTCAAACGATCTAGTTGCTGTAGTTTGCATTCACAGTCGGACATGCAAACTAATGGATCAAGCAGCTGTTCTGTTTCGTCACCTCATTTCATTTCATTTGCATAGAAAACTTTGTAATGGGTCTTGGAGATGTGAGGACTTAAAGTTAACGGCTTGTCTCACCAATAATACCATACATAAAATATTTTTAATGATTAGACACTGTTTGACAGAACAAACGGAGACTCAGCCTTGACTGCTGAGAAGAACTGCACCGTGATGAAGGCGCTGCTGTTAAAAAACCAGAAAGATAAAAATATTACTGTCCCATTACAACTGAATATGGAGCAGTGAAGAAATCCTGTTAAATAAAACAAAACTCCTTGCACTCATTATACCTCCCTCACTTTCTCTCTCCTTCTTCCTCTCCTCCTCCAGGGAGCCATCCTCACCACCATGCTGGTGTCCAGAAACTTCTCAGGTGGGTGTGCCCTTCGCCCTCAGCCTCCCACGCAGCACATGCAGAGGGAGAGGCGGAAGGAGAGTGGATAGAGTCCTCTGCACCTCTTTTAACCCCCTCACCACACACACACTCACTCACTCACACACACACGCTCACCCACTCATCCTCAAAATAACAATATGTCTTTGTGTGTGCACAGGAGTTTACTTGCTTACAACATTAAAACTGATTTGAAACATGAAGTTCCTTCGAGTCATGGCAGAAACAGTGTATTGTTAATGATTGTCATGCATCCTGATGTATGTCATTATATGTGTGCGTCAGTTACATCCTTGTTCATGCTAATTTATCTCTCCCTCTGTGTGTGTGTGTGTGTGTGTGTGTGTGTGTGTGTGTGTGTGTGTGTGTGTGTGTGTGTCCCTCTTTTCTGCTGCCCGTGGAGCGTTTGAATGTTTGAGAGAGGGAAGACTTTTATGAGATTTTTTTATGTTTGGGGCAAGGTGACTGCTAAGATTCTGTGTTTTTTTACCTCAGTCTGCTGAGAGTGACTTGTTTCCGCTGAAGCTTTGTTCTCAGCCTCTAAGTAATTGGTCAGTCGATGGCTAATGATTTCAACCCTGGGCCTAGAAAACCACTGGGGTGCATGTCTTAGCTTTAGCCCATTTCTATCAAACCTTGTGATTAGGGCTGCACGAAATTGGCAAAAACTGACATTGCGATATTATCTTTTTCTGAGGTATATATATTTAGAGCTTCTTTAGATATGACATCATAACATCGATGCACTGTCCAGATGAAGGGCAACTGGAGGTAAAGACTAACAGCACTGAACAAATGCTTGTGATTTGTGGCGTTTACCGCTGCTACAATCGATCAAATTTGAAAAAAACACTAAGCCACTATAAATCACAAAAAATAGTTAGACATAAGGGGAAAAGCTAAAAAATGTAAAATAAAACTCACTGAGAAACAGCGGCAGATGTTGATCCAAAACCTTCGTCTACAGTGTGGAGGAGAGCAGTCAGCTAATGTCAAACGTTAGCATAAAAGCGCTATGTCAAACATGCCTCGAGTCGCACAGAATTACAATGTGCTGTGAAAAACTTGTCTGTGTTTTTAGCCACGACCCAGACTTTTAAGTGTTTCACCAGACCTCTGGGAACGATTGATCTAACAGGTAGAAAATAGTAGATAAAATAAGCTAACGTTAGCTAGTAACATTATCTGGACACGTACTGCTGACTCATGTAGCTTTGGAAAAGCATGCATTTCACTGCGTCTGTGTCACTCACTGGCCAGGTTATGGTACTAGAGATGTTCCTGGCGACTAATTTTCCTGTCGACTAATCGAAAATTTTAAATTAAGGCTAGTCGACTAGTCTAAAAAAAGGAAAACACTCAGAAAACAGTCTCTTGGCACATTGTATTCAGGCTCAACATATTCCATTAACTTCCTGAAGCCTTTACCTTCAACAAAGTTACGTGGAAGCATATCTTGCAAGGTCGTTGTCGTAATGAGCTGCGTTATCTTCTCAAACCGGGCAGAATCACAGCGTCTCTGGGTAAATGATGTCATATTAGTCTGAGCGAGCACCGTTAGCAGCAGCAGCTGTCGTTTCGTGCAGGTCAACATCCAAATGCACATGCTGAATGTGGTTGCGCATCATTTTCTAGATCAAAGTGCTGCCAAACTGCGCTGGTTTTGCGAGAGGACATCGCTCTTATTTCCCACCGTGCTGTTTTAAAACTCCAGTCTACTCGAGCATTACCGCGGGGAGGGGGACTGCTGTCTGGCGGCTCTGTAGCACCCACTAGTGGCGGGCGGCTGCATGACAGTTAAGCTGCCTTGTACCGACTAATATTTCTGTAGCTGACTAGTGAGGGGGCGGACGTTTAATCATTTAGACGACTAATTGTGTGCATCCCTATTTTACACACACACGCACCTAACTTCCCATAACAAATGCTGCCAGACTGTGTCACGTACTCACTAATGTGTCTCAAAGGGCCGGTAACATTGGTTATGGAAAATGAGAGTTTTCTTTTGTATCAAGCAGCAAAGAAGTTGTAGCATGATGTGTTTGAGTTAATTAGCCTTACTTAACATTGCCCCGTAATGTGATCTGACCACTGCGCACATTTCGATGTCAGTGCATTAACGATGTATCGTGCAGCCCTTCCTGTGATGTGTCTGGGCTGCAGCCAGCACATCCTGTAGCTTTCTAGGCCCACGATTGAACAGCGTGAGATAGACCTGCCTAATTTGTATAGCCCCTCCCAACTGTAGCATTTCTGTCCAATAGTGGGCCGGCAGCATACCAACTCTGCTGCTGCCGCCTCCTCCACGGCCTCACTGGCTCAGGAAGGTACGTCCCAGAGACACGCCCATCCACTTCCTCTCCACACACAGCTCACTCCTTTGGTTCATAGTTCAGGGTGGGACCCCATTACCACCCCTCAAACTCCTGCATGCATCCTCTGCCAGCATCCTCATCAACATTCACACACATGCATGCATTACTCACACATTTTTATTGATTTAGGCTCCTCTGTTGTCTTTGCTGTAATGCAAAGACGTCACATTTTATGCACACAGTCATGCACATCAGTATCACTTAACGGTAATCGATTCAACCTGCACCCCAAAGTGCTTTTTACATTTACACCTCACCACCACTCAGCCCCGACCTTATAACCCCCATTTCATCTCCCAAATTAGTTACGTCGTCACTTCTACCAAGCTCCATCCTGACTTCCTGCTGACCCCGAACGGCCCTGTGCTCTCCACCAGCCGGGGCTGCGAGGACGGGCACAGGGCGGACTGGGGCAGGGGATGAGGAGGGGCATGTATTTCTGGGGCCGGGAACTGACACTGCAGGGGGCCGGCAAGAGCTGGGTTGGCGTGCTGCCATCGTCGAACCTGGGTCTGGTGTGGTGGGGAGGGGAAAGGCGGATGTTGAGGAGGTGGGGGAGACGTTTAGAATGAGACGGAGGATGGGAGTGCTGCCTTTGCTTCTGCTACTGGAGCCAACTGTTGAAACCATCACCGCTGTGCAGCCTTCCTGATGAATCCCTAGAGGTTAAAGGCATCCCACGTCTCATCTCCCCCTCCTGAGGTCTGTTTTAGTACTTTTTAAAAAAAAAAAAAAGACTGTGCCTCCTAGAAGGAATGCCACAAGCCAACGTGGCTGCAAACCTGCCACCACGTTTGTCAGTGACATTTTCCATACCTTATTGGATGGATTTCTTTTGTTTTGGAAGTACTAAAATCAGACTCAGCTCTCATCCTGCCGAATGGGGACGGGTGGTGAAGGTCGGCGATTCCGATGGTGGCTCCATGGATGAGTACTTTAGAAACAGACAGTGTGGAGCAGAATGGATTTTCTGTCACCTTTTTCAGATGAGAAAATCTACTTTGCTTCACAGTGTACGTAAATCTCTCTGTAGATAACTAGGATCTGTGTGTAGGTAGGATAAAAGGTATACTGTGAAAGGTAGATGACCTCAGTGGAGAAACTCCTGGAATGTGTGATTGGTGCGCTGAGATTCGGGGTGTTTGTGGTGGTTTGATTGTCAGCTAGAGCCCTCTGAATGCGGGCTTCCTCGCTGAGCCTGGACCAAGTTGCCTGTTTGTAAGTTTTCGTGAATCCCACGTGTGACATCATCACTGCAGATTGGGCTCCTCAGCTCTCCTCCTTTTCAATCGTTCATTTTTTATTTATTTTTTGGCTTTTGATCCTCTGATGATGTCACTCATCACTGCAAAATTCTGGCTTTTTTTTTTTTTCAAAACAGCTTCCTTGCACATCTCTGTAGAGTTTGGCTGAAGCAAGGCTTGGCAGTTTGCTCATGATGTTCCTCCTTTTTAATGACATTATAGCAAAGTGTGTCAGAAGTGTGCGTTTTGAAGCATTTCTGTATGTTTCTAGAAAGGTGTTTGCCTTGCAGCCTTTCGCATGTGGGTGTCCTGTGTGGTTTATATCCCGTAAAATATTCCCGGGACATACAACATTCATACGCTCTCTAATCCGCCTTTACCTGTTCATCATCGAGCCGGTATAGATAATAGATTTTCAATAATAACTAGATTCTGGACATTAACAGTGGAGTTGCTGACCTAGTGCAAATACCAAAAAAAGTTTCTAGCCTCTGGGTTTACATGAGTTCCCGCTTGACTCATAGACTTTTCATTGTGATGACATCAAGGATCTTTAAAACGCTTTTCTTGGCTCCAGGAAAGTTTTACAAATTTAAAACTGCAATGGATCAAAAATTCGTAATAGAAAGATTCATAATTGACTTCGCTTGCAGTTCGAGGTGTCGTCTCAATAGTTTCTACAGACGACTCTTTTTCTAATTTATAGTGGGCGCCTGTGGGGATAATGCTTTTGGGGCCGCAGACGATTTTTTTTCGTTGCAATACCGCAAGTGGCCACTTGGAAAAATTGGCTGAAGGCTGAGCAGTGTTCCTGGGGCCTGGAATAGATTCAGTCGCTATCTAGTCATAGTAACAGGGTGTTGTTGGCGCGGGGGAAAACAGTCCTTTCCCCCAGCCTGTAAATGTTGGGAGAACACGTTTTTTAACTGACATAGAAGACACTATTTTGTCGCGATATACACCGATCAGCCAAAACATGAAAACCACTGGCTGGTGAAGTGATTAACATTGATCATTTTGTTGCAGTGCAGTGTTCTGTTGGGAAACCTTTGGTCCTGGCATTCATGTGGATGCAACGGTACTCCAGCAGTGCCCGCCCCCGCCCCCCCCCCCCAGCAGGACAGTGCACCATGCCAAAATGCAAAAACTGCTCAGGAATAACCCAAGGAACATAACAAAGAGTTTAAGGCTTCAGCTTGGCCTCCGAATTCCCCAGATCCCAATCTGATTAAGCATCTGTGGGACAAGTGCTGGTACCCCACCTTACAACCCACAGGACTGGAAGGATCTATAGCCAACACCCTGATGCCAGACACCACGGGACACCCCAGAGGTCCTGTGTCCATACCTCGACATGTCAGAGTTGAGTCCAATCCAAGGAGGCCCCACTGTGGATCAGGAGCTCAGAAGCTCTATCAGATTGGGATGTGGCTAATTTAGAGGCCAGCTTGACCCCTTAAGGTTTTTGTCATGTTCCTTGGCACATTCCTGAGCAGTTTTTAGCATTGTCCTGCTCTGGGGCCAGGAATTGCTGCTGCCATTGGGGAGGGTACTTGGTCTGTAACGGTGTTTGGGTGAGTGGAGCACATCAAGTGGCATCCACATGAATGTCAGCACCCAAGGTTTCCCAACAGAACGTTGTATTGTAACAAGATGATCAGTGTTATACTCTTCACCTACCGGGGGTTTTAATGTTTTGGCTGATCGGTGTATATGATTTATCAGACTTGCCATAATATCAGTACTCCACAGCCATAAATGCTGTGATGTAATAGACAAGCATGTTAAAGTGAATTCCGTGAACGTTTTAAGACAGCACAGCAGCGCTAAGGTTACCCAACACCATTAGCATGTTTTGACAATGTGCTGTAACGTTATCATGCAGGGATTTGCGGCCTTAACAACTACAGGTCCTTGGAGGCTCACAACTTGTTCTAACACTGTTTGGATAAAGGTTTAGATCCTTTGTTTAACCAGAGACAGCCCTGAAATCGCCATCAGCAAACTCACCAAACTCCATTTAACAAAACAGTAATTTAAGTGTGTATAGAGCCATCGTATTTTCACACCTAACTGGGTGACTTAAGGATTAATTTTATCTAAACCAGAGTTGATGATTGTTATAGCAGTGGAAAGTCGATCTGAGACAGTTTTTGTGAGTTTTATTATGTTTCCGAAGACCTTGAATAAAGTGCGTGTATGATGATAAAATTACTGTTTATTTAAATGGAGTCTGGTGGGTTGGACGCTAGAGATTTCAGGGCTGTTGCAGCCTGGTCGCTGCTGTCACTCCATACTGGCCCAATTTTTATATATGTCGTTCCCATTAGTTAGTCACTTAGCTACTTTTGACATGCAAAAGCCACACAGCAGCTCTTAAGCATGGTGGTGAATTCTCTGTTTTCCCTCTTGGCTCAAAAGGATGTGACGTTTTGTGGGCGTTTCTATAAATACCAGCTGTATCTGTGCGATTCAAGCAGTGTAGCCCTCCTACTGCGGGTCATCTTGACTTCTCTCGAGGAGCAGGAAGGGAAGGACAGATTTAGAGAGCATGCGAATGTGGTGGTCCCATGCTGTCACAATTAGCACCCCGATGGCTGTTTGGTAGAAGACTTAGCCGAATGTAGAGCAGATGTTTGTGCTCTGAACAACCAGCTCTCCTCTCTCTAATTAAGGAATGAAAACATTTCCTTTTTTATATATATATTTTCTTCCTTTGGATGCTGCATGGCCAGGCCAAGATAGAAGCTGCATCTCGACGCAACAGCCAAGATTAAGGAGCATGAGTTGTCACTTGATATTGTTTGCTGCTGTAAATGCTGTGCCCCTTATCTCCACTGTCTTGTATTGAAATACTAAGCCCTCTCTTTCAACCCTCCACTCCCCCCCTTCCCTCTCCCATTTCTTTTTGGAAGGTAAGAAACACAAGATAAGATTTTTTGGAACCTATGTGTGTCAGTGGAAAAAAAAAAACAGGAAAAAGGGAAGCAACAGACAGTTGAGAGCTTTGAGAGGAAAAGTGACCGGGGCCCTTAAAGGAAATCAATGATTTACATTAACCCAGCTCATCGCCGTCAGTCCTGGCGGCCGTTTGAGCCTGACCATCACTCTCTTTTTAGATCTGCTGGGGTCTTACAGACAGGAAATGGATTTAGGAAGTTTACTTTGCTCTCAGGTTTCTCTTTTTTTCCCCAGATGGCAATGAATGGATTATGATGCGAATGGGTTTTGCAGAGTGTAGCAACTCGTACAGCCAAGGAGGGGGGAAAAAGCCCAAGAAATCCATTAAATGCATGTTATTCTTTGGCAACATTTAGACTTACTTTGCCATAAAAGCTTGGGTATTGGGGGTTTCATAGATAGGACAAATTGTAGATGCAGGTTTTTTGCTCAAGTTGCGGATTTCTTTAAAAAGCTGAAAAAGAGCTGTATGGATTGGCTGTCGTCAACAGTAAAATTTCTACCTGTTTCTCTCCCCTTCTATCCTCCTCTTTTCTTTTTTTGCAGCGTGCAAAAGTTTACTCAACAAGAAGTCAGATTCTGCTAAGGTAAGGTTGTCTCGTCACCTCTCTGCCCTCTGTTGTTCTACTACACGATGTCCTGTCTCTCCTCTGTTAGCTGACCCCCTTTTTGCCTTCTGTTCCTTTTCCGTACCTCAGTGACTCTCAAGATCACGCTCCTCCTTGTTTTATGTTTGAGGAATATCTTTTTCATCACAGCAGTGGGGTTTTTTTTTCACGGTTTTACCAGTTTTTTGGCTCACATTTGCTGTTTATCTCTGTAGGGGATTATGGCACACCTCAGGGTTTCTTAACCTCCTGTTGCCTGTTTTTAGATCCCAAAATTCCTCGTCCCATCCACAAGTTTTAGAAACTCTGTGTAACTGATTTTTATGCCTCTCAGCAGGCGATAGTCGCGGCCGGAGGCATTATGTTTTTGGGTTGTCCGTCCCATTCTTGTGAACACAATATCTCAAGAATGTCTCAAGAGAATTTCTTTAAATTTGACACAAACGTCCACTTAGATTCAACGATGAACTGATTAGATTTTGGTGTTCAAAGGTCGAGTTCACTGTGACCTCGTCAGTCCCGTTCTTGTGAATGCAATATCTCAAGAACACCTTGAGGGATTTTTTTTTTTTTTTGTCCTTATTCGGCACAAACGTCCACTTGGACTCAATGATGAACTGAGTAGATTTTGGTGGTCGTATGTCAAAGATCAAGGCCACTGTGCCCTCATTTGTCTCATCCTTGTGAGTGCAATATCTCAAGAATGTCTCAAGAGAATTTCTTCAAATTTGACACTAACGTCCACTTGGACTCAACGATGAACTGATTAGGTTTTGGTGGGCATATGTCAAAGGTCGAAATCATTGTGACCTCGTCTGTCTCATTCTTGTGAACGCAATATCTCAGGAACACCTTGAGGGATTTTTTTCCTTCTAATTTGGCTCAAACACCCACTTGGACTCAACGATGAAGTGTTTAGAAATTGGTGGTCGAAAATGCGTCAGTTTCATTCACGTGAACGTGATGTTTTAAGAAGGCCTTGAAGGAATTCACTTAAATTTGGCACAAATGTTCACTGGGACTCAAGAATAAACTGATAAGAATGTGGTGGTCAACGATCAAAGGTCAAGGCCATTGTGACCCCACAAAAAAGGTTTGTGACCAATAATTTGTACACTAATTGTGACAGAATTTCACTCAAATGTCCAATAGGATAAAAATGATAAAGTGATGACATTTTTTATCCAAAAGGTCAAAGGTCAACTTCACTATGACATCATAATGTTCTAAAAAACACATTTGTGGACATAAGTCGACGCCATAATTTAGGAACAGGAGGGGAGACACTTGGTCAGATACTGAATTGGTGACACTAATCTCGGGTGCCCAACTTGAAACAGTGCCAGTTGTATAGATCTTCTGTAATGCAGGGAATGTATCCATGTTTTCACAGATAACGGAGGCCCTACAATCGAGACGCCATCATTCTAGTTTTTTCAGGATTTTCCCGTTTTTTGGCTCAAATTTCCCGTTCGTTTCTTTAGGAGATTTTGCTACACCACAAAATTTCTCAATGCTCTGTGACCTGTTTTTGGTCCCAGAAATCCTGAGTCCACAAGTTTGAGAAATTCTGTTTAACTGCTTTTTTTTCCCAGCCGCACTGTTTAGTTTAATTCTTTTCTGTGTTGGTTTTATTCTTTCACCTTTAGTTGGTCTCAGTCAAAGGTTTGCTGCTCCCTCTTCCGAGCAGTCTCCATCATTCTCTGCTGCTATTAAGCATCTCTCTCCCCTCTCCTCCTCCTGCCTCCTGCCTCCCTCTCTTTCTCCCCTGCCCCAGGGGTCTCTCTGTGCAGTTAAGTGGCGGAGGCATAGAGAGTTAGTGAGGCAGTTAAAAGGATGATCTAGAGGCCATTCTGTGGCACTCACCCTCTCATTTACCCTGTTAGCTCTCAACAGCCTGGGAGCCTCCACCAACATTAGCCCCATTCCCTAAAAGGCGTATAATTCTAATGCATCTGTGTGAGTGTGTGTGTGTAACGTGTGTTCACTTTGAGTGTTTGCGTTCTCATCCCAGCCTTCTACCAACAACAGTAAGAACAGTATAGTGAGCGCCATCAATGCCCTGAAAGACACCAACATGGCAACCAACGCCCAGATGGTACAGTAGGCCGCCGCTGTGTCGGTTCCCGCCTCTTAACCCCCTCCCCTCCCCTCCCCTCCCCTCCCCCCCAGTAGTTGCATAGTAGCCCGTTGTGCCTCACCCTCCATCGTCATAGTTGCTGCTTGTCATCCTTCATCTACCAGCCAGGAGGTGTTGCACCGTAACATCCTCTGTCCCAGCAGTACCCATCCTCTGGCCATTTCACTCCCCAAGGTGCACATATGTTTCTGAATTATGAATCTGTCAAACTTTTTGGAAACGATTAAAAATGCTCATCATTGCTTAAATCTCAGGCTGCACATGTGCACCTTTTAGATCTTTAAGGAGCATGAACTTAAAGGGACAGTTCACTGCAAAATGAAAAATTTATATTATTTCCTTTCTTACCCGTAGTGCTGTTTATTAATGTAGATTGTTTTGGTGTGAGTCGCCGAGTGTTGGAGATATCAGTCGTAGTGGTAGTGATGTCTGCCTTCTCTCCAATATAATGGAACTAGATGGCACTTAGCTTGTGGTGCTCAAAGCACCAAAGAAACACATTTGAAAAACTCATCAGCAGCGTCTGTTTCCAGAAATTACGATCAGGATAATCCACAGACCTTGTTCTGAGCAGTTTCATGCAGGAACTATTTTCTGTCTGCCAAATCACACCTTAGACTGTATATTAAGATGGACAACACATATCCACTTACTCCCGATGTACCAAAATTAGGCCATTAAGCCTTTAATTTATCAAACAATTGTATAATCACACCCATAGTGGATTTGAATTTCCCCGGATGTCCCTACAACGAAAAGTCGATTTTTTTTGGAAGCTCTGTGTAACTGATTTTAATGCCTCTCAGCAGGTGATAGTTGCGGCCGGAGGCATTATAGTTTTGCATTGTCTGTCCCATTCTGATGAACATAATATCTCAAGAGCGTCTCAAAAGAATTTCTCTTGTCAAATTTGATTCAAACGTCCACTTGGACTCAACGATGAACTTGTTCGATTTTGGTGGCCATACGTCAAGGGTCAAGGTCACTGTGGCATTTGCATGTCTCATTCTTGTGAACGCAATATCTCAACACCTCAAGGGATTTTTTTTTCTAATTTGGCACAAACGTCCACTTGAAATCAGCAATGAACTGATTAGATTGTGGTGGTCATACATCAAAGGTCAAGGTCACTATGACCTCGTCTTCTTATTCTTGTGAACGCAATAGTTCAAGAACACCTTGAGGGATTTTTTTTCTAATTTGACACAAACGTCCGCTTGGACTTAACAATGAACTGTCGAACACGAAAAGTCAATTTTCTCCAATTTTAGATAAAGACACAAAATTGCCACATAAAAGAAGTTGGAAGATTAGGAAACTTTCAGTCTAATACAAATTATATTTTTCTGGCGCATTGAGCACCACAAGCCGAGTGCCATCTACTTCCATTATATTTGAAAGAAGGCAGACATCTTTACGGCTGATATCTCCAGCACTCAGCAACTCACACCAAAACAATCTAGACTTATAAATAGCCCTTCAGGTAAGAAGAATGAAGTATAAATGTTTGATTTGGGGGTGAACTGTCCCCTTACTATGATTATATGCCTCTGAAGTGTCAGCACAGAGAACTATAGAGTCCTGGTTTAGCTGATATCTAAGAATAATTTAGTCTCATCCTTTAATGGCCTCTGTGTTATTCACTTTTCTCCCATGCTTAACCAGCTCTCCTTCAACTTTCTCACTAAAGTCAGCACCGCCTTGCAACCATCAGCCCTAACATCCAACCATCTCTCTCACTCTAACCTATCTTGCCACCATTAACGTCCCCACTGACATCCTTACCATACTGCCAAACTATTATCATCGTGCTTCCATCCAGCGTTAGCATGTGGTGATTTTAAGATGCTTTACTAGCATGCACTACTTATTACATCTTGTACCGGTTTGGTTACATAATAACACTGTGTGATGTGGTAAGGTAGTGCTTCTCAACTGGTGGTGCAGGATCCCAATTTGGCCTGGGCGAATCAGTATCAGAATATTAATTAGAATATTTTAAAGTTTTTGTTATGTACAATTACATATAGGTTATTGATGTTACATTCAAATGTCTGTGTTCCACTTCTGTGTATGACATCAGATAACACTAGGGCTGAAGCAAAGAATTGATTAGTCGATACACTAAAACATTTATCAGCAATGACTCTGATTATTGATTAAATGTTGGACTCAAATTAATCAAGGAAAAATTCCATCCGTTCTCTGGTTACAGCGTCTCTCTTGTGAGGATTTGCTGCTTTTCTGTTTTAGTGTAATTTTAAACTGAGTATCAAGAAAACAAGAAATTTGAAGACGTCACTTTGGACCGGGGGAAACTGGAGTTGTTTAAAAAAAAAAAAAAAAAAGTGTATTTGCACTGTTTTCCTGAATTTTTGTAAACCAAATGATTAATTGATTAATACTAAGTAGATTAATCGATGATTATAGTGATTATTTGCTGAAGCCGAAAACTTTAAAACCTTTTCACATGTAAAACTGTAAACTATTTTGTCAGCTTTTAATTACTTTTTCTTCATATGTTTTTTTTTTTTTTTATTTAGCTCAGAGAAGTTTGTAATATTAAAGCCAAGTGTGATACCATGACAGTACGATTTGTGTGAAAGTGAGTCAGAAAACTAATCTGCAACAATCTTTATTAAAAAAAATTACTGTAGTCATTTATTTAAGCAAAAATTGTTTAAAAAAAGTAAATTTGCACTATTTTTGTGTAATTTTAAACTGAATATCAAGAAAACAAGAGTTTTGAAGACATCGCTTTGGACTGGGGGAAACTGGAATTGTTTTTTTTTTTTTTAAAAAGTGAATTTGCACTGTTTTTCTGAATTTTTGTTAACCAAAAGATGAATTGTTTAATTGTGAAAAATTTAGATTAATCGATGATTTAGGTGATTGTTGTAGCCCAAGAAAAAAACTTTTCACATGTATAAAATTTTAAACTATTTTTTGGCTTTTAATTACATTTTCTTCATAATTTTTAAAATTTAGCTCAGAGAAGTTTGTAATACTAAAGCCAAGTATGATACCATGACAGTACGATTTCTGTGAAATTGAGTCAGCAGAAAACTAATCTGCAACAGTCTTTATTAAAAAGAATTATTATAGTCTTTTATTTAAGCAAAAATGTGAAAAATGAACTGGTTCCAGCTTCTCAAATGTGAATATTTGCTTGTAGTCTTTGTCTTCTATGATAGAAGGCTTGAACGTTCGTGGGTTCTGAACTGTCAGTCAGATAAAAGAAAGAGCTGATGAGCATGTGTCAATATTTTTTGCTATTTTATAGACCAAACTATGAATCAGTTAAGCCCTATTTGCATGGTATTGGTTTACCTGGGGACTGTAATTTTACAAGCAAAGATTCCACCGCAAATTACCTACCGTATTTCGCCAAACACAGAGGTCGTTTGATAATATTAGTGCTGTGCTAATCGGCATCTCGGTGATTTGGGCTTTTATTTTCTGTTTTCTCCGCAATTTTCTGCTTCTTTCCTGGTCGAGAATTTCAGGCACTGCGTTGGCAATTATAAATGAATTACAATAACACTTCGGCTTGGACATGAGCAGCCACAGTCGCTGAAATAAAAGCAATGATAATAAAAATAGGACAAGAATTACCCAATGACATCACACACGTCGTGAAAGACGACCGTCATGTCTGTCGGCCAAGTCACGGCACAATTTTATGACTCCAAAATCGCCTTATGTGACATAGTGACTGTCAGAACGGACAGAAATGTTGTGTAGTGTGAACCAGGCTTAAAAATCCCAACTCATTTGAGCATGTATACCTGCTCAAAGAATGCTCCTAAATCCGAACACACCAGCATGTCCCACGTCCCACAAGTCCAAATTTCCAAATGGAGCATGCTGTTTACATGACCCACATCAAATTCAGAATATTACTCAGAATAATAGTGGACTATGAGCGTGCATGTGAATGTAGTTAGTGTTAAAAGACTGATGGAATCAGAAAGCATAAAGTTTAACCTTGCTAAGCAGGATGAGAATTAACATGTTAGCCTGGGTTGTTAAATAATTGGTAGGTTAGTTGCAGCCCCAAATGGTAATTTTGAGTGCTCTTGACAGTTTTAGGAGCATACCAGCTTCTATAAAAGGAGATGTAGTGTTATGTTATGACCCCATGGCTGAGTTAGACTGTAGGCCCAGTTTGAACCCAGTTGAGAGGCACTGGTTCAGGGTTCTGATGTGTTGGACTAACTGTCCCGTTCTGCATCGCAGGAATCTCAAAGCACAGTGGTGCACAACCCTCCTGATGGAGTCAAGGTGAGATGTGTGTGTCTGTGTCTGAAAGCATCACCCAGCCGCTCCGCTCTCAGGCCTGTTGGACCTTTAAAGCTGGCTGTGTTAATTTCAGTATCTCTGTGTTCGTCTCTCTGCACTCCAGGGATCAACGGAGAGCAACGCCACCAACGACGAGGAGGAAATGAAAGGTAGGAAAGGTACTCAGATGTTTTATTCCCCTTTTCCTGTTCTTATCCACTCTCTCTTTCTCTGTCTCCCATCTAGTGAAGTGTGTGTATTTGACTGTAGTGGCTGGCAGGTGTGCTGAGATGCGACACGCGTCTCTCACACTCTTGACTGTCTGCCCGCGGCGTGTGTATGTATGTATTTATCGTATGTCTGGCTGCGTTTTGTGTGTGTGTTCTAGCGGACAGTTCGGCGCAGAGCAGCGCCACAGAGGAGATGCCCCCACTTCTGCCCTCACCTCAAAGCTCACCTGCCAGTAAGTTTATCCATGGCGACCACAAGCTGTACGGTCGCCACTGGCAAGGACCTAACACCCCCCCACACACCCCCCACTCCCACCCTGGCTTTTTGTAGTCACTGGCAGCCTTACATCTTTGAGCCCCCTCACTCTGATCCACCAAGCTTTTTTTGAGGGTTCCCACTGGTTTTGGTATTTGTGGAATTTTTTAAATGTTTTTTAATTTTATATACTCCAGGAAATTCTTACAGGAAACTCAGGGAACATCGTAGAAATTTATACAGATAGATAGTGGGATTTGGAGTTGACTTATGTAGTTAGTTTAAGTATAATTTCAGTTTATTACAACTTGGATCTTATTTTGTAATATTTTATTAATCAAGTTGATCGCTGGGATCTGGATCACCAAAAACCTGCAGGGTCCTGTTCTCTGCACTCTGATAATTCAGTTAGCTTGATTTGACTGTTGATGATTTGGCACAAGTCTGGATTTTTCAGTTCTTCAAAGCTGGTTAAAAATATTTCTGCAGCTGTTCATGACTGAAACCTCCATCTAAGAACCAGTTTTTAGACTGAGACGACTCCTTTTCTTAGAGGTAGGGTTGTTTTTGTTAATGAGAACATGTAGCTTATTGAGAAACCATGATGATTTTCGGTGAATTTAGAGTTAAATACCTCATATGATACACAACAAAGTGTAACAAAACAACCAACCCACAAAAAGAAAGATATAAAGTCAATTATAACTTGTCTAATTACTTTGACATGCACAAAATATTCCTGTTTATGACCTGCGTCAAATTCAGAATATTATTCGGAATAATAGTGGAATATGAGCGTGCGTGTAAATAGTGCTAGCCATGGCATAGGCAGTACAGGGGAATGCTAAGGTCGCCGTCATCCATCAGGGGCGCCACTAATGGGGGAAGAAAAAAAAACAAAATGTTTGTCTTTTACTAATACTATTACTACTATTATTTTGAAATATTACATAAGGCCACCACAACATAACTACATAGCAAAGCCTCCTAAATAATAGAGAGGCCTTTTTTCTGGGTTCCTGCTGCCCCAGATGATGATGAAGCTGCAGGTGGCGAGGGCCAATATTTCGGGCTGAGCCAAGACGTCCGGCCAATCCCAATTCTCTTTCCTTAACCTTACCCCTTGGTTTCAAGTGCACTCGCCAGATAGATTCCCCTCAACGACGAAGGGGTAGTGTTGAGGGGTAGGGAATTTTACCTACGAATTGGGATGCCCCTTCATGCAAATTAGCCCAACAGGCGTGTTCACCTATGTCGCGTATCGTCGACGTAGGCTTCTTGCACTCATTTTAAAAATGCTCCAGTGGTTGTATTGCCTATTTCGTTGGCTGTCTTCATCCGTCTTCGTTTAACAAATCAACGGAGGAGAAACGCAGGCCTTAGCTGCCTTCTTCTCCTGGTCGATTTGTTTTAGGTATGTCGATTTAAAACAAACAAACAAACCAAAAAAAAGCATTTTCACGCAGTCGCAGCTGTTGTTTGTGTTGCTAAAATGACGACCCACTCATTAAGATGGTATTGGTAACACATGTTAGAACTATTTTGATATGATAGCCTAGTAATTTGTAGGCTTATCTATGTGGAGCTTGTAGGAAAAGTATACAAAGTAAAGTAAACAAAAACAAGCTCACAACTACTCCAGCTGGTCCGGTTGCAATTGCAAGAAATTCTCTCTTGCCTGCAATTAAAACATTTCTGGACAACTTTAAGCCTATTACTAGCGTACTAGCGCAACGTAAATACACTTGCCTCAGTTTGTAGTATACATCGCATGGCACTTCAAATTAAGTGCGCATTTTAAGGGCTGAAAAGCACTTCCTTTACTCATCTTAAAGTTTGGGACACCCTAGCCCTTCGTTGGAACGCGTAAAAACAAGGACTAGGGCCAATTTTGAGGGGACGTGTGAGTATTGGGACGGACCCTTCCTCCTCCTTGTGCTGATCATTTTGGCTGATCTTGATGAACAGATACCTGCACATGAATGCAGATAAATTAAAAAATAAAAAGCTAATTTAAAGTGTTGTTAGATGACAGCCGATTGGTCTGAGACTGCGTTTTTGGCCAATGCGTTCTTCCTCTCTACAGGGACTGTTTAAGGACTGCCATTCAATCGTGATAGGTCAGTACTACTTAGAAAAAACAAAAACAATAACTCATCCATTACCAAAATCTTGTCCTGTCCCCTTTAGATTCTGCAAACATGTGCAGAGTCTGTTTATAGAGATTATTGTACAGGAAAAGGAGGCCAGGGACTGTTGTTGCACCAAAATCTGAACTGGCAGCTCGCCTTAATGAACGCAACTGATGGTGAAAACACAGGTTTTGGATCACATTCTTTGATCTTCAGTTGCTTTGCCTGTTGGATATGATAACAGTGTACTCAAACTACAAAAACAAGACCCAAATTGTAATAAACTGGAATTTTCCTTGAGCAGGGATGCATTACTAGACTGCAGTTTACAACTTGTTTTACACACTGATTGCAGACGGTCATTTCCTGCTGTGTAGATCCATTAATGCTGTAGTACATTGTGTGCTCTCTTCTTAAGAGCACTTGAACTTCCTCACCACCTGGACTTAACTTCACCGTGCTCGGAACAAACTTTTGAAATAAACTCAGCAGGGACTAATTTTATAGGTCACAGAGGCACTTTGACCTAATTATAGAAAGTCATGAACAAAAGTCGAGGAATTTTTCATCAGCGCCACTGTGGGAACCCTGAAATCTGTGTGTGTGAGTGCGTGTGTGTGTGTTTCTTGGTGATCACTGCATCTATCCCCCTGTCCTCCTAATGTGACGGCTCCAGCTGGAGGAAGCCTTGCTTACTTTGCAGCTGTGTTTCCTAAACCAGCCTCCCAGTCTGACAGGCTTGTCCTGCCGCCTGTCTGACTTTTCTGGAACCATGCACACCATCAGGTTCCTCCTTGTCCTCACATTTTCTCCTCCATTCCTCCTCCTGCTCTGATGCTCTATTCTCTGTTATGCTCTTTAATCTCCTAATTTATTCTCCATGTCTCTCTAATACACCATTCTTCTCTGCGTCGTTATCTTACCTCTTTACTCTAATCTCTCCACTCGTCTCTTGACCTCCCGCTCTCGTCAGACACACCTGCACTAAAAGGATAGTCTGATCTCTTCTCCTTCTCTTCCTCTTTACTCCTCTCCTGTGTCCTTCCACCACTCCCACCTTCCTTCCTGAACATGCTAAGTTCCCCCACAGGCATAACATGAGCTAATAACAAACAATGGCTTCGATCCTCTCTCTTTGTCTCCGCTGGGCGCTGCAGCTCATCAGACGAGGCTTTGTTAATGTATACCAGCATTAAGAGTAAAGTTGATGTGAGCAGAGCAGGCAGTTAAACGACTTCCACGTCACACAGCATCACAGCCAGAGCTGCACTGATCTCGCTTCTAGCTGCCATCCTGTCCTCGTGTTACCCATCTGCATGCCTGTCATAAACCCACACTAACTCTGTGTTTACTCATCACTAATTTTACCGAACACTAACCCACGTCAGCTTTGTGTCTTGTTCAGTTTTGTCACTTAACTGCATGATCTGTGTGTGTGTGTGCGTGTGTGTGTGTGTGCATGTTATGTGTGCGGAAGATCACATGTACGTTTTTTTTTCATCTTGTCAACCATTCATGTGTTTTTGTGTTTGTTGACCATCCGTTGTGTGTTTCAGTTCCACCGCATGACGTAAAGCGCATGGCATGGAACAGCACGGGCAACAGCTCCTGCCCTGACTCTGAGCTCTCACAGTCCTCCATGCCTGCCGCTCCACTAGGGAGCAACACTGTCGCTGCTATAAGCAACACTAAACAGAGTAAGAAACAGTCTTGACTAACTGACCTCAGCTTTCCTTGCCGTCTACTCACCTGTAGTTGTTGTACACGCAAAGAAAAACTCGCATCAAATGGGAATGAAGGAAGCCTGCAGATCACGTCCATCACAACAAGTCATTTGGTCAGGTGTTGACAATAGTTTGGTTTTATTTGTAGTGGGGTTTTATGAGGTACTTCTCCATAGTCAGTGTGTTACCTACAGTAGATGGCGGTCAGCATGCCCTAGTTTGGAGAAGCAGGCAGGAGTACTGGAAACGTATCTATGCTCTCATCAAAGCCAGACTCCTTTGACAGAAACAGTAATTTTACCTGGCAGAACACAGGAGCTGCTGGTCTACCGCTGCCATGATATGTTAGTTTGTTTATATTATTGTGTGACTTTGGTGAAACAGCAAAGTCGCCCAATAACGCAAGCTAACTAACTGATCAAGGCAGCGGTAGATCAGCAGCTCCTGTGTTCAGTGAGGTAAAATTAGAGTTTCTGTTAAAGGAGCACAGATAACAGCTTGAGTTCCCCGTCAGAAAGGGTTGTCTGAGGCAAGATGAAGCAGTATAAATATTCTAAACAGAGCGTACACTTGAGCTGATATTGATTTTCTTGGGGGGGGTGGGGCTGCCCCCGTCCACGGCAGAACATTGCTTAGCTTCTGTGTCCTCCTCCGAACCTGGAGTGTGCCAGCCAACATCTCAGTAGGTAATACACTGACTATGGATAAGTACTTCATACAACCCCACTACCAAAAAAAATTGTAAATATCCCTTTAAATCTGAACAATCTCACAAAACATTTTATTCTTCCTGGTCCACTTTCTCCTGTTTCAAGACTTGGTACGAGACGAATAACTCCACATGTGTCAGATCAGTAACTGTTGGTTTGATACATGTTCAGGTCTTCAAAGAGGATGTTTATACTGGCTTCAAAATAAGAGTAATCCCTTGACTTCAAATGACTTGTTAAAGAATAAGACTGGTGTTCTTTGGTGTATTTCTCATGGTTCCATCAAAAGACCAAAACCAACAATGTTTAAGACGGTTTCTCAATTCTTTTTGACCTCCCTACTTTGTGATATCCACAATGAAGATGTAAATCTAAAAATATGAGCCACAGATACATGAAAAGGCCAAATAATGTCCCCAAACAGCCGGGGACTGTAGGTTTTCAGAAAACGTTACTTAAATAGTAATAAACAGAGCATTTTTGGGGGACTACTTTCAGCTGCGGATTAATACACGTCACTTAACTGTGTATTTAAAGGGACGGTTCACCGGAAAACCAGAAATACATATTTTTCCTCTTACCTGTAGTGCTGTTTATCAGTTTAGATTGTTTTGGTGTGAGTTGGCGAGTGTTGGAGATATCGGCCGTTGAGACATCATTGAGAGGCGGGCCTTCTGTGGTTGTCGTGACAACAAGTTTACAGTTGGTAAACAATGGAGGAGAAACTGGTGGTAGCGGTTGCTGGATACCCAGAGCTATACGTCCTGACGATAGACAGCAGGTTGTCAAACTGCCCCTGAGTCATCCTAAAATATGCCTGGAAACAGCCATCATGGAGGAGAAGCTCCTGGACCAACTGGTGGTACTCTCCATGACCCACCCTCTTTTTTAGGGTCTCATGTACCCACACAGATCTCTGTTTATCTGTGACTAACAAACTGTTTACTGACAGCCTCTCACCCTCAACCAGAGCTACAGCAAGTACCCTCTGCCTCAACATTTTAGGAACTAGATACTGATTACTGTCAGATAAATAATGGCATTCGGTTAAAATTTTTTTTAAAAAGGCAATGTGGCGTCATCCTGTGTGATCAGGGCCTTATTGTTCACATCTCATGCTGTCACGAGCACAAGTCTCTTGTCCATGAGTAGATGCCCGCTTCCTTCAGTTCAGTCATACGATTAGTGGGTGTAGTTTAGTAGAAAGACAATAATTCCTACACTAAAACTGCTCACAACAAGGTCTGTGGATTATCCTGAGTAATAGGGTCATGATTTCTGTAAAAGAGACATCACTGTTTAGTTTTTCAAATGTGCCTCTTTTTGGCGCTTTGAGCACCACAAGCTGAGTGCCTTTTAGTTTTATTATATTGGAGGGAAAATGGACTTCTCTACGGCCGATATCTCCAACACTCTGCAACTCACACCAAAACAATCTAGATTAATTAATGGTGCCACAGGTAAGAGGAAGAATATGTTGTCTTTGATTTTGGGATGACCTGTCCCTTTAAGGTGGCAGGATGGTGAATGAGGGATGAACCAAAATAGTTTACAGCACCCACATTCACATTAGAACAATAAAGAAGGTCTGTGTTATGAGGGGATACTCGTTAGTCCGATCAGTTCATGTTGGTTTTGGTCTTTTGATTGGATCTGTTAACAAGAAGGAAAACATATAATATCACCAGCCTTATTCTCTTTAAAGTGGCTTTTGTAGAACGGACAGTCGATGTAGTGTTGAAACTTTTCATGTGGTTTCTTTTGATGTTTTGAATTGTGTGTGTAGTGTGGGAAAATTAGTCAGGCATGGGAATACTGTCCACTAATACTGGTAAGCAGTAAATGTAAGGGTCATATTGCAGGACTGCGGCTTTGTCTGGTAGGAGACAGTAATGTGGGAAAATATTTTCTCTATTGACAGAAGTATTAGTTTTATTTGTTTGTTTATTTATTTATTCGTGAACCTGGTCAGAGGCAGCTGTAAATATAAAATGAATTGTACACAATATAGATATGTCTTTTTTTTGTGTGTGTTTTTGTTTGCTTTTGAAAATGAACACTGTGAAAGTTAAAAGTTGTAACAGTTAGTCTGTAGTTGAGCTTGACAGTTGGTGGTGAAGTTATTATGGTTATTATGTATTAAACTTTGGTCACATGATAATAGATGTGTTTAAAAGCTCCAGAAAAAGCCAGTCAGAGGTCCTTGAGTTGAGATGTCTTTGTCAAACTAAGCCTGTGTTGTTTACAAGCAGATTTTTTTGTTTGTTTTTGTTTTGGTGGCAGTGTGTGCTCACACAGCAGAGAGCAGTGTTTAGTCAGTGTTTGAGTCACACAGAAGGTGAGAAGCAGAGCGACAGACAGTGATGAGGTCAAGCAGCAGTTAGGAAGCCGCTCCGGACCGAGTGATGAGGTTAAAGAGGAGCCTCGAGCCGTAGCCACAGACGAAGAGGGCCTGAAGGGAAGGCAGGAGCTGGAAGTGATGAGAGAAAATGTCGTCAAGCCAAAACCAGCACATAGTTAATTGTTGTCTCACCTCCTCGCTGGCTTCTCACCATTTACCATCTGTCCGTGTCTCTCTCCCTCTTGTTCTGTCTGTAGCTCGTAAACAGGAGATCATCAAGATAACGGAGCAGCTTATTGAAGCGATCAACAATGGAGATTTCGATGCCTACACGTGAGTACAACTGCATGTGTACAATGAAAAGCAGCCGGTGAATCAGTGCTTTCTGCAACGGGGACAATTTATGTAATGTTCTATCAGTATTCATCAGAGTCGCCTTCATTTTTGCTCTTTGTTTTCCCAAGTCTGTCTCTCATGTCTTTTCACCCACTCGTACTTTCTCACCCGTCTCTGTTCCTTTCTCGTTTCTTTCTCTCAGGAGGATTTGCGATCCTGGACTCACTTCTTTTGAACCCGAGGCCCTGGGGAACCTGGTGGAGGGCATGGACTTTCACAAGTTCTACTTTGAAAACTGTGAGTCTCCGCTTGTACACACGAAATGCAGCCGTTTGTTTTAATCTGCCCAGAATAGCAGACAGGTGAAGCTTTGACTCTGATAGGCAGAGGGTCACAGGAAAGCAGGGTTTGACATTAACCATGACCCGTAGCCGTAAAAAGTTTAATCAGGTCCTTCTTGAGGATAAGACTGCATGTCTCAATGAGACCTGTCTGAATAAAAGTTAATTTAAAAAATATATCCCCACACTGTGAGCCTTCGCCAACACAACATTATAGTTCCTCAGACATCCGAGTTCATTCGCACCTTCTGGTTTAACATTTTATGAAAAATGGCAGAAAGTGCTCATCGCTGGCTAGTTATCATTATATCAGAGCTACTGAAGTAAACTTTGACAGTATCTGTGTTTCCAGCAAACACATTCAGTATAGTGCTCTTAGAACCTGCACAGACATGAACCTATAGCCGAGATTTGTTTTGCATTTCCACTGCAAACTCGTTCTTCTGAGTTGAGCTGATGCTGTACCTACGTGGCAGACTCTGCGTCGACATGGAGCCTACGCCGCAGCCTGACGTACACCTCCCCAGAAATGTAACTTAACCTCACGGCGCAGACCTCCTGTCTGTTTCTGTAAGCTGAAACCATTTCCCTCAGTGGAAACAAAGTTTTTATTTACTTTAATTTCACAGATAAGAAACAATAAATTGTGAAGACAATAAAGCCTCCACAAAAATAGCATTTTAAGTCTTGTGTGTGATTTATCCTGGCTTCATATGAGCAGAGGAAATCTCTGCTTGTCGCTAGGCTAATTTATACAATGTAGAATGCCATAGGCTTGTGCTAATAACGTTAGCATGTTGTATTTGTTCAGAAAACGTGTGTAGTATAAGACAGTTGTTTTGTTGGTGAACCTTGTGAGTTGTAATGGAGCCTAATTTTGTAACATTACCTTTGTTAAATGTTGCTGTTGTCCTTGGTGTCATATGAGTAGAGGAAAAGTTAGCTCACCGCTAGGCTAATTTATACAATGCAAAATGTCATAGGCGTGTGCTGATAACGTTAGCATGTTATATTTGTTAGGAAAACGTGTTTAGTGTAAGTTAGTTAGTGAACCTTGTGAGTTGTTATTGAGCTGAATTATGTAACGTTACCTTTGTGAAATGTTGCTGTTGTCCCTGGCTTCATATGAGTAGAGGGACAGTTCGCTAGCCTTTCCACTTTTTCCACTGTTTTCCTTCAAAGCAGTCGATGGTTGTTTCAAATTCTAGTACTCACCTCTCAGACGATGTGCTGCAGCTTCCCTTCGTGAGTTTTTATGCTTGTCCAGTGTCAGTTTTTAAAGTAAAACAAAAACACTGTAGTTGTGATTGTGTGCCTCTCTGTTAGCTCCAGCAGCCATTATTGATGGTCTGTTTGTTTTTTTCAAAATAAATAAGATTAATTAAATACATTTAGTTTAAATAATGATTAAAGAATATTTCATGCTAACTCAAGGACACTCAACATACAGAAAAGGAAAAAAAAAACGACAGTTAAAATCTCCAACACTGGTTTGTCTGGTGCGTTACTGGATAAACGTTCTGGTCCGTCTCTGTTTATCTGATGCAGTGCTGAGCAAGAACAGCAAGCCCGTCCACACCACTCTGCTCAACCCACACGTGCACCTGATCGGTGAGGATGCCGCGTGCATCGCCTACATCCGGCTCACACAGTTTGTGGACACCACGGGCCGCCCTCGCTCCAGCCAATCAGAGGAGACCAGGGTGTGGCATCGTCGCGATGGCAAGTGGCTCAACGTTCACTTCCACTGCTCAGGAGCGCCTGCTGCACCACTACAGTGATCAGGTACTCGCCCACACACACAGTTACACACAAAGGGAGCTGATTTAAAGCCACTATGTGGAGAACTCGGTGTTCATATCAGGGAAGACACAAGTCTGAGCAGGGGGGAAAAGTCCTCTGTTTAGGGGTGTAATGGTACACAGAGGTCACAGTTGGGATCCTACCTATGCAGTCACACTTTGCCACAGGAAAACTGAAAATATCTCAAACATTATAAAACTGAAAATACAAAATACGATTTGTTTTTTCCTCGTCCCGGTGATCTGCACATCTGGTGATGCCTTAGAATGTGACTTTTCTTTAAAATTCTTATAACGGTGGAGCAGTGGCAACATACCGTCCTTGTCCTATACATAAAGTTCTCTCTGGTGATGTCGTAGCGGACTGGTAACCGGGCCAACGGGAACAGTGCCAGGCTTTGAAGCCTATTTTTTGTTTGTAAATCAGTGGATACATTTTTTGAGCATCGCAACCCCCACAAAATGACTCCTTTCACTGTCAGAATTTGATCCAATTAAATCATTTTATCGCCATTAAAGTTAGTGGAGTGCTAAAGCAAAAGTTAGCCAATGCATTCATATAGCGACTCTCTACCCTACCAGACAAAGTGCTCCACAGTTTGCCTCTCATTCATACAGTGATGCAAAGTACTGGCTCGCCGAACTGCAGCAACTTGGGGTTCGGTGTCCTCCTCAAGGACAATTTGACGTGCAGACAGGAGGAGCCAGGGATCAAACTGCAAACCTTGTAATTAAAAGACAACCTGCTCGACCTCCTGAGCCAAAGCCACCCTCTTCATATGTTGCTAACAGCGTACGGCTTAAAGTTTTACGAGCGGAACTCCGCTGTGTACTGTACATTCTGCATGCGGCTGTGTGCACTGACGTGAACCCTGTGCTGTAAAGGATCAGCCCTACTCCGGAATATCAGAATAATTTGAAAGATCATAAACAGTAAAAAGGCCCGAGTGTCCTGGCTGCCGTTAAATTTTAAGTTGGCTGAACTGGAAAAGAGAAGTTGAGGTAATTTGGTGACGATTGAACGTGACTTCTCAAATTCAGTCAACTTAAAAAATTAAGGAGGCCTGGACACTAGCTTTTTTAAGTTTAAACAAATTGTTTCTTGTTACAGTGTAAGTGCTATATCGTGGGCAACTGGACCTGCTTGCGTTTCTTGAAGATGTTTCGCCTATCATCCAAGAAGCTTCCTCAGTTCTAGGAAGTTCTAGTAGACATTGCTGTCCTTTGACGTTCAAGGACAATGTCCTCGTCTTGGCTAGAGAAGACAGATGGTTTGAAAGAGGCGTAAGAGAAGCCATCTACGTCAAACTGGAACAACTGTCCTTAAACAGAGGAGGTGGCCTATGACACCATTTATCACCCACCTAAGATGCAGTGTTGGGATCCCTCCCCAGATGACTTCACACCCATTCACACCCGGTCCCATCTGACCCTAACGACACACATGATGGCCAGGTGGGTCAACCACTCAAAACCTGCAACTCCACACCAGTCCTTTAGAACCGAAGCTTCTTGGATGAGGACGAGACGTCTTCAAGAAACTCAACCAAGTCCAGTTGCCTACGATGTAGCACTAAAGATTACCATGACCTGGAGGACTGAGAATCTTCACCAGTGATTGGAAAGATGCTATAATGACATTAAAGTTCTACACTTAGTGGCTTTAAGTCGAAGCAAGCACCAGTAAAAGGGAACATCTGCTGTAACTCCATCAGCTACATCATGATACATCATTTAAAGGTCCAGTGTGCAGGATTTAGAGGCATCTACTGGCAGGAGTCGTATGTCATATTCATAACTATGTTTTCATTAGTTTAAAATCACCTGAAAATGAGAATCAGTGTGATTTTGTTACTGTAAAATGAGCCTTTATATCTACATAAGGAGCGGGTCCTCCTCCATGGAGTCGTACATGTTGTTCTACAGTGGCCCAGATGGGACAAACCATGTCTAAACAGGACCATTTTAGTTTAGTTTCAGTTCCACTGAATGATGCCACTGAATCCTCCCCACCAGACCTCTAATTTTAGTTTGTCTTAAACAAGGAAACATTGAGATCTTGTGTTTCCTCCTCTGTCTCGCCCCCACAGCGGTCCTGAGCCTCCAGTCTACTGGAGTGTGTGTTTTGGGGGGCAGTTTTTTTCAGCGAGCGTGTTTAAGAGGCGCGTCCTCTGCGTGGATTGGCTAGTGCCAGGAGCCCGGCCGGGCGAGATCGCATCCCTCTCCACGATACCAACCAATCCTGTCCCTCCTTTGACCTGCTGGGGGCCGGCTGAACACAAGACACCGCCCCCATGGGATGATGCATGCATCTGGCGCCTGATTGGAGGGCGAGTCTTTGCCCTCTATCCCTCCCCATGGCAGCCATCTTTTTTCTGCCCGCGCGAGATGAGACGTCCTGCGTGAGGAGAGGATTTACAGTTGAACTTGTGACAGTTTATGAGTATGAGTTATGAATATGCTGTGTAAATTATGACTAGATGTACCAGAAACCACCAAAACCCAACCAAGCATTTATATTCACTATCTAATAAGGGAGGAGCAGAAGGGAGTGTGAGGTTAGCGGCTGAGATTTTGGACACATTTTTTTGGCATTCTAGGGATTACCGGGTAGAACGTGTTGTGCTCGTTACCCGGACATTGATGTAAGGATGTAGGGAGGTTTCCCCCGTCTGACTTCTAGAGGGGGGGAAACAAATCAAGTGGGCTCAGTCAGAGAACTTGATGACGAGAGAAACTTGATATCAAAAACATGAAGCACCAAAGTGTAGAACTTTAGGCTTTTTATGTGTTTATGTGTTTTCGTTTGTGTGCTTGTTTTTCCGACCGAACGGAAAACCGTGTTGTTGTGGGCTCGGGGTGGGAGGGAGTGGGTGGGGGCGTTTGAGTTGTGTTTTGTTGTGTTTTAGCGTCCTGTTCCTTTTTGCGTTCCTGTGAATAACCGGAGCCTTTTTTTTTTTTTTTTTTTTTTTGTCTGACTGATCCTATATTCAAGGCTCCTTTTTTTTTAAAGCAGCTGAGTTTTTGTTTTGTTTTTTTAAAAAGAGGGATTTTATTGTGCAAGTTTAACCTGCGCGTGTTTTGTTGTCTGTATGCAGTGGAGGGAGAGCGCAGGCCGGGAAAGGCGTCTGCGTTTTGCATGTTTGCCCGCCGCCTCTCCCTCATTCGTCCCTCCCTCAACCTTTTTATCTCTCTCTTGAACCATTCCCTCTTTTAACCCTCCCTCTCCTTTTTCTCTGCTTTCTGCAAGGGCCTGGTTTGTTTATAATCACTGTGTAAATACAGTGTATGTATAGATATATGTAGAAAAGTGTAATATATGTACATGTATCTAAGAGACACTCATCCTGTGCATCTGGGAACCACCCCATGAACTCTGTGACCCCCGATCTAGTTCCTTCCTTCAGTTTGCTTTAATTATCCTCCTTAAAATACTTCCTTAAATATTGGTAGCTCTCGCAACAAACATGAACTCTCATGTGGGCTGCCAGCTCTAGTCCCGTGGCCGTAAGACTGTTTTTAGAGACGGGGAATAAAAGAAAAAGAAAAAAAAAAGTTTGACCTCTTTGCCCCAACAAGAGTTTTTAAACATGAAGACCTTCATCATTGTGTCCTTAACTCCTGATCCCACAATGCTGTGAGCCGTCTCTTCATATCATATGCACACACACACATGCACACACACACACACGCACGCCTGGTGGTGTGTTTAGGCTTTGTAACATATCTGCACCACTGCTGTGTGACCACGGTGCCACCCTTGCTGTGCTGCTTAATTGTCTCCATCCATCCGCGACAGTCGTATCTTAAACCTCCCCCTCCTCCCCCACCTTCCTCCTCTTCCTCCTCCGTGTACCAACGAGTCCCCCCCCCCCACCTGCTCTTGAGATGTTTATTTGTACCTCTCTCTGTTGTTTCTCTGTTCCCGTGTTACTGGTTTGAGTTTTTTCGTTGTCGTCGCTGTTTGCTGTTAACTTGTCGTTTGGTAATTTGCCGATCTGCCAAGCTGGAGTTCTGCACTCTCCCTCGCACACAGGATTTAAAAAAAAAAAAAAAGAAAAGAAAAAGGGAAAAGAGGGAGGAAGAAAAGACAACACAAATTACAGATTGAGTGATCATAGATTGGACTAAATTATTTATTAATGTGATCTACCCTAGGTGGTTTGAAATCGTGCCTGCTCAGTTGAGAGGACTTTTGGAAGCCAGTGAGAGAAAGAGTTGGTGTGGGCGTGTAGGTTCTCGTGACCTACACTGTTGAACCAGAGCGGGAGACCTAGTTATATGCATGTTTCAGTTACGCATTTCTACCATGTACCTACCTGAATACGGATGGAGCCTAGTGTTAATATATGATATTTGCATCTTTTGAAATAAGAATATCCTCCATCCAGAATGTTGAATAGGTGACATGAAAAATAATAATTAAAAAAAACTAAAACAAAAAAACAAAAAACAGCAAAATTAAAAAAAAAAAAAAGGATTCAGGAGCCGTAGCTTGGTATGAGGCCCTCGATGTTAGCGTTTTCCCTGCGTTGTAATGATATACTATTGGGCTGCGCTTTCTCCCCCAGCCTTCCCATGGATGCTGGAGTTTTTTTGCATGATCATGATGTACAATGAAATACAACCATGAATTGACGACTATCAAGTGTTTGTCTGAGTGTTAGTTGGTCTTCATCATAGCTTTGTTATTCTTCAAACTTGGATCTTGAAAGTATTTAATAAAAATACTATTTCAGCACTGGTTTATCTCTTCTCGACTGGTTTATTTCACCGCTGGAAAGTTGGTCTTTTCATAAAACTGGGCTGTCCGTGCAGTAGAAGGACACAAATACTTTTTGAAAATGGTGCCACATGATCAGAGGAAAAGGGCTGTGGCAGTTGTCAGTCCCTCCAGGATGTCGCGGAAAAAAAAAACTTGAATTTGCAGCTAATTTTGTGAAAAATTGCAGCATTTTTATGCGGTTTTTTTGTTTTGTTTTTTTTTTTGCAGGAAATTGCGGCAAAAGACAAAAATTGCAGTTCAGGGAAAAAAAGTTAGATTTTTTTTTTAACTACTGCCTCCAAAAAATAAGTCATGTAAACACTTGCTATAATAATCATACTGAATATTAAAAAAACAGCTGCAAATGTTTCAGTTCTTTTCTTTAGTTTTATTGAATTAGTTTCAAACATGGACTCCAATAATGTTTTAAAAAAATCCTGAGTGAGTATTGTAGCTCTCAAAGCAGACAATGTGACTGTAAAACAACATGTAAGCTACATTTGATGATGCGTCTGATGACTTTTCAAATGATGTTGCATGCGTGACGACTTCCAGTCAGCCGGAAAATGCGGAAAAATCATGGGACTTCTGAAAAGTTGCCCCCACAAACATTGCAGACTTGCGTTGAATTTGCGTTAATTATTGCGATGCGATTCGCTGATTCGCTTTTGCGAAAGAGGTAGAAAACCTACAACTACCAGAATGCACTGCTTTGCACCTGACCAATAAAAGCTCCCGCTGGTGGGTGACGTAATGCGAGTGTGGCTGTTGTCCCATAAGAAACTCTTGGTGCTTCTCAAAATCAAGGAGGGATCCTTAACGGCAGAATATCAAGGAGGCTACGTCATCGAATCCCAAAGGACTGTTCCAATGTCAAGGATCCTTTGAATGCTACCAAGGACCGAGTCCTTCCTTCAGAGATTTTTCAAGGTTGTGTGTGTATATCATCGACAGACATAATGTACCTACAGTTCTTGGCGCCGTAAGTGAAGGCAGGGCGTGTTCAGTGACACACACCTAGGCACTCCCTAGCCTGCTCCGTGTCTATTCACCAAATGCTAGGAAGGAGTCTTACCTGGGCTCTTTAAGACTCGAATCAAAAGGACTGTCAAACCTTGGAAGCATCCTTGACTTTGAGAGGCACCAAATGGGTGCGTTCGAAAATACTCACTCTGAATGCGGAGCACACTCTGGCAGTTGGAGTGAGTGTTTCCAAACGCACCCCATGTGTCCAAGGTGATGGGCAAACAAAAATATGAAGGTTCAGTCTGTAGTTCGAGGAACAGCCATAGAGAAAGTCGTCCTCCAGGGAGACGTGGGCGCTCATAAGATGGAGGCAGGTTTACCACAGTTCATAGACACATACTACCAACATCGTTATGATGCAAAGCTGGTTGAAAATCTTCAAAGTATCCCTTTAAACACCTCCTCATGTCTGATTTAGTTGCAGTCGTCATACGGAAACATTTTTGTCCCTTCTCCAACAAATATCTTTTTAGAAAGGCATCTGTTCTCTGGTAACGTACTCCATCTCTCCCCAGACCAAACAACCTGCCAGAACAGGTTTGTGTTTACCCCGAGTGCTTTTCAACACCACGGTTTCTGAACTGTCTCTCACACTAGTCTGGTGCAACACACCTGAACTGTCCGTAAAAAAATCACCACAGAAATGACAGCGTAACGGACCTTTTTTGGCCTCTGCATATTTGATCCATCCAGCCTGGATTTTGAGAATGTTTCATCAGCCTGAAATCACCAAATTTGGAGCTAATAGAGCTTCTGCAACACACATCTCTGATTATATAACACTGCAACATTGATTAGTCATGCCGAATATCTGCTCGTGTCCAATTTTAGGAACCTAGTTTGTCTCAGGTGACATTTAGCATTTGGCTGTTAAGGAGGGAAAAAAAAGGTTTAGATTTGAGTACAGTAAACGCTGATAAAACTGGACCGTGTTTCTGTGGTTGGCTGGATGCTCCGAACACCAGCCGGCATCACAGCTGGCACAATATTTGCCCTCCATACTTGTCTGTCATCACATGAAGTCCGATTAAGCCCTGAATAACGCTGCATATCCTCCAGGGCCATTAACATACACACAGGATAAAACAATCACTGCTGTCCATTCAACAGCTCGTGCATCGGCCCCTCTCACCACTTCAGCCTTTGTGCTGTCTTCACGGCTCCTGTTTTAGCTGCACCGAGCTCTGAAGTGTTGAGTAATGCTGCAGCCTTATTTAAAAAGGTTTTGTGGTGTTATTTATGATGGTCCCGGTTATTTTAAGGATTGTGTGTGTGTGTGTATGTGTGTGTCCGTGGGATGTAGGACAGCTCCCCCTGGTTCCTCTGCTTTCTGTGTGATTAATGAGGAGAGCTCAGCAGTTGGTTAACTTCGACACTCGCACTTACTTTCTCAAAGGCACAAAAAGGGAGAAACTCTTGAGGGAATGTGTCTTGTTAGCTCGCTCTGACCTCCGACTTCTCATGTCAATAAAATTAGGAGAAAAGCCGACCCAGAACGAGTCCCCTGAATCTAAATTACTTTTGACTTTGTGGAGGTCTTAAAGGACGGGCTCCCTCGTTTTTTTTTTTTTTTGGTTTTCATCTCAGAGCAAATACAAATGTTTCCAGTTTATTAATAAGCAGGAACAGAACCACCTCTCTGATAGCTTTATTGTCCAGTGTCGTCCTCAGAAACAGTCACAAATTCATTTCAGCCGTTCTTTAAAATTGGGACAAATCATGTCCTACAAAAACAATAACAACTTATCAACACTTTAATTCCATTTCTGGGGTGAAACATTAATTTCAAAGGATTGTTATGTGTCCTCCTGAGACCTGAACCTTTGTTTGGTTTGCAGTTTAAATTTGTCCTAGTTATTTGGGATCAGTAGGACCTGATGAGTATAAAACCACTAAACATTGTCAACAATAATAAAGTCCTAATGTCCTCAAACGAGACAATAACGAAGTCCCAATGTCCTCAAAGGAGACAATAAAGAAGTCCCAGTGTCCTCAAAGGAGACAATAATGAAGTCCCAGTCTCTTCAAATGAGACGATAATAAAGTCCCATTGTCCTCAAACGAGACGATAATAAAGTCCCATTGTCCTCAAACGAGACAATAATAAAGTCCCAATGTCCTCAAATGAGATGATAAAGTTCCGATGTCCCCAAAAGAGATGAGATAAAGTACCAGTGTCTTCAAATGCAATGATAATAAAGTTGCGATGTCCTCAAATGAGATAATAACAAAGTCCCAATGTCCTCAAACGAGACGATAATAAAGTCCCAGTGTCCTCAAATGATACTACAAACATTATTAATCATAAATAAACAAAATAAAATGTGATCAGGTTTTGGACCTTGTCCTCTTTTGTGTCAGGATCAGCTGCAGACTGACTTGGCAGAGATGGCTGCCATCTTGTTTTTACATGGATTAGTGTATTGTGCTCTTACTGCCACTAGATGACACAAAAAGTGTCCACGAACGAGGAGAACAGGTCTGAGTTAAGTAGAATAAAGTATCAGGTCAAGTAAACCCAAAACGCAGGGTCTCAGGAGGATGTAAAATAACTATGATTTATAAAATATTTTGATCTGCTTTAATTTCTTAACTTCGAAACTTGCTCCGTGCCTGAAAACATCCTTGGATTCACATACTGCTATCATCTTTGTTTTAATGTTTTTTAATGTAAATGTTAGCCTTTTAAAGATGTGTCCCAGATTTCTACTACAAACATCATTTCATCAGACATAAAGGTGTTAGCTATATCCTAAAGACTCCTGTCTCACTTCCTGGTTTCCAAAAAGGCGGGAATGCTGCTCAAAGTACAGGTAAGCGTTTTACTTTTTGATTAATTCATGACATAATATTACTTCTGGGTGTGTTTCCATTTGTTGCAGTAAACGGTTAAATCTATGACGAGAGTGTTCCTGACTGAAACTGTAATACTGTTAATTTACTAAACGCTTGCACTCACCTGTTGGCTAAATGTAGATTAACTAAACTCACTCTGATGACCATATTAATTAATTATATAAATAAATAAAACATGATTTGTCCAAAAATCTGTCCTAAATTTAGGCAGCTAACAACAGGAAACTGAGGCTACAGTTCACACAGGCTCACCAAAACTGGACAATAGAAGATTGGAAAAACGTTGCCTGGTCTGATGAGTCTGGATTTCTGCTGCCACATTCAGATGGTAGGGTCAGAATTTGGCGTCATGGTGGTGGTGTAACGGTGTGGGGGAGATTTTCTTAGTACCAACTGAGCATGGTTTAAACACCACAGCCTACCTGAGTATTGTTGCTGACCGTGTCCATCCCTTTATGACCACAGTGTACCCATCTTCTGATGGCTACTTCCAGCAGGATAACGCACCATGTCACAAAGCTCAGATCATCTCAAACATGACAATGAGTTCACTGTACTCCAATGGCCTCCACAGTCACCAGATCTCAGTCCAATAGAGCACCTTTGGGATGTGGTGGAACGGGAGATTCTCATCATGGATGTGCAGCCGACAAATCTGCAGCAACTGTGTGATGTCATCATGTCAATATGGACCAAAATCTCTGAGGAATGTTTCCAGCACCTTGTTGAATCTATGACACCAAGAATTAAGGTAGTTCTTAAGGCAAAAGGGGTCCAACCTGGTACTAGCAAGGTGTACCTAATAAAGTGGCCAGTGAGTGTTTCTTCACAATAGGCCACACAATTCTTTTGTTGTTGGTAATATTTACAATTACTTAATTCAATCAAACAGTTAATATTCCTAATCGACTTGTCGTCAGTCACCTGAATGTGCTGTCATCGTCATTGTGACTGCTGACAGTTGGTGTAGCTGATGTTTCACTGCAGAGGATTGTGGGTCAGAACAGCATACTGTGACATACTTTGTACTGGGACATACTAAACCTTTTTCTGGCATATTACTGTATATAGTATGGTAGCACAGGTACTGGAACACACAGATTGACTTTACACTGTTAAATTTCTTGAACGGGGGCGCCATCTTGTGGTGAATGTGCTGTGTTACCGCTGCCTGCCACAGTGATGAAGCGACTGTTTGGACAAACTATAAGGGGCGTAAGGATACACTGATCTGGATCAATACGCTGATTCACTGATTAACATATTCAATATTATTGATGCAAACTATAAAAATCAATACATATTGTCATCTTTAAGCCTTGCCTTTATTTATTTCTTTAGTTAACTTAGTTTTTATTTGAATTCCAGTGACTTATACAGTCATTTTCAAAATTAGTGTGCTGTTTTTTTCCCCCTATTTTTTACAGTGTGTCTTTGTGGCTTACAGGCAAACACCATTAAATTTAAATAAACCAAACACGTAACAGCTTAAAGTATTAATTTTGAAATAAAACAAAAGGTATAAATTAGGGAAAAGGAATGTTGGACAAAGAAAGGTAAAGGTCAGGGAGGGGAGTTGCGTGTGCAGCCAAGCAAAGCACCCCAGACGTCCCTCTCCCCAGCAACGCTTTCCAGCTCCTCCTGGAGGACCCCAAGGTGTTCCCAGGCCAGATGAGATATGTAATCCCTCCAGAGTGTTCTGGGTCTGCCCCGGGGCCTCCTACCAGTGGGACGTGCCTGAAACACCCCCCAACAGGAGGCGCCCAGGAGGATCCTGATCAGATGTTGAACCATCTCAACTGACCCCTTTCAATGTGAAGCAGCAGCAGCTCTACTCCGAGCTCCCTCCAGATGTCCGAGCTCCTCACCCTATCTCTAAGGCTGAGCCCAGACACCCCACAGAGGAAACTCATTTCAGCTGCTTGTATCCGCGATCTCATTCTTTCGGTCACTACCCAGAGCTCATGACTTTAGTTGAGGGTCATGGTCCAAGTGCACCGCCCTCCTATAACGTTCAAACAGTGCTAGCACCTCTTCAAGAAGGGCTCAGTCTGGTTGTTTTGGTTCACACCTGCCCAAACGAACCACACTTAAGGGGCAAATGAACTTGAGTTCAATTGAACTGAACCAAACAGGTCAGGCGTGAAAGCACTCCAACATGTACTCACCTGAGGGTGTGAACACAGCTCCAGCATGTGCTCCGCAAACTTAAATTACAAAATGAGTCATCAGTTATCCAGCTCAGGCGTCATCTCGTCCATCGTCTTCACTCTGAACAGCTTCATCTTCCCTTTGCAACGGCGCTGCCACCCCTGATGATGGCATGCTGACGATCCAGTTTTAGATGGATGTGACTTCACCCTTTAAAAACTGGCTCACGCAAATATAGTGTTTGTTTTGTTTGTTTATTATATTGATTGTTGTCAACACCAGCATATACACAGGATTTAATTACCGTAAAACTTCAATTAGAAGCTCAGGCTGTTATTTGCTTAAAGCACTGAAATCAACAGGCCTTTAATTCCTTTTACGCAAAAGCTCAGCAAAGATCGGAAATATGATCAAATTGTTTATTTAAACCAGTATATACTGTATAAAAATCAGGCTTCGAATATGTTACGACACTTCACGGCACCCGACACACCGACACAACACCACTTATCCCGTTCAAACAGTATTGTTAACTTGGATTAATTTTTAGTGTTTCCCATGTTCTGCATCAGTAACATGTTCATACAGCTACACTGTTTTATCCCAGTGACTGCAGCCGCTCTCACACACATCTTCAACATATTTTCAAGCCTTGTCCCAAACGCTGACTCATTTATCCTCATTATAAATCACTTTGTCTACAGTTTTCAATACTAACTGGCCGATCCACTGCAGCAGGCGGATCCTCTGATCCCTTCGTCCAGAGGGGGAACCCGCCCAAACAAAAGGAAAGATTAACGTTCCTCATGAGTGACTGAGAGCGGCAGCTAAGCAGATTTACTTTTTATTTACTTGGAGGCAATTACATCTATTGTACTGACAGTCCATACATTTAAAGTGTGGGAAATCACAGCTAACCCTTTGCATGTCACAGAATTACCTTAATTTGGCGTTTTATATTTAAAATTAAACAAGAAAACAGTCATTTAAAGTGAATAAGAAAAGAGAAGAGAGGCCACACCAACACTGAATGCTTCTTCTTACCAGGTATATGTTTTAATACTCAACCATGATTCAGCACATTACACTGAGGAACAGCTGGCAGGTTTAACACAGGTAAAGCAGGCCCTAAACACTTTACGCTGCTCCGTCACCGTCCAGCCACAGACACACAGTATTTACATTAACCTACAGGATCTGCATGGTAAAACATCGATTCTCAGGAAGGAAAGAAGGAAGGAAGGAAGGAAGGAGGGAGCAGTGATAGGCTGGAGTTTATGTACAGGGTTATAACAACAGTCCAGTTGCAGGTTACAAGATGCTTTCACGACACAATGGTTCACAGTACATCAAAGCACAAGTCAAGTCCTTACACGTATAGCAACAGTATAAAAAGAACCATCGGGGCCACGTTATCCAACGAGCGGTGGCCTCGTTAAAGTAGAGCAATGTCGCCATCTTCTGGTGAGATCGCGCATCAGCTCGGAGTACAACAGAACAGACAACATTTAACTTCAAGAGTTCGGCTATCTAATTCAGTCAAGAATGAATGCAGTTACACACACTATCTAATCTCAGGAAGAGTAGCTATCTATCCATCTATCTATCCATCTACAGCCGTCCGCTGGAATCAGTACAAAAAGAGATTTTACCACCCGACAGTCGGCTTCAGATGGCTTTGAAAGGAGAGAAGTATCCTGTACAGTGTAAAGGACCGCACCAGTGTTTCTACAAGTTTTAGCTCCTCGACGACAAACCTATGTACATTTAATACAGCTGCTGTAGTGGTGTTCAGGTGTGTATTCTTCCAGGGAGTCACTGTTTTTCTGCATTATCGTTGCGAGGTAATGCCGATGAACTGATCTGAGAGGGAACGCACTGCGGTACCTCTCTATTAATGTGACTTTGACGAAAAATAATGCAGATGTAACATTTCTGGTGATGGAAAACACGTCTGTCAATGGAAACAACAGCTTCCTGGGAAGTCAGGGAATACTTGATGCGTTAGGCCTCTGTCTACATCCTGTGGGTTTAATTGCGGACTTATTAGAAAAGGTACCGCTCTCTAATTAGGCATTTGGTAACACTTCGTTTGGATAGTCTGCTTACAGATAGTTTACAGATCATCTGTTTTTAACTTTATCTTTATTGGCGTTTTCAGTTTTTTCCAGTGTTTTACAGTAAATTTCGTTCACTCCAATCCAGTCGTCCTTTGAAGGGTCCCCACCTGTAGCCACCTCCGTGTGATGGCTGTCTTGCTCGCGGCCAAATGTACTTTTTTAAAGGTGATTGTTCAGGGTTTTGCCCAAGTGCAACATGACCAAAGAACGCTCAACTTCAGGTCCAAAGATGTTCCTTATTTCTTTGGAAATCTCTTGTCAATATGGAGAACTTTGTGGACGTCCCCCAAACATTATGGCAATGGTCTTCCATTGATTAACCACACAGCCTCCAGCATTCATCCCGCCCCTGAGACCCCAGCTGTATAAATCTCAGTTTTCGGAGTCATAAAATATGGTATTATGTATCCCAAATATCATCCCAATCATCCTCTGATATCTCCAAGGCTGGAGTCTATCCCAGCTGACATTAGAGGCGGGGTTCACCCTGGACAGGTCACCAGACTATCACAGGGCTGACACATAGAGACAGACAACCATTCACACTCACATTCACACCTACGGACAATTTAGAGTCACCAGTTAACCTGCATGTCTTTGGACTGTGGGAGGAAGCTGGAGTAAACCCACGCTGACACAGGGAGAACATGCAAGTTCTTGTTGTCACATGGACTCTGTGAACATCTATAGTTGAGCTGCTGAAGGTCAGCTGACACTCTGTTGAAATGTTACTCTGCAGGCGGACCATTCAAATGAAGCGTTACCAGACATTCTTAATAAGGGGTTTATTTAAGTTAAAAGTAATGACTTTATTAATGGTTGATATGTTATTGTTTTACAGCTCAGCTTTAAGCCTTCAACGACGTTTGGGTTGCCAGGTTGGGATATATCTCTCCCGTAGGTGAGTCATTAATGGTCGGAGTGTCTTGTGTCTAGAACAGTACGTGAGATTTTACAGTAGCCTTACTCTGAAACCAACAGTGAGTGTTAGTGTGTCATGATATACTGGTACTGATGATAACTGGGATGTTTTAAAATAAAAAATACTAATTTTATGTTAATATTAAACAAATGATATCATGTAAATAATCCAGCGCCTCTCAAATCATTTACGTTTCTTTATGTTCTTGTTCTGTCTCTCTCGCCCAACGCCATCTGAGGCCTGGACTACGAGGCCAGTTCAACTTACCCAGGATATCTTGTCGTTATCTTGTTCGATTAACCCTTGACTAACACTGGCCATCTGGATAACCGGGACTACAAAGCTGGTTATCAACCAGTTCAGTCAACTCTGGGTTTTCATATCCAGCCACGAGCACGTTCATGAGAAAGAGGCAGAAACAGTAGTGAAAGACAGTAAGAGACAGAATCATTAACATTATTATTATTATTTATACATCGCAATATTGTTATTGTGAACTCTTTTGGCCACGATAATTGTGCAGTGGAATCTGATATCATGCCAGCCCTGGACACTGTGCCGGCATCAATATCCCACAATGCAATGCAGTCGTCAACAAGCAACTGAGTTAACTCTGTAAGGTCGTTTACACTTCAGTTTAAGTGTACGAGCAAGATTACACCTTGCTACACGTAATGTATTTTAGAATATATTTTAATTTGCCAGTAGAGCTGAGGTCGGCATGAGTTACCATGGTTACACGTCTCATACCGCCATTACAGCTCAGTGCGTCGGAAAAGATACAAACTGCTGTTTACGCAGAGAAAATGATTTTGAAGGAAAGTACATGTATTGAGTATGTAGCGCGTAGTTTCCGATTTCAGATGCAGCGTTTCTTTCTAATGTCGAGGCTACTGTTGTAAATGTTAAAGAGATACTCTGCAGGAGTTTCCTAATGACACCGTATAGCAGTAATCCCTCTCAGTCGTCACTTAGGACCCACCGCACTCTGCCAGGTGCCAGACTGTAAGGCGCAAACACCCAAGACACACAGCACCACAAAACAAACATATAGTGAGGCAAAACGAGAGCGAATCTGGGGTTGGCTTCTACTTTAGTTGGCAAGGGCGTTTCCTAACAATACCTGACAATCATGGCTGGTATATCTTTAATAAGTCATTAATTACAAAGGTCACATGTTTTTATAATTATCTGTGATTACAAACCTGGCAACCCAGACGTTTAGTGCTTATAGCTGATCTAGTCAACAGTTTATTGCCATTAATAAATAACCATTACACCTCAGACTGAGGGCACAGATGTGTTGTAGGTGCTGCGGTTTAACGATCTGAATCAACTCTGGGGTTTCAAATAGTCAGCAGCAGCCGTGTAAAGCTCACAGCACGGGGATAGACACAGTAAAACATGAGGAAACACTGGTATGGTCCCAGTTTAAATAGCTTAGTCATGGGTCTAAACAGCACTTTCACCAGTAAAGGTATAAGACAACAGCCTGAAGAGACGAGCCCTGTTGGGAAAAAGCGACATCGCCCACATGTGATGCAGGAGTTTAATCTGTGTTAATAATCTCAGAGGGACGATGATGATGTCGATGTTCTGGTGGTTAGTTTGTTGGTTTTTGTTTCTAAACACACAGAAGACGCACATTAATAGGTGAATTTTAGCATAGATTCTTGTGTGACCGTCTCAGAAATATCCCCAGAATATGTTAAACACTATTGTCCTTAGAATACATGCCATGCTGATTTTTTTGATTCTCAGTATCAGTGAAAAGGCCCCGATCAGCATGCCAGGCTCAACCTAAACGTTGCCGACTCCGCCGGTCGTCGCTCTGCCTCTCAACAGGCTGTAACTCACACGTAAAGCACCACACATCACCCACGCACACTGTCATCCCGGCAGCTCGGGGGAGGTCTGCCCACACTGCTGTACTCGTCCGACGATTAGCAGCCGCAAACACAACACGGAGTTCAGATTTGAAATGAGCACAGAGACGGCCGTTTGTACGGACCTACGTTAGGAGCATCTCGCTGTTCTTTAAAAGTTAACCTTCGTCTTCTTCTAACTCTCCTTCCTCCTCCTCAGGCGGTCACATGGCACAGATGGTAAGCCAATGGCACGGCCTCGATCAGACCAGGATCTGTGTGTTTGTGTCGGCGTCCCCTACACGGTGCGTGTGTGTGCTTTTAGTGTGTGTGTTAGCGTGCTGGTTGCTGTGTGAGTGGTGAGTGTGTGCGTGTTTGATGTCATTGATTTCATTTGTTTCTTGCTGATCGTGTGTGTGTTTGAGCTTGCCGTGCACGTGGACGTATTCGTCCTCGCCCTCGCCGTGTGTGTGTGTTAGGTCATTGTCAGCGCGCGTCAGATCTTCTCGTGTGTTGACGACCTCCTCGATCCAGCTCCTGAAGCGGCTGACACGAGTGTAGAGTGCGGGAGAGGAGGGGTCGGCGCAGCCGTAACCCCCGGCAACGACCCCGGTGAGGACCCATCGGCCCGTTTCCCCCTGACACACGAGCCCGCCTCCAGAGTTGCCCTGACAACTGTCGCCATGGAGGAGGCTGGTGTCTGGAGGACTGCCGGCACACAGGGTGCCGTGGCTGGAGAAGCTGTCGCCATAGCGCTTCTTACATTGCCATGACGACATCAGAGGGACCCAGGATGCAAGGACAGAGTCTAGGAGAGAGGACGAGATGGTTAAAGGAGCGACATGTCAGAGAGGACGAAACATGAAGGTGATTAACTGAAAAATCACTCAGACACGTCGCGTCTTTTACCGCCTGAAAAATGCGAGCTCGGGCGCTGGGTGCTACTTTGTGCTAACTCAAGGGCGCAGAGCCAGGTGTACCTGATGTTGCTAAGCAACCACAACCAGCTTCAAAGACTTCTTACCAGAAATACCAAGTTTGGAGCTGATCTTCTTCCAGACGTTGTTTTTTCAGTGTGATTTAAAACGTTATCCGTGGGACAGGTCGTACAGCTCTGATTAACCCTGCGCTGGAAGGATCTCCTCCTCCATCTTTACCAAATACTGATTTTTACGGAAGAAAGAAAAGATATCTGCCGGCTGTGATTGGTTTCCTCCTCATCACATGACGTGCTGCACACATTGCTGCTTTCCAAAAGTTGAATATTGTTGATCTCAGGAGGGCAGCTGTCGCACTCTGAAAATTACGCACTTGTTAACGCTTGCACACCGCCAACATGTCGCTCTTAAGGCCTTTGCACACTGAGTCCATTTTTTTTTTGTCATCCGTCAGAAGACTTCAGAGACGTCGCACTAAGAGTCAGTGGAAGAAAATGTGGACACAGCCAGAGGAATGGGGCGCACAGAATCATTTCATAACTCAGACAGCTCATGTTCAACAGGTCCGATAGTTATATTCAGGTGGATGATGACGAAGAGGAGGAGGATCAGAATCAGTGTGCAAGGTTTCTGTGCGTAATGTTTTTTTTTTTTTTTTGGATTATAGATTTTAAAAAAATGCATCTGAAATAAACAGACTCAGTGTGCAAAGGTCTTTACTTTTAAGCATCCTTTTAATGTGTCTACATTGACAACAATAGATGTGAGGTGCATGTGTCTGGGACCTAACAGCCAAAATACTCAAGGCACAAACATGGTGTGGCACATCTGCGCAGCATGCCCGCAGCAGAGCACGTATTTTATTATCAGTGTTGGGAAGGTTACTCTTAAAATGTAATAAGCTACAGATAGTTAGCCTGGTAACAATTTGATAAGTCATGTAACTATTTTATTAAGTCATAAAAGTAATGTAACTCATTATGTTTGATTATTTTTCAAACATATGTTTTAAATTAAAAACGTTAGTCGACCAGAAAGGCCATTAGTCGGCAGGATTTCACTGGTTGTTTAGTCACAGAAAAAACAAACAACAACAAAAAAAACAAACGTGGAACTCTATCAGGAGCTGCCCCTTGTCAAAATAAATCCAAACCTATATGACTGGACCATGTGGGAATTTAATTTGAAAGGACAGACACAGGAAGAGGCCACGCTCAGCAGTCAGACAGGAGTCACGTAACAAACCAATCACAGCTGACAGATATCTTTCCCTTCTTCTGTAAATATTCAGTCTGATAAATACGGACAAGTTGATCATGTTAGTGCAGGGCTACCCAGAGCTTTACATCTGTCCCACAGACGATAGGCCTACACACTTATAAACAGCTCCTGGAAGAAGATCAGCTCTGCACTCAGGATTTCAGGTCCTCTAATTTCCAGCGCTGGTACCTGCAGTTATTCCACAGGCTAGTTAATAACATGTGGGGCAGGAAATCCAAAGTGTGGGATCATTTTGAGAAGGTGAAGGACCAACCCAAGGTGATATGTAAACTCATCTTCATTGGTCGACTACAAACATGACGTATCATGTGAAACATGGAAGTAGCTACATGCCCATTAGCCCACAGCGTCATTAACAGGCGGCTCGCTCAGTGTGTGACGTGCACTTGTAGATAAAATATAGGCCTATATTAATGAAGGTTCATTAGTACGGTTTGTATTTCTCTGTAATGTAGCACAGTGTTAACAATGTTACTGAGACTATTCTTTCTCACACCTTCAACTCAAACCACCAAAATATATCATTTCATCATTACAGTATTATCGTAAACATGCGGGTGACTAGTCGACTAATGGCCCTAAATGATGACTATTGGTCGACGAGGAACATTCGTCTGTGCCCCGTGTTCTTTAGCTGTCGGCTCTGTGAGGCTGTACTCAGACACAGAAGTGCTGCTAGCTAAATGCTAACATTAAAAAAAGACATGGGACACTGGAGAGAAAAACACATACCTGGTCCTGTCCAGCCAGTGGTTACCATGACAACACAAGAAGATGGAGTACTTCCCACTGATGCTGCGTCGGCAGCAGGAAGGCATGCTGCGTTGGTGTTGTGGTCAAAGGTCAGACAGTGACCCTTGGTGCTGGGTAGCTTCACCAGAGCCAGATCGTGACCTCCACTCTGACCCTTGAACTTCCTGTGAACCACCACCTGCTCCGGGGTCAGAGTCTGCTCTGACGCCCCGACACGCACCATGTACCTGGACGGGTCGCTGCCAAACCTGCAGGAGGGAGGAGACAAGAGAACGTTCATGGTGGAGTTACACCTGGTGGTGTTTGCTGGTCCCACTGAAGACGCCTACAGTGTTAGTGCTGGATTTACCTGCTGACACAGTACGCAGACGTCAGGGCCCAGCAGGGGCTGATCAGAGTGCCGCTGCACAGAGGACTGTCATCCTGTTCTTGAGACTGAAGCCACACCGACACCTGCCATGGCCACGTGGTCCTGACAGAGAACAGACAAAGATCTCGATGAACAACAAACACCTGTAGAGCTGTTGTCATGAAAACCCATTTTTCATTTTCATCTAAACCTGACCCAGTTTTACAGAGAGACAGTGTCAAAATCTAATTTGAAGATAAGGTGTCTGTGAGATCTTAAACGTTACTGTTTTAATAATTCTTCAACTATATGATTTTTTAAATCACATTTTTATTACACACTAAATTTAAGACATTTTTATGACATTATTTAGACATACTATAACTTTTTTTATTAGGATTTATACTATAATATGAATTTTCAATCACCTTTTAAATTACAAACTTTTACCATGACTTTTTCTTGACATACTCTACTATGATGTTTTTGTTTTTAATACAAACTATGCCATGTTTTTTAATTACATTTTTACTACGCACTAATCTATGACTTCTTATCACATTTTTTTAGACTCTTTTTTATTCACTATTTTTACATACTATCCTACAACTTTTTTCTGACATTTTTTGACTTATACTATGATATTTATTCATTTCAATTTAATTACATACTATTAAAGACTTTTTAAAATTACATTCATTACACACTATATACTGGCTTTTTAATAATACATTTTTGGACATGCTACACTATGACTCACCGTTTTATGGCATACTCTGCAGTTTTTTTTATGACATTTTTATTACATACTATACCATGACTTTTTTAATCATATTTTTATTTCATACTAAACTTACCACATTTTGTTACACACTATTATATAATTTTTAATCACATTTTAATTACATACACTATTGTGACTTTTTTTAGTCATGTTTTTATTGTATACTATATCATAGTATTGCATACTTCTAATGACATTTTTCTGACATACCATCATATTTTTATTACATGCTACACACTATACTATGACTTTCAAATCACATTTTCATTAAATACTATAATTTTTATTTCTTACATATTTACGACATACCATACTATGACCTGTTTTAAATAAATATTTTATAACATACTATACTGTGACTTCTCGTCCCATTTTTGACAAACTTTACATACTTTTATCACATTTTTATTATTTTCTATACCATGACTTTTTTAAATAATATTTTTTAGACATACAATACTAAGATCTTTTTTAAACACATTTTAATTACAAACGATACTGTGACTTTTTTTAGTCATGTTTTTATTGTATACTATATCATACTTTTTAAAGACATAATTATGACATACTATACTATGACTTTTTTAATCTCATTTTTACTACACACTAAACTGATGTTTTATATACGATTTTTTGACATACTATACTCTGACACATTTTTATGAACTACTACGCGATTACTTTTCTTAATCACATTTTATTGCATACTATACTGACATTTTAGGAAATTTTCATGACATACGATATTGTGACATTTTTATGAAATATTTATTTCATACTAAACTTACCATATTTTCTTACACAATATTATTTTTAATCACATTTTTATTACATATGATACTATGACTTTTTTAATCATATTTTTTATGCGTATTGACTTTTTTTCTCTTAGTATCATTTTATTACAAACTATACTATTATTTTTTGATCACACTTTAACTAAATACTATATAATAACATTTTTGACACACCTTTTGGGCACATTTTTACTACGCACTATATTATTATCACTATAACTTTTTTTTTTTTTTTTTTTTTTTACATACTGTACTACAATTTTTTTTAATCTCTTTTTTTAATCTCATTTTTATTTCATATTATACTGTGACTTTTTTGTGACACACTACGGTTTGTCATTTTGGCAATTCAGTGTGGCGGCAACACAGAGAATGTGCACTCATAAAACAAAATATCTTTTCCATCTCACTTCCACACTCGACTTCCAAGTTGTCCGCTGAAATCTCTAACGTTAGCTAACAGCAGTAGCATTGAAGATAGAGGAATAGTCGTAGTATTGTGTGACAAGTTATTCTCTTGCTCTTTGGTCTGACGCCGTTTATCTGAGTTACATTACACTGATACAGTGACCCACAAAACTAAAACTGTTACGTTGTGCTATCTTACAGTCAGAGTACAGTCACCTTAAGTGAAAGTGTTGCTGATGTAACCGCTCAGAGCTCAGTACAGGTCCACACTGATAAGGCCTCACTGTCAGTTCCTACATCACCAGGACAAAGCCACAGCTCTGGACATACTGCACCAACGAATGATGTCCTAAATCCTACCTGAGCATGTTTTCCTGCCCCTGGTTGCTCCTCTTGCTCTCCTCCTCCACCAGCTTCCTCAGCCCACAGCTCAGCTCTTGAGGCTTGGCCTGTACCGCCAACTTCTGAGGCGTGACATCACACCTCACCCCTGCATCCACCCTGCGTCTGCAGCCCTGGATACTCTGGCCCAGAGAGGGACACTCTCCCAGGAACTCCTCCTTCCCTGTGCACCTCACCTGGTCCAGGTGGATGGGCCCTTTCCCCTGTCCGAACCCTCCGGCCGCTACCGCCCCGCCACTGAGGAGAGAGAAGTGAGATATTTTTGTGAGCATTTAAAAAAAAAAAAAAGTGGAAGTGTCTGTCTCTGTCATGCATATAAATATGAACCTGTGTCCAAGCTGTCTGCACACCACCACTGCATTCAGGTCGTTCCAGCCCGAATCACAAATACTTCCCCAGTCACCATGGAGATACACCTCGACTCGACCCTCCTTTCTGCTGCTGCCACCCACAAGACGCACCAGGGGACCTGACAGGGAGGAAAAAAACACAACTCTCATTCATATTCATGTCGGTGCACCTACATACTCCAGCCTGCGCTCACTGAGAGTTATATGTCCACTGACAGTGTTAAATGTCATCTACAGCCTGGTGTCTCTTTATTCAGCCTCTATTCTCATTCTAATGGACTGAGTGTCTACAGGAGGCACAGTAAACACCTCTTTATTCTCTCTGCTGTCAACATGTGGCATTTAAATTCTCTGGACAGAGAAAAACACTGATGTTTTCACACTGAGGTAACGATACGGCCCCACAAAGGGAGACAGAAGTCTTTCACAGATAAATAGGCGAGTCAGATAGAAACATTTTTCACATCGTGTTCATTATTAATATGATAGAATTTTGTCTTAAATAGAGTCTGATGCAATTCTTGCATGTTTAATAAAGTAAACAGCTTACAGCCTGGCGTTAGACCAGCGCTCTGCAGGAACAGCTTGCCCTTTTCGTACAAGATTAATTGCAGTTGCAAAGACACCAAACTTCTGCAGTGCAGTACGATGAGCCTGTTGTTTTTGCCGGTTTCCCTCTCCCTTTGTTCTTACTACAGCTGCTTTCTAATTAACACAAAATATTACACAGCAGTCTGGTGAGCTCTGAAACAACGTGTATCAAAGCCGGGGTAGTTTCCCTAATTGTGGCACTGCAAGGCAAGGCAGCTTTATTTATACAGAAACAGCTTCAAAGTATAGACATTGAATAAATGTGTGTGTGAACATGTGCACAGATTTTTAGGCAAAACTGGTATAAATGATAAAAATAAAGCCACAAGTTAAAAACAATAAACATCAGACAGCAGCAGAAAATAGTCCCTTTGACCCCGCCCTCCCAAAGAAGCCCAGTCTGCTCTGATGAGTCAGCGTTTTCACTGAAGTTGCGTTAATGACTATGATGGAAAATAGCAGCCCTTCCTACCACATAAAGCAGGAATATGATCCGAAATCAGGGAGAAATTAACAACACCTGCAACCAAGATTACACGTTCACCTGATGTTAGCATGTAGCTACATGTAGCGGTGTATGTTATGTGATTTAAACACTTGCAATAGCGTGATTGGAGATGACCACATACAGAAATCTGACGTCAGCTCGCAGCCAAAGTAGGAAAAACTGTTATCAACGCCCATAGTTTTTGCTCACAGGGATTACTGTGAGCAAAAACTTTGTTTAATACGAACATCCAACAATGTAACATAATAAATATGATGTTAAATAAGAAAAGCACAGTAGATCCCCTTCAGGCCACGTTTACACGAAAATGATGCGATGAAAACTAAAAATTTCTCATTTTCGTTTAGAAAAAAGTTCGCGTTCAGGCGACGTTTTGATAACAATCACCGTGCACACGGATCCACAAAAATGACCAAAAACGCTGTGTGTACATGCCAGGCCAGTAGGTGGCAGCACCTTCCGCTTCCTTCTACAGAGCGGTGACGTATAAACAAACAAAATGACAACCGCACCAATGTTTGTCTGGACGGACGACGAGGTGGAGTTGCTACAGTAAATCTACACTTTGCTGGAGAAGCGTTGATAAATTCAACAGTGTGAGCAGCACAAACAGAGCTCAGGAGTCCGCCATTGTTGTTGTGACGGTCGACCTTTCTCGCGCACGCCTAGTGGCTGGAACCGTAATGAACATGTGCAAGAAGTCTTCGTTTTCAAAGGAACTGTATATTGCAAGTTTACATGACAACGGAGACGATGCTGTTTCCAAAAAATTGCACTCTGAAACCCAAAACGCCGCTGTCATGGAAACGATCAGCCAAAACGCAACTTAAGTTTACTGTTATCGGTTGAAATCGTTGTCGTATAAACAGGACCTTAAAGAACAGTGGTAATTGGTAATTTGTTGCTAGTGTGGCACATACAGTAACTGAAGGAGGCTTCATCAGTCCTTGATCTCCCTCTTATTACAACATGTAAATGTTCAGCTCCATACAAAATCAACTATTTATGTTTCACCAAAATATAGATTCAACTTAAATTGAAAATGGATATTAATTAAACTCTCGACTCCTTCACAGTCAGGATTCTGAAGACATGCGAACGTTTGTAAATCCAGTTGTGAGACAATAACTCTTTGCCTTGTTACTCCTTGTAGCTTCAAATCACACTGTAATCTTTTTCAAACTAACCTACAGGTTGACGCAGACAGCTTGTGACTGAAAGGTCTAATTAAAGAGGCAGGTTTTGGGTCTAGGTCCTCATTCATCCTCATCCCTCACCTGTGGAAGGTGCGATAACTGGCACATCATTGGTCTCTTGGCTGGATCTGCTCCTGCAGCGAACGCCGACATCCTCGCTGTGGGAGCAGTCAGTGCGGCCCCAGATCCCGTGTGGACAGTCCAGCAGGGAGGTCTCTGATCCCTCACAATGGACGTCGTCCAGGAGGATCAGCCCGACGCCCTCGCCGAACGTCCCGTCTGAGACGACTTCAACGTGGCCCCTGAAGGTGGAGAAGAGGTTCATATATCCTGTTTGTAGTAGCTTCTTTAGTGAGTTCATTGTACCAAAGAAATGTCAGTCTCACTTAGAGTCACTTTATTTGGTCTGTTGACTTTCATCAGGTGAAATTAATCCATCTGGTTCCTCCTCACATTAAAAATTAATCATTGTTTCCCTCACAAAATTCAGCAAAGCAAACAACTAATAAACAAAATTTATAAATGCAAGAAAGAGGAAGAAAAACAAAATTCCATACCCAACCCTACCCCAGGCTGTTGACCTTTTTTTTTTAAATTGATATTGATAATAAATGTATTTACAAACCTCTGATGATGTCTTTATTCATTATTTTCAAACTAGGGCTGCAGCTAAAGATTATTTTCATTATCGACTAATCTGCTGATTATTTTCTTAGTTAATTGTTTAGTCTATAAAATGTCCAAAAAAAAATTGTGAACCAACAATCCTGAACCCAAATAGTCTTCATTTACTATTATAAATGATAAAAGCAGAAAATTCTCACATTTAACAACCCAGAACCAGAAATTTTGCCTGAAAAAATGATTAGAACAATAAACTGATTGGTCATTAATTTGCTTTTGATTGACTAATCAATAATCAACCAATCGCTGCAGCTCTACATATGAAACAGGATTGATTTGTGGTTAGTCGTACATCTCTTTGGGTGTTTCCATACCTGTAGCCCAGCTGTCTGCACACCACCTCTGCATGCTGCTGGGTCCAGTGGTCGTCACACACCGTCCCCCAGTCGCCGTTGTGGAAAACTTCGACCCGACCTTCCCACGGACTGTCTCCTCCGACAAGACGCACCACACCATCTGAAACAGTTTCATTGTGCTGTTATAAAGTCTGTAAATGTGATTAAAGGCAGATATAGTTGTGTCCTTTATGCAACCATGGGGCAAGATTAAATTTTTATGGATGCTAACATTAATGTATCATTTTCAGATCAATTATTAATCTTAGTTTGATGTATGGTGGCTGTTGATTCATGCCAGTGGATATGTTACCCCTCAGTTCCCATTAAGAGGATGCTGCTGCTGCTTCATGCAGTAATGATTTATTGATGTTCAGGGGCTATAAATAGCAGGTTGAAGCCTGTGTGTGTACTGTACCTGTATAAGGGCTGCAGGAAACCCCAGCATCCTCCATGTGGTCACAGTTGTGCTGCTCCCAGTCACCATGGGGACACTGTTCTAGGAAGAGCTCATTTCCAGTGCACTTCACAGCATCCAGCAGGATCGGACCTGAACCCTGACCAAAGTGAGCCCATGACCAGGCCTTCGCCACACCACTGGAACACATGAACACATAAAAAACTTTGTCTCAATACTGTGTCTTTTTCTTTCCTTATTAACAGAGATTTGCCGTAAGATTACCTTGAGATATGAAAGACTAAAGAATCAGGTTAAACATGAATAGTAACATCTCAATTAGTATAACATCAGTATAGGATGTGTCAAAGTGAAGCAAGTTATGCTTTGTATGTCGTCAAAAATCATGAAAAAAAGTCATAGTATAGTATGTCATCCAAAACCATGAAAAAATGTCATAGTATAGTATGTCGTCCAAAATCATGAAAAAACGTCATAGTATAGTATGTCGTCCAAAATCATATAAAAAACGTCATAGTATAGTATGTCGTCCAAAATGATGAAAAAAAGTCATAGTATAGTATGTCGTCCAAAATCATGAAAAAACGTCATAGTATAGTATGTCGTCCAAAATAATGTAAAAAGGTCATAGTACAGTATGTCGTCGAAAAGGATGTAAAAAAGTCATAGTATAGTATGTCGTCCAAAATCATGAAAAAACGTCATAGTATAGTATGTCGTCGAAAATGATGTAAAAAAGTCATAGTATAGTATGTCGTCCAAAATCATGAAAAAACGTCATAGTATAGTATGTCGTCGAAAATGATGTAAAAAAGTCATAGTATAGTATGTCGTCCAAAATCATGAAAAAACGTCATAGTATAGTATGTCGTCGAAAATGATGAAAAAAAGTCATAGTATAGTATGTCGTCCAAAATCATGAAAAAACGTCATAGTATAGTATGTCGTCAAAAATGATGAAAAAAAGTCATAGTATAGTATGTCGTCCAAAATAATGTAAAAAAGTCATAGTATAGCATGTCGTCCAAAATCATGAAAAAATGTCATAGTATAATATGTCGTCCAAAATGATGAAAAAAAGTCATAGTATAGTATGTCGTCGAAAATGATGTAAAAAAGTCATAGAATAGTATGTCGTCCAAAATCATGAAAAAACGTCATAGTATAGTATGTCGTCCAACATCATGAAAAAACTTCATAGTGTAGTATGTCGTCGAAAATGATGAAAAAACGTCATAGTATAGTATGTCGTCCAAAATCATGAAAAAACGTCATAGTATAGTATGTCGTCCAAAATGGGGAAAAAAAGTCATAGAATAGTATGTCGTCCAAAATCATGAAAAAACGTCATAGAATAGTATGTCGTCCAAAATCATGAAAAAAAGTCATAGTATAGTATGTCTTCCAAAATGGGGAAAAAAAGTCATAGTATAGTATGTCATCAAAAATCATGTAAAAAAGTCATAGAATAGTATGTCGTCCAAAATCATGAAAAAACGTCATAGTATAGGATGTCGTCCAAAATCATGAAAAAAAGTCATAGTATAGTATGTCGTCCAAAATCATGAAAAAAAGTCATAGTATAGTATGTTGTCCAAAATCATGAAAACACGTCATAGTATAGTATGTCTTCCAAAATCATGAAAAAAAGTCATAGTATAGTATGTCGTCCAAAATCATGAAAAAAAGTCATAGTATAGTATGTCGTCCAAAATCATGAAAAAAAGTCATAGTATAGTATGTCGTCGAAAATGATGAAAAAACGTCATAGTATAGGATGTCGTCCAAAATCATGAAAAAAAGTCATAGTATAGTATGTCGTCCAAAATCATGAAAAAACGTCATAGTATAGTATGTCGTCAGAAATCACGAAAAAAAGTCATAGTATAGTATGTCTTCCAAAATGGGCAAAAAAAGTCATAGTATAGTATGTCGTCAGAAATCATGCAAAAAAGTCATAGTATAGTATGTCGTCCAAAATCACGAAAAAAAGTCATAGTATAGTATGTCTTCCAAAATGGGCAAAAAAAGTCATAGTATAGTATGTCGTCCAAAATGATGAAAAAAAGTCATAGTATAGTATGTCTTCCAAAATGGGGAAAAAAAGTCATAGAATAGTATGTCGTCCAAAATGATGAAAAAAAGTCATAGTATAGTATGTCGTCCAAAATCATGAAAAAACGTCATAGTATAGTATGTCTTCCAAAATGGGGAAAAAAAGTCATAGAATAGTATGTCGTCCAAAATGGGGAAAAAAAGTCATAGTATAGTATGTCGTCCAAAATCATGAAAAAAAGTCATAGTATAGTATGTCGTCCAAAATGATGAAAAAAAGTCATAGTATAGTATGTCTTCGAAAATGGGGAAAAAAAGTCATAGAATAGTATGTCGTCCAAAATGATGAAAAAAAAGTCATAGTATAGTATGTCGTCCAAAATCATGAAAAAAAGTCATAGTATAGTATGTCGTCCAAAATCATGAAAAAACGTCATAGTATAGTATGTCTTCCAAAATGGGGAAAAAAAGTCATAGAATAGTATGTCGTCCAAAATGATGAAAAAAAGTCATAGTATAGTATGTCGTCCAAAATCATGAAAAAAACGTCATAGTATAGTATGTCGTCCAAAATCGTGAAAAAAACGTCATAGTATAGTATGTCGTCCAAAATCACGAAAAAACGTCATAGTATAGTATGTCGTCGAAAATGATGTAAAAAAGTCATAGAATAGTATGTCGTCCAAAATCGTGAAAAAAACGTCATAGTATAGTATGTCGTCCAAAATCATGAAAAAACGTCATAGTATAGTATGTCGTCGAAAATGATGTAAAAAAGTCATAGAATAGTATGTCGTCCAAAATCATGAAAAAACGTCATAGTATGGTATGTCGTCCAAAATCATGAAAAAACGTCATAGTATAGTATGTCTTCCAAAATCATGAAAAAAAGTCATAGAATAGTATGTCGTCCAAAATCATGTAAAAAAGTCATAGTATAGTATGTCTTCCAAAATGGGGAAAAAAAGTCATAGTATAGTATGTCGTCCAAAATGATGAAAAAACGTCATAGTATAGTATGTCTTCCAAAATGGGGAAAAAAAGTCATAGTATAGTATGTCGTCCAAAATCATGAAAAAAACGTCATAGTATAGTATGTCTTCCAAAATGGGGAAAAAAAGTCATAGAATAGTATGTCGTCCAAAATCATGAAAAAAACGTCATAGTATAGTATGTCGTCCAAAATCATGAAAAAAACGTCATAGTATAGTATGTCGTCGAAAATGATGAAAAAACGTCATAGTATAGTATGTCGTCGAAAATGATGTAAAAAAAGTCATAGAATAGTATGTCGTCCAAAATCATGAAAAAACGTCATAGTATGGTATGTCGTCCAAAATCATGAAAAAACGTCATAGTATAGTATGTCATCAAAAATCATGAAAAAAGTCATAGTATAGTATGTCGTCCAAAATCATGAAAAAACGTCATAGTATAGGATGTCGTCCAAAATGATGAAAAAACGTCATAGTATAGTATGTCATCAAAAATCATGAAAAAAAGTCATAGTAAAGGATGTCGTCCAAAATCATGAAAAAAAGTCATAGTATAGTATGTCGTCGAAAATGATGAAAAAACGTCATAGTATAGTATGTCGTCCAAAATCATGAAAAAACGTCATAGTATAGTATGTCGTCCAAAATCATGAAAAAACGTCATAGTATAGTATGTCGTCCAAAATGATGAAATAAAGTCATAGTATAGTATGTCGTCAGAAATCATGAAAAAACGTCATAGTATAGTATGTCGTCAGAAATCATGTAAAAAAGTCATAGTATAGTATGTCGTCCAAAATCACGAAAAAAAGTCATAGTATAGTATGTCTTCCAAAATGGGCAAAAAAAGTCATAGTATAGTATGTCGTCCAAAATCATGAAAAAATGTCATAGTATAGTATGTCGTCAAAAATGATGAAAAAAAGTCATAGTATAGTATGTCGTCCAAAATCATGAAAAAACGTCATAGTATAGTATGTCGTCAAAAATGATGAAAAAAAGTCATAGTATAGTATGTCGTCCAAAATCATGAAAAAACGTCATAGTATAGTATGTCGTCAAAAATGATGAAAAAAAGTCATAGTATAGTATGTCGTCCAAAATCATGAAAAAACGTCATAGTATAGTATGTCGTCAAAAATGATGAAAAAAAGTCATAGTATAGTATGTCGTCAAAAATGATGAAAAAAAGTCATAGTATAGTATGTCGTCCAAAATCATGAAAAAACGTCATAGTATAGTATGTCTTCCAAAATGGGGAAAAAAAGTCATAGAATAGTATGTCGTCCAAAATGATGAAAAAAAGTCATAGTATAGTATGTCTTCCAAAATGGGGAAAAAAAGTCATAGTATAGTATGTCTTCCAAAATGGGGAAAAAAAGTCATAGAATAGTATGTCGTCCAAAATGATGAAAAAAAAGTCATAGTATAGTATGTCGTCCAAAATCATGAAAAAAAGTCATAGTATAGTATGTCGTCCAAAATCATGAAAAAACGTCATAGTATAGTATGTCTTCCAAAATGGGGAAAAAAAGTCATAGAATAGTATGTCGTCCAAAATGATGAAAAAAAGTCATAGTATAGTATGTCGTCCAAAATCATGAAAAAAACGTCATAGTATAGTATGTCGTCCAAAATCATGAAAAAAAGTCATAGTATAGTATGTCGTCCAAAATCATGAAAAAAAGTCATAGTATAGTATGTCGTCAGAAATCACGAAAAAAAGTCATAGTATAGTATGTCTTCCAAAATGGGCAAAAAAAGTCATAGTATAGTATGTCGTCAGAAATCATGCAAAAAAGTCATAGTATAGTATGTCGTCCAAAATCACGAAAAAAAGTCATAGTATAGTATGTCTTCCAAAATGGGCAAAAAAAGTCATAGTATAGTATGTCGTCCAAAATGATGAAAAAAAGTCATAGTATAGTATGTCTTCCAAAATGGGGAAAAAAAGTCATAGAATAGTATGTCGTCCAAAATGATGAAAAAAAGTCATAGTATAGTATGTCGTCCAAAATCATGAAAAAACGTCATAGTATAGTATGTCTTCCAAAATGGGGAAAAAAAGTCATAGAATAGTATGTCGTCCAAAATGGGGAAAAAAAGTCATAGTATAGTATGTCGTCCAAAATCATGAAAAAAAGTCATAGTATAGTATGTCGTCCAAAATGATGAAAAAAAGTCATAGTATAGTATGTCTTCGAAAATGGGGAAAAAAAGTCATAGAATAGTATGTCGTCCAAAATGATGAAAAAAAAGTCATAGTATAGTATGTCGTCCAAAATCATGAAAAAAAGTCATAGTATAGTATGTCGTCCAAAATCATGAAAAAACGTCATAGTATAGTATGTCTTCCAAAATGGGGAAAAAAAGTCATAGAATAGTATGTCGTCCAAAATGATGAAAAAAAGTCATAGTATAGTATGTCGTCCAAAATCATGAAAAAAACGTCATAGTATAGTATGTCGTCCAAAATCGTGAAAAAAACGTCATAGTATAGTATGTCGTCCAAAATCACGAAAAAACGTCATAGTATAGTATGTCGTCGAAAATGATGTAAAAAAGTCATAGAATAGTATGTCGTCCAAAATCGTGAAAAAAACGTCATAGTATAGTATGTCGTCCAAAATCATGAAAAAACGTCATAGTATAGTATGTCGTCGAAAATGATGTAAAAAAGTCATAGAATAGTATGTCGTCCAAAATCATGAAAAAACGTCATAGTATGGTATGTCGTCCAAAATCATGAAAAAACGTCATAGTATAGTATGTCTTCCAAAATCATGAAAAAAAGTCATAGAATAGTATGTCGTCCAAAATCATGTAAAAAAGTCATAGTATAGTATGTCTTCCAAAATGGGGAAAAAAAGTCATAGTATAGTATGTCGTCCAAAATGATGAAAAAACGTCATAGTATAGTATGTCTTCCAAAATGGGGAAAAAAAGTCATAGTATAGTATGTCGTCCAAAATCATGAAAAAAACGTCATAGTATAGTATGTCTTCCAAAATGGGGAAAAAAAGTCATAGAATAGTATGTCGTCCAAAATCATGAAAAAAACGTCATAGTATAGTATGTCGTCCAAAATCATGAAAAAAACGTCATAGTATAGTATGTCGTCGAAAATGATGAAAAAACGTCATAGTATAGTATGTCGTCGAAAATGATGTAAAAAAAGTCATAGAATAGTATGTCGTCCAAAATCATGAAAAAACGTCATAGTATGGTATGTCGTCCAAAATCATGAAAAAACGTCATAGTATAGTATGTCATCAAAAATCATGAAAAAAGTCATAGTATAGTATGTCGTCCAAAATCATGAAAAAACGTCATAGTATAGGATGTCGTCCAAAATGATGAAAAAACGTCATAGTATAGTATGTCATCAAAAATCATGAAAAAAAGTCATAGTAAAGGATGTCGTCCAAAATCATGAAAAAAAGTCATAGTATAGTATGTCGTCGAAAATGATGAAAAAACGTCATAGTATAGTATGTCGTCCAAAATCATGAAAAAACGTCATAGTATAGTATGTCGTCCAAAATCATGAAAAAACGTCATAGTATAGTATGTCGTCCAAAATGATGAAATAAAGTAATAGTATAGTATGTCGTCAGAAATCATGAAAAAACGTCATAGTATAGTATGTCGTCAGAAATCATGTAAAAAAGTCATAGTATAGTATGTCGTCCAAAATCACGAAAAAAAGTCATAGTATAGTATGTCTTCCAAAATGGGCAAAAAAAGTCATAGTATAGTATGTCGTCCAAAATCATGAAAAAATGTCATAGTATAGTATGTCGTCAAAAATGATGAAAAAAAGTCATAGTATAGTATGTCGTCCAAAATCATGAAAAAACGTCATAGTATAGTATGTCGTCAAAAATGATGAAAAAAAGTCATAGTATAGTATGTCGTCCAAAATCATGAAAAAATGTCATAGTATAGTATGTCGTCAAAAATGATGAAAAAAAGTCATAGTATAGTATGTCGTCAAAAATGATGAAAAAAAGTCATAGTATAGTATGTCGTCCAAAATCATGAAAAAACGTCATAGTATAGTATGTCTTCCAAAATGGGGAAAAAAAGTCATAGAATAGTATGTCGTCCAAAATGATGAAAAAAAGTCATAGTATAGTATGTCTTCCAAAATGGGGAAAAAAAGTCATAGTATAGTATGTCTTCCAAAATGGGGAAAAAAAGTCATAGAATAGTATGTCGTCCAAAATGATGAAAAAAAAGTCATAGTATAGTATGTCGTCCAAAATCATGAAAAAAAGTCATAGTATAGTATGTCGTCCAAAATCATGAAAAAACGTCATAGTATAGTATGTCTTCCAAAATGGGGAAAAAAAGTCATAGAATAGTATGTCGTCCAAAATGATGAAAAAAAGTCATAGTATAGTATGTCGTCCAAAATCATGAAAAAAACGTCATAGTATAGTATGTCGTCCAAAATCGTGAAAAAAACGTCATAGTATAGTATGTCGTCCAAAATCACGAAAAAACGTCATAGTATAGTATGTCGTCGAAAATGATGTAAAAAAGTCATAGAATAGTATGTCGTCCAAAATCATGAAAAAACGTCATAGTATGGTATGTCGTCCAAAATCATGAAAAAACGTCATAGTATGTCTTCCAAAATCATGAAAAAAAGTCATAGTATAGTATGTCGTCCAAAATCATGAAAAAACGTCATAGTATAGGATGTCGTCCAAAATGATGAAAAAAAGTCATAGTATAGTATGTCTTCCAAAATGGGCAAAAAAAGTCATAGAATAGTATGTCGTCCAAAATCATGTAAAAAAGTCATAGTATAGTATGTCGTCCAAAATCATGAAAAAAAGTCATAGTATAGTATGTCGTCCAAAATGATGAAAAAAAGTCATAGAATAGTATGTCGTCCAAAATCATGTAAAAAAGTCATAGTATAGTATGTCGTCGAAAATGATGAAAAAACGTCATAGTATAGGATGTCGTCCAAAATCATGAAAAAAAGTCATAGTATAGTATGTCGTCCAAAATGATAAAAAAACGTCATAGTATAGTATGTCGTCCAAAATCATGAAAAAACGTCATAGTATAGTATGTCGTCCAAAATCATGAAAAAAAGTCATAGTATAGTATGTCTTCCAAAATGGGCAAAAAAAGTCATAGTATAGTATGTCGTCCAAAATGATGAAAAAAAGTCATAGTATAGTATGTCTTCCAAAATGGGGAAAAAAAGTCATAGAATAGTATGTCGTCCAAAATGATGAAAAAAAGTCATAGTATAGTATGTCTTCCAAAATGGGGAAAAAAAGTCATAGTATAGTATGTCGTCCAAAATCATGAAAAAAAGTCATAGTATAGTATGTCGTCCAAAATCATGAAAAAACGTCATAGTATAGTATGTCTTCCAAAATGGGGAAAAAAAGTCATAGTATAGTATGTCGTCCAAAATCATGAAAAAAAGTCATAGTATAGTATGTCGTCCAAAATCATGAAAAAAAGTCATAGTATAGTATGTCGTCCAAAATCATGAAAAAAAGTCATAGTATAGTATGTCTTCCAAAATGGGGAAAAAAAGTCATAGAATAGTATGTCGTCCAAAATGATGAAAAAAAGTCATAGTATAGTATGTCTTCCAAAATGGGGAAAAAAAGTCATAGTATAGTATGTCTTCCAAAATGGGGAAAAAAAGTCATAGAATAGTATGTCGTCCAAAATGATGAAAAAAAAGTCATAGTATAGTATGTCGTCCAAAATCATGAAAAAAAGTCATAGTATAGTATGTCGTCCAAAATCATGAAAAAACGTCATAGTATAGTATGTCTTCCAAAATGGGGAAAAAAAGTCATAGAATAGTATGTCGTCCAAAATGATGAAAAAAAGTCATAGTATAGTATGTCGTCCAAAATCATGAAAAAAACGTCATAGTATAGTATGTCGTCCAAAATCGTGAAAAAAAACGTCATAGTATAGTATGTCGTCAAAAATGATGTAAAAAAGTCATAGAATAGTATGTCGTCCAAAATCATGAAAAAACGTCATAGTATGGTATGTCGTCCAAAATCATGAAAAAACGTCATAGTATAGTATGTCTTCCAAAATCATGAAAAAAAGTCATAGTATAGTATGTCGTCCAAAATCATGAAAAAACGTCATAGTATAGTATGTCGTCCAAAATGATGAAAAAAAGTCATAGTATAGTATGTCGTCCAAAATGATGAAAAAACGTCATAGTATAGTATGTCTTCCAAAATGGGGAAAAAAAGTCATAGTATAGTATGTCGTCCAAAATGATGAAAAAAAGTCATAGTATAGTATGTCTTCCAAAATGGGGAAAAAAAGTCATAGTATAGTATGTCGTCCAAAATCATGAAAAAAACGTCATAGTATAGTATGTCGTCCAAAATCATGAAAAAAACGTCATAGTATAGTATGTCGTCCAAAATCGTGAAAAAAAACGTCATAGTATAGTATGTCGTCAAAAATGATGTAAAAAAGTCATAGAATAGTATGTCGTCCAAAATCATGAAAAAACGTCATAGTATGGTATGTCGTCCAAAATCATGAAAAAACGTCATAGTATAGTATGTCTTCCAAAATCATGAAAAAAAGTCATAGTATAGTATGTCGTCCAAAATCATGAAAAAACGTCATAGTATAGTATGTCGTCCAAAATGATGAAAAAAAGTCATAGTATAGTATGTCGTCCAAAATGATGAAAAAACGTCATAGTATAGTATGTCTTCCAAAATGGGGAAAAAAAGTCATAGAATAGTATGTCGTCCAAAATCATGAAAAAAAGTCACAGAATAGTATGTCGTCCAAAATCATGAAAAAAACGTCATAGTATAGTATGTCGTCGAAAATGATGAAAAAACGTCATAGTATAGTATGTCTTCCAAAATGGGGAAAAAAAGTCATAGTATAGTATGTCGTCCAAAATGATGAAAAAAAGTCATAGTATAGTATGTCTTCCAAAATGGGGAAAAAAAGTCATAGAATAGTATGTCGTCCAAAATCATGAAAAAAAGTCACAGAATAGTATGTCGTCCAAAATCATGAAAAAAACGTCATAGTATAGTATGTCGTCGAAAATGATGAAAAAACGTCATAGTATAGTATGTCTTCCAAAATGGGGAAAAAAAGTCATAGTATAGTATGTCGTCCAAAATCATGAAAAAACGTCATAGTATGGTATGTCGTCCAAAATCATGAAAAAACGTCATAGTATAGTATGTCTTCCAAAATGGGGAAAAAAAGTCATAGTATAGTATGTCTTCCAAAATGGGGAAAAAAAGTCATAGTATAGTATGTCGTCCAAAATCATGAAAAAAACGTCATAGTATAGTATGTCATCAAAAATCATGAAAAAAGTCATAGTATAGTATGTCGTCCAAAATCATGAAAAAACGTCATAGTATAGTATGTCGTCGAAAATGATGAAAAAAGGTCATAGTATAGTATGTCATCAAAAATCATGAAAAAACGTCATAGTATAGTATGTCGTCGAAAATGATGAAAAAACGTCATAGTATAGTATGTCGTCCAAAATCATGAAAAAAAGTCATAGTATAGTATGTCGTCCAAAATCATGAAAAAACGTCATAGTATAGTATGTCTTCCAAAATGGGGAAAAAAAGTCATAGTATAGTATGTCGTCCAAAATCATGAAAAAAAGTCATAGTATAGTATGTCGTCCAAAATCATGAAAAAAAGTCATAGTATAGTATGTCTTCCAAAATGGGGAAAAAAAGTCATAGAATAGTATGTCGTCCAAAATGATGAAAAAAAGTCATAGTATAGTATGTCTTCCAAAATGGGGAAAAAAAGTCATAGTATAGTATGTCTTCCAAAATGGGGAAAAAAAGTCATAGAATAGTATGTCGTCCAAAATGATGAAAAAAAAGTCATAGTATAGTATGTCGTCCAAAATCATGAAAAAACGTCATAGTATAGTATGTCTTCCAAAATGGGGAAAAAAAGTCATAGTATAGTATGTCTTCCAAAATGGGGAAAAAAAGTCATAGTATAGTATGTCGTCCAAAATCATGAAAAAAACGTCATAGTATAGTATGTCATCAAAAATCATGAAAAAAGTCATAGTATAGTATGTCGTCCAAAATCATGAAAAAACGTGATAGTATAGTATGTCGTCGAAAATGATGAAAAAAGGTCATAGTATAGTATGTCATCAAAAATCATGAAAAAACGTCATAGTATAGTATGTCGTCGAAAATGATGAAAAAACGTCATAGTATAGTATGTCGTCCAAAATGATGAAAAAACGTCATAGTATAGTATGTCATCAAAAATCATGAAAAAAAGTCATAGTAAAGGATGTCGTCCAAAATCATGAAAAAAAGTCATAGTATAGTATGTCGTCCAAAATGATGAAAAAACGTCATAGTATAGTATGTCGTCCAAAATCATGAAAAAACGTCATAGTATAGTATGTCGTCCAAAATGATGAAATAAAGTAATAGTATAGTATGTCGTCAGAAATCATGAAAAAACGTCATAGTATAGTATGTCGTCAGAAATCATGTAAAAAAGTCATAGTATAGTATGTCGTCAAAAATCATGAAAAAACGTCATAGTATAGTATGTCGTCCAAAAATGAGTTAAAAAACCTCATAGTATAGGATGTCGTCCAAAATCATGAAAAAAAGTCATAGTATAGTATGTAATTCAAAATAAGGAAAAAAGTCATAGTATAGTATGTCGTCCAAAATGAGGAAAAAAAGTCATAGAATAGTATGTCGTCCAAAATGAGGAAAAAAAGTCATAGTATAGCACTTCTTCCAAAATGAGGAAAAAAAGTCATAGTATAGTATGTCGTCCAAAATCACGAAAAAAACGTCATCAAAAAGTTATCGTATAGAATGTGATGAAAAATGTTATAAGTATAGTCATAGTCGTAGTATACGTTGTGATTTAAAAAGTCACAAAAATGTCGTGATGAAAATGTCATGAAAAGGTCAGTATTGCATGTGATGAGAAAAAAAAGTCAAAGCATTGTAGGTGATAAAAAGTTATAAAAACATAATATAACGTGATGAAAATGTCATAAAAAAGTCATAGTATAGCATGTGATGGAAACTCATGAAAAAAAGTCAAAGTAAAGCAAGTTCTGCTTTGTATGTCATCAAAAATCAGGAAAAAAAAGTCATAGTAGAGCATGTGATGAAAAATGTCACAAAAAAGTCAAAATATAAAAAAATCATAAAAACGTCATCACATAGCATATACTGAAAAATGTCACTAAAAAGTCATAGTATGGTAGGTGATTAAAAGAGTCATAAAAATGTCATAGTATAGCAAGTGATGAAAAATGTCATTTAAAAACTCGTAGTATGTAATTACAAATGTCATCAAAAAGTCATAGTATAGTGTGTGATGAAAAATGTCATTAAAAAGTCATATGATGAAAAATGTCACAAAAAAGTCATAGTATAGCATATCATGAAAAATATCATTAAAAAGTCAAAGTGCAGTATGTGATTAAAAATATCATGAAAAAAGTCATAGTGTAGCATGTGATGAAAAATGTTAAAAAAAAAAGTCAAAGTATAACAAGTGATGAAAAATGTAATTTAAAAACTCCTAGTATAATATGCAACGTCATAAAAAAGTCATAGTACAGTATATTATGAAAAATGTCACAAAACAGTCATAGTATAGCATATAATGAAAAATGTCATGAAAAGTCATAGTTTAGTATGTCATAAAAAGTCATATATACTATGTCAAAAAAGTTTGACTATAGTATGTCCAAAAAAAAAAAGTTTTGCCATGGTATGTCATTAAAAAAAAGTCAAACTATAGTATATCATAAAAAAGTCATAGTATAATATGTTAAAAAAAAAAGTCACAGTACAGTATGTCATACACCATATCTGGAAATCATGAATGTCTGTAGAGGATTTTATGGCCATAGGTTTAAATGATGTAGAGGTATTTAAGTCTGGATCAAACTGTTGCATTGCCAGACAGTGGTTGCCCTAACGTCAGCATGACTAAAACTATGAAACCACTGAGTCAGGTGCATGTTGATTATAGACCTGCCTACCAGCTGGATGTTCACCTTAGGTACATGTAGTGCTGCCTCCTTCTTACAAAACACAGCAAAGAACTAGCAACAGGAAAAAAGCATTCTTAAAATAAAGCAAAATAAATCAAATCATCCAAATAAATAATGAATAGCTCTTACAAGGATGTTCATGTGGTGATTATTTATTGATGCTGAAAGGCTACAAAAAGCACTTTTGTGTGTGTTTGTGTGGGTCCATGCATTTGTGCTCCTGTGTACAGCTGAACTTTATGTTTGAGCTGAAAATAAAAACAGTGAAGCACAGAAAACATAGAATGACTCAGGAGAACCTGATGTTGGTCTGACTCATATTGTAAGAGACCAAAACTCTTACAAAACCTTTGTTATTATTAACATGAATAAATAAACGATCATATTTGTTGGAGAATTTAAAAGTACGGTCCAAATTCCAATCCTGTATTCATGTGTTTATTGTTGTAAAAGAAAAAAAATTGTATTAAAATTCCCCCCCTTTCCTGTGAAGGGTTGAAATGTTTTTGTTGGCTCATCCTGAACTCAGCAGCATATTTATCCAATCATATGTAATTTGGGTTAACTAGCTAACCCCAATGATCATATTAAATCCCATCTGACTGTTAACTCATGCTGTAGCTACATTAGAATTATAGTGGGACTTGGTTTGGATGTCAATCTGCAAAAATCATAAAAAGTGTGTAAATGTTTGACACACATACCTATTGAAGAAAAAAAAAACTATCCAGGTGGGACAAAACAAATCTCTTCATTTTGTCTTTAAGTGTCAAAGCAGGGTGTGCAGCTGTGTGAGAACCTGTGTGTCAGCGTCAGAACATCTATTATTTAGGAGCACAAACACAGATGGTGAGATGTCCCACAGTGTTTGAGGAGATGAAATGCAACCTAATGTTGAACATGGAGGGAGTTCTTTCTCTTCACAGCTACGGCTTCATCAGCAGTTTGACACTCAAAGTAGTCTGGGATGTTACACCTCCTCTGCGGGGGATACGCCGTGTGTGTGAGGAGGGAAACACCAAACATCCAAACATAATCCACCTGAACAGACGTGTTTACCAGGGATTTTTATTCGTTTTCTGACTACGTGAAAAAAACCTTGATCCAAATGACACCCATGTGCTCTGTTCCAAAGTCTCCTCCAGCTTACTAATGGTTATTTACTCAAGAGCTTCAGGAAAGTAGCTCAGTTTAATTTCTTATTAGGCTTTTAAAGAGAATGGCAGCACTGCAAGGCGTCCCACTTATTATTCAAAATGACACAACGTAGCAGCATCCTCGTTTTATACACCTAGGACAGCACATGCCTATTGCTCTTTGCACTCCGCCTGTGACTGAGCATGAACAAGGATAGTCTTTTAGTTTCAAAGATATATTTATATACAATAGCTGTCACGCCCCTTGGTGTCTGATACCATCACACAGGAAACCCTTTTGCGTATCTACTTGCAACTACTTGGCAATGTTTAGAAAAAGGTCATGTTTTGAGATAAAATAAATGTGTAATGTCACGTAACGCAACGCAACACAACGCAACCCAACACAATGCAACACAACGTAACGCAAAGCGACGTAACGCAAAGCAATGTAACGCAAAGCAACGCAACATAACACAACATAAAATAACACAATGTAACAAACCTGAATGTAACAAAATGCAACGTAACATAATGCAACGTAACGCAGCGTAATGCAGTGCAAAGCAACGCAATACAACATAACATAACGTAAAGTAACATAACGTTAAGTAACACAACGTAACGTAAAGTAACACAACGTAAAGTAACACAACATAAAGTAACACAACGTAAAGTAACACAACGTAAAGTAACACAACGTAATGCAATACAACATGACGTAAAGTAACGTAAAGTAACACAACGTATAGTAACACAACGTAATGTAACGCAGCGTAACGTAACACAGTTGAACGTACCAGAGAGCCAAGTAACGCAGTGCAACGCAACACAACTCAAAGTAACAAAATGTAACGCGATGTAACGCAGCGCAACACAACACATCATGTAACACAGAGCAACGAATGCAATGTAACGCAGCACGACACAACACAACACAACATAACGTAATGCAGGGCAATGTAACGCAACGCAATGTAATGCAACGCAGTGCAACGCAAAACAACGTAAAGCAAGGGCCTGACAACTGTACATAAATTACGTAACATCCTGTTAAAACAACACTGACTTTTGGTTTTAAAACAGGACACAGACTGCAGTCTCTGGTTGAAAGTCTAGTTTTGTTTGACCCATCCATGTCTCCTCCCTCCCACTCTACAGGGACTTCCTTGCTTTTTATACTACGTCAGTTTCTCTCAGCCTCAAGTACTGCCACAGATGGGTTTGCGTCGGAGTAACTTGAAAGCCCAATGTGTCTTATACAGACGTTACAAGGTGCCTTTGGCATCAATATCACACGCCAAAGCGTCGGTATTTGACACCCTGGGAATAAGAACGGTCTGTAAACAACCATCTACAGCACATGCTCATTGTGGGGATATTATATATGTAAGGTGTCTATCTATCTACCTGTTTTACATGTTCATTTCTTGCCCCTATTAAAGGGAAAAGCTGGTAATTTTTTCTACCTTTTTCGTGTCAACAAACCCGATGAAAAAAACAAAAAATGTATCCTCTTAAAAGGTATCATTTGTGTAGTCAAAGTCTATTCGTCTGTGAAATCAAAGTCCGTCATTGTCCAGAAGCTATTAAAAACACATAGATGAGTCACACTGTTGCACTGGGTGACATGTTCCTTCATCACGATGAACACACACACTGCAGTTTGCTTTGAGTCAATCCTACGTGCATCGTCTTTCTCCCTAAATTCTGATGTGAAAACAGCACTATTGCTCCGTTTGAGTAACATTTAACTTTATATTAGTAATTTATGTCTTCAGTAGGAACCAACGGGTTAAAGACAGGGTGGGGGATTCAGAAATTATTATGAAACGACAAACATGTTGTTGGCTTTAGTCTTCACTGGGATTTGATGTAAAATGCCAGCCTTGTCCTTTAACGCTGATCCCTCCACTGCTTCAAGTGTGATTTATGTGTGAACCCTGTAGTTAGGAGCTACTACAGAGACATCAGTTTGGGAGAGGGGCTTTAATGTCACCACACGCGTTAACTTGGTGTGAAAAATTCCTGATATACATACCTGAAACCCAACTGTCTGCACACCACCTCAGCATCTCTGTCGTCCCACTGGTCGTCACAGACGGAGCCCCACCTTCCTGCGTGAAACACCTCCACTCGACCTTCAAAGTCTTCCTCGCCTCCGACCAATCGCAGCGGCGGTCCACTGCCTGAGAGAGGATGTAGGAATATACCAATGTAGGTCAAACAGCCTCCTTCTCACTCAAATCCTTTTTTGTTTTATACATTTAATTCTCCTTTATCAACATTAACAAAGAAGAAATTAATGAAAAAAAAAACAAAGTGTACTATAAAAAAGAAACAAATAATTTTCAATAAATGTCTCCCTCAAAATAAATAAAAAGATAACTGTCTCTCAGGTGTGTGTGGGAAAATATTCAGGTCTGGTTGCCATGACACTGTGGAAGTCACACTGACCTTCTGGCGGCGCACACACCACTGCTGCCTCGTTTCCATGGCTACAGTCACCGGTGACGAACGTCCTGCTCCGGCACTTACTCAGAGTGTTCTCGTCACCGCGGCAACCCAGACGCTCGTAGTGGAAGAGGCCGGAGCCTGAGCCGAACTGCGAGTGCTGCAGCGCCGTGCCGATGTCCCTGTTAAAATAAGAATAAGAGCAAATGCATGGCAGCTGTGAAACATCAATACTGCATGAGGAGTTTTTGTTTTCTCTTACCCCAGGCCCAGCTGCCTGCAGATCACACTGGCGTCTCTGTCTGACCAGTGAGAGTCGCACACCGCCCCCCACTGGCCGTTCAGGTAGACCTCGAAGCGGCCACTGCCAGAGGATGAGCTGCCCACCAGACGTGCTGCACCTAAAAATATAGACAGACGAGACTGTCACAAAACAACAAACAGTGTTCAGTAAACATTCACCAGCAGTCTGATGTTTATCTACAACATGCCGCGGTATAAATCTGTATCACAGTTTGTTCATGGATTAATTATCTAGAGCTGCATTAATTGATTTTTTTTGGCCACATGAGGGCAGCAGAGCAAGGTGTAAACACGACATGACATATTATTTACATGTTAGGGTGATCATATTCGTTTGTCAGTTCACACACTCCACAGATACAGAGACATGAGTACTCAAGTTGCATCTCAGGTGACCTGATGAATCTAAGTCGAATATTCAGTCATTTTTTAGCTCTGGTCTACACCAACTCCTCAGTGAAATATCTAGTTCTCCATCCATTGATCCAACCATCTATTTTCATCCGCTCATCCCTCTCCCCAGCAACACTTTCCAGCTCCTCCTGGAGGACTCCAAGGTGTTCCCAGGCCAGATGAGATATGTAATCCCTCCAGTGTGTTCTGGGTCTGCCCCGGGGCCTCCTACCAGTGGGACATGCCTGGAACACCTCCAACAGGAGGCACCCAGGAGGATCCTGATCAGATGCCTGAACCACCTCAACTGACCCCTTTTGACGCAAAGGAGCAGCAGCTCTACTCCGAGCTCCCTCTGGATGTCCGAGCTCCTTACCCTATCTCTAAGGCTGAGCCCAGACACCCCATGGAGGAAACTCATTTCGGCCGCTTGTATCCGCGATCTCATTCTTTCAGTCACTACCTAGAGCTCATGACCATAGGTGAGGGTTGGGACGTAGATGGACCAGTAAATCGAAAGCTTCGCATTCCAGCTCAGCTCCCTCTTCACCACGACAGATCGGCGCAGACCGGCATCACTGCAGAAGCCGCACCAAACCCCGATCCATCTCACGATCCATTCTATGTAAGACCCCGAGATACTTGAGCTCCCTCGCTTGAGGCAGTGACTCTCTACCAACCCGGAGGGGACAATCCACCTGGTTTCCGGCAGAGAACCATGGCCTCAGATTTGGAGGTGATGAGAGAGACACTGGAGTGAAACCTGGGGGCCCGAAAATATAACATGGAGCTGTCACCCATCAAGGACAGAAATCAGGGTCTGGTGTGTTGTGTCCCAGGGCAGCAGGCAGGGGCAGGGCTTCAGGCGTGCTAATCCCTGGCGTCGCAGATATCTGGTTCTTCAGCTGCTAAACGCTCCACTCTGTATGAGCTAGTCGCTAAGTTTGTCTGTCTGCCCTTTTGGTGATGAGCACATAGAGTACAGTGGGTTTATAGGAGTTTGTGGGCGAGGAAGCCAAAGAGAATGATCGAAAACATCCTGTAGAGACCCAGACACACTGAGCTGATGTCAAAGAACTAGTGGCAACGAAGGCCTACTGTTGTGTTGCCTCATGTCGCCTGTTTCTCAGCCAAGAAGTTACACTTGAACACACCACAAAGACTACAGCCAACGACCAACTAGCACATATGTTTTGCACCTGCATGAGAGAAAATAACTCATACCAGCAGGCAGCAGTAGTCTGTATTCGTCATTCAAAAAGGAAAACCAGAGTACTGGCAGGACAGAGTCAAGATGCTAGTTAGTCAGTTAGCACATTAACACAACCCAATGTTTAAAGACCAAACGATTTTTACCGTGCGCTGGCGAACAATGACAAACAGTTATGAACCATTTCGGCTAAAGAGCTAAACGGCTACAAAAAATCATCTTACCTAATATAAAAAGTTTGCTGCCTCTCTCATGCCCTCTTGACTTCAACAATTTGTTTGCTTTCCTCACGTCTGTTTCTCTGACCTGCCCGCCAGAGTGATTTCATTCAATGCCAGCTTTGATGCCAATTCAAAATGTGGAATTGGCCCAAAAAAGGCCAACAAGGGCTGACTGGTGCCAATGGTGAGGGAAACACAGACAGACCAACACTGACATACAGCCGTCAGACAAATTGGTGTGTCAGGGCCCTGGAGCTGAGGGGAGCTTCAAAGTCGGGTGATTATCTTTTGTAGGTCCGTCGAGATAAACCTCTCTCACGCTACACACAGTCATTTGATCCATTTTTGACTAGTGCGCCTTTAAATGCAAAAAATTCATTTTTATATCATTGTAAGTTGAATATTTTGAATTGTAATCAATTTGACACATTTTTAGAATTTCCTGGCATTTTATGAACCAGTGGTCCCTGACCTTTTCAACCTGTGTACCCTTTCAAGAACGCAGTCTCTACTGCGAGCTGAAGTAAAACTGCCCAGTGTCTTACAAAAAAATCTAGAAAAAAACTGAATATAATTTTGTACAGCAGAAATGTATTTTATGTCTTATTCTTTTATTCATCTCACGACCCCTTAGATTAATTATGCAGCCCCTTGGAAGGAGTCCAGACCGCTCTACGGAGTAACTGATGATGACAATAATCTTTAGTTCTCCCTGTGCAATGCTGTTATGACTAATTTCCCCAATACTGGAAACGTTTCATTGAAATTAAATTGGTTTTATTGGTGGAGGAGCATTACATTTATTCAATGAGAACTACTGCATGTGTGCTAGAGTTTACTGTTCTTTAATAATGCCTTTTGTTGTTTATCAGTCCGTTTTATTATTATCATCATTATTATTAGTATTATTATTATTAGTGGGATTAGTAGTAGTAGTAGTACTGGTGGTACTAGCAGTAGTAGTAGAAGTAGTAGCAGTAGTAGTAGTGGTGATAGTAGTAGTAGTACTAATAGTAGTAGTACTGGTGGTAGTATTAGTAGTACTAATAGTAGTAGTAGTGGTAGTAGTAGTAGTACTAATAGTAGTTGTTGTGGTTTTGGTAGTATTAGTAGTACTGATAGTAGTAGTAGTGGTAGTAGTACTAGTACTAATAGTAGTTGTTGTGGTGGTGGTAGTATTAGTAGTACTGATAGTAGTGGTGGTAGTAGTAGTAGTAGTACTAATAGTAGTTGTTGTGGTGGTAGTATTAGTAGTACTAATAGTAGTAGTAGTAGTGGTGGTAGTAGTAGTAGTAGTAGTAGTAGTAGTAGTAGTACTAATAGTAGTAGTAGTGGTGGTAGTAGTAGTACTAATAGTAGGTTTTGTGGTGGTTGTAGTAGTAATAGTACTAATAGTAGTTGTTGTGGTGGTAGTGGTAGTAGTAGTACTAATAGTAGTTGTTGTGGTGGTGGTAGTATTAGTAGTACTAATAGTAGTAGTGGTGGTGGTAGTAGTAGTACTAATAGTGGTAATGGTGGTGGTAATATTAGTAGTACTAATAGTAGTAGTAGTGGTGGTAGTAGTAGTAGTAGTAGTAGTACTAATAGTAGTTGTTCCGGTGGTGGTGGTAGTATTAGTAGTACTAATAGTAGTAGTAGTGGTGGTTGTAGTAGTACTACTAATAGTAGTAGTGGTGGTAGTATTAGTAGTTGTTGTGGTGGTAGTGGCAGTAGCAGTAGTAGTAGTAGTAGTAGTAGTAGTGGTAGTATTAGTACTGATAGTAGTGGTAGTGGTGGTAGTAGTAGTAGTAGCAATAGCATTAGTAGTAGTAGTAGTAGTAGAAGTAGCAGTAGTAGTAGTAATAGCAGTAGTAGTAGTAGTAGTAGTACTAGTGGTAGTAAATGATCCTGTGTCAGTGACATCCTGGTGGTCCGTGGTCGTACCCTGGTGACAGTCACAGTAAGCCCATCCGATGGCTCCAGAGTTTTGTCTGAAGAAACACCAGGGGTTGGACTCTCGGTCCGGGTTCCTGCAGTAGCTGTGGTCGCCCAGCCCTCGACCCGGGTACTGCATGACGTAGTCTGGAAACTCGGTCCACTTCAGACAGGGGGCGCCAGAGTCCGTCTGAGACACGGTGCCGTTGTAGTATCCCAATTCTGTGAATCCCTCAGAGCAGGACAGAGGCACTGCACAAAGAGAAGGAGGGGAGGGGAGGGAGAGAGTGAGTAAACGCTGAGGAAGATGGGAGAATAAGATGTTATGGATGAAAGGAGGAGGATTTGGGTCAGAGAGGACAATGTGAATAAAAGGGAGAGAAAGTTTGTGAGAAGTGAGAGGAAAGGAGGAGTGGAATTGCTCTTATTCAAATCACATTATCCCCATGTCTGTATTTTATCTCTGCATAAAGGCTTTCATGGATGATTCCCATATGCTGTCCACTGCCACAGCAGGATTCTTCCTAATGCATTTACTCCCACTGATCCACGCTGAACTGGTGAAATTTCCATAACCTTAAAGCACCCCATACTCAACATGGTGGTGATCAGACACTTCCAGTAATCTCCTCTGAGAAGGAGAAATGTGTGAGTGAAGCTCAGACAGACTGCGAGAGAAACTGCTGACATCAAAGTGAAGAGAAATTAGGCCACAAAATACAGAGCAGGTTATATACTGCGGCCCAATAAAAGCTTACATCACGCATTAATGAAAAGAAATTATACTGCAGGTTTTAACAAGCACACTGGTACACATAAAGACACCAGACACACTAATGCACTCTGAGGTCGTTCACTCTAGATTTATAGAAGGAGGACGGCAGCTCAGACAGAGAACCTCTGTGTCCTTGTTTATAGGACGTCTTTATAATGTAAATTATGAACCAGATTTCTCTGACAATCCATCCAACAGTTGGTGAGACACAAAAACACCTGCTGAAAACATCAAGAGGAAAAATCAGACATTAGGATTCATCCTCTGGGGACCCTCAATGTTTGCACCAAATGTTCATGACAATACAACAGTTTTTGAGATCATTAAAACACAAGAGCACAGGCATGTCATCAGTTTACCTATTTATTTGTTTTCTAATTATTTCTTGTTTGTTTCCTAATCATTATTCATTTGTGTATTTCTGATTTTTCTTGTTAATTTCTTGTTTATTATTTTCCTTGTGTGTTTTTTCTAGTTCTTTTTTTTCTTGTTTACACCCCCCCTTTTTTTCTTGTTTATTTCTTTTTGTTTACTTATTTTTTTCTTGTTCATTTCTTTTTTGTTGTTTATTCCCTCCCTCCTTTTCCTTGTTTATTTTTTTCTTGTTTACTTCTTTTTTATTTTTTCATATTTCTGTCTTTTTTCTTGTTTATTTACTTTTCTTGTTCTTTTTTCTTGTTCATTTCTTTTTCCTCATTTATCTCCTCCCCTATTTTACTTATGTATCTCTTTTTGTTTACTTCTTTTTCTCGTTTATACCATCCCCTATTTTTCTTGTTTATTTCTTTTTTGTTTCCTCCTTTTTTGTTTATTTCTTTTTTCTTGTTTATCCCCTCCCTTTTTCCTTGTTTATTTTTTTCTTGTTTACTTTATTTTAATTTTTCATATCTCTGTCTTTTTTCTTGTTTATTTACTTTTCTTGTTCTTTTTTCTTGTTCATTTCTTTTTCCTCATTTATCTCCTCCGCTATTTTACTTGTGTACTTGTTTTTGTTTCTTCTCTTTTCTTGTTTACACCCTCCCCTATTTTTCTTGTGTATTTCATTTGTTTTCTTCTTTTTTTCTTGTCTACTTCTTTTTTGTTGTTTTATTTTTCATATCAATTTCTTTTTTCTTGTTTATTTAATTTTCCTTTTTCTTGTTTACTTAATTTTTCATTATTTTTCTTGTTCATTTTTCCCCCTTGTTCTTGTTCACACACACATTTTTTTTGTGTTTATTTCTTTTTTCTTGTTAATTTCATATGCCAATTTTTTTTCCTTGTTCATTTTTTGTTCATTTGTTTTTCTTGTTTCTCTTTTTGTATCTCTCATTCCATCCCTCCTCGTTGCTTCCATCTTTTCTTGTCATTGTGCCCTTTTCCCCTTATTTATTTATTTATTTTCTTGCTTCCTTCTATACTTTATTTTTTTCCTGTCCTCCGTCAACTGATCTGAAAGCATGACAATCCCCCACACCAGTGAAAAACAGTACATGTTAATTTTACTTGTAATGCCACTCTCTCTCTCTCTCTCTCTCTCTCTCTTTCTCTGAAGGATTTCAGTCTTTCTCTGCACACACTGAAGCTTTAACAGTTTTGAGGCCAAGCAGCTACTAAACTATGATTAATGGCAGAGGTGCTTCAGTAACCAGCAACAGTCTTATCTCCTCGACACACACAGCTTGGCCGTCCTGGAACATTATCTACGCAGTGCAACCCTCGTGCCCAACTTGCACGCTAACACACATACACACTCACAGATTTGCTGCATAGTGGCCGAGTCAGGAACCCACACACTACAGTACAGTACACACTGAGAAACACACACACACTGGGTCCAATTTGGAGGGAGATAAGAGGAAGAGCAGAAGAGGGAGGCAGGGAGAGAGTCTGAGAAACAGGAAATCAATCAGGCAGAAATGTACTGAACTAAAACAGAAATCTATCCTCAAACACTAAATAATACAGAAGACACTCAGACATCAGACCCAAAAACAACCCATCCAAAAACAGCCTCTGACTCCACAGACAAAAATGCGTGTCTGTCCCTTTAAGAAACATGACACAGGAAGAAACTGAAAGTGAACTTCTTTGCTGGGAAACAACCTGGCTCTCCAGCGTCAATATTTCTCCTTCACAGACCAACACAGACAGACGTAAGTAGCCTTTACTGAGCCAAACCTTCATTATTAACACATAAGTGAAATCTATGGTGTGTGTAGGTTGTACTTTTGTCACACTTGCTGCTATTTAGGCAGTTTTGTTGGGAAAAGTTGCTTCCTCGAGCACAGTAAAAACTGTAGTTTGTGAAATATTGCAAACGTAGGGTCCATTTAATAAGCTTCAACCTGACGTGTAAATGTTTCTGCTGTGCCTGCACTTTGAGGTCTGTCGTCCATGTTGGATAAAGAAGTTGTAGATTCACAGCTGATTCTTCACCTTGGAAACAGCATTTACACAAGAAAAAAGTCAAAACAAGCTCAATTTATTGGATTATCTGGAGATTTCACATCTTCATGGAGGTCACTGCACGATACTGACGTGGTTTTTTCAACTGCTACTTCTCATGTGTTACAATGAACTTTGAACTTCACCATTCAGACCAACATGGACGAGAAGGCAATAAATACACGATTAAATAAAAATACACCTTCCTGTGTCCTTGGTATATTTATTTAGTACTTTCTTAAAATTAAAATCCTTCTTTCTTTTTCTGTTGCAATATTTTTTAAGATTTATCCTGATCTTTGGCGGTGTATACATGAATTTGTTTAAAGTAGCAACATGCCCACAAATGTAATAAAGAAGCTAAATGCAAGCTGGAAAACATGGCTGTCAACGATGCAGGTTTCACATTTCCAAAATAAACTGGCTTTGTGAATCCTAATGCACTTAAGGTTGCAATTTAAGATACTAACTTACATTTGGACTATAAAAATCAGAAAATAGCGGAAAAATCCCACTAGTTTCTCAAAGCCCCAGCTGACGTGACTTTAACTTGTTTTTTTTTTTGTTCTGACCAGACATTCAGTTCAGATATTCACAACAAAGAAAGTGGAGTCAGTGAGCTTACATTGCTTTTATTATTGATTAATCTATTATCAAAATATCTGCAGTTTAACTTTCTGTCCATTGACTAATTGATAAATTGATTAGTAAGCCCCTGCAGGGTTTTAACAGGCTGGTTTTGGGTTTGTTGCGGCCTGGAATGCCTGATTTTACAGCAAAAAAACAGTCGAAAGAAAATTGCATGGCATGTTTTAATGATTTTTTGCAATTTTTTGCAAAAATTATTTATTTTTGGTAATTATTTATAATCTTTTTTTTTTTTTTTTTTTTTAATTTATTTTGCAAAAAATTTGTGGAGGCCAGTGAAAATTGCAAAAATAGTTGCAGTGTTGACTCAGATGTTGAATAATTTGGACCATAAAAATCAGAAAATAGTGGGAAAATCCTATTAGTTTCTCAAAGCCCAAGTTGACATGACTTTAACTTGCTTTTTTTTGTTTCGACCCGCAGTCCAGAACTCTAAGACATTCCGTTCAGATATTCACCAAGCCAGTGGAGCCAGTGAACTTACACTTTTGTTTAATTTGTTCTGTCCATTGACTAATTGATAAATTGATTAGTCAGCCCCTGCAGGATTTTACAGCAAAAAAAAAAAAAAAAAACTAAAAAAAACCTTTTTCTTTTTAATGAAAAATATTTATTTTTAAAAAATTATTTATAATGTTTCTTCTATCATATTTTATTTTGCAATAAAACTGCGGGGACAAGTGAAAATTGCTAAAATAGTTGCGATGTTGACTCAGATTTGGGACGGTGCTGACAACTGATCGCCAACGATCAACTGTTGCTACCGTTTAAAGCAGTGCTGAAGGACCGTCTCCGTGAGCCACTCTCCTCCTGTTCTCTCTGCCCAGTTAGCATGAGCTAACACAGCAGCAGCAGCTAAGTGAGCCGTAAAACAGTCCCAACAATCTCACACTGACACTGAACGGCTTGACTCTGTTGTTACATCCATCAGTAATGGTTGGGTAACATTAGCTGTGTGATGCTAACTGTTAGCCCTGTCACTGTGTGTGTACAGTATGTATGACTCCCAGGCACGGAGCTCACACTCCGGCAACAGTAGTCACATGATAAACAGAGAGAGGAAATATAAGAGAGAAGGGGAAGGAGGGGGCTGAAGCTCTGCAATGAAATGAGATTTTAACCGTTTTAAATGGTCATATTTACAGTAAAGTCATGCAGGACTTAGATCATGTGAAGTTATGGAAAGCTCTACATCAGCCTCTGAATAAGATTATTTTATGCAACTGCTGTTTTCAAGCTCAAGAATGAACTTTGAATCACAGCTTTGTGTTGGTTTATGTGAATTTTCTGCCTTAATGTAGCTGTTACTGTTTGTTTGTTTTCAGAAATGGCCTCCAGCAACAGTCTTTTATCTGAGGATCAGTTCCTTTGTCCCATCTGCCTGGATGTGTTCACTCGGCCAGTTTCCACTCCATGTGGACACAACTTCTGCATGTCCTGCATCTCGTCATACTGGGACGACACGCCGGTCAGCCAGTGTCCAGTCTGTAAGGAAACATTTGAGAGGAGACCGGACCTCAAGGTCAACACTTTCATCTCAGGGCTTGCATCACAGTTCATGTCACTTCAAGTGACAGACGCTCACATCTGGAGCCTGAACCAACAGCAGGCTCGCTGTGGTGGAGCGGTGCTGTGTGATATTTGCACTGACACCCAGCAAGAGGCTGTCAAATCCTGTCTGGAGTGTCTGACTTCTTACTGCGATGTCCATCTAGAGCCTCATCACAGAGCTGCCGGGCTGAAGAGACACACACTGGTTGACCCCTTGGCGAGCCTGCAGGACAGGATCTGCAAGGAGCACGCCAGACTCCTGACGCTGTTCTGTGCAGACGATGGGGTTTTGCTGTGTGACGTCTGCTCCGGTTTGCGCCACATCAACCATGGCGTTGCTTCTCTGCAGCAAGCATATGAAGAGAAGAAAGCTTTGCTGGGGGACACTGAGGCCAAAGTGCAGCAGATGATCCAGGAGAGGCTGCAGAAGGTCCGAGCCATGAAGGAGTCAGTGGAACAAAGCAAGACAGAAACCAAAGATGACTTGACGGCGCTGGTGTCTGGCATCCAGAGGTGCCAGACAGAGCTTGTGAAGGTGATGGAGGAGAAGCAGAAAGCAGCAGAAGAACAGGAAGATGGGCTTATTAGCAGTATGGAGCGAGAGATAACCGAGCTGCAGAGGACAACAGTGAAGCTGAGGGAGCTGAAGCAGACTGAAGACCAGCTTTGTTTCCTCCAGAGTTTCCCAAACCGATCCATCCTACCACACACAATGGACTTGTCCACATTAGGTTTTAACAGACCAGCAGAGATACACCACGTACGCAAATCTCTGACAAATCAGTGTCTCAGCTGCGAATGTTGCTGAATAAAATGAACACAGAAATACAAAAACTCTCTGACGGCACAGACGTGCCAAACGATGCTACGCTGGGATATGTGCAGCAGTATGAAGTGGATGTTGTGCTCGATCCTGACACCGCTCACCCTTTGCTCATTTTGTCTGATAACGGGAAACAGGTGAGATACAGCATGGATTCAGCTTTGTGGGAAAACCCGACCCTGAGCCAGAACACCTTTACTGTGGCTCTCGCAGTTCTGGGACAGAGAGGCTTTGTACGTAGCTTTTACTTCGAAGTGTTTGTGGGTGGAAAGACAGAGTGGTGTCTGGGCGTGGCCAAGGCGTCGATCCAAAGGAGGGAGGCGGTAGTTCGGAGTCCTCGCGGTGGACTCTGGGCCATCTGGTTCCTAAAGAATAAGTTCGAAGCCTTCAGTTCTCCAAATGTGTGGGTATACTCTGGGAAAGTGGAGCAGGGTCGGCGTGTTCGTGGATTATGACGGAGGGCAAATTTCTTTCTATGACGTACAGACTGCAACACTCATTTACTCGTTCACTGAGTGTGTCTTTACGGAAAAACTGCATCCGTACTTTAATCCTTGTGACAATGAATATGGTTCAAACTTGGGGCCGATGGTAATTGTTCCTGTCAATCATACAGAGTGATTTGTGGGTTATTTACTAAAATGCAACTGATGTGTTTGATTGCATATAAAACTCTACATATTCAAGAGGTTTTTTTTTTGGTAAAGCTCCTCCTAAAGTTCCTTTCCTGATTTCTGTGTCTGTTTTATCTCAGTGTGTCTTAAATTCAAACTTCACATAGGAAAAAAATATTATGTACACATCATAACCTTGATTAATTATTTATTTAAGACAATGTAAAGCTTAAATATTGATTAACTTATGAATTGGGTGCAAGAAATGTAAATGCATAAAAGGAGAAACTGGTAGAGGGGAAAGCAAATATGAGGTGTTGTTGTTTAGGTCTGGTGTGATTGCAGAAATACTTAGTAAATGTTATTTTAAAGAGGAAAATATGATTTTATCTCCAGATACAATGTTCTTTATCTAATCGATCTCCAGAGCTCTTCAGTGGCTGAGTAATATCTAATAAATAAACTAAAATAAAGCAATGTATCTGGGTTGTTACTTCACAAACGAGCGAGTGATCTAACTCCACACATCTGTGTAAAGGTGATCTCAGAATACCGAAACACATATTTGGCAACTACGGGTTGTTCTGGCAAAAGAAACATCATTAAACATCCAGTGTGTAGGATTTAGGGGGACATATTGGCAGATATGGAATAAAAGATAACAAGTATGTTTTCTTAAGTGTATGATCATCTGAATGAGCCGTTTACATCAACATAGGGAGCAGGTCATCATCTACTGGCTCTAGATAGGGCCTTTCACACCACATCTGCCACTGTAGTTAGCACTGCTCGCCCTCCATGACGAGTTTTTTATGTCAAACTATTGGGTGTTTTGTTTTGTTTCCGTTTGTTTTGGAAAGGAAGAGACCTCTGCCGATAATTTGGCTACCAGTAAAAACCTCCTAAACATCTGGATCTTAAACTATCAGAGAAAAAAGGTGAGCACATTTTAACAGGTACTGGGCTAACACTCCATCTCTGACAGGCCCAATAGCGTCAGGAGAAACACAGATTGTTAGCATGAAACTGCTCTATTCCGTAGTTTTTATTAATTTAAATCACCAGGTCCGTTTGTTTTGGAGAGGAAAAGACCTCGGGGATAATTCAGCTCCTGGCAAAAACCTCCTGAACAATGAACACTGAAGGAATTCTACCTGGGAGAAGTTTCAGACGGTTGCAATCAGCAACTCCTCACCGCAAGACGCCACTAAATCCCCCTAAATCTGACACACTGGACCTTTGAATTAGGGATGCACCATATTGGATTTTTTGCCGATATCTGATATGCCCATATGTTACAACTCATTTGACCGATAACCGATACAGGTATCAATATATCCACTTTTTTCCCTGCTAATTTTAGTCATCATCAGGTCTCTCCTGTGCTGGTATTAAGACTGTATTATGCATTCCTACTCTTATCATGACCGACCACCAGTAGATGGAGACATGAAATACAATAAATTTCTTTGTATGTAAGTTTCATTCATTGTGCAAATTACGAAAAAACATGTTGGCCGATTCTGATATTTCATTTTAAAGCCAATATCAGCCAAAACGTGCCATAATTATTGTGCATCCCTACTTTAAAAGTTTGAAGCACAAGGCAGTCCCTCCAGAAAATTGCGGTCTTGCAAATTCAATGAAAGTCCGCAATATTTGTGGAAGCTTGCAATTTTTCAGAAGTCCCCCAATTATTCAGCATTTTCCGGCTGACTGGAAGTCGTCGCACATATGACGTCAGACGTGTCATCAAATTGCGCTAATGGAAAAGAAGTGATTACATGACTTGGGCAGTAGTTTAAAAAAAATCATGTTTTATCTCCTGACTTGCAATTTTCGTCATTTGCTGCAATTTCCCGCAAAAACAAACGAACAAAAAAAAAAAAACATAAAAATGCTGCAATTTTTATTGCAATTTTTGACGAAATTGGACGCAAATTCAAACTTTTTTTCCCCCAACTTCCTGGAGGGACTGACAAGGGGGAAAATTCTACAGCACATAGCACGGAGATGTCGGTCCAGTTCCATCAATACTGACAATGACCTGACAGCTGAGAGCGCTGTGTCATGTCTTAGAAGGTGGCTGGTTGACTTTTTTAGCCCTTAATGCAGACTCTCTGTGAACCTGCAACACTACAGACTTTGCTTAGCAGAATAACCCACAATGCAAAGATTGAAATGGCAACAGTGGTGTAATTCCCCCCTTGAAAAATCAATACATTTTCCTGTTCAGTATGAACAAGTGGGGCTTCTGCTGTTAATAATCATTTTGTCAGAAAATAACTAAAAATGCCCAAAGCAGAAAGAAACACTTTAAATTTAATATTTTAAAAACTGAAACATAAATCTATCCTCAAACACTAAATAATACAAAACACACTCAGACGTTGGAGCCAAAAACAACCCTCACTGGTATCCAAACCTAAAACAACCTCTGACTTCACAGACAAAAATGTGTGTCTGTCCCTTTAAGAAACATGATACAGGACGAAACTGAAAGTGAACTTCTTTCCTGGGAAACACCCAGCATTCCTCCCGTCATCATTTCACCTTTACAGAGCAACACAGACAGACGTAAGTAGCCTTTACTGAGCCAAACCTCCATTATTACACATAAGAGGAGAAATCTAAGTCATGTGCAGGTTGTTGTTTAATGAACTCGCTGATATTCGAGCAGTTTTGTTGGGAATTGCTGCTCTATCATGAACATTCAACAGGTGTTGTTGTAGTTGGTGAAATAACCTAAATACAAGATCCATTTAGTGACCTTTCACCATATCATTCAATCATTTTATATTGATTTGTATATCTATATATGTATGTATATATTTGCCTTAAATGTACACATTTTTCAAATATATATATATGTATGGCTTTTTTATTTACTCTTGTATTTATATTTCATATTGTTATGTTTATATGTCTTTGTTACTATTTAACTGTTTTTCTTTAATGGAGCCTCCCAGCGAAAGTATTTCACATGACTGTACTTGTCCAACCGGACTGACAACAAACCAGCTTGACTCTTGAATATCACGTGATCATCAGCAGATAGAGTTTGTCTGGTTCTCGTCTACGTTGGCTGGAAGGTTGAGATTCATAGTTGATTCTTTACCTTGGAAACAGCAGTTAACAACAACAACAACAAAAAAAAACGTACCACAAGGTTTATTTATTAACTTTTCTGAACCTTTAACATCGTCTTTGTGGAGAAAACTCCACAAAGACGATATTGTGGGGATTCTTTTCAGCTGCTGCTTTTAAAGTCAAAATGGACAAAATGTCTACATTTTTAATGGGTACATGAGACCCTAAAAAAGAGAGTGGATCATGGGGAGTACCACCAGTTGGTCCAGGAGCTTCTCCTCCATGATGGCTGTTTCCAGGCATATTTTAGGATGACTCAGGGGCAGTTTGACAACCTGCTGTCTATCGTCGGGTCATATAGCTCCGTGTTTCCAGCAACTGCTACCACCAGTTTCTCCTCTAATTGCAAACTTGTTGTCATGACCACCACAGAAGGCCCGCCTCTCAAATCATCCGATTGGACAATGGGGGAAAAAGATGGTTAAAAAAAAAGTCGATGTGGGGCGTATTTCCACTCTGAATTTAAGTTTTTTCAACTCGAACAGTTCAGAGCACTCCAGCAAAAACGTCAGGCGCCTAGAGAGCAGAAACATGAGGTGCGTTGCAACGCAAAAACTGAAGCAGAAAGCTTCATTCTCATTAAAATCAAATTACAAAAAGGCACCTCCAGCTGCTAAAACACTTTCTGTGTGATCAGGACCTAAATGTACACACAGACTTTATCTAGAACCTCCACAGGGTGCATTGGAAGAATATGTAAATTGGAACAGGTCTAACCTGTGTAACAACAGCAATAAAAAGTTTGTTGATCTGGTTGGGAGGTCAGAACTGTCTGGTCCCCCAGAGCTGGGGTGTGCGCTGGCTGGAATCAGGTTGCTGTGGCCACTGACTGGGAGTTAGTCTCCGGAGCTGCTGCCCGCTCTCCTCCCTGTGAGGTGGTCTGTAGCAGCGGGGAATGAGGCAGAGGACACTTCATGATTTGAGGCTCTAGTTAACATTAGCTGCCTAAACGTGAACATGACGCCGCAGCTATAAGACTTTGGCTTTGGTTAGCAGAGGGCTAAATTACTAGCAACATTTTCCTCCGTCTCTTAAACGCTTTGCTTATATTGACACGTTTTATGCTGTTTATTGTCAGACTCTCTTTTTGATAAGTCTGTCTTTCTTTTTTTGTATTGCTTTGCAGTGTATGCAGTTGTTGCCGGTGCGGAAATAGCAACCACTGAATCAGGCTTTCACCAAAGAGACGTGCATCTGCATTTGTTGAACAGCCAACAGGAACACCCTCTCTCTGAAATGACCTGTGATTTGTCCAAGTCTCTCGTCACAGGCTAGATTTTCTAAAGCCTGAAAACACAACCAAGAGGAGGTGAGGAAGTCTAATGTTCTCCCAGTTCACTTGAATTACAATATACTCTAAGTTTATTGTGGGGTTTTTGCCCAATGATGCCAAAATGAAACTGCTTGCCCCAGCTTTAATGTAGCTTTTATGGTTTGTTTTCAGAAATGGCCTCCAGCAACAGTCTTTTATCTGAGGATCAGTTTCTTTGTCCCATCTGCCTGGATGTGTTCACTCGGCCAGTTTCCACTCCATGTGGACACAACTTCTGCATGTCCTGCATCTCGTCTTACTGGGACGACACACCGGTCAGCCAGTGTCCAGTCTGTAAGGAATCATTTGAGAGGAGACCGGACCTCAAGGTCAACACTTTCATCTCAGGGCTTGCATCACAGTTCATGTCGCTTCAAGTGACAGACGCTCACATCTGGAGCCTGAACCAACAGCAGGCTCGCTGTGGTGGAGCGGTGCTGTGTGATATTTGCACTGACACCCAGCAAGAGGCTGTCAAATCCTGTCTGGAGTGTCTGACTTCTTACTGCGACGTCCATCTAGAGCCTCATCACAGAGCTGCCGGCCTGAAGAGACACACACTGGTTGACCCCTTGGCGAGCCTGCAGGACAGGATCTGCAAGGAGCACACCAGACTTCTGACATTGTTCTGTGCAGACGATGGGGTTTTGCTGTGTGACGTCTGTGCCGGTTTGCGCCACATGAGGCATGGAGTAGTTTCTGTGCAGCGAGCTTATGAAGAGAAGAAAGCGTTGCTTGGGGACACTGAGGCCAAAGTGCAGCAGATGATCCAGGAGAGGCTGCAGAAGGTCCGAGCCATGAAGGAGTCAGTGGAACAAAGCAAGACAGAAACCAAAGATGTGATCGCCAACAGCCTGCAAGACTTGGCGGCACTGGTCTCTGAGATCCAGAGGAGCCAGACAGAGCTTGTGAAGGTGATGGAGGAGAAGCAGAAAGCAGCAGAAGAACAGGCAGATGGGTTTATTAGCAGTATGGAGCGAGAGATAACCGAGCTGCAGAGGACAACAGTGAAGCTGAGGGAGCTGAAACAGACTGAAGACCAGCTTTGTTTCCTCCAGAGTTTCCCAAACCGATCCATCCTGCCGCACGCAATGGACCTGTCCACATTCAGTTTTAACAGACGAGCAGAGATACACCACGTACGCAAATCTTTGGACAAATCAGTGTCTCAGCTGCGAATGTTGCTGAATAAAATGAACACAGAAATACAAAAACTCTCTGACAGCACAGACGTGCCAAACGATGCTACGCTGGGATATGTGCAGCAGTATGAAGTGGATGTTGTGCTCGATCCTGATACCGCTAACCCTTGCCTCATTTTATCTAAAGACAGAAAACAGGTGAGATTCAGCGCGGCTTCTGGTGTTAGGAGAAACCAGAACCTGAACCCTAAAGTGTTCACTGTAGCTCTCGCAGTTCTGGGAAAGAAAGGCTTCTCAAGTAAGTTTTACTTTGAAGTGTTTGTGGGTGGAAAGACAGAGTGGTGTCTGGGCGTGGCCAAGGCTTCAGTCCAGAGGAAGGGGAAATTTGTTCGGTGTCCTGGCTCTGGGTTCTGGGTCATCCGGTTCCAGAAGGACAAGTTCGAAGCCTTCCTTTCTCCAAACGTGCAGGTACACTCAGGAAAAGTGGAGCGGGTCGGCGTGTTCGTGGATTATGACGGAGGGCAAATTTCTTTCTATGACGTACAGACTGCAACACTCATTTACTCGTTCACTGAGTGTGTCTTTACGGAAAAACTGCATCCGTTCTTTAATCCTTGTGACAATGAATATGGTTCAAACTTGGGGCCGATGGTAATTGTTCCTGTCAATCATACGGACTGAACGAAGTGTAAGAGACTCAGTGATCTGAGATATAAAGTGATATTTCACTCCCTCCAGAAAATCGCAATCTTGCAATCGCAATAATTAATGCGAATTCAACGAAAGTCCACAATATTTGTGGGGGCTTGCAATTTTTCAAAAGTCACGAGATTTTTCCGCATTTTCCGGCTGGCTGGAAATCATCGTGCATGTGACGTCATTTGAAACGTCATCAGACGTGTCATCAAATGGCGCTAATGGCACTGCAGTATGGAGAAAGGCTCTGTATTGACATAAGAATTGTCACTTTGTTTAAATGCATACAATATGTGTTGAATTGATTCAAATGTTATGTTTACAGAAGATGTAGCTTACATGTTGTTTTACAGTCACGTTGTCTGCTTTGAGAGCTACAATATTCACTCAGGATTTTTTAAAAACATTATTGGAGTCCATGTTTTGAACCTAATTAAATAAAACCAAAGAAGAGAACTGAAACATTTGCAGCTGTTAATCAAATGTTTTTTCTTCTGACTTGCAATTTTTGTCATTAGCTGTGATTTTTGTCATTTGCTACAATTTCCCGCAAAAAATGGCATAAAATGCCACAATTTTTAATTGCATTTTTTCACAAAATTGTCCACAAATTCAAGGGTTTTTTGCCGTGAGATCCTGGAGGGACTGATATTTGCTGCTGCTGGGCAACCTGGGGGAAGACTGGAGGGTGGGTGTAATGCTTCCACAGCAACACTGTTGGGTTGGGACAGTGTTACTAGACGTAATAGCCGAATGACTACTGCTGCTAGCCAGCTCCCACCCAGAGCTGTGGTTGCAGATGTAGTAATGATTATTTTTAAGTGGAAAAAATATGATTCATCTATGGGTAAGATGTTTTATAACAAAACTATCTCTTTGGAATATATTCTACTCAGGGGAATGACCCACAATGCAAAGGTTAAAATGGCAATAACTGTATAATTTTGTATTTTCTTTTTAATTATAAAGACTAGGGGTGGAAGTTTTCTGAAATTGTATGTTTAAATATACAAATGAGAAAGTATGTAAATGTATGTAAATATGCACTGATTTTCAGAACAAAAATCTGAACACTGGCTAAAGCCAGGTTCAACGTCTTGTTTAATTTTGTTAAAATATTAGAGTTTTACAGAGGGAATTCTGAATACTTTTTTAAAACTTTTTTTTTTTTTTAATTAATCAGAAAATACTGCCAACAGCCATTAAAAAAACATTTTCATTTTGTTTTTAGGAATAAAATGTTTTATAGATCAGACTATGAGTGACATATGAACAAAGCCCCTCTGTAAAAACCCTTAGTTTCGGGGGAAGTTTGGTGTTTGTAAGTGCTACAATTGAACGGGGTAAAAATGAGAACAAATTCAAATCACCATGACTCTTCCCATGTTTTTTACTGACATCAAGACCTTTTTATACTACAAGTTTTCAAAAATCTTATGTGTGAATACTTAAGTATATGCATACATTTTCAGAACAGAAATCAGAGTTAATATAAACACCTATATGTGTATTTTGCATATTTTCCTTCCACTACTCTAAAAGAAGACAAAATTAGCCCAAAATCTCAAGATTGACCAGTGCATGAAAAAACTGGTGTCACTCTCGCCTTAATTAACAGTCTGAAAAGGTGGTAAAACCTCCATGTTTCCTCCATATGAGCAGACCTGAGCTCTTAAGCTGATTTTTACTACAACACAAAATATTTGTCTTGTCACTGTAATTGAAATATGTGAAAAGCTGTATATGATCTGTAATAAAACTTTAACAGCCAGCGTCATTAAATTTTAATAAAGAAAAAAAGAAAGCATTACATAACCAAACCTGGCAACATTTTCACTGTCATCTCCATCATCAGTGAAAACAGGACGTCTTCAAATGTCTTTTTGTTTTGATGTTATTATGACTCTGCATCTTTAAATTCTCCTCTCTTCACCACTTTTAAATTTCACCTCCTCCCTCGTCGTGTATGCCTCATTCATGTTCTTTTATTCATCTCAACACCCTCAGCGTTCACACACACACACACACACACACACACACACACAACACTCACTGCTAACACCCTCCTCATTGCCACGACAACGGTACTCTGCCCATCGCCATGGGAACACTCAGTCTCCCTGCTACCCATAATCCATTTCCCAGCCACAATGAGTATTTGACACGGTTCACACTCGGAGGCTTGCTGTATGGGGGGTGGGTGATGTGTGGAAACAGCATCTTCTACACAAAACACACACTCTATAATAAATATGGAATATCGCTTTTTCACTGTTTAACCTGGTTTCTGATACAATTTTGTGCAACAACGGAGAGCCAGAGGGAACAGACGAGCATCTTGTGCAACATTTGCTGAATTCTCGTAGCCTCTTTCAGAGAGCCTCGAGGTGGTTTCCACATGATCGAGCTGGTTTAGCTGGTTTTTGCAGATAGGTGAGAGGTGTGTTTGTAATTGCATGCCATTGCAACACACAGCGGTGAAGGCACAGATATTTCTAAATGAGCCCGAGGAGGAGGAAGAGTTCCTCGCCCCACCCCCCAACATGGCCTCCACTCCTCCCAGGGATGTAGAGACAGGAGAGAAAGGAGGGAAATTAAATGCAGGGGGGTGCAGGCCGGAGGGAAGAGGAGAGGTAAGATTGACTGTGGGAGGAGGACTGAGGCGGGTGGATAGAAGAGAGAGGAGCAGTGGCGTCAACAGACGGGGTTTCATGAGTCAGAATGTGGGTTAAACTGGAGGGGAAAACACAGACGGAGCAGAAGGGAAGAGATGGTGTAGGAGGGGAGGCTGGATGGAGGGACGTTTTGATTTATAGCTGAGAGTACGGACAGGATGAGGGTGCTGTGTTCGGAGTATCACCTCCCACTCACCTGAGTTCTGCACCTCGTTTAAGTAACTGTCCTCAGCCACCACCTGCAGACAGGAAGACAGAGGCAGCCAGTTAGACAGAAGACCAAAATATCAGTTGATAATCTCAGTATACCGCACATTACTGATACCAGAGCGGACTAACAGCACGACAGACTGCAGAGGTTATGTTTACTGTTCCTCTCGTCTGTTAATTAGCAGAATATCTCAGAAACTTGGTGGAAAAATTAGGCACTGGGTCCAGGAACATGAAAGTGTCAACATAAGTGACAAATGCATTTTATGATGACTAATAAACACAAGCTCTCTGAAATATACATGATGATTTGTAATTGACGTATGGTGATTACAAATGCTCCACTCCATTACGAAACTCAGATTTGTCACTACCGTTGGGACTTATTTCTCTCCATATTCACAACACACTTGAAGGAATAGTTTGCCATTTTGGGACGCACAGATATTCACTTTATTTTTCACCATTCAGTTTGTTGGTACATAATTTTTGGACAGATCAACAAACTGAGACATAACGTGAAATTAGTGAGCCTTAGAGGTGCTTATGGTCAGATTTGGTACCTTTGGGCAGAGCCAGGCCAGCTTTTTCCCTCTGTTTCCACTCTTTATGCTAAGCTACGCTAACTTTATATTTAACGTACAGACACGAAAGAGGTATCAATATTCTCATCTAGCTCTCGATAAGAAAGCAAAAAAAGCCCCGTTTCCACCAAACACTTTCAGTGAACCAACAGTAACCCTTCAGACATGGTACCTAGACCCTAGTGTTTCCACTGCATCTCGTTTATCGTCCACAGAACGAGGCTGCACGCCGACATTTTCAGAACAAAATAAAACAGGCTGCAGTGAGAGTCTCTCTCCATGGGATATTTAAAGATAGCAGGTTTGTGCATTTAGTCCTTCTCAGGCAAGCTCAGGGGTTTAGTGTTGCTGGAGCCCACAGGAACAACACTCCACGACACTTTTTTTTTCTCTGAGTGAGGATTAGAGTATATGCAGTTCACGTAACCTGGCCGAAATTAATATATATAAACACTTGAAGATCCACTCATTACTAAAAGTGTATGTCATATAAAAACTAAAGTGATGGTCAAAGTTGTCACAGTGAAATTTAAGGTGTGTTGACTGATTCACGTCGTCACCTCATACATTGAGTAACATTACAAGTTAACGTTCTACCTTAAAAGTCACCAGCAGTCGGTCCAGTGAATGAAGTTATTTTTTCTCCGACTCCAGCTGCTGTGAGAGGCAGCAAAACATCCTTTCATTTTATAGTTACAGTTTATTAATCAAACTCTCCACAGTATGAACAGTGGTTACATGAGCCTCAAAACCAGACACAACTCAGCCCTGAGCAGAGTGACCGTCCTCTACTGACCAATCAACAGACTGCAGTGTTCACAGCTCCACCTTTTAGTACCAGATCTGTGTGCTAGGTACCCCAACAGAGGGGGGACCAAACATAGGGACGGTACAGAACGGTTCATTGGTACCATCCACAACTTTTCACAGCGTTGGTAGCTGGTGGGACCTCCTCTCTAAAAGGTTTGACAGCAACAACATCCCTCTACTTCCACCTTTATTCACACGTCCACAAACAGTCATCTGAACAATAGTCATATAGCCTATCATTTAAAGTGTTGAAAAAATGACCAGTGCTGTTGTTTTCAGGTGAGGACAGTCTCCTTGAAGGCATTATGTAACTGCATCCAAATATAGATGAAACACGCACAAATTTGGAGGTTGTCTGTACACAGGCCAGGAATTGAAATGGTCCTTAAAAGAGGAATCTGACTCATTCTTGTTGAAACAGTACAGTAATAATGTCATACTGTTTTAAATTACAGGGAACTGCTTCAGCCCTGGTGAAGGTGTTTCTACTTATTCTTGAAGATGAAATAATCTCAGGTCAAAGCCAGAAACCAGAGAACAAAGAAGAAGCTGTAAAGTGAGGCGTGTTTTCACAGTTTACTCACGAGTTTATTCATTAAGGGCAGGGATAACCAAAGGAAATTAAATTAACGAGGATAAGACACCTAAGTGTGAGTGCGAAGTGTGCTGTGTAAACACACACACACAAACTCTAATAGTACCAGACAGCATCAGATGATATCTGACAGAGGAGTGTCGGTTTCATTTTCAGAAATCAGGTCACACCTCTACACAGCGGGGCACCTTGCAGTAGAGAGGAGGACACACACACACACACACACACACACACACACACACACACACACACACACACACACACTGCGCTGCCGCTGTGAAATAACTGTAGTGCAGTGAAATACAAGACATTTCACCTTCACATAGGTGAGCTCTGCTCTCCAGTTGTCTCTCTACGACAACACACACGCTCACACACCCACACACACACACACACACACACACACAAAACACACATCCAGATGCCTCCCAGGAGTCTCCGCTCAGCCTAATGATATTACAGCAGGAACAGGTGACCTGTGGTGGTGAACATGGGTGCTGATATCTCCATTCATATATCAATCACACGGCTCGATTACAGAGCTAATCAGTTATGACGCTCTCACAGCTGCGTCCAGTGCTTGCCCATGCAAACACACACACCAAACACACACACAATAGAGCGGGGACTGTACAGATAGGCTGGAGCAAATACAGAAGCAAGTCCATTTCGGCACAAGGTGAGAACACATTACAGCAGGGCTCCAAAGCTTTTAGTCCTAAATGATTCAAACTGTGGTAACCTGACTGGCTGCTGCTGGGACGGTTTTATGTTTGTTTCAGTTGATTTTCCTCTTTTAAAATTTGGGCACCACGCCCACTGGAATTAACCTCAAAGAGCTCCAAACTTGTAGAAGCCCAGTTTGTGACAGTTGAAGTGCTGTGAGTTGAGGATCTATCATTATATGTAAGCTTCACAACATATAAAACACTTTCTGAAAAGTGGAGCAGCAAAATTCATTCGTGTGTCATCCCAAAATTGGTAAAAAGCTTTGTGACAAAGTGACCAATTACAGTAGCTTAAACACTAAATCAAAACAAATGTATTGGCACCATCCACTCCTGCCTCATGACAAACCATCTCTTTTGTGGAGCAGTTTATGCTCAGGCAAAGCAGGGTTATATAAAACTGGTTGATGCAACACAGCTAGTGTGACAGTGGGGCAGCAGCTAATGAGTGCTTTGTCAAATGGTCTATAAAACGCCAGAAAATAAATGAAAAATGTCCATCTCTAGTTTGTAAAGCCCGATTTAACATTTTCAAACCGCTGATTTTGTCCGACCAACAGAACAAAACCCAAAAATAGAAGAAAACTGGACATATTTCTCACTTTAGAGGCTGGAACCAGTTTAATCTTTGGTATTTTTGCTTAGTTATGTTCACTTCTTTCTCCTTATTTAGGAAGTGCTACATAAAGAACAAAGTTCAGGACTTTGACACAGGAGACCTGAGGTTCACATCCTGACTCTCACCTAGGGTTAGGTTCAGGCAACAAAAGCACTTTGGTCAAGGTTTGGAAAAGGTTGTTGTTTCAGTTAAATGTCAGTACATTAAACACTTCCTGTCTCTTCAAGTCACTTTTGGCTTTTTAAATCTTCAACCAGCACTGTGATCTGTGATCTCTATTTTTGCGATGACGATATTCTTGATGATATGACAAATTATTTAAAAAAAAAATGAATTAAAGAAAACAGAATAACAACAAAATAAGTTTCACAGTTTGCTTCAAATATTCAGTAAAATCTGAACAAAAATGATCTCTCATTTCTTTAGTTTGTGAACAACAACAGTAACTCAGAGTGAGATTCAGATTCTGTATACAATATTAATAGTTCAACAAAATTACACATTTAAACAGCTCCCAAATACAAAAAATGTCTCCTGGGATCTATATATATAAATCAACAGGCGATTTCCTTCTTTTAGTAAAATCCTAAATGATTGAGTTGGGTTTTTTTTTCCACCTGGACCTTTATGCTCTGCCATTTCTCCTCTAATCATCACACTGTAACCTGTGACAGGCTGTTATGATACCACAACTATCACACACTCACATATATGGAGTTTATTCACGTAGGTTTACATCACCAAAGGTTTATGACAAAACCACTTGACGACACAGTGAGAGAGGAGAGGGAGAGACGCTGTGCTGCTGCCAGAGGAGCCGCTGAATGAGTTCCCTCTGAGCGGTAAGTCACTAAAAGAGTCTGAGAAGTCCGGGGCTGTTCATAAAACATTCAGGACGCCACAGTTTATTCCACACTACTGAAGCTGCTCCTCTTTTTGGAACCACAGCAGAGTCGGTAATAATTTCACTTTCAGCCATGCTTGTTGTTGCCATGGGTAACAGTATGACGTCAATATGTCAACAAGTCGAAATATTGTGAGTATAATGTTAAGAATTTTTCATATCATATTAAGAATTATACCAGTATTATCATGGAACGATATGCTATAGCACACCTCTAATGCATGTGTCTAAACATAACCATGAAAAAGTAGAATCATGCTTTAGTTGCTAAGACAGGACGTTGTATTGCAAAAGTGGACATCGTCTGGAAAACAAAATATGTTGTCAGTAAACATTTTGCAACTTACTTGGTTTGTTAATTAACATTTTCTTATGATGTTGATGTTAGATGTATTTAAAGTAAATTCTAGGAGACACATTTGGTGGATTTGCATCTAGACAAATTCTCACAGCAGATACAATAGGTGTTAGGCAAAAAGAATGACAGCATTCTGGTACGGTCACACGTATGTGAAATTAATACCGGTGAATATTCATTTCCATTCAATGCAAGCAAAGGGGCAAATAAAACATTTGCTTCCGATGGAAAAGGAAATTCGCATCTTCACATCATGTGAAGTCCAACTTTGGTGACCTTTGACCAGCCAATAGCTAAGAAGTATGTGTGGAGGAAACACTGATTGTTGCCATGTCTAAAAAGCCGATATCTTTAATGATACTGGCCACGAAAAACACAAACTGTCCCACATGAGAGATGCTGCCTGGCTGGCAATGAGTCGGGAGACAGGCATGGAATACACTAAAATGAAAAACGTACCGATACCAATATATTTCGTAGAATTTATTAGAAAGCCAGCTAACATTAGCGAGCAAGCTGGTTTTCTGTGTGCGTCACATGCGCCACTGTCCACATTCAGCACGAATATCACCTCAGAAGGCAATGGTCACTCGCCTGCATTCGCTCATGAGTGACCGTGCTCTCAGTCTTTCCAAGACGACATATGTTTACATTGAAGTGAGAAAAAACCTTTGCTTACTGCAGTAATTGTGACAGGAACAAAGGAGGAAGTAGCGACAAAGTCTGCATAGGGAGGAGGTCGAGGTAGATGGATGGCTCAACAAAACATCAGACTGTAACTCTGCAGACAGCTGTTCGTTTCCTGTTTTCTAAAGAGAGTCAACATTCTTTTCTTGTTAAGTACGACCACAATCTTTCCCTAACCTTATCCACATGGTTATTACTGTAACAAGCGTACAGTACGTTTACATGCAGAGTTAGGTCGAGCAATGGTTAAAGCGTCATCATCTGTTACACATGTAATGCTTTTTGACTTCCGGGTCAATGCCTGTGGATCATGTGCAGAGTGTGTAGGTCAGTGTGGGTCCAACTGACTGTACACATGCAGGAGGAATTCGACTTCAATTGAATTATCTATGTGTGTTAGTCCAACTTTGACAAATTCGATTTGGTACAATTTCAGTCAGACTAACAAGTCCGATTTTAGTCGGACTAATGCAATTTCTCTAATGTCATGTAAACATACTGAATGACAGCGATGGTCCCCTAACCTTAATGAAGTATATATATATTAACCCAAACCATAATCTTCATAATCTTCATGTTCATGTAACCAACTTGATACCTTGACGATAGAGTTAAACTGTAGTAAACTTCCCTCCATCTTACCAGTGCCCAGATCTCCCTGCTCATCTCTCAGCTCAAAAAACTGAAACATGTCATCCGGCAGATTTCGCTGGCTCTAGAACTGTTGTTCGAACTACAGATTGTACGTCTGCATTTCTATATGCTTGCCACCATGAACACAAAGAGTACAGAAGTGGATCAAGAGAGAGTCCCACCCCTCTGTCTCTCTCTACAACAGTGGTTCCCAACTGGTCCGGCCATGAGGTCCACATTTCTTCTTAGTCATTAGTTCAAGTTCCACACATTGTGATACATTCGGCATCCTACTTGAGGCTGTCCATGTCTTCGAGTTAGTTTGCTGTCTCGTCAAGTAGGTGTCCGTTAGTCACTCACTCTACAGCAGGAAACAGTACTTCAAAATAAAAGGTCTGTGCCGGAAATTCACTGTGCTAAAAAATAAAGAGTGTTATAAATTGACATGTTTGCAAGGCACTTACAGTCCATTCAGAAAGGACCCGCGACCCACCAGTTGGGAACCACTGCTCTGAAACCAACACATTCTCACTCCGACCTCGTCACATATTGACGTTTGGTCATGGACTTTCCACGTCCACACACGACGTGCAAGGTACCCTGGTTGCGTTTGTGCGTTGGTTGTTCTGGGACAAGATGTCAGATTCTCTTCCTTGAAAATACACTTCTGTTTTCACAGGAAATTTATTGTTTACATAGTCTCTTTCAAAATAAACACACTACATTGGTACAACAATGTGAATTGACTTTTTTTCCCCTCAAAAACAAACACGCGTGGTTAGGTTTAGAAAAAAGAACAGGGTTTGGCTTTAGAATCTTACGGGATGCAAACACTGCTCTCTCTGGTAAAAGCTGGTGTTTGTTGGACCCATCCATCACCCCTCCTGCCTGCCCCAGTCGCACTTTCGCCGCCTTAACTTTCTTCCTTGTCCCGCCGCATTTCCCCGACACCGCTAGCCACCATTAAACTATAACTGCAGCCACCCACGTATCATGCCAACGTTACTCAGACCAAACCCCAATTAAATGTAGAACAGGCAATGCTTATTAAATATACACCAAAATTCTGTTACTTTAATTGCCTATTTCTTGCCTAAAATGTCTTCACAAACATATTTTAGTGTACTGTTTGGCTGTTACACTATACTGTTTTCTGCATTGTAAAAAAGGGAGGCTGAAAATACTGAGATCAAAACTAAGCAGTGCTGATAAAATATAAACGAAGATTCTGTTACTGTGTTAACTATTTATCGACTAAATTGTTTTCAGAAACATATTTTAGTGCACTGTTTTACTGTAATTCGACATCTTTTGTTACCAGCCGGCGACAAAATAGTTTTCTGTGTCAAAACGGCCTAGCTCGCATTACATCCCCCACCAGCACGAGCGTTTAGTGGTCGGGCAAAGTGCAGTCTGCTGGTTGTAGGTTTCCTACCAACACATTCTCACTCCAACCTCGTCACATATTGACGTTTGGTCATGGACTTTCCACGTCAACATACGACGTGCAAGGAACCCTGGGTGTGTTGGTTGTTGACATTCTGGGACGCTGTGTCAAGTTCTGCCTGTTACATGCATTGTCTTCTTTCAAGATACACTTCTGTTTTCATAGTTAATTTAAAGTTTACACACAGTCTCATTCAAAATAAACGAACTACGCTGGGACAACACTGCGGATTGACAGATTTTTTTCCTTCAACAACAAACACACATGGTTAGGTTTAGGAAAAAAGAACAGGGTTTGGCTCTAGAATTTTACGGGACGCAATCACCGCACTCTCCGGTGAAAGTCAGTGTTTGTTGCACCCGTCCACCACATCTCCCACCTGCCCCAGTCCGTCTTTCACTGCCTTAACTTTCATCTTTCTCCTGCCGCCTTTCCCCCTGACGCTGCCGGGCACCGTTCAACTATAACAGCAACTGGCTGCAAATCATGCCGACATTAAAGGACGCCTTTTTTGTTGGTTCCTGATGTCACAAGTCGCTGCCCAAACGCCGGATTTCGACGACTTTGGAGTGAGACCAGGGTCTTTCTACCTCTTGAATAAGCCCTTTTCCTCTGTTTTCTCTGGTCATTTGGCACCAAGTTCAAAAGTTTTTGCATCTTTCTACTGCATAAACAGCCCATTTTATAAAACAACAATTTCCAGTGATGAAATACTTCTTTTGATTAGTAATGATTAGTGAAGAGAAATTTTGTCATCTTGCTGATAGAACACGAACAAACTAAATATTTTGTACTTTGATTCAGGTGGTTTGTGACTACAGTATTTAAGCGAATTTATTTTGATGCTCTACTTGCACATGGTGCAATGGGATGCAGGACCCAGAGTGGCACCCCAGGACTCTCTGATGGTAGATCCAGCCATGTTGGGAACTTAATCCTACAACTACAGTTTAAGGTTTCAACATGAAGCTATCTTAAGACTTTTGCTCTGTGAAAATTAGGTACTGTTGGGGGTGATTCAGAGAAATGCTGAGTTTTCCGAGAACTGCTGGCTATAGGTTGATTTCCACACTTTGATTCCTTTCTGTTTACTTGTGTACATGTCTGATGTTTCGTTGTGATGTTACGTAGCCTCATCCTGCGCTCAGAATTCTCCTGATGAAAAGATTTGTCTGATGAAGTTGAAATGAAAAAGCCTAAACTCATCTGCAGTGTGCTATTTGTGCTACATGCACGGCTGCTTCCAGTGTTAGCGGGTCTAATTAAATCCTGCACATCACTGTACTCCACTAATGACTTCTACACAGGCTACACAGCTCATATGCTGCACATTAGCACCACACACACTCACTGTGGTACAACATACCAGAAGGAAAAAAGAATGAATCTTATGATTAATGGATTGATTTAGCATTCATTAATTGTTTTGCGACATGAATAAGAAATTAGAACTTGTCTTATAAAGCTGACTCCCAGCTAAGGCTCAGGGTGCTCTGACTGACCCACACCTGACAGCACCACCTGCTCCAACATGTCTGAGCTGACCGATGTGCTGTGACAAGCTTCAACAGCGCGTGCAGGGTTCATTCCCACCACACCGCGGGGGCAGAGGAGCCGCCGATGGTTCCTCTCATGATATCCCGCCGAGGGGGCTGGAGGAGGAGGGTGGAGGAGGAGGGTGGAGGGGCCGTGATTGAGACCATGCATGACACTGCGAGTGCGCGCGCGCCCGTGCGCCCGCTTAATTGTACAATGCGCTTTGATTGCGCCATTAATTGGCTAAAGGACACATTAGAGGTGTTTGGTGCGCTTTTAACGCCCAGACCTGCACCTGCTTTGTTGGAAATGCACCCTGAATAAATCAGCGGTGGTTTTATTGTAAGCATGAAAACACACACGGGTCAGTCTGTAAAGACTGGTTGCGTTGCATTCTGGTATAGGCTGATCAATGTAATTATCAATCTTAATTATGACCTCATTAAGGGTGTTTTTGTGAAATGGAGCTCAGGTCATCAGAGCGTGACTGTCACGGGACAGGAGAAAAAATGGATGAAAAAAAAAAAAAGAAATCAGGCCACATTGCAAAATCAACCCCATCATCATCATCATCATCATCATCAGACAGGAGTAGCCTACGTACCTCCGCCAACACGGGCAGCCAGAGGCAGGCGGTTCCGATCAAGCACAACATTTCCCGGCTGGTTAGAGCCATCCTTCCCGCCCGGTGTGTCCGTGTCATAGCGAGAAAAGGCGCCACTCCGCTCCCATCTCTGTGTCCAACCTGTCCGCGAGGTGAGCCGCTACCCTCCGCTCGTCCCGAGCTGCTGGAAGAATGAAACGTGGTGTGTGATGATGATGTACGTGGGAGGTTTTACGCACAGAGGACAGGGTGCGGCACTATAAACGCTTCACGGGATGGAAAACACACACACACGGAGACACACACACACCGATCCAATCCTGGGTGAAATAGTGTTGAGCTCTGCAAAAACCTGATGCCACAAGCACCTCTCTCTATCTCTCTCTCACTCACACACACACACACACACACATACACACACACACACACACACAGTCTCAATTTGTCAGCTGCGTGATTAATCATTGATGAATTGTTGATTTTGACTTTGTTTTCAGCAGGTCAATCACTTACAGTCTTTTTAGATTTGGGCCATCCAGCCAATTCTGTAAAGGACCTCCTCAGTTGATGAATGAATGTCCCAAAATTTTCTGTCTTCACTAGACACCATGTTGGTAATCAATAACCCAGGCTGTTTTGTGGCTTCTGGACAAACTGAACATCACTTAAATACTCCACTTTACCCACATGGTAATGGTAGAGCAGTTTTTCCAAGATCCGAGAAGCTGCATCTTTTTTCTGGTTAAATAAGTAGACTATGTTCTCTCAGGGTGCTCTCAGACCTAGAGTTGTCTTGCTTTGGTCTGAATCAGGGACTAGTTTTGTTCTAAAGTTACATATAATTGCCTAGAGTTGGTTCATGTTCTCACAGCAGCATTTACAAACGGATCAGATCAAATGTCTGTACGAGAAAGCTGCTCTTGATTGGTCAGAATTTCCAGGAAGTAAAGAAAACGTTGAAGAAGAGTACACTGTCAAGATAAATGTGACACTTTCTAATGTCACAATGGAGGGACAACTACGCAGGTTGATTTTAGCGCTGCTCATCGTGGACTATATTGCTGTCATTGTTCATTTGAGTCAAAGCATACAGTTTGAAAACGAGGCGCGGCTCCAACTAGAAAACAATGTTTTGATGCATTGGATGTGCTGAATGTGCATATTAAGGCAGTACAGGAGGAGGCGCACTTTAATAATCCTCCAGGACTGTAACATGCTCATGTTTAACCCAAACAATGAGCCCGGTCTCACTCCGAAGTCGTTGAAAGCTGGCGCTTCAGCAGTAACTTGTGGCATCAGAAACCAACAAAAAAGGCGTCCTTTAACGTCAGCATGATACGCAGCTGGTCGCTGTTATAGTTTAACAGCACCCAGCAGCGTCAGGGGGAAACGTGACGGGACAAGGATGAAAGTTAAGGTGGCAAAAGTCCAACTGGGGTAGATGGGTCCAACAAACACTGACTTTCACGCAAGGGAGCATTGTTCAAATCCCATAAGATCCTAAAGCCAAACCCTGTTCTTTTTTCCTAAACCTAACCACGTGTTTATTGTTGAAGGAAAAAAAATATCAATTCGTGGTGTTGTACCGACGTAATGCATTTATTTTGAAAGAGACTGTATGTAAACGTTAAATTTCCTGTGAAAACAGAAGTAAATCTTGAAAGAAGACAATGCATGTAACAGGCAGAACTTGACACGGCGTTCTAGAATGTCAACAACCAGCACATTCAGGGTACCTTGCACGTTGTATGTGGACGTGGAAAGTCCATGACCAAACGTCAATATTTGACGAGGTCGGAGTAAGAATGTGTTGAAACAATGTGTAATGCGATTGCAGTCGGTTCAGATCGAGGTCAGAACACGATCTCATCACAAACGAACCGCACCAGAGTTCATTTGTTACTGGATCGAGACCACCTCTTCAAGAAGGTCTCGGACTGGTTGTTTTGGTGCACACCCGAGTGTGATTGCTGTGTTCACACCTGCCCAAACAAACCGCACTTAGGGGGCAAACAAACTGGAGTTTGATTGAACCGAACAAAACAGGGCAGGTGTGAAAGCACCCTCAGACAAATACACCTGGTAGTATTTAGCTCAATCATGTTCGTGCAGTTACAGAACGCGGCAGTTCAAGAGGCCACAGGCAATCAGAGCATTGATATAATTTAGCTAAAAATATACATAACTCTGTGGTAGAAATTATGGGGAGAAAAAGGCACAAATAACAGTGTTGTACAGTAGTGGAATAATTTTGCACGATGATGAAGCTTTCAGCAGCAGACAAACAGATGATACAGCAGATAAAGATTTAAAGATTATGCAGTGGATAAACAAACTAGAATTAGACCCTCGCAGTCGAATGTCTCCGCCAACCACTCGAGTTGCAGTTTACAGTCTGTCCAAAATGTGAATGCTTCACACACATCTTCAACCTGGCAGCACGGAAGATTTACACAATCTGCACAGTTTCAAGATTAGTGTCACCAATTCAGTATCTCACCAAATGTCTCCCCTTCTGTTCGAGTTATGGCGTTCATTAATGGCCAGAAAAGAGTTTTTGCAGAACATTATGATGTCACAGTGAAGTGACCTCTGACCACTTGGATATTAGACATTTGTGTAAAATGTTGTCATAATTAGTGTAAGAGTTCTTGGGTTGTGGCCAAAAACTTGTCTTATGAGGTTACAGTGACCTTTGGCAACCAAAATCAGTCCATCCCTGAGTGGACATTTGTGCCAAATTTGAAGAAAGTCCATCAAGGTGTTCCTGAGATGTCCCATTCATTACAACAGGATGGATGGACAACCCGAAAACATAATGCCTCCAGCCACAGCTGTCACCTGCACGGAGGCATAAAAATAGACAGCTACATGCAAAATATACCTACAAAGCAGAAATTAAAGTCACTGTTACAACTTTAAAAATTGAAGCTACATCACAGACTCCACATTATATTGGAAAGAGGAAAAGAAGCGCTGGCCTCTGTTGGTTGAAAGGTATAAATCTCTTGAACCAACATCACAGCTGGGTGTGGTCAGCTGTAATTGTGACCATAATCATATGTGAGGTCAGGCTTCTCATGAACTGTTCGTACGTTTTCCTATGAAAAGTAATGCTCCAAAATTCGTACACATCACGTAATGATGAGCCATTTGTACATAACCACCATATTTGGCTGCAATCATGTGACCAATGCGATGATGGTAGGAAAGATGGAAATAGTCCTGAGCGGTCCACTTAAGGAGGCAGGTTGGGGTGGTGAATAGGTCACAAAATACAGGACTTTCCCCAGGAGATGGGTGTTCCAAACCATGTAAACACTGAGCAAACTTTTAAGGCATTTTTTTCCACCATGTTTCTTTTCCTAACCCTAACCACAGTAATTCTACTTGCCTAAACCTAACCTCAATAACTTTACATTAATTACGCAAATTTAGGTTAAGTACGTAATGTCATTCCTGGAGGCGCTTATTCATAGGATATCATACAAACTTGGATGAGGATGAGTTGGTGAGGTACAACACAGTGCAATACTAACAGGGCAAGCAGAACAATTACACTGGGTGCAGTTTCCCTTTAAATGTTGTGACTGGCTCCTGTGATTTAGGACTCAAAACACAACGTTTATAGCCCTGACTTGAGTCTAGACTTCACCTCCAACACATGCAATCAATTTTTTAATTCCAAAAAATACTTAGTTAAACCGTAATGTTTGTTTACAATAACTTCCAGGTAGAAAACCATGATGTTACGTACATAAAATGAAATGGCGCGGAGCAAACGCTGCCTCAGCCGGTTAGTTTTTAGCCAGCTAAAAAAAGCCAACCTAAAACAGCAACATCAGTTTAAGTAGAGAATACTATCACTGCTTTACCTCACTGTCAGACAGCCCTTTTTAAACAGGAAACAGTAATTTAAGAACACTGGAGCTACAGGTCTACTGCTGCCCTGGTGAGTTAGTGTGTAGAGTAAAGCAGTGAAAATATTCCAAATATAGAATACATTTAAAATGATAGTGACTTTTTTAGCCAGGTCTTTACAGGTGGCTAAAGTACTTCAGTCAGGAACAATTTAGTCAAAGAAAACTTTATTTCCATTTGCGGTATGGCTCTGTTCGACACAGAAAGCCTCTTCCACACACCTACGTGGAAAGCCTAAGGCAGAAAGAGTACACCTCTCCGCCCTTCCATGTGCCTGCGTTGAAAGTCATAAGACAGAGAGAGCACACCTCTCTGCCCTTCCATGTGCAAATGAGGAAAGCCTGAGCAAAGAGAGCACACCTCCTTGCCCTTCCATGCACCTACATGAAAAGCCTAAGGCAGGGAGAGCAGCAGCAAAGACCCCCCGGGAACAGAACAGAGCAGCATCAATGACAAACAGAAATGACATTAATAAGTCAGACACAACATGAAAAGGAGGAGCTGGCGTGGAGTTTGAAAAGGGCACCCTGAATGAGATTTGCCAAGTGGTTGCATAGAAAGGAATCATGTAATCTATCAGCTGACTCCCTTCATCAATCAGCTGCTCCATCAGCTGATTGGGCTGTTTGAAATCAGCTGATGTAGCTGGGATGTGAGCTGAGCTTGACATTGTGTCCTGCCTGAACTAACGCTATGCTCGATGTTGTGCTGTGGCCCGTAAGATAGGTCAGACCACCATGTTTAATTATATAGGCCTACCTTTAAATGTTAAAGGCTTAAGATGCCAACAGAAATTTTGCCAATTTCACACACCTCTGCAATTAGAAACAATCACCAGTTGTATACCTGTGTGCCATGTCACTGTAATTCAGTCTATGCAGACAGAAAGACATGAAATACTGAATATAATTTACTTTTATCTAATGCGTAAAGACCAAAAGAGGTCCCTGAATGGTTTAATGAAAATGACATAAATCACTAACTACCACCTTCAGTCACCTAAACTAAACCCAGCTCAACACCTATGGGAGGTTTTAGAGCGACACATTACAGAGCACTCTTCACCATCATCATTAAAACATGAAATGGAGGAACTTTGAAAGAGCAATGTTTATCTCTCCAGTAGAGTTTACAGATACTACAGCTGTTGTTTTTTCCTTTAATTTGTCCCCTATATATTGTTACACTAAAGTAAACTGCAAATGTCCGAATTATTTCAGTAAAACACTGTCTGTGTTCAATAATTGAAACTACAACCAATGTTTCCCATTTTTGTTCTCATGGATGCAGCTCCTGTTTGTATAACTGCTAAACATAATCTGCTCTGTGAGGAAACATCCAAAACAGGAACTGGCTGTGAAATAAAATCAGCACAGCAAAGATTTTGGCTGATGGTGACAAAAACTCTTCCAAAAAGACACACATTTTGATTATAGCTGTTGACAAAATTGCCTGAGTGCTTTGCTTCAAAAATGGTGTATTTGAAGCTGATCCAAGGAGAAGCATTTCAGATTATACTGATAAAAACAGAGCCAGCTGCCAGGACGTTTTGTCTTCACTCAGCAGTTGGACTGCACTGCTGGAGAGAAGTGGTCAACTCAGCTTTTTCCAGCGTGTGTGTGTCCTTAAACTTATCAGATCCCCTCACCCCAAAGAAAATGCAATCACACCAAGGTGCAGGGTTAAGCAAAATCACTCAGAAATAAAGATCTATTTTCTTGAACATTTGGATCTGGGTAATGTTCGGCATTTATTATTAAACAAACAATAGTCTACAGCCATAGCAGCTTTGTCAGGGTGCACTTAGGTACAGCAGTGCTTTGAGCTAACATGCTAACAGTGATAATGTTAACATGTTGACATTTAGCAGGCGTGCTATAATGTGCACTAAACACAGATTACAGCCCTGTGAGCCCACCACCTGCAAGGACAGGTATTGGGGTTGGCTGGATTGTCAGCTAGGCGGCAGGATAAAGATGGGGACCTGGGGGGAGGACACTGTCCAGTTTGGGGACCTTAGACGATGTGGTTCTGCCCGCACATGGGTCTGAAGTGGTCAGGGTGAGAGTTAGTCATGTCAGAGGCCGTGGTTCTCTGCTGGAAAACTGTGGATTGCTCCCTACAGGTCGTGAGTAAGTTGCTACTATGGGTGTGACAATTCACCATTTTAGATCAACACATTGATTCAATGATCGACAGTCCAATATCATAGATGCAAAGTGAAAACATCAATACCTTTCATCTTCTTTAAGATATGTCTTTATTTTGAAATTTCTATGGCAAGTCTGTGACGCTATATCCATCCAAGCGAACCTCCTTCCTAAACATTCAAACAGTGCTAGTGGCCTAGCACCAAGTGGAAAAGGGCAAGCAACCTAGAAGAAGACAATAAGGATCGTCTCAGATCGATCACATACCCCTGAAATTAAGTTAATTGAATTTGTATTGTGGCAGACATTGTGATATCAGTAAACATCATACTGTGGTCCGAGGAATTGATATAATATTGTATCATGATTAAACGTATGATTTTTACCCCTGGTTGCTACCAGTACCCAAGTATCTTTGGGTCTTGTTCATGAGTGAGGGTACAGATCGACAGGCGGATTGCTGCGGCATGGGCGTTGTACCGGACCACCGTGGTAGAGAGGGAGCTGAGTCTGAAGGCACAGTTTTCAATTTACAAGTCCATCTACGTTCACTTCTCACCTATGGTCATGAACTTTGGGTAGCGATTGAAAGAAAGAAAGTATGGTACTCTGTATGGCGGCTGGGCTCATCCTTAAGGCTCAAACATACTTTCTGCAAACCCACAAACAGCTGCAAACTACTACCGGTCGCATGGGTGTGCGCAAAGTCCCATTTATACTACAATTAAGGGTCTGCATCAGTCTGATGTTCCCAATCCACACTCCATTCCAATTGATGGTGGTAATGCATCACAAATTTGTTTGCCAACCACCATAAGCAAGAAAAGTTTCTATGATTGTTGCTTTTGGCCAAATAATATTTCAAAAAGTTTGGGCTACACAAAGACGTCTACATTGGGGTTCCCATGGACCTTGGTGGATATGGGCAGATGATGACATTTATGTCACACTGACCAAAGCAGAACCTTGTAGACACTTGGACATGCAAAGAATGAATTGACCATATAGATAAGGTAAGGAGCTCTGAGTTGAGCTCTTGTTCCTTTGCAAGAGGAGTCAGTTCAGGCGGTTTGGGCATCTTATTAGGATGCCTCATGGGCACCTTCCTGTGAAGATTTTACAGGCATGTTAAACCGGTAGCAGAATCCAGGATAGACCCAGAATACACTGTAGAGATTATTTATCTCATCTGGCTTGGAACGCCTCAGGATCCACCAGGAGGAGCTGGAAAATGCTGCTAGGGAGAGGAACGTCTGGAATACCTTGCTTAGCCTGCTGTCCTCGTTGGTGACCCAACCCTGGATGAGAGGCCAAGATGCTGGATGAAATTTTTCTGCATTCCCCGCTCAATCAGACCAAGTCCCCCAGACTATCCTGGTGTGAATGTGCCCTTAGACTACTGTGGAACAACATGGCGGACTCTGTGTAAGAAGATAAGCTCCGTATGTATGTACATATACGCCTCACTGTCAGGTGACAAAACACAACGATTCTTATTTTCAGGTGATGAAAACATAGTTATGATTATTTTGCCGTTTCTGCAAAAAGATGCCCCTAAATCCTGCACGCTGGACATTTAACTGGGCTGCTTTTGTAAAACTGGAGTTTAGTATCTCTTCTCACACACACCATCCATCATTGCTCCTGTCTGCTGTATCAGCACTGTGTTTTAATGCAACATCAGCCACGTCTCTCCTCATCCACACTCACAACAGAAAATATCTGAGCAGGAGACAGCTGTCAGTCACTGTTTTCAACCTGTAAACGCCGACGCCTTTTATCCTCTCAGACTAATTTTCCTCTTGGATGCTGGTTAAAAGCCAGTTTTCCCTCTTGTGTTTGAGAATAGAGAGATACAAACATCTATGCTCGGTTTATCAGAGGAAGGAGATGTCCCGGTTTCATAAAATGTAAGCACCAAACTAGGCACTAGTGTAATTTTCTATCCCTGTGCCTCTGTGATCCCCTGAAGCTGTGCGAGGGAGATTAGCTAAATTCATCTACTTCACAGAGTTTTGTTTTACCCACGGGCCCCAGGGTGGGAGATTACTTGTGAAATTAAACTTTTTTTTTTTCCAAGTTTCATAGTTTCCCCTGCCAACATTGCCTTTCAGTGTTCAGTGATAACAGTTTGCTATCTTTAAACCAAATCCAATTTCTGTTATCACCATCATCATCATCATCTTTCTCTCTCTGGTTATCTCCGTGTCTCTCTTTTCCGATTTTTCGCATTCCTAATTTTCTGTTGACTGCATTCAGTGTGTAAACAGCACGGATGGACTGGTGCAATAATAAAGTAATGTCTGTTACACACACATGCATGCACATACAGTATACAGCATGTGTGCCTGTTTGCTCATGCCAGCGTCTTTGTATCTGTGTGTGTGTGTGTGTTTTTTTTATTCCCCACGCAAGCCCATATGTGATCCTGGATGAGAGTTGGCATCACGCTGATTTTTGCAAACGCCTGGTCGTCATGGCAACGCAGCGGCTCCTCTCAGTGCGAGCATATCTCCCAATCCTTGACTGTTTGTTGTGTACATGTCCAGAACAAAAGGGCGGTGGAGGGGGAAAAAAAACATGGCAGAGGACGAGTCAAATAAAATCACAACAAATTAAAATCGCTGCAGGCTCGCTGCTCTCTGCCTGTCACGATGGATTTCTGTAAAACGTTCGAGCTTTGAAGATTAACTTAAAACAAGCACACACACACTCGAGAGGTTTTGCCATATGTGTTGTGTGTGTGTGTGTGTTGAAGTTCTACCCAGAAGCACTTCCTCAAATCCCATTACACCCAGCTCCTCCTCGCCCACCCCCCCAAAACATCGAGAGGATCCAGTCCCCCCACAGCTTAGACAGTTGGTATGGAAACGGATCAGTAAAAGCTCCAAATCTCTCTTTTAACGACTCATTACCGGTTGCTGCCGCCCATTAATGTCACTGCTTCCACGCTATGCCAACGAGGAGCACCATCACTAACCCAAATCGCTGCGGGGAAGAGGAGGAATGTGTGAATGGGTTGGTGAACACAGTGGTAATCATCCTGTTTGCTTGCACCCATGCCTGTAATATTTCAATTTCCTCCCTTAGTTTATCTGACTTCCTTTTACTTGCAAACCCTTTATTGTGCTGCTTTAAGACGCCTTTACTGCCACAGAGAAAACATGATTGGATACCTGGCTTTGCATTTGAAAAACACTTCTAGAGATAAAATAACAGGAGGGCTGAAGGAGTGCATTGGGTCCCATTCTGTCGTTTGGCATTTCACACCCCGTGAAATCCAAAATGAAAAGGCAATACAACATCAATAAAAGCAAAAATGCCACGGGTGTAAGTGTAGATAGGGGGGAAGACACAAACAGTGTTGATTCTGCAGAAAAAAAGATCACAGCTATTTTATCACTCTGAGAAGCCGAATCCCTGCAGAGAGCTCTTGCTTCCTGCTCTGCCTCTTCTCTCATCTCGCTGACAGCCGCAAAACAGAGATGGAGAAACCAGGAGGATGGCGGAGGACAGGATGGGAAGAGAGGGAACACACTGAGGGTGGAGCACAAAAAGGGGGAGAGACACACATGTGAGATGAAAGGGCTGGAGCTAAGAGGCCTGAAAGGAGAAGCTTGTGATGTTACAGCAGCTAATCCTCGACCTGGCTGAATAATTTGGCCCAGGGTTAGTGAGTTAGTGAGATGTATCTGTGGCTGCTCCAGCCTGACAAACACAGTCTGTGTGTGAAAATCTGTCGTGACTCAGCTTCCTCGTTAGTGACACCAGTAAAATAAGACTTTTACTCATGGGTCATAATGATGATTTAATTGTAACATCAACTTTAATTCTTTTTTTTAATGGAAGAAATTAACTGTCGGGCCAGAATACTGTCTTTACAGAATAAGAGATAAAACCTTTCTGTGACAAATGCTGGAAGATTTACTGGCTTTTTTTTTATCTTTATTGTCTTAAGGCTTTTTAAGCTTCAATGTAAAAATGTCTTCAAACCTCATTTCCACTGCAGAAGTATTAGGAAAATTACTCATGGCTCGGTGAGGCTGTGGCTGAGGCTTTGGCATGGCAGCACTTTGAGCTACATGCTAATGTGCTAACAATGATGATGCTAACATGCAAATATTTAGCAGGTATCATATTTACCACCTTAGGGTGTGTAACTAGATAACATGATGCTGCATTATCAGGGGGTCGATTACACGGTTAACATCAAGTTTTTAACGATACAGTGATAAAAGCACAACATTCACCAGCATCATTCAGTGTTCGCTGGCCAATACGATCCCACAAATGCACTGATTCATACACACACGTCATATGTCACTCTCCATGAGTCATCCTCGAAACACATCCTCCCAATTTGGCGGTCTATTAAAGCTGCAAAATCTTCCCAGATCATCCTCTGCATTGTCTATGCCGCTGCTGCCCTCCATCAGTACGGCTGCTTGCTCTTTCAGCATCCGTCTTCAGGCTTCGGCCAGGGGGGGAAATATTTAATCATCACTCCACAATACCTCATGGAAACATATCTGTGGGGAGCGACGAGGCCGGAGTCTAAATGCCAAAGGTGACTTTAGAGATTTTCAACTAGAAGCACTCAGAGCTGCCACACAAAAAAGTGGGAGTGCTCTGAAAAAAGACGCTAGGTGCGGCGCTTTTTCTCTAGGCGGCAGCATATTCTTTATACTCAATGGAAACAATGGGAAAAAGATGCTAGCGCTAAGAAAAAAACGTATGTGGACACAGGCCTCTAATTTAGCGTGTTAGCATGCTAACATTAACGCTAAATATACAGAGTACACCTGAGGCTGATGAGTATTAGCCTTTTTACCAGGGTATTTAGAAATCCAGATGGTACGATTTTTCATACCATCAAAAATACAGACACTACACTTTGTAATAAACTCATTCGGAGAAGCTGTATTGCTTGTAGGCTTGGGCAGTGTCTGTTTTCTCATATCTTCATACCATCCTGACATTTCATTGGGGCATACTGTATATGACAGTATTTGTGTTAAATTACAAAAAAAAACAAAAAACGGGCTAGTGGTGATAGAAGTCATTGTAGCATGTATGATATTGTCTAGCCTACAATGCTGTGTTTCTAATAAGCCATTAGCTTATTCAGAAAAGTCCTGCTGGGCTTACAGCGTAACACAGAGTAATGAATAGATGGGAAATAAAGCCCCGTTTCCACTGAGCAGTACAGTGCAGTTCAGTTCAGTACGCTTTATTTCCATTTCCTGTGAACACTGCAGTCTGTTGATTGGTCAGTAGAGGACGGTCACTCTGCTCAGGGCTGAGTTGTGTCTGGTTTTGAGGCTCATGTAACCACTGTTCATACTGTGGAGAGTTTTATTAGTAAACTGGAACTATAAAATGAAAGGATGTTTTGCTGCCTTTGACCATCACTTTAGTTTTTATATGACATACACTTTTAGTAATGAGTGGATCTTCAAGTGTTTATGTATATTAACTTCGACCGGGTTTGTGAACTGCATATATTCCAATCCTCAGTCGGAGAAAAAAAAAAAAGCGTAGTGGAGCGTTGTTCCTGTGGGCTCCAGCAACACTAAACCCCTGAGCTTGCCTGAGAAGGACTAAATGTACAAACCTGCTATTTTTAAATATCACATGGAGAGAGACTCTCACTGCAGCCTGTTTTATTTTGTTCTGAAAATGTCGGCGTGCAGCCTCGTTCTGTGGACGATAAACGAGGTGCAGACTTCCATCTGTGTCACCGGTAATGAGGAAATACAGTGAGTGCTGGACGGAGCAGTGAGTGACAACAACCCCGCCCACATTTAAGAGTACTGTTTGCAGTGGAAACACTAGGGTCTAGGTACCATGTCTGAAGGGTTACTGTTGGTTCCAAAGGTACCATACTGAAAGTGTTTGGTGGAAACGGGGCTTAAGTGTCCTTCCTGCTGGAGGACCTGATGACACGTTGCTGTGGCGGATACCAACACATTGGAGTGCTGAACATTGATGATGTGTTGAATAAAATCATGTGGCCAATAAACTGCTTTTGTGGTTGAAAAAAAGTCATCTCAAGATAAAGTTATTTGTGGCAGTACTCCCCAACAGGGGAGAGGCGTTTTTCTTTTTTTACCAGTCCTGTAACATTATCCCCACCACTTGCAGTCGCCATCTTTCTCAGCTCTGCTGCCTGTCCCACCAGTAGAGACTGACCTCTAGTGGTATGCACTGTGCTGCAATACATCGCCTTAATACAGCATCTCCATATCAGTTTAATAGAAGGAGGAGTATTTTTGAGATTACTGAAAATCATACCATAAGGATTTGTAAATACCTCCATATACAGTAAGACCTCGGTACTGCCCAAGCCTACTCCTGGTGGAACAGGCAGCAGGGGGATAGCACTGCAGGCACAAATACCGACATATACGGTATACTTCAGTGAAATGTTAGGAAGGTAAAGTATACAAAAAACTGCCCAAGCCTAATGGGAAGTTTTGCAGTTATAGTTTTTTGGTGACTAAATTTTGACCTGATGATGGCATTAAATGGAAAGTTAAGGGATCACCAAGGTTAGTACAAATTCCTCCTGAGAATGAATGAATGAATGTCTGAAATATCTGAACAATATGGGATGGACTGCCATGAAATACAGACTGGACAAAAGTAGTGGATAAAATGCATCCAAAGAGCCACTCTGCTGACATGGCTAAAAATGCTATTAGATGTAGGACACCATCTCAATTTCCAGCTGAGTTTTCATTGTTAAGTCCTTCAAAATACAGTCAAATCAAAGTACACTACATAGGACCATGTGTTATAACTTAGAGGGAGGACAAAGGTCCTTGTGTCCTCAGTTAGGAGCTGGTACCTTGCCCCTGGCAACTGAGGCTCTTTGGCAGCACAAAGAGCAATATTTGTGTGATCTTGGTGTCGCTGAGGGCAAATTTAATCAGGTATTTTATAGTTCAGTGTACCTCAGGAGTCCACTGATTGACAAAATACAAATACAGAACCCTGGTTTGTTTTAGGTGCCTGAAGAGAAAATGCTCAAAGGGCTTTTTAATAGGTTTTTGTTTTGGTAAAGATTTAAAAAAGAGCTTCCCTGTATCCTTTTTTTTGGAGATTTCTGTATTGCAAACAGTATTTTTTGATGTATTATACCCTATAGCCAAAAGTATATGAACACTTATACTTGTCTACACACACCTATCATTTTAGTCTGTGGTATTTTTTATGTTTGGTCTAAAGCCTGGTACACAATGTGTGATTTGGGGCTGTCCCAGATAAAAGACGATCAACGTGAAAGAAATGTGGCAGTGTCATTGGTCGTGGCTCTAAAACTATGGACCTACAGTAAGTCGCACAGTGAGAGAGGTTCAAGGACTAACGTTGTCATGGTCTTGCGATCAAAGACAGCCTGGGATAAAACTCTGGCAGAGTCAGAAATTTGGGATGACCATCTCACTGTGTGATCGCTGTTACCACCTATGTCTACTAACCAACCAATAGAAACGCAGCATGAAATGACGCACTGGTGCTAAACCCAAACAAAGAGATGGACAGCAGCTCGCCATGGAGGCAAAACGCGCTAAAAGAAATGTGTGGGATTCCAGCAAAGAGGAAAACCTTTTCGAGTTCTGGCAGCAGAAGCCTTGCCTGTACGATGCGTCCGCCAGGTCTTACCATGATCACGTAAAGACAGTCGAAGCATGGAAGGAAATAGCAATGGAGTTGCAGCTATCAGGTGAGCAACCTCGCAGCTATGGGAAGCCATTGCATCATACGTCATAGCCTGTGATTCAGTAGGCGCTGTTATCATACAGTCTGAATACATCAAACCTGATGTCGTACCCAAGTTTCTTAGATCCATGTCGCACAATGTAGCTGCACTAAACTTAAAAGATTACTAAAATCTCACAGTCTGAAGGAGGCTTAAGCCCCACAGTTACGATAACGGCTGGAGCGATGAACAATTCCACCATGAATCACAACAAAAAACACTCACAGTAAGTTGATTGTGGTGAATACAACAATATCCAACATAATGTGTACGTGTCTTTTTGGGCAGACTCCTTCCTGTTTCAACATGACAATGAAAAATGGTTTGTACTCTCAATAAGGTGCCGAAGAACTTATGGCCTGCACAGAGCCTTGATCTCAACCCTATCCAACACCTTTGGGATGAACTGGAACATCGACTACAAGCCTGGTCTCATATCAGTGCCTGACCTCACTAATGCTCCTGCGGCTCAACAGCAGAAAATCCTTGCAGCCAGGTACCAAAATCTTCTGGGAAGCTTTCCCAGATAAAGAGAGGCTGTTACAGTGTCAGATGAACGGCAGTGATTTTTGAAATGAGACGTTCAATAAATGCGAAATGTTAAAACAACATCACTCATTACAAATAAACACCCCCACGAGTACTTCCCTGCTCAGCAGCTAACAGACGCCTGTTTTGCACGAATCTAAGGGATAAAGAAAGCGATGAGAGGAGAGGGTGAAGAGGTTGACACTGCACTCATCATCATCATCATCCTCTGGGGTCCAGAGCAGCACATCATTTATCAGCAGCTGGCAGGATGTTTCTCAGAGAAAACATCCACCGTGGAGAATGTATTCATCTGCCTGCGTCTGATAATGAAACTGAAATCTGACTGTGCAGCTGATCAAAGCTGAACCCTAACTGTGCTGTGGATCAACATCCCGTGGTCCGTCCTCTCTGATCATGTTCATTTATTGTAATAAAAACACTTTAAAATCATGTTAATGTCACGCCTGTTTCTTTTAATGTGTTCAAATGAATAATTTACTGTAAATCAGTGTCTTCTTTGTTTGAATGGAAGACAGACTTTCATGTTGGGTATGCAGAGCTGAGCAGGGAATTCAGTCGAAATTATGACACTATACTGCCACCTACTGATGGGAATACACATCACCATAATGCAGCATACAAGTGCTTTTAATTGAAATGTTGCTTTCAAATGAAAGGGTTTAAAAAATAGATGGCACAGAGTTTGAACCATGGGGGAGCCCTTCTGTGTGGAGGCTGCATATTCTCCTTGTCTTCACATGGGTTTTCTCTGGGTACTCCAGCTTCCTCCCACAGTCCAAAGACATGCAGGTTAATTGGTGACTCTAAATTGTCCGTAGGTGTGAATGTGAGTGTGAATGGTTGTCTGTCTCTATGTGTCAGCCCTGTGATAGTCTGGTGACCTGTCCAGGGTGTACCCTGCCTCTCACCCAGTGTCAGCTGGGATTGGCTCCAGCACCCCCGTGACCCTCAAGAGGATAAGCGGTTACGGTTTACAAAACTAAAATGGTTCTATGCATCTTAGACAAATGGTTAAGTGCTTTCAATTGCTCCTAATAGAGCAAAATGTCAAACTACAAACTTCAAAATAAGACCAACTCTTGAGGATGTTTTATTGCCAGAGAATTCAAGGCCCCAAAATTTCAGTTACTTCAGAAATAAAAATCACGAAAGCATCTCATCCTCTCAGTATGTCACCGCCTCTGTCCCGGCCCACCTCGACTACTTGAAGTAAAAACTTTCCCTCTCTGAAAGATGACTCAACTATTGACATGTTATTCCAGTCTGAGGGAACTCTGTGTTGCACTCTCTCTCAGTTTGCTGCTCTCTGATGTCCCACTGCAACTGTCAGGTGGGGTCAGCGACGGAAGAAAAGTCAAAAAACATCCCTTTTTACTGTCTACGCCTCTGAACAATGATGACCCGCTGGCTCTGAGTCAACAGCTTCACCGAGATGCAGCCTGTTGAAGTGCCACCAGCTCTAGAAAACAAACCCTGAGGACTGAAAACTAAAGCAGCTAGGTGAGATTGAAAATCTGTTTGTACTTGTTATTTATAGCAACTGTAGAAACTGTTTTAGAGTGTAAAAGGGTTAAATGGTAGCATCACAATATCAAAACTAATACGTAAAACCATAATCTGTATGGTCCAAACAGGCACTCCAGCCCTCAGATACACAAATGAGCAGCATACAATAATTCCCTATAAAATGTTCAATGGTGGAAAGTGCATTTACCAAAGTACTGCACAATTTTGAGGTATCTGTACTGTACTCAAGTATTTCCATTTTCTGCTACTTTGTATTTTTCGTCCATTACATTTATAGAGTACTTTTTAATTCTACTACACCTGTTTTGAAAACTACAGCACACAGAGATTTTACATTCAACTTTTGCTCTGTCACACACCTGCTGCTCATCACCTGCACCTTACCTTTGTCACCTGCATTTTCCTGCTCTAGTGTGCCACCCCGTGTACAAACAACAACATTGCATGTATTTACATCTCGTCACCATTAGCTCCATTAGTTAGTTGGCTCCAACAATTAGAACACAGTTGGATCTCCAAAGACATTTTGGCACCAACATTTCACTCAAATAACCTGACTTGTTAATAATATTTTTTTAAAAATCTAAATTTCGCCAAGAATGAATATATAATTAATTTTCTCATTATTTTAGCTACATTTTAAATTCATGAAATATATTTAGAGAAATTGCCCTCATATTTATCTTTTGAAATCTAGAAACATATCTTAAAACAATATCAAACTTTAACATGTTTGTGCAAATTTTACATCTTTATAATCCATGTACATGTTCATGTGTGTGTGTGTGTGTGTGTGTGTGTGTGCGTGTGTGTGTGTGTGCGTGTGTGTGTGTGTGTGTGTGTGTGTGTGTTTATACTCACGTCTATTTTTTTTTTTTGTCTGGATTTGTACGATTACACCTATTACTGAGGTTTGTGCTTACTTGTCAAATTATTTTTTATTTGTTTTTGGTTTTTTTTTAATATACAAACTGAAAGTATTAACCGCCAAATACATTATGTTGAAACTGTTAATAAAAAGTTTAAAATAAAAAAAATAAAGTACTTGAGTAAATACCGAAAAAACACAATGAACAGATTTTTTTTATGTTAAATAGACTTTTGTTACCTTCCATCTCTGATTACATTAACTGTTTTGCTAATAAATTATAACTATCTATATTTTAATTGGCTGTAAGTGAAAGTGGTGTGTGTACAGAAAGCTAAACAAATTTAGTATAAGTACTTAATTTGTTTAGTTTTCTGATTTATGTTTTTTTTTTTTTAACTAATTTCTTTTTATGCTTCTTTTTGCTAACTTTTAAATCTTTGCTTCTTTATTTTTGAAGTCCAGACACTATTACAGTCAACCTGAGAGGGGAACCTAACACTTTGCTCATATTGCAGCTGATTGACATCTTCAACATAAGACAAGAGGTACTGAAAAGGGTTTAAAGGTGCTTTATGTTGCAAAATTGGGGCGACAACTTTCAGATTCCTCAATGTAGTTGATTGGGAATGTTTTGCATATACCCATGTACCCCTTTTTTTCACAGTGACGATATATATTTAATTTTTAATTCATATTTTGTTTAAATTACAGGCAAATAATGATAATACACAAAGCACAGAAAACTGAACTAAAACTAATGTCTTATCAGTAACCTACTGGAACCATTATCCTAACAATATTTTTGCTGTGGTGAAATTATCTCAGTAGTAGAGGTGTGTTTTATGGCTGCAGCGCCCCCTCGTGGTCACTCAGGGCCAGACTCCTGAGAACCCTGCAGTTTCCAAAGGAGGAACCAAACAGAGAGAAGCAGGTGTGGTGATCTGGCGGTCAAACTCACAGAGAGGCTCAGGTCTACACCGGAAACCTCACGGTGGAACCTTCACAATAAAAGCACTCCTAAGAACTCACCTTTTTGAAAGAAACAAGCAGGCGTCACTCAACTACAAAAATCCAAATAGTTTTAAATATTTCTAAAAGTCAGATCTTAGCATTCAATTATATTCCATCAAAAATGATCCAGAAATCATATGACCTTAACTGGAGTCTAAAATCAATTAAATATTTGGGTGTGAAGGTCACTGAAAAAAATTTCTGACTTGTATAGAGTAAATTATAACAATTTAAAACCAGAAATACAACCGTATATGACTAGATGGTCTACCATACCACTGGACTTAAATTCAAGAATTGAGATAGTTAAAATGAATACATTACCCAGACTTCTCCATCTGTTTCAATCTCTACCAGTAGAAGTTCCACAAGGTCAATTATACGTTGGGATGGAATATCTAAAATTGTTTAAAGGGGGGCAAAAGACCTAGAGTCAGATATAAAACTCTCCAGCTACCCAAACATAGAGGCGACACGGGTATTTTATGCTGCTCAGTTGATACCTGTATTATGTTGGTGTGAGCCAGAATTGAAAGCAAAATAGAAAAAGATATAGAAAAAGAAAGAAACAAAATTCCAATTCAAAGTATGATTGGGGATAATTAACTATACAAGGGACTAAAATTTAATATGGATCCAATAACAGTACACACATTAGATCTGTATTGAAAACATCCATCCATTTCATAACAGTTCTTGGAGCCTATCCCAGCTGACATTGGGTGAGAGGCAGGGTACACCCTGGACAGGTCACCAGACTATCACAGGGCTGACACATAGAGACAGACAACCATTCACACTCACATTCACACCTACGGACAATTTAGAGTCACCAGTTAACCTGCATGTCTTTGGACTGCAGGAGGAAGCTGGAGTACACGGAGAAAACTCATGCTAACACGGGGAGAACATGCAAACGCTCCCTCCTGGGATCAAACCAGGCACCCTCTTGCTGTGAGGCGACAGTGCTAACCACTGCAACACCGTGCCGCTGCCCTGTTTAAAACATCATACAACCACAATACACCATAAACATAGAAGGCACAATAAAATACATATCCCACAATACATCTACTACAATACACATACCACCATACACCAAAACACTTACACTAAAATTAATTTGTAGTTTGCACTATTAGTGAGTCCTTTTCATGACCCCAGCTGTACTTGTGTTTAATTGTGTAGTACATTACCCACACTTCATGAAGACTAATTATATTCAGGGCTACAATGAATAGCCATTAAGTGGCAGATAAACCTTTGTTATTAATAAATAAATTATTTGATGACACTGTTGTAACTGACACATAAATATCACAAAAACTGTTTTAATAAAAATTCAAGTCAACAAAGAAAGTCATCACAATTATTTCAAGCCACTGCACTGACAAGTTACGACAACATTTATTTACAAAGTGATTAATTCACTAATTGTGGTGTTTTAGGTGGAAAACATGAGGCGACACCTGACGTTAGTTTGGACTCATGTAAAACCACACAATTACACACTGTTACAGATTGTCATACTGCCTATTTCACACAGTTTAACACAGATAGTGCGCTAATGCAGTGACCACCTACCTGTTCTCCTCAACAAGGTGTTACACTGCTCAAGTCTCCATTTGTTTACGTGTTGTCCTGCTGCCTCCATCTTTGGTAATGAGCCCCCTCCCAGCATCCTCTCTGGCCAGCTAGCAGTTAGCCATTCTCCCCGGAGAACAACTGCATCTTAAATCTGATTATTTTTTACCAGAAGTTTGGTTTACAACAATATCCCGCGGCTGTTGGGCGCCGAGGTGTTTAAACTCGAGTTTTTCTATTAAAAGGTGGACTTTCACACTCGTACAGACGCTCCATTTTGTTTTCTTTGAGAGTAATAACTTCTGACAGCTGCTAGCTAATGGCTAATGACAGCACGGCGTTTGACGAACAGCCAATCAAATGGCAGCGGGGCAGCAGCTAATTAGTTTGGAGCATGCGCAGTGTTGACATGTGCTATTTTAATACAGGTTATAATTTTACTGTGTTATTTATTGATATTATATTTTATGTATCCTCACGGCTGTTTCTGCAGATATCATCATGGATGATGGAGGAAATTGGCATATGTATTTAATTGTATTTATTTATTATTTTCATTTAATTCAAATTATTTATTTATTTATTTTCTTTCTCTTTTTTTGCATGTTTTTTGGTTTGTGCTTGGTCTAAGTCCGTGTACATTGTCTTGTGGGGCTGCAATTGACATCAATGATGAACAGTAATTGTGATTTTTTTTTTATCTAAAAACAACATCCACCTATAGCTACTGAAGGTTCATGTGGAATAACTGTAGAATAAATCAGAATGCCTCTATACATGGGAGACGTTTTCCTTGTAATCTTTGGACTTTGGACTGGATTAGTCTGTACTGTTACAGTTGTGCTTTCAGTGTGCCAATAGTTTTTCTTCCTCTTTTTTAATTAAACTAAACCCCCTGGCTTGTTTTTGTTTTGTTTCGTTTTTGTTTGTTTGTTTGTTTTCTTTTTAATCAACCTAAACCTTTTTTGCACTATGGTTATTGTTACTGTCAAAATAAAATGTTTGACATGTGCAATTTGTTTGATAAAATTAAAACTATAAATAAATAAATAAATAATAATGTTTCATTGTAAATCTTTGATATTTGGATTGGATTAAAAAAAGAGACACTTATTTTCCACCTATGAGTTGTGTGCTCATTGTATACGGGCCATTGTAGATAATTTATTCAACCTGTGCCCCCTGGCTTGTTTTTTTTTTTTTTTTTTTTGCACTATGGTTATTGTTAAAAATGTCAAAATGAATGAGTGCAGTTTGTTTAACAAAATTAAAACGGAATAAAAATAAAATAAAGATAAAATTACAAAAATAAAATAAAAATAAAAAATTAAATTAAATTAAATTAAATTAAATTAAAGGTTTCATGGTAAATCTCTGGACTTTGAACTGGATGAAAAAATAGACACGTATTTTTCAGATATCTTTTTTAAAATGAGTGACATGTGCAATTTGTTCAATAAAATCAAAACAAAAAAAATTCAATTTTCAAAAAAATCAAAACAAAAAAAATAAATTTTCAATAAAATCAAAACAAAAAAAAGTAGTAATAATTAATTACTACTACTACTAATAATAATAATAATAATAATAATAACAACAATACTTTTTTGTTTTTATAAGTCTTCCTTGCAGAAATGTATTTTAACCCGAACCAAGACTTTCTGGCTAACCTTAACTAGTGGATGCCTTTCTGGTAGAAAGCCCTCAAGGAAAACTGTGGAACTCCCTTGAGCTAAATTAAAACACAATTTTAAAACTATTAAATCCAGCCACTCCCACTAAAGAAGACATTATTTGTCTTATCAGCTGCTTGTATTTTGAAATTCAAAACCGGAAACACACCCCCAACGCGGCCGGCAGAGTGTCGTCAGCCGTGAGCCGCCTGTCTGTCCGTCTGTCTGTCTGTCTGTGTGGAGATGAGCGCACACCGGTGCCGGTTGCAGGCGTGCAGACAGCGGCGGGAAGGACTCGGACTGAACCCTCCATCAGCGTTTTGTCATGTTTGAAAATAATCCTCAGACTGTGTGAGAGATCTGTAAACTGTGAAGATGCTGACAGACATGATTGTGGAGCAAGAATTTGAGATCAAGGAGGAGGAACCGTGGTACGACAAGCAAGACCTTGAGCATGGTACAGTTTCCTTTCTGTCTTTGTCTCTGAACCACGTCCATCCTTTTATATCAGTGACAGCCAAATAACACAAATATGGATATAAAGCTATTTTATATGTGTGTCACACTGCTATAGCACAGGTAGACCCTGCAGGTGCACAGGATGTTACATTTGTAGGAATTTCTATGTGATTTAATGAGCCTGTAATATTTAATATTTTCATTTAGGGTGTTTTGTGTAGTGTATAATCTGTGTTAGCGGAGATGAGGCACCTTGACAGGCTGCAGGGAAAGGCAGGAGTCAGCAGGACACTCTCATATGCGGCAAAGTGAAAAAACAAAAGGTCTGTCTGACATGAATTCACCCCTTTCATGCTCTCACACTGAAGCTTGTGGGTTTGTGTCTGTAATATTCCCTTCTATTGTTCCAGCATCTCATCCCAGTTGTGTCATTTTTTTATTATTTATTTTGGATTTTTTTATGTTAGATGAAAGACAAGGGGCCGAGGTTACTGTGTGAGTCAGGTCAGGTAATACATGATAAGAAATCCAGCAAGATCTTGATTATTCAGCTCAGACCAGGGGACAAACCCTGTGGCACAAATTTTAAAAAGTGGGTTACTGGACTGAGGCCAACCCACAACAAAACCTCACAAAGCTGCTTGTTCAGCTAAGTCCTCATGTCTCCATCAGCGAGACGAAACTATGAGCACCGGAGCGCTGATGGTTCCTCACTCCGTCTCTCCTGCAGACCTGCAGCTGGCAGCCGAGCTGGGGAAGAGTCTCCTGGAGCGAAACAGGGAGCTGGAGCAAGGGCTGCAGCAGATGTACTCCACCAACCAGGAGCAACTGCAGGAGATCGAGGTAAAGAGACGTCTGTCCCCTGTCGCAGGATATACTGTGAATAAGAGGGGGAAAGTGGTCATGAAGGACTGATTCTGTCTCCTCTGCTGTGTTTAACTGTAAAATCGCAGGTTTATTTTGCACTGCAAAGACCAAGGCATTAGCTCAGGGTCTCCCAGACTTTTAATTTCATTGAGTAATGTCCATCTGGCATTAAGTCCCTCCCTACACGTCTCTGCTGACACTCAGTTAATCTCTTAAGACTGCATACTTGTGACATCACAGGTCTGATTTCAGATCACGACCTGTGTTGCAATTCATTATTACTGCCAGTCTTTACCGGAGTGAAAGGCATCTGTTAATAAAGCCATAAAAATACTAGAATCAACCCGTTAGACTTTAACAAACTGGACACTCGTGTTATTCATTGACGTTTGACCGTTTGTGTGTCTGTTTTAACAGGTCTGTTGTCTCTGTCAAGTTGATGTTCGGTGTTTTTTCTGTCTGTTGATTTTTCTGTTGATGAGATGAGGAAAGGTTCAAAGTGTCCTCACAGGCTGATAAGATAACCTGTGCTTAAGGAAACTGTCCCTTAAAGGAGCCAGTGATTTAGAGACGTTCAGGTGTTGATGGGAAACACAAATGTCAGAGTTTCTCGTTGCATTTCTTTAAGGCTGCACTTTTTGAAGTTGAAAATCTTTACTGATGTACATTGTGGAATTTGTTGAGAACAAAATGACGTAACAACGGTCAATGCAAACCAAAATCAACTTACTGAGGGCTGGATTCAAAATCACACCAAAAGTCAAAGTGAAAAATTGAAATCACAGGCTGATCCAACTCATGATGTGACTCAGGAGTGTGTGCGGCCCCCATGTGCCTGTATGAACTCTCAACAACGTCTGGGCGTGCTCATGATGAGTCGGTGAATTGTGTCCTGGGGGATCTCCTCCCAGACTTAGATCAGAGCATCAGGGACAGTCTGTACTTGGTGCTATCTGATGCACCGTTACATAATGTCCAATAGGTACTCAATTGGATTTAGGTCAGGGGACCGAGAGGGCCAGTCAATGGCGTCAATGCGTTCATCATCCAGGAAGTGCCGACACACTCTGGCCACATGAGGCCGGGCATTGTCCTGCACCAGGAGGAACCCAGGGCCCACTGCACCAGGAGGAACCCAGGGCCCGCTGCACCAGGAGGAACCCAGGGCCTGCTGCACCAGGAGGAACCCAGGGCCTGCTGCACCAGCATAAGCTCTGACAATCACTCTGAGGATTTCATCCTGGTACCTAACAGCAGTCAGGGTACCGTTGACTATGACATGGAGGTCTGTGCCTCCCCAAACCACAGTCATACTGGATGATGTTACAGGCAGCATAACGTTCACCACAGCGTCTCAAGACTCTGTCACGCCTGTCACATGTGCTCAGTGTGAACCTGCTCTCATCTGTGAAGAGAACGTGGCGCCAGTGGCGGACCTGCCAATTCTGGTGTTCTCTGGTGAATGCCAATGGAGCTACATGGTGCTGGGCTGTGAGCACAGGTCCCACTAGAGGACGTCGGGCCCTCATGCCACCCTCATGGAGTCTGTTTCTGACAGTGTGGTCAGAAACATGCACACCAGTAGCCTGCTGGAGGTCATTTTCAGGGCTCTGGCAGTGCTCCTCCTGTTCCTCCTCACACAAAGGAGCAGATACCGGTCCTGCTGCAGGGTTGATGCCCTTCTACGGCCCTGTCCAGCTCTCCTTGTGTAACAGCCTGTCTCCTGGTATCTCCTCCATTGTTTGAGACAACAAACCTTCTTGCGATCGCACGTATTAATGTGCCATCCTGGAGGAGCTGGACTACCTGGCCAACCTGATTGGGCTGCAGGAACCGCCTCATGCTACCGGGGGGGCGCAGGGCTACACAGGAGCTGCTGGTCTTAAATATTAATCTAGAGTGATGCCTCATTGCACCCCCAATAATAGAGACAGGATGTCTTGTTATTGTAGACATCTCAGCAGATGATGTACAACAAATTGTCCTGTCACTCATGTCCTCACTGTCCCTCTGTCGTCTCTCCTCCAGTACCTGACGAAGCAGGTGGACCTCCTCCGGCAGGTCAATGACCAGCACGCTAAAGTGTACGAGCAGCTGGACGTGTCGGCCCGAGAACTGGAGCACAGCAACCACAAACTGGTTCTGGACAACAGGACGGCCCAGCAGAAGATCCAGGGGTAAGACAGGAGACGTATCTGTTCTAGAAAAGCAGTTATCAGTAGATTTCCAAGTCATGTCGCTCATGAGTGACCTAACAAAGCTGCGTTTGCTCTGTTCAGGCTGACAGAGACGGTGGAGCTGCTGCAGACGCAGGTGGAGGAGCTGCAACATCAGGTGGAGGAGCTGAAGCTGAGTCCCTCTCCCCCTCCGAAGCCTCCACACACAGAGAAGTGGCCACCTCGCAGCACTCAGAGTGTGTCCTGCCTGAAAGAGCTGCAAAACACACTCAGGTGAGGATACTCGAATACTGTGGTTGTATCAGTCAGTGCTCGGTCGATTAATCAGTTAACGGACAGAGTGCTGCCTCCTCCATTTTATATCAACATAGATTTAATATTTGGGGGTTTTGGACTGTTGGTTAGTCAAAACAAGGAATTTGAAGACGACGCAGTGGGCTCATAGAACATCTGATGGACACTTATCACTGTTTTTTTTTATGTTTTATATATTAAACTTAATTAAGAATTTGAATGAATTGGAAAAAATAACAAATAACAGTTTAGTGCTGATCAACTGTGAGGCAAAAAATGGACTGACAGTAATTTCTGCAATTGTTTTATTGTTAAAGTTATTTTTTAAGCATAAATGCTAAACATTCTCGGCATCTTGACTGTGAGGATTTGCTCTGTTCTCTGTTTTGTATAAGTATAAATTGAAAATATTTGGCTTTTGTTGGTGAAAACAAGCAATTTGAAATAATTTTTGGGGGGGAAATACGCCAATTCTCTTTTCGGCTGAGAGTGCGATACGATACGATATGATACGATACGATATAAGTATAAGTATTGCTGCCTTACAGTAATAGTCCAGAAGAAATTAAAAGCATACACCATGAAAATAAAAAAAACATAAAAACACATATAAAGATAAAAATATATCTGCACCCTGAGTACGAAGCTACATCCACATAACTGCTAATTAATGGACCGTTAACAATCTCATAAACATACCTGGTAATGCCTAATGTTCAGCTCTAAGTGTCTCGGGATGAGAGCTGAGAGAACTCAACCTTAAAAAAACTTTTGTCATTAACCTCTTCCTTAACCTGGTGGGGGAAAACACAAAGCTCTTAAATGCCTTGTCACTGATCCAGAAGCTCTTTGTAAGCTTCAAGAAGGAAAGCAGCAAATCCTCCACTGAGTCTTCCCGGCTTTAGCTCTGCTCTGTGTGTGTGTGCTAATCCTACGCACTGGCAGTCGGCCATGTCTCCCTCACAGTGAGTCTTACTCTGAGTGTCTCAAGCTGTGGTCACTTCCTCTTGGCCTGGACTGTGCTGATGTCACAGGTCCATTCACTGCCTCAGTTAAGTCCATAGACTGTGCAAAGTAATTGACGTAGCAACTGTGGCGTCACTTATTTGTTGGTGGTCTCCTGTTTTGAAGCCCCAAGTTTGGCGTTTTGGTCGTCGCCATCTTGGATTAGTTTGGAGCTAGAAGTGACCATATTTGGACTAGACTAGACTTAGGGTGCTTTCACACCTGCCCTGTTTGGTTCGCTTCAATCGAACTCAAGTTCGTTTGCCCCCTCAGTGCAGTTTGTTTGGGCAGGTGTGAACACAGCAATCACACTCAGGTGTGCACCAAAACAACCGGACTGAGACCTTCTTGAAGAGGTGGTCTAGGTCTGGTTACAAACGAACTCTGGTGCGGTTCATTTGTGGTGAGAAAGTGTTCCGACCTGGATCTGAACCAGCTGCAGTCACATGACACATTGTTTGGGTTAAACATGAGCATGTTACAGTCCTGGAGGATTATTAATGTGCACCTCCTCCTGTACTGCCTTAATATGCACATTCAGCAGAAATGTCCATTACATAACCAGAAGTTGTCCATAGTATTATAACACTGGGCTTCCTATCAGCTAAGCTGATCATCTTAATGAATTGGACAGAGCGTAAACGGAACGGTTTCAGTATGTAGAGCTGGTGTAAGGACTTTATGGACCTGCTATCAGTGGAACAAGCTGCTCTAATTCTCCAAGTCGATGATAGGCCTGATGAACTTAATGGACTTTTGAGCTTTATTAGATCCTGTCTTGAGGAAGATGGAACATATTCTATATTATTGAATCAATGCTGTGATATGCCGCCATTTTGTATTGATCTTGTTTGTCCTTTTTTTGCCTTAATAACATACAAACAGGTGAGTCACATAAAAATTTCACCCCCTGTACAGTTGTCATGAATTTTGAAATTAGCTGTAGAGACCAAAACCTTTATTTGTACCAGGCTGTAAACATGTCCATTGCTGCTGTAAAGTTGGGCATTATAACATGGGGATCTGTGGGGACTGACGGGCTTCAGGAACCAGCCTCAAGTGGCCGTTCAAAGAACTGCAGTTTTTGGCACTTCTGCATTGGCTTCAGTTTTTAGCCCCGGAGGTTGCCGCTTGATTTAGTCTCATGTGTGTAATCCTGTCAGGACTGCTCCCTCAAAACACTCAGGTCAGATGGACGGAAATCTCACTGATAAACATTACGGAGACACAAGACAGGTGTGAACTGCAGTGGATGAGGTTGGAAGGAAAGAGGTCAAAGTCTGAGCTGGAGAAACTGAACATGTCTCCATATCTCTGTAGGCTGAAATTGATTCTTCAGCTGATTTCTAATCTACTGTGTTCTGCTGATAAGTACTTAATTCCTTGCTTAGCGTTCTTTTCTTGGCTTTATCTGCTGTTTTTTTGTTGCCTTATATCTGCTGTTTTGTTGTGGTTTTTTATCTGTTTTCAGCTGTGTATTGGTTTGGTTTATTCTATCAAACATACTGTATATACACTGAGCATATGTATGTGAAAATACACAGAATTTAAAACAGATATCCAAGATAAATAATGTAGAGTATAGGGTATGTATAAAAAAAGATTTTGATTGATTTTAACTACTTTCTTAGAAAAAAAACAGAAGCTCTATAGCTCGCTCTGTCGGCTGGTTGGTTGGAAGGTAGGTCCACAAGAATGTCTCCAGCCTTTGGCAGCCACAGTTTTTGCCCTAGAAGGCTAAAATTTGGCATGGAGGTCCAGCGGTTGTACCCACCTCTTTAGTTGGCTGTTTACATTATACCCCCTATTGGGGGGGGGGGGGGGGGGGGTCAATACAAAATAGTATAGCAATTTTTTGTGTGGCAATATCTTATCGTCACACAGTGCCAAGTATTTTTTTATTATATAAACCAGGGGTGTCAAACATACAGCCCGTCAACAAGATGTTGACGCAATGGGGACATAATTTGTGGTTAAAAAAGTAATAAATGGCAATATATTTTATCGCAATACTGAGCATATCACAATAATATTGTATTGTGACTGAAGTATCATGATAATATCGTATCGTGGAGCCTCTGGTGATTCCCACCCCTACCACCTTTTAGCCGAAAATCCATTGGAACATATGGGAGAGAAACCCACTTCCTCCTCAGTAAACTGCCCATCTACCCAGTAGTACACCCACCTCATCAACTACTGTTACATCACTGGGCGTGGCATGTGCGTCCATGGTCGCTGCCATTGAGACTTTGCACTAGACATTTACCAAGACTACAACAGTTCTACCTATTTTAAATGTCACATGATGCTCTGACAGTGTTGGTGAGAACCTGACTCGTGACCTTTGGTAGGTGTCGTCATCATCTCTCTCCACGGTGCACTTCCTGTCACCTCTCACTTTGTTTTGGCAGACAAGCAAAAGATAAAATGCTCATAGTCAGTTATGAAAGAGAAGATAAATTATCAGCCTGCATGGTAATTATAAAGGTTATATAGGAACAGTTGACACAGCTACATACACTCAAGGTCCACTCACTCACCTGTTCTGGAGATTTTGTCCATCACATGGTCTTTAGTAGCAGTGGAAACCATTTTCGAGTAACTGGGGATGTATGAAGAAATAATAAAAATGTAAAAGGCCCTGAAAAGCTTTTGGAGTTCATCAGGAAACGTATGAAACAACAGTCATTTAGTTTTGATATGTACATTTGTGTTTTTGTGCACCCACTGTGAAGAAAAATTCATTTAAAGGGAGTTCAGCAATTTCAGGAATAAACTTTGTTCTGGTCAAGAAATAGTCCAGCACATAACCTGCATAAAACCACAATTTATTACTTTACACTTCATGAATTAGAAAACAGGATATAATGTGTTGATTTATGGGCCTTAAAGCTGGTAGGTGGTTACCATCGGACAGAGGCAGGCTAGCTGTTTTCACCTGATTCCAGTCTTTATGCTAAGCTAAGCTAGTCGTTTGGTACAGAAACAAGAGTAGTATCAATATTCTCATCTAACGATCAGCAAAAAGGACAATTAATGTATTTCCCAAAATGTTGAACTATTCCTTTAATTAACTGACATAGTCCGCATGACAACTGATTTTAACAACATTCAAAATATCGAATAATCAGAAAAAAGAATGAAGGAAACGTATCATTAAATTGCACACAGTTATAACTGTCGGTGTTTCTGTGTAGGTTTGACTACGACGAACCCTCAGACGGCCTCCAGTCCTCCGACATGTCATGGCACGAAGAGGAGCAGGCGTCACTTCGACAATCCCTCCGCAACCTCCAGACTCAGTTCGCCAATGAGCGTGCTCGGAGGGAGGAGTCAGAGCGAGAGGCGGAGCTGCTCGCCAGAGAAAATGCAGCGCTGGAGCAGCAGCTGGCAGGGATGGAGGGCTGTCAGGTATGTCTGGCCGATAGGTCTCTCACCTGTGAGATTGTTTGCACAGAACACATATAGAAAGAACAAGTTTAGTGAGCAATGTGTGATTTTGTTCTTGAAGTTTGGTCCCAAGATTTGGCAAATTTTTTATGGGCGCAACCCACATACTCAGCTCTGCTGCTCATCCCACAAATGTATGTTGCTTACAAATGTGGCACCATTTAAAAGGGAAATAAACAGGCTTTACAACTGTATAAGATTTATTGCCAAGAAGCATTGTTATACATATATATATTTATATTTATATATACACATATATATGTGGACGTGGAAAGTCCATGACCAAATGTTGATATGTGACGAGGTCGGAGTGAGAATGTGTTGGATAATAGGCCCCCTTTTAATGCTGTCAGAATAAAGGGTAATTCAACATCTCAATCAGAGCTCTTTGTTTTTGTTTTGTCACCTTCTTTTCTTCCGAAATTAAGTACAAAGGTGGCAGCACAAGGATATGTTCATATCACTGTCATAAAGCCTCAGTGATTCACTCATGGTCTTTCTGAAACATGTCAGTGATGCTCTCAGCTTGTGTTCGTCCTCTCTGACTCCGTTTCTCTTTCTGCCTCAGGTCAGAGTTGCAGAGCTGGAGCGTGAGGCAGAGGAGCTTCGTCAGCTCTGGAAATCAGATTCTTCCCAGAGATCCACCAGACCGGACGTCATCCACAGCCTGCTGCGCAACTCCATGTTCCTCAACGCGGAGGAGGAGAATGATGGCGCTGCAGAGAAAAGCCCCTGGGTCCTGAAGCGCTGGGACAGCGAGCGGCCGATGAAGGCGACGCAAATGCCCGACTCTCCCAACAGGATCTACGACCACGAGTGCTCCTGCGTGCGCCGGGCCGAGGTGGTGAAGTATCGCGGGATCTCGCTGCTAAATGAGGTCGACGCCCAGTACAGTGCCTTGCAGGTGAAATACGATGAGCTGCTGCGGCGCTGCCACCTTGGGCAGCAGGAGGAGGAGCAGGATGGGCAGACTCACAGGTCGGTCCAGACTGCATCCCTCGCCGCTGCTTGTCCTGCTCTCACAGACATGGAGGACTTTGAGGACGACTTTCACCAGCCGGAGTATAAGGAACTTTTTAGGGAAATCTTCTCGCGAATTCAGAAAACCAAAGAGGACCTGATTGAGAACAGAGGGCGACTTTCAGCTGGTGAAGTGCTGCCTGTTTTGCATCAGTAGCTCAAAAAAAAAGAAAGAAAAAGATGCTGCAAGATTAATTATTGTCTTCCAGTTAAAGAGTGACTCTTTGGAAAGACTCTCACAGCAGCACTTGAAGCTAACTCTTCACTTTACTGTATGTTATTCGCCCAGAAATGTTGATCGCCTTGCAAAGGGGTTAAGAGACGAGAGTGATGCAGGAACCAGAAGGCCAAACACCACCAGCTCATGTCTCAGATGAGGCTCAATTTGCACAGAAACACCAGTGCCTAACGCTGCCGTCTCTACTGTGCAATCACTCTACCTCACTTTGCACAAACAAACTCCCGAGGAAATCATTTCTGGGTCTTCCTTTATCGGTAACACTTTATTTTATGGGTCCTATAGTTTCCTGGAAAGATATAAAGATGAGATTATAGACAAAATGGAAGTTTAACTCGCACGGTGTAGACTGTGGTTATGAGCCTGCCATTGGCCGCCTGTTTCGGAAAGAATTCTCCCCTTCTGCTATCTGCGTGCTACCATTTTAAAAGTCCCTGTCGCTACGTGAAACTAGTCCTGCCAAACCTATCTCCACACGAGAACCCACACGCAAAAACATCTTTCAGTGTTTTATGTAGCAGTGCTCGCCAAAACACCAGAACAAGTTCCCTCCCAGGTTGTAACCCAAAGACTTTTAGGTTACACCTAACCCCAAAATCTTTAAGTCAGTGCACAGTGGGTCAGCGAAAACACCGGTTCCCAACTGGTCCAGCCACGGGATCCAGATTTCTCCTCAGTCATTAGTTCAAGGTTCACACGGTTTAATACATTCATCGTCATACTTGTGTTTGGCCATGTTGATGAGCTAGTCTGCTGTCTCTGTTAAGTAGCTGTCCATTATTCACTCACTCTACAGCAGGAACGACACTTCAAAATAAAAGACCTGTGCCCGAAATTCACTGTACTTCACAATAAACTATGTTTTCACAAATTTAACACATTTGTGAGTCACTTGCGGTCCATTCAGAAGGGACCTGCGACCCACCTTTGGATGACGACCCACCAGTTGGGAACACCTGCAGATCAAGTTTCCAAGTAATTTTCTTTCTCAAAAGAAATCAAATTGCTTTCCAGTTCAGACCAAAAATTCACAACGAGACAAAACTACCTGCAATGCCCCAGTTTGCAACATTCTGAAAACGAGACGGCATATCATCTCCATTGCAACGACTCTCTGAACTTGCGTTGTAGCCTCCAGCTTTTCAGGCTCATGCAGCTGAATATTATTATTAGCTTCTTAAAATATGAATGAGAATAGTGATAGTGAAGGTCCCAACCCTTACCTATGGTCATGAGCTCTGGGTAGTGACGGAAAGAATGAGATCCGAGATACAAGCGGCTGAAATGAGTTTCCTCTGTGGGGTGGCTGGGCTCAGCCTTAGAGATAGGGTAAGGAGCTCGGACATCCGGAGGGAGCTCGGAGTAGAGCCGCTGCTCCTTTGTGTTGAAAGGGGTCAATTGAGGTGGTTTGGGGCATCTGATCAGGATCCTCCTGGGCACGTCCCACTGGTAGGAGGCCCCGGGGCAGACCCAGAGCACACTGGAGGGATTACATATCTCATCTGGCCTGAGAACGCCTTGGGGTCCTCCTGGAGGAGCTGGAAAGAGTTGATGGGGAGAGGGACGTCTGGGGTGCTTTGCTTGGCCTGGCCCCGGATACGCAGATTAAAATGGATAGATGGATGGATGGATGGATGGATGGACGTATACATAGGAGCGGGTCCTCGGCCACGGAGTTCGTCAGGTTGTTTCTACAGTAGCCCAGAACGGACAAACCAAATACTGGCTCTAAATAGGGACATTCACGTTTTCGTGTTTCGGTTCTGCAATCATATGGCCTGCATGCCACTAAATCCTACATGCTGGACATGATGAATCGATTATCTGAATTGTTGCTGAATTCTGTGTGTTGATCAGCTAATCAACCAGTTCCTTCAGCTTTAATCAGGACTGTGACCTAAAAAGTCAAAACTGTTGTTCGTCCCAAATTACAAACTAAGCCGCTCTTTCCAGGAAACTATTAGATTATTATCAGAACATTACGGATCCATAATATAAAATGTTATGTGTAATGTATGCTGTATCTGCTCTTTGATTTGTTTACTGAGCTCCGATGATCCAATGTGAACTTTTTAATTTATTTCTTCTTAGCAACTATTTGCAGCCGGTGATAGTTTTGCCTGCGCCTATAAGAGTGACTGATGCAAGTAGTTACATTGGTGAAGGAGTTTATATTGTTGGTGATTCAAGGTGCTCAAACATATTTAGGATCTTTTGTAATCGTAACATTTCTTTCTAAAAAATGATACTTGATTATTGTGCGATAGGTTAGATGACTGTGAGTGAATGTCATATTAAAGGGAAGTTCTGCGGTTTACCAAAAGACTAACTCTATGTACCTGATCATGTAACGGCCTCCTGGTATATATCATATATCATTAAGTCATGTTTGATTAGAAGCTTTTCTCAGCTGAACTTCTGTTGCTTTTTGCTGCCTGATGTCCACGTGTCCTCGTTAAGCTAAAGACTGTGCGCACAGTTTGTAGATGTCTGTGAAATCACGTTGAGATGCACTTTAGAAATTGCACATTATCAAAGCTCTTCTGACACTTTACGTATGTAGTTATTATCAAGTGTCCTGAATAATCTGCAGTATGTATGTACGATGTGTTTCTACCTGTTTCATGATTGGACCTTGGGGCTTGATGTCTGAGCCATAAAACATGAAGCAAGCTGAGACAGCGGGGTTGTGTCTTTTTTTTGATGAGTCAGTCTGTTTGAAGATATAATTAAACTTTATTTATGGAGGCGGTGTCACTTAGGTATCATAAATTACTGGTACACTTGAGACTTATGTTAGTTTTTTTAATCTGATGTAATACAAGTGCTTTGACTTAAGATCTCCAGACGCACTGCTGCACTTCAAACACAATGAACACGTCAGCCTGAAAATTTAAAAACGGCCAAAGAACAATCAGTGATGTAATATCCCCGAGCCCGGGGGAAATGGAGCTCCTGTGGCAGTATAATAATTATAATACATTGGATTTAGTACTTTTCTGGAAGCTTTTGATTTACTGGTCCATCTACGTCCCAACCCTCACCTATGGTCATGAGCTCTGGGTAGTGACCGAAAGAATGAGATCGCGGATACAAGCGGCTGAAATGAGTTCCCCCCTGTGGGGTGTCTGGGCTCAGCCTTAGAGATAGGGTAAGGAGCTCGGACATCCAGAGGGAGCTCAGAGTAGAGCCACTGCTCCTGCACGTCCAGAAGGAGTCAGTTGAGGTGGTTCAGGCATCTGATCAGGATCCTCCTGGGCGCCTCCTGTTAGAGGTATTTTAGGCACGTCCCACTGGTAGGAGGCCCCGGGGCAGACCCAGAACACACTGGAGGGATTACATATCTCATCTGGCCTGGAAACACCTTGGGGTCCTTCAGGAGGAGCTGGAAAGTGTTGCTGGGGAGAGGGATGTCTGGGGTGCTTTGCTTGGTCTGCTGCCCCCGCGACCCGGCCCCGGATTAAAATGGATGGATGGATTTTCTGGATACTCAAAGACGCCTTACGAAGAACAGTATAAAATTTAAACATGAATTAAAGGACATTTAGGGTGAAAGTCTCATCAGGAAGTGTGAGCAAATATGACAGGATTTTACAAGTTTGGGTTGAAATAGAGAACCATCAGAATAAACCAGATTATCTAGGAATCTCATTTAAAGATAAGAACATTAAGCACCACTTCTACTATGAAAACAAAAAATACTGAGTTTTGATTTAAGTAAATAAAAAGTATTTATTTAGTTAGTTAAAGTTGTTTTTAATGTCATTTAAATCACAAGACGATTTTTTTTTTAACAAAGACCATTTTTAATATGGAGGACAAAAAAGTACTTTAAAGGGTAGCTTTGGCATTTTTCAACCTGGACCCCATTGTCCCATGGTTTATGTATTAGTGACTGATGGGAGCAACAACCTTTAAAACTGCTCCAGTGTTGAGTGACAGGGCTGCAGACGGCAGCTGTGGGACAGGCATTTGTGGACCACCAATGCACGTCCACTAAATGTGTTTGTTTTTGCTACTGACAGGCTCAGATTATTATTCTAAGTGTTGGACAACATTATAGAAAGGATCCTTACAGAGATAGACCTGTTTGTTAAAGAGTAAGAACCTTTTTGTTTAACCACAAACAGCCCCGATATCACTATCACCAATCCCTCCAGACTCCATTTAAATAAACAGTAATTTTATCATCGTAAAACTCACTTCATCCAAAGTCAACAGAGACAAAATAAAAACAGCAAAAGCCATCTTGGTGTGTCTTTACACCATTCCAACAATCACCAACTCTGGTTTGATTGACATAAAACCTTCATTTGCTCAGTTAGGTGTGAAAACATGATGGTTCTATACACTAAAATTACTGTTTATTTGAATGGAGTCTGGAGGTTATGGTGATAGTGATCTCTGTCAGGATCCTCTCTATACTGCCTTCGGACTCTTCTGTTAACACCCTGAGCCTGTCAGTGGCAAAAATAAGCACTTCAACAATGAGCAAATCCCCTGAATGGTTACACTGCAGCCTGTTTTGCGGCTGCCAGTTGCAGCGCTTTACACTTTCGCTCAGTACTGGACCAATTTCTAAAATTGTTTTTTCATTAGTCAATTAGACACAAAACATGGGAAAATAGAGTCCAGGTTGAAAAAAATACCAAAAGTTAACCTATAAGTGAATAAATGAATAAATAAATGCACAAGTAAAAACAGGAATAAATGAATATATTTTATATTATTATAAATATTTATATAAAATAATATATAAAATATTAATTATTTTAAAAATAAAATTTTAACTGATTTTCATACCTATATAAAGCTTGATAAACAATACATCATTCAATAAATACATTAAATTTAAAAAACACCTTTATCTATTAATTTTTTTCCTGTATTTATTTATGTTTAATTTCCATATTTATCGCTTACTGTATTTTTAATATTTATTTATTGACACTTGAGCCATTTTTCATCCTCCATAATTAAATGTACATGTCTATTTAAAATAAGAATAATAATAATGTAGATAACTGAGCACAGACTGTAGGTGTTTTTAATGAAACATGTTCATAATTCAGATTTAAACCAAATATCAAAAGAGCATCTCTCTTTATGCATCAGGAACATTACGCATAGAACTTTAGTTAATCTTTAAAAATAAATCATAAAAAATAAACATCCTATAATACATCTCCACTGACAATATACAATAATGACAAAAGAACAAATCAGACAAGTTGACATTACGTTTATTGATCAAAGTAACAAACCAATGAAAAAAAAAAAAAAATACAGTCATGTCATTATCTGATGATGTAACACTACATTTTTACTCTTGAAGGTTTAAATGAGAATCAAACAATTATTGTTCCTGTAATTCTGAATATGAATGGGTGGGAGTTTGTCTTGTGAGGCACTTTCGATGGAGGCTCAAGATAGCAGCACATGGCGATACACCAGCGTATCCATAGCAACAACTCCCACATAACCTCCCAGATGGCGGGCCGGTGTTTGTACCAGACCACGATCCGTTCAGTCCATACATACGTTCCTCTTTGTTCATACAAATGGATCCAACAGACAGGTTCATGGTCAAAGTATGACGAAATTCATACTCGAAATTGCATCTTAATTGGCCGCCTGTCAAAATTAGTCTCTTTCATTCAAGAAAAACCATTTGAAATCTGCACATTCAACCACAAACAAACCTCAACACCATCCTCTTTGTCTCTCATTTTATATTTCGGTAAGCACTCGACTGAGTACGACAGAAATGAGAGAAGCCACATCTGATGCGGCAGTTTCCAGGTCCATGATTGCCAAAAAATATTAAGTGATTTAATTTGTACAACATGAGTATAACAACATCAGGGACTTTTTGTTTTTGCGTTACTGTGATTTTTATTTTCCCTTTTGTTTTAAGTTTGTCGACTCGTGAATGTGGCAACATTTCTTCACCTGTTATTTCAGCAGCTGCATCATCCGGCCTTAAAGCTCAACCCTTGCACTAGTGTACGGAAGGTGGAAAAAATATTCTACTCAGTTGATATTCTTTAAAGGGATAGTTCAGATTTTTTTTGAAGTGCTTTGACCACAGTCAGTGTATTAGCTGCAATAGATGTCAGTCGGCACGCCCCCAGTTTGGAGAAGCAGGAAGTGGAAGTTAATGAATGTACTGCTGTTGACAGGGGCAGCAGCAAACTGTATCTTAGCCATCAGTTTAAGTGCACGCTATATTCAGAATATTTTCACCACTTCACCTTTCCATGAGACAGCTCCTTCTGACAGGGAACTTAAGCTTTTCTATCTATTTACGCTCTTGTCAAAGACACCAGACTCCATTGACAAAAACAGTAATTTTACCTCGCAGAACATAGGAGCTGTTGGTCTACCGCTGCCTCCATCAGTTTGTTTGTTTGTTTGTGTTATTGTGCGACTTCGGTGAATCTGAACTAACCCGTTTATACACCAAAGTTGCACAATAATAGGAACAAAATAACTGATGGAGACAGCGGTAGACCAGCAGCTCCTGTATTCTGTAAGGTAGTTTGGTGTCTATCCAGGATTTCATGGGCTGTTTTTGGGAATGCTGCCTTCAAGGACACCAGACTCCATTGACAAAAACAGTAATTTAACTTGCAGAAAACAGGAACTGCTGGTCTACCGCTGCCTCCGTCAGTTTGTTTGTCTTATTGTGTGACTTTGGTGAATCTGAACTAGCCCATTTATACACCAAAGTCGCACAATAACACGAACAAAATAACTGCTCGAGGCAGCTGTAGACCAGCAGCTCCCGTGTTCAGAAAGGTAAAATTACTGTTTTTGTAAATGGAGTCTGGTGTCCTTAAAAAGCAGGAGGCCCCCCAGGAATTCATGGGCTGTCTTTGGGAATGCTGCGACCTGAAATGCCTGATTTCAAGACAGCTTTTCTAAAAAGGTTGTGATGCTGTCACAGATTCAGAGCTTGTTATTAAGAGCATTTAGTGTTTATCACTAAATCTCCTTGTGATGGCGGAGGGAGCAAATTCGCAAATCCTAGGATAGCAAAGAAATGGCCCACCTTACTCTGCCGCTGATTGGCTTACCCAGACATTCTTACCCTAACCCTAACCAATCCCATTCCTCTTGCGTAAACCTAACCACCCCAACCAGTGAAGGCAACGACCGCTAGCTAATCATAGCGAGCACAGGGCGGGTCATTCATTCAACATCCTAGCATTCGCAAAGGTGCGTGACAGCTGACTGCTGACGATCGCTGAAGGACTGTCTCTGTAAGCTGCTCTACCCCTGCTCTCTCTGCCTGATTAGCACGAGCTAACACAGCAGCTGCAGCGGCTAACACCTGACACCGAGCTGTCAAACGGTCCCGACAATCTCACACCGATATGAAGCAGCTTGACTAGGTCCTTAAACCAGTTGATAAGCGTTGGGTAACATTAGCAGTGTCACTGTGTGCGCGACTTAGTGCCAGGCACAGAGCTCTGGCCCCAAAATGGTGGTCTCATGATAAGAAATCGTGAGAGCGGGGCAAGAAGGGGCTGAGCGAATCATTGTGCAAATCTTAAATGAAATACAGTTCACCTGTTTTTAATATTCAAATTTGTGTTGAGGTTGTAGTTGGATAAAACTGCAAGGTCGTGCAGAATTTAAGTTAATTTTTGCGACACCGCATCATCCTGAAGGGACTGTATAACAGCTTCAGTTCCCTGTTAAAAAAAGACTGATGAAAATATATTAAATATAGCGTAAACGTGACCTGATGTGGATGTTTTTAGGTGGCTAAAATACGTTGTGCTGCTGCCCCCATCCACAGCAGTACATTGCTCAACTTCGGTGTCAGCACTCCTGTCTGCTTCTCCGAACTAGGGGGGCCAGACGACCGACATCTACTGTAGGTGATGCACTGATTATAAATAAGTACCCATCTGTCCCTTTAAAGCTCACCCCTCTCATTTGTTTTGTGAGGGTGGAATAAATACGGTGTTCAGTTGATATTGTTTGACCAGGTCAAATCAAAGAAAATGTGTTGGTGTATGAAAAACAAATCAGGCTGCTTCTTTAAGGTTTTCTACCCACAAGGACTTGAACAATGTTTGTCCTGTTGATGATATGATAAAGTAAAAATGTGTTTTCTCTGGCAAAATGTACAAATCAGGAGCAGAACGAGAGCACTTTGAGCCTCGTTTCCTTTCAACAGTAAACACCTTCCTCATCTGGTGAAAGTTTAAGTTCCAAAATAATCAAACATGAGGTCCAAAAAATCCAAAAACCTACTCATAAACCGTATATATATTTAGCTATTTCTTCATTTGTTTATATTCATGTTTTCCCACTCAGACTCTCCAGCTGTTAGTGTGAGTATGTGAGGAGGTTCTGTCCTCCGCGCTGCATCAGAGTCAGAAATGCCTCGGTTGAAACAGGAAAAGCTTCGTGTTCCGAGCTGAGGCGGACATTATTTTTTTTTGTCCTCCAATCACCCGCCCTCAGAGCTGGGCGAGCTGTGATTGTGATTGGCTCTCGTCTCTCTGGCCGCCCTCCCACTGGACACCTGAGAGAGGATTTGATTGGCTGACGGTGACCGCAGGGGGGAGGCAGACTCTCAGCGTCAGGACTGTATCGTTCCCTTGAGGTACCACATCCCTGCGTGGCTGCTGCAGCACTCCTGGAACGACAGAGGACAGGTTTGATCAGTGATTTAATAAGAAAGCTCCTTAAAGAAAGACTCAGTCCCGTCACTCATCTCACATTGAGCAGCCGGTCGATGTCCGTCTTCGGGACGTCTCCAAACTCCTGTGCCAGTCTGGCTTGAATCATCGGCCTCCTGACACGGTAGTTCTTGTTGAACAGGTCATACAGCAGCCGACGTTGCTGCAGGAGGAAAGACACGGAATTAATTTAAGGGAATAGTTCCACATTTTGGGAATAAATGGGAAGACAATAAAGCCTCCACAAAAATAGCATTTTAAGTCTTGTGTGCGATTTATCCTGGCTTCATATGAGCAGAGGAAATCTCCGGTAGCTGCTAGGCTAATTTATACAATGTAAAATGCCATAGGCTTGTGCTAATAACGTTAGCATGATGTATTTGTTTGGAAAATATGTTTCGTGTAAGACAGTTGTTTTGTCAGTGAACCTTGTGAGTTGTAATGGAGCCAAATTTTGTAATGTTACCATTGTTAAATGTTGCTGTTGTCCCTGGTGTCATATGAGAAGAGGAAACGTTTGCTAGCTGCTAGGCTAATTTATACAATGTAAAATGCCATAGGCTTGTGCTAAAAACATTAGCATGTTGTATTTGTGGTGAAAATGTGTCCAGATAAAGACAAGTGTTTGTCTGTGAATGCTGCGAGTTATAGTGAAGCTGATTTGTGTACTTGCGTTTGAAATTGTCTCTATTAAGCCATGTTTAATGTGTGTTTAATGTGTGTTTAATGTGTGTTTTGAATCAACTAAACTTTACAGCACTTCACAGAAACCTCCGCCGCTGACTAGTGTTTTGGAGGTGTAACTGCAGAGTGACACAGACACACCACTGCACAAGTGTAAATGCTCACAACAACGTAGGCCACGTGCGTAGGGTATACGCACGTATAAATCCCCCTCAACTCCTGTTGTACTATTCCTTTAAAGGAACAGAGTTAAAGATTTAGGGGAATTTAGTGACATCTAGTGGTGAGGATTGCAGATTGCAAACAGATGAAATTTCTTCTGCTTAGAATTCCTTCAGTGTTCATTGTTCAGGAGGTTTGTACAAGAATTTTCTGTAGAGGTCTCCTCCTTTACCAAACAAACAGACCTGCTGATTATAAGCGGCATAAAAACTGAACAAGAAAGTTTCACGTTCAGTGTCTTTCCTACACTGTTCGGCATGTCGGAGACGGGCCACTAGCCCAGCACCTGCTAATGTGTGTTCACACCTCTAGTTAACAAAGAGACTCTAGTGGAGACATTTGCAGCTAAAACGCACTAAACACCACAATAAGTCAACTTGAGGAAACAAGCACGAGAGTAAAAACACGTTTGCTCAGCAGCTTTGCCTCTTCAGCTATGGTTGTTGCCAGCAAACAGAACTGTGGCCTACTTTTCTCTCCTGTGTTGCAGTCACGTTACCATTCAAATTACTCACAGTTCAACACACTGCATGTGGTTTCTGAAATTCATGTGAAATTCTGGCTATAGCTGAAGACTTTGACTTGTGGTTTGTGGTGCGGGTTTAGCTGCAAATGTCTGCATGTAGAGTCAAGAGACAGAGGATGTTGTGACATTGCTGTAAACCTGGTCAAAAAGTGCTTACCTTGTCGAATTCGTCTCCAGTCTCCCACAGACCAAACACCTTCTGTTCGTCGGGGGCTGCTGTGCTCTGAGCAGGAAACTAAAGTCAAATGGAGACAACGGTGTTAGAAAAGCATTTGACAAGGGTTACCAGTTCAAATCCAAAAACTTGCTAAGCTAAGGCCTTGTCAAACAGAGTGCATTTTAGCAACCCTTTGTTATGGTTGTCAATAGGGCTGCAACCAACGATTATTTTCATTGTCGACTAATCTGTCGATTATTTCTGCGATTAGTCGACTAGTCATTTTATCGAAAAATGTGTTAAATTGTTGAAAAATGTCGGTCTGTCTCTCCCAAACCCCAAAATTATGTCATCTAATGTCTTGTTTCGTACTCACGCCAAAGGGTTTTAGTTCATCGTCATGGGAGAGTGTGTAAAGCTGCCAATATTTGAACGTAAGAAGCTGTAATAAGAGTATTTTGGGGTACTTTTATTGTACTTTTCTGTGAAAAACCGATTAGTCGGCTACTAAAATAGTCACAGATTATTTTAATAGTCGACTAGTCATCGGTTAGTCGACTAATCGTTGCAGCCCTAGTTGTCAATGAGAGTAAAGCGTTTTGCTCGCTGCTTTTGCATCTCTGAGCACCTCGCATTTTCAGCTCTATACGCCTTGCATTTCCGAAGGAGCTCCCTGAACGCCTCTTGTTAAAAAACCTTAATTCAGAGCGCAAAAGGCGCCCGACGTCATTGTCGTTTGTTCACATCACATGAATTGTGAGGAAGCCTTTCTGTGGTGACAAGAAGAACAAGCATGTGAAGATAGCATCAGCTCACTTTCAACAGTACCCTGTGAGACACATCTGGACAGACTGTCATCTCAACTACTTTCTCTAACACTCTACCAACCATAACAAGGCCTGACGATACACAGCCAATTGTCAAACTGTCCCCAACTCGTCCTAAAACAACCCCTGGACCAACCATCGTACAGGCAAGGTCTAATGTACCCACAAGGACCTCTGTTCCCTGTGACTGACAATTTGGGAACAGCCTCACGCCCTCAATCACAGCCAGAGCAAGTGCCTTTGTCTGTTCATTTTTTAATGCAGATTTTAAGGTACAGATCTGAGAGTTTACTTCACAGCAAGATTACAGTAAAGCTACGGACAGGTGATTTAGTGGCTGCCGAACAACAATCTAAAAAAACATTGCAGCAAGCTGCCAAAAGCACTCCGTCTGATCAGGGCAAGGTGTGCTGGGCCCAGGTCCTGGAGCAAAACGCAATCATTACCAACTCTCAGCTGTCAGAAACGAAGCAATCGTGTTCAGACTGGTGTAAGTGTGTTAATAACAAACACTGATTCCAGAGTGCAAGTTGCCATTTCATGCAACAGTTAACAAATGACAGCATTGCTCTCCTCTCTCTCAAGCACTTTGTCTGTTAATTTGGTCCGCTGACAGAATGCCAAAAACAAGAGGAGGCCGAGCACTGCTGTGACCAGAAGCACCCACACTGAGAAGGATTAACGTCCAGACACAACACACTGACTCAGAACTGATCTATGAACTGTCATCTAAACAATAATGTTCACAGTGACACAGAAGGTGAATCCCCTGATTCTAGATCTGCCTGCGTTTGCAAACAACACACCAGCTTAGTCTCTCGCCGAGCAGTAACGAGCTTTGGGGCTAATAATCTGTTGCATAACAAAGATGGCGTCCAGCCAGTCCCTCCCCCTACGGCGGTTAAAATCCTCTAATGTCAGGATACAGATTGGATAAGACCTGAGCCAGGACAGGACTGGTCCTGGCAGGAGACCTGGCTGCTTAATGAAACAAGAGGACGTGGCACAGACCTCGCCGCTCCCCGCCCTGCGAGCAAACGCCACACCAAGTAAAACAGCAGCTACAAAAACAGTGATAACAGTCTTCATCCAGCTATTTTAAGCTCACAAACAGCAGCCAGAGAGTACAGAGAAACACACTGCAAACACATGGAGGTGTCAGGTGGCTGCTGACACCTGAGCAGAACCTGAGAGCCAGGTCTGCATTGCTTCAGTGCACTGACCGACAACAAAGCGCTCCAAAGCAAAACGACCGTTAATGTCGTTATTCTGCTGGAGAAAACTGATAGCTGCATTCAAGCTGAGGAAAAACATTTTAGCACTCAGAGGCAGCTTTGACAGACAAAAAAAAAAAAACAGCAGCAGCTCTTAATCCGCGACAAAAGGGGGAGTAATCTCAGATCTTCTGAAGGCAATGTGCAGGTGAAACAGAGGACCACTCAGCTCTGCTCTGAGCCAATCTAAGCAGAAATCTAATTACTTACTATTAATGTTTGATACTGCAGGAGAGGTTTGAAAACTCGCAGTCCAACAAGGCAGATTAAGAGTCATCAAATTATCCTGCACCAGAGCATCGGAAATTATGAGTACTACGAGAAACTGTTTTTAAGATCAGTAACAGCACTGTCAAACAATAACTAAAAAAACCCACAGCTTTCTTATTCATTATCCATGAATCTGTCAATTATTTTCCCAAAACGTCGATTATAATTTCTCAGAGTCCAAAGTCACATCTTCACACTGATTTGTTTTTGTTCAACCAACAGTCGAAAAACCTGAGAGATTCATTTTACTATTATATGACGGCCAAAAGAAAAGCTGGAACAAGGACGTTTTTAACATTTATAGTTTAAAAAAAAGAAAATAACTGAAGTGATAAATCTATTTCCAACATAGCTGCTACATAGCTCAACTAATCGACTAATTGTTTCAACTCTAATTGTGATAAACTTTATGCATAAACACTAGGGATTAGTCATCTAAACGATTAAACGTCCGCCCCCTCGCTAGTCGGCACCAGCGCGGTTTGGCAGCACTTTGATCTAGAAAATGAAAACTAGGTAGCATGTAGGCTGGGTCAGAAAAAAATGGCATATAGTCACTCGACTGGAGCAATGTACAACCACACAGAAGTGCCAAAAACTGAACTGAACAGACAGCCTCTTAAAGCGGGCTTAAGAAGCCACTCAATCCCCACAAACCCTTATGTCAAAACACCCAACTATACAGCAGCAATAAACATATTTACAGCCTGGCACACAAACTGTTTTTGGGCTCTATGGCTAACATTCCTACATCATGACAACTATACAAGAGGTGCATTTTTATATCAAAGGCAGGCTGCTCTGAGTGACAGACCGGCTTCTCAGTCAGATCCACCCCTCGCTCTTCCACAGCACCACCTTCTAGCCACTTCTGGCTCCAAAAAAACAAGATGGCGACAGTCGTAATGCTGAACTTGAGGCTTCAAAGGGGAAGTCCACAAACCCAAGCATAACATCACCGTAGCTGCGCCCATTAATTTTACATTCGTTCATTCATATTCCTTAACCACTTATCCTGTTAGGAGCCGCAGAGGGGGGTGGAGCCTATCCCAGCTGACATTGGGCGAGAGGCAGGGTACACCCTGGACAGGTCACCAGACATTCACACCTACAGACAATTTAGAATCACCAATTAACGGGTGGGGGGTTCGAACCCAGGGCTGGGGAGCCCTTCTGTGTGGAGTTTGCATGTTCTCCCCATGTCAGCGTGGGTTTTCTCCAGGTACTCCAGCTTCCTCCCACAGTCCAAAGACATGCAGGTTGACTGGTGACTCTAAATTGTCCGTAGGTGTGAATGTGAGTGTGAATGGTTGTCTGTCTTTATGTGTCAGCCCTGTGATAGTCTGGTGACCTGTCCAGGGTGTACCCTGCCTCTCACCCAGTGTCAGCTGGGATAGGCTCCACCCCCCCGCGACCCCCAACAGGATAAGTGGTTACAGAAAATAAATGAACAATCATAATAGCAGCCTGTCAGAGCAATAAATCCCTGCCTCAAAGCAACAGTAATAGTTGTGCTTTTTTTGCCGCCTGACAGGATTTCTGGGTTCATATTTCCTCATCTTCCCACCGCTACCTCTTGCAACACATCCTCATCAGTGCAGCAGCTCCCTGCAGTGTTTCGCCTGGTGATTGTCAGACTACTCTGCGTGCGGCCTCACAGTGACAAGAGTGTGCACACAAATGAGATACCAAACACACAGATTCAAAGGAGGAAAACAGAAGCATCCAGTGTGAATTAATTGGAGAAAAACATCCAACTCCTTGTGAATCCTCATCTCAAACCCCCCTGAATACTCACAGGCACCATTATCTGTTTGCACTGGCAGAGCAGTATGGCGTCCTGCAGCATGTGGTCCGAGATGGAGGGGAAGACGCTCTGTCCCACTGGCATAGATGCCAGGTGAAGGCTGAACAGCCTCTTAAACTCATTCAGCGTCAGTACAAAATGCTTCCTGAAAGTCTTTGTCACAAACTCCTGCAGCTCCAGGGACACCGTGTTGGCGGGACTGCCCCCGTTACCGTTGGTGTGATCGAACCCGGGGGAGATGGCACTGGGATAACCATTGACAGAACCGTTGGGTATGGAGGATGAGGTGTCCATGGGTTCGTCTTCCCTGTCACTGACGGGTTCCTGTTTGACACGGACGCTGCTCCCTGCCCGTCTGGTGTCCAGGTCCTTCTGTAGCGACGAGCGGTTATCGTGAGCGCGTTCCTGAGCCATCTTCAGGCGCTGCTCGCCGCTGATATGGACAGGCTCTGGAAAACAACACAGACATCAGCTGAATGTTTGATTTTAATGTGTTAACAGGGTGGCTGTTACAGAAGAAACTCACCAGGCTGAGGGGAGTTCTTTGGCATGAAGTCTTCTTTAGAGAAGTTAAAGACCTTTTCCAACCTTTAAAATAAGAGAGTACAAATTAAAACAGTCCACACACCAACCTAGAACATTTAATGACACTTCCATGATTAACAGGAACACCCTGGTGCATTCCTCAGTGAAGCACATTCCTCCTGCTTCTTTGAATGTAACCTACTTGCTCTGGATGCCGAGCCACAGCATGTGTTGCCTGTGGGCAACATCTGGGTGTTTCTTAATGAAGTCTACATCAGTAGGCAGCAGGAACTCCCAGCCCCGGTTGACTCGAGGAGCGGCCACATGCTCCAGGAACTCCTTCACATCCTCTGGAGGAAGCTGACGGAAGACGGGAGGAAGAGCTTGTTAGTTCTGTTTACCTGGATGAACGGAACAACCGTAGCCTCGGGGCGACAAGAAGCAAGTTGGAGCGAGTGTTTAAAGACACTCCTGCTCCAGTGAAGCTGCTCAGCATCTAAGCAGCCGTGAAAGACTGAGGTGGCGCTGAGCATAACCCAGGTCTGGGAGTTTTTATTTATGTTGCACTCACACATTTATGTTGCGCTTATATTCCAGCAATGCAGTGTATTTCCCACTCACGTGCACGAATGCCACAGCTTCCTGAATGAGCAGCACGTCAGTTACTGAGAATGACACTGTGTTGAGAAAAAACGGTTGCACTGACACTAAAAACTGGTGGAGGCCTTCTTTTTTCCTCTCAGAAGGTTGATCAGGAATCAGTAAGAGAATCTATAAAGACATCATGTCCCTGATGTCTAGAATATGAAGACTGATAATACGAAGCCCCGTTTCCATCGAGCAGTACGGTACGGTTCATTTCAGTACAATTTTCTTCTGTTTCCACTTAAAAGTTGTGGATGGTACCAATAGAACTGTCCTGTACCGTCCCCATTTTTGGTCCCCCCTCTGTTGGGGTACCTAGCACACAGATCTGGTACTAAAAGGTGGAGCTGTGAACACTGCAGTCTGATTGGTCAGTAGAGGACGGTCACTCTGCTCAGGGCTGAGTTGTGTCTGGTTTTGAGGCTCATGTAACCACTGTTCATACTGTGGAGAGTTTTATTAGTAAACTGGAACTATAAAATGAAAGGATGTTTTGCTGCCTCTCACAGCAGCTGGAGTCGGAGAAAAAATAACTTCATTCACTGGGCCGACTGCTGGCAACTTTTAAGGTGGAACGTTAACTTGTAATGTTACTCAGTGCATGAGGTGACGACGTGAATCAATCAACACGCCTTAAATTTCACTGTGACAACTTTGACCAGTTTTTATATATATTAATTTCGACCAGATTATGTGAACTACATATATTCTAATCCTCACTGGGAGAAAAAAAGCATTGTGGAGCGTTGTTCCTGTGGGCTCCGGCAACACTAAACCCCTGAGCTTGCCTGAGAAGGACTAAATGCACAACCCTGCTATTTTTAAATATCCCATGGAGAGAGACTCTCACTGCAGCCTGTTTTATTTTGTTCTGAAAATGTCGGCGTGCAGCCTCGTTCTGTGGACGATAAACGAGGTGCAGACTTCCATCTGTGTCACCAGTAATGAGGAAATACAGTGAGTGCTGGACGGAGCAGTGAGTGACAACAACCCCGCCCACATTTAAGAGTACCGTTTGAGTACCATGTTTGGTGGAAACGGGGCTTAAGCTGCTAACCATAGATGAAGTTTGACTACAAGTAACATGTAAATGACTTGTACAGTCAGAGTCACAGTCAGCCAAATGAGCTCCTTTTTGAACGAGGGTTTTTAACCATTATGAATGTTTATTTTCACTCAGATCTTTGAGGAAGCTTAATAACTTACTCAACTTTAACACCATACATGCATTTTACTATATCAAGGCAAATTCCCCCCTGGCTTTGATGAAACTCATCTCATCCCCACATCATTTTAACAGACTTGCTACTTCACTCAGTGCCTGCTCTATTTCTGTAATTAACTGTCAAATCAGACTGGTTGTAACACCAGCAATACAACCAAACAGTTCACACCAGATCCGGTCTATAAACGAGTGAAATTAAAAAGGTGGAAGCATATCACACTCCCACAAACAACTTCCTTGCAAATGTGTTGAAACACCCAGGAGACTAATTCACCATGAAAGCAGTCTCTGGGGGTGAGATGCATATTTTAAACCTGAATGACTCAAACAATTAGTTTTCCACCGCTAACGTGCAATTTTCAAACATTTCCATGACAGTTAAATTGTGCAAAATGGTTGCAAGCTGAACCACTTAAAAAGCTGTCATTACAAAGCAGAAACAAACAGTCATCAGTCATTTTAGGATTCTGGTCTTACTTTGATGATGGATGTGATCTCCTTTCTCATGACAGAGCGCTCCAGAGTGAACCTCCACATCTACAAGAGAGACAACTGAGTCACTATGACTTCACAACCATGTCGACCACACACATGATGAGGCACTGCACTATTAGTGGGCATTTATTTTGGGTGACCAGTGACAGCAGCTCACCACAAAGTCCCGTCCTCGACAGAGCACTTCAGCAGGGACGCCGCTGTGAGGACTGCAGGTGTTTTTAGGATACAGAACATCACTGCAGAAAAAAAACACATACAGAGACATCAATCGACTCCCTCAGATATTGTGGTGTACAGATGCAGAACGCCAAACTACTGGACCAATCAGCATGTGCATAATAACTACTGTTCGCTCAAGGATCTCTCGTGGTTGTGGTACTAGCTACTTAAAAAACAACAAACCTTAATGTAGGTTTCGGCCCACATTTTGGCCTTCGTCATGGCTTAAAAACTGACATCCACAGAAAAGTTTGGTCTCATTCTGAACCAGAGCATCAGCAGCTTAATTCCATTCGCAACATGTTGTAATCCACTAAAATTAGGCACGTCACGAGATGAATGAGTCCTAGTTTTGTTAGCATTTCTGCCTTGTTGACTGTAATCCGGCTTTTGTTCTGTTCGCCGCACAGCATCATACAACACCAGGAGCGTTTCAGAAGGGGAGCGTTTTAACATACCCAAACTTGCAGCTTAAGGCCCTGATCACACAAGAAGTGTTTCAGCAGCTGGGGGCGCCTTTTTCTAATTGCTTTTAATGAGAATAAAGTGTTTTACTTGCAGTTTTTGTGTTGCGACGTGCCTGGCGTTTCTGTGATACGAGCGCCTGGCATTTTTGCCGAAGCGCTCTGAACTCCTCCAGTTGAAAAAACTTCAACTCAAAGCAGAAAAGCGCCACATGTTATCTCTTTTTTCATCATCTTTCTACCCATTGTCCAATCAGATGATTCGAGAGGCGGGCCTTCTGTGGTTGTCACGACAACAAGTTTACAGTTGGTAAACAATGGAGGAGAAAATGGTGGTAGCGGTTGCTGGATACACAGAGCTATACGACCTGATGATAGACAGCAGGTTGGCAAACTGCCCCTGAGTCATCCTAAAATATGCCTGGAAACAGCCATCATGGAGGAGAAGCTCCTGGACCAACTGGTGGTACTCCCCATGATCCACCCTCTTTTTTAGGGTCTCATGTACCCACACAGATCTCTGTTTCCCTGTGACCAACAAACTGTTTACTGACAGCCTCTCACCCTCAACCAGAGCTACAGCAAGTACCCTCTGCCTCAACATTTTAGGAACTAGCTACTGATTACTGTCACATAAATAGACTCAATAAACAGTAGATTGATCACACAGGAAGGTTAGGGTAAGGAGGTGAGTCTGTGGTTGCCAGGCAACAATAAACAGGTATAGCAAGCCTTTTTTTTCACTCGTGGCAATTATTTTTAAAAAGGCAGTGCGGCACGCCTCGTGTTTGGCAACCTGTAAAACACTTTTTGTGTGACTGGGGCCTTACTGATTTTGTTGATTTGGTCATTTTCGCTTGATATTTCAGCTTCTACCATAAATACAATAAATAAATAAGTAAGTAGGCAGTTAAATGGTTTCTATTTCTTGGTTTGTTTTGGGCTAAGCAAGGCAAGTTGATTTCACGGCACTTGTCTGTGTTTTCTGTTACTTCTTATTTGATGTGCTGTAGCCTACAGACAAAGTAAATACTGTTCAAAGGCCATTTATGAATGACACGGGTCAATGATTTGTGGCTGTATCTATATCAAATCACCCGAAAGACACAGTGGTGCATCTGCTGGAAACACAAGAATTGTTTAGAGAGGCTCTGATCAGGCGGGCAGCCGCATCGCAGCTGGAATGTGATTGTTGTCAACTAATTGGTTAGTTTTTGTGCTTCTTTTTATCACTTATATTTTGTTATGTTTTTCTAAATTAGTTAGCTTTTTAGTTATTTTACTTTCTTCATTGTTTTTTTTATAATAATTTATTTTCCCTCTTTTTTTGGTATTATATGTATTTCTCCATCAGTTGAGGGGAACCCCGTTGTTGACACCTGTGGTTTCTTGACCTCTCCTAACACCATTCAAGGCACTTGTCTGTGTTTAATTTTTTTTTATTTCATGCTTATGATTTCATCTTATGTGTGTGCAAATAAAATAAAGTAATAATAACAATAATTACGTAACAATCAAGGACACACAGCCTCTCATTGCAGGCAGCAGAGCTCACCCAAGCTCCATTTTAAACAACACCTCTAATCTGTGTAAACCTTTTAGTGACACGTTCTCTCACCTCTTGACGACCCAGTTGCCCTGAACCAGCAGCGCCACCTGTTGGATGCAGCGCAGCGCTGCAGTTGAGTCCGTGCCAGAGGCGAGCAGGCCCATCAGGTTAGCGAACGGCATTACCTTGACTACAGACGAGAGGAGACACAGGGAAGTGAAATATAAAGCATTTCTTTCAGAGGAAGGACAATCAAACTGAACGTTGATTATATGGTATAAACATGTTTGTGAGAAATGTGCTGAGCAGAAGGTGCGGCTGGTTGGGATGCATTCAATAATTCTGTAACAAAGGATGATAAAGTCTTAAACCATTTCACATGCCTGACATCAACACTCATGCTTTGTCGCCCCCGTGTGGCACACAGAAAAACTGCACGGGAGATGTGGACTGCTTGGATGTTAACCTGCCATTTAAATAATCAAGCTGTCACAAATCATCCCTTTCTTGTCACAGCCCTACGATCTGCTGATGGGTTTTGAGTAATTGTGTTGGCCTACCATTCTTCATCAAGGTCTTGACTTGCTCTCCCAGTGGCAGAGTGCGGAGCTGAGCCATGGAGAGAACGTTACTGGGACCGACAGGCTTCACACTAACGTACAGGAAAAACAGACGGAGAGAAAAACATCAGTGAAGCGTCTCTGCAATTGTCTGATATCCCTTTATATCTCACACTGGTCAGACCTGTGAGGAATACTTACACTTTTTCCTCTGCAAGAGGGGGCATCAGCATCGCCAGGTACTCCCTGCAAAAATAAGAGTGAGTGTGTAAAGTGGGAACCATCAGGAATACATCAGGACAAGAGGAGAAGAAAAACTGTCCTGGACGAGGAATTTAACTTTTTAAAACTGCATCATCATGAGCCATCCATGGCCAAAACATCTCGGACAGAAACAGTCAGCCTGTAAATAATGAGATGTGACGTTTTGTCCATATCACCCAGCCCTACGTGAGAGTTACGAAATGTATTTAATGTTATTTGTTCATACTCACTTTGGAGTTTTGACCAGTTCAGAGTTCTCTGAGGCGTCAACTGACTGGCAGAACAGGTACTGCCTTTCATGCTCTGAGCGCCCGTCCTGAATTTAAATAACACAACAAACATAAACTCGTGCTGACAAGATCATCAACAACAAGTACAGTCTCTCTGGTTTTGCCACTGACTCAAAGCTAAAGGTTTTAGCATGAAGGCTGATGACTACAAAAAAAGGCAACGAGGTGCCATAATGGTAGGTGCTCCCCCTACCTTGACACCGTGGTAGTGCAGGTGAACCCAGGGCTCCTCTGCCTGCTTCTTCTGAAGGAACTCGTACGACTGGATCCTCCTCTGCCGAGCCTGCTCTGACTCTGGACGAGCAAACCTCACCTGCAGAGGAAACATGCAGACATTTTTTTTTTTTTAGAAATGAGGGGCTCACACTGGCACTAGTCTCGCTAAGCCACACCTATCTCAGGCTTTGCCAAAGAGGTCCAGCTGAACCTATCATAATCCTGCACTCAGGGGAAAATTCTCCAGGTTGTTTGCATTTATTTAAACCGATCACAGTCGTCTACGGCGGCAAAAATAGTGTTGATGGGGAACTGCTTTGGACGAGAGGCGAGTGCTGGTATAGAAATGCCAAAATCCACGCAAAAGAAAACACCAGAGAAAGACACTGGAAGACGTTTTAGTGTGTAAGTTGTTGGCTCAAAAGGTGTTGTTGTTTCACGCACAGCGCTAAAATGTGACGTCAAGTGTGAAGATAGGTTTGGCTATGTGGGACTAGTTTCACACAGCAGCAGGGATTTCAAAAAAATGGAAACACATAAGAAATGTTTACTGGTGTCATACCCACAATGTACATCCTGTGAGCCAGACCAAACTGATACATACGTCCATGTATTCGTTAGTGTCATAGTGTGTGTGTGTGTGTGTGTGTGTAAGGCTTCACCGTGATGGCCTTGGCGTCGTCCTCAGCTTCATCCTGGGAGGAATCTCCACCTGCAGACAGAAGACTCTGCTCATATAACAGTCATACACGATTGTACCAGTTCACACTAGAGCTGCCCCCAACTAAGAATTTTCCTAGTCGACCAATAGTCGTCATTTAGGGCCATTAGTCGACTAGTCGCGTGCATGTTTATGATATTAATGTAATCATTAAATGACATATTTTGGTGGTTTGAGTTGAAGGTGTGAGAAAGAATAGTCTCAGTAACATTGTTAACACTGTGCTACATTACAGAGAAATACAAACCGTACTAATGAACCTTCATTAATATAGGCCTATATTTTATCTCCAAGTGCACGTCACACACTGAGCGAGCCGCCTGTTAATGACGCTGTGGGCTAATGGGCATGTAGCTACTTCCATGTTTCACATGATACGTCATGTTTGTAGTGGACCAATGAAGATGAGTTTACATATCACCTTGGGTTGGTCCTTCACCTTCTCAAAATGATCCCACACTTTGGATTTCCTGCCCCACATGTTATTAACTAGCCTGTGGAAAAACCGCAACATTGATTCCAGAGAGAAGCAGACAGAGGGGATATATGATATATTGAAGGATATATCCAGGATGTCAAACTGACTCAGCAGCAACAACAGGTTAAAAAGACAAAGATAGTTAGAAGCTAAAGCCCAACTATAGGCTACAGATCACAGTGTAAAAGTGAACCACCACATCACTGCTGATCACCACAGAAGACAATGAATATAAAGGGAAACTTTGCTGATATTGAACCAGCTGTGTGGCATCACAGTGTGTGCAGATGAACGGTGGTTGGCTTTGCTCCTGTGCTGCTGCCAGCACCCAGACCACCAAGGGATCTCCAGGGAAGTCAAACAACGTTCATGTGATGACACACAGCTGGTTGAATATGAGCAAAGTTTCCGTGCTTCCCTTCACTGGTTCCTGTACAGCAGGGTCGGTCTTTGTTTCACTGTTACAATCATTACAAAGCAAAAGCAGCATGTGTATACATTCAGTAGGATATATCTTCAGTAGCTAGCTAGCTAACCCTACACTTTTCAGGGTTTGATTTTGGTTTTGGAACAGGGAAGAAACGTATATCTTTTTCCAACCTCTCCAGGTAACGAGTATCATTAATACACGACGTGCCCCAGGCACAACATTTAGCTCCAAATCCACAAAACCAGCCTGAAAATGAAGGAAATCTGAAACGATGGAGCACAGCTGTGTTGTTGTCGAACTCTGGTCTGACCTCATGGATGCTACATCCAGTCCGCATTCCAGGGGTGGGACTTAACAATGGGGTTATTTATTTATCTTAGATAATGACTTACAAAAACACAGTCAATTTTAAAAAGTAAAATAAAAATAAATAAATCTTTCTCCATGATCCTCTGCTTTTTTTAAATCCACACCCTACACTAATCTCTCTTATATTCAATTTGGACAAACAGACACACCTTCATTGGCCGCCTCCCTCTCTCTGGTTTTGGTGTCGGCCTTGTCCAGGTAAGAGAAGCTCGGTCTCATCTGGAGGATTCCCGTGAGAGGTGTGACGTGAAGCTCACCTGTTGACATTAATAATAAAACAATCAACAACAAAAACCCTACTTTTGGTGACTGTGGACTCATCTAAGTGTGTCATGAAGTCGATCATACTAACACATGTGGTTATCTTCAGCATAAACACAGTTAAACTGAGGTTCGTTACTTCACACAGATAAGAAAGGCAACACTGATAAGGACTCACATGGACTCTGTGAACATATGAGCGACCTTTGTGTATTTACAAGCAGCAGCAACGAGGTCAGACAAACCAAAACACAAGCATGGGGATGAAGAGAAACAGAATCAGGTCAGACCTTTACGAAACACAGCAGCAGCGTATCTGGAGGTGTTGGTGGTGGCCTGGATGGAGGAGAAGGTCTGTTTATCCATCATTTTCCTGGAGAAGAAGAGTAGTTATATCAGCTTCATTTACAAAGAGAGGTCTGCCAAAGAATTGTTCAACACTTATCTGCATTCTTTCTAAGAGTCAATGAGAAGCTTGACACCACTGTCAAGTCTGAGCGCCAAAGATGAAGCTACAGCCAGGAGCTGGTTAGCTTAGCTTTGCATGAAGACTGGAAACAGCTAGCCTGGCGTGTTTTCTATCTTGTTTGTTTGGTCTGCACGAAAAGTATTGTACAAACGACAAGTTGCCATTTTGCAAAAGGGTTATCTGTCGGACTATTTCTTGATTCTGAAAAGCAGCATGGACTCTGAGGTGTTGCTGCTCCCAACCAAGAAGTTGTCTCCCCTTGTTCCCACTCTTTGTGCTGAGCTAAGCTAACCAGCTGCTGGCTGTAGTTTCATATTTGATGTACAGACATGAGAAAGGTATCGAAACCCTTCACCAGAAAGCAAACATTTCCCAAAACGGCGACCGTTTGTACAGTGGGATACAAACAGGTTAGTTAGTGGCAGTGAGAGTGCAGAGGAGGTTTAACAGTAGACATACACTGAATAGGTGTTGGTTTCGTCATACGTCGTGCCGTCCACATTCAGAGCAATCTGCTCTCCTTTGCTGCGACAGTAGTTTGGACTCATTGTGTCGATGGCCATTTCCAACTCCACCTGCGTAATGGAGCAGTACAAAAAACATACATTAAATTACGTTCTATATGAACGGATGATATATGAGGATGCAACGATTTATGAGCCGGACATCGTATCGGCCGATAAACGCCTTGTTGACTGCGGTGGCCGATGTTTTTCTGTTGTTTCACATCAATTTTGCGCAGGTTAAAAAGCAGGGCTCAAGTCTAACTGCCTCCCAGTGTCCCCCAGACAACAGAGAAGGTGTTTAGGATGGACAGAAATTTTCCTGAGGACGCGTTTGGGATGAAAGGACGCAGTAAATTCACTGTCAATGTGTCAGAGAACGCACTTTATTTTTGTTCCCTGCTAATGCTCCATTATAAACAACATAACATATCTGTGCTGAAATCAAAAGGAGGAAAGCCAGTTAGCGTAGGAAGTTGAAGAGAGTGACATTATGATGCATTCAAGCTCTTTTCAGTAAAAATAAAAAAAGTATTGGACGAAGGTAAAGTATAAAACCATGACGTGTTCAAATGTGATCTTGTAAAAGTCAGTTTTGGATGACAAACTTGAATAAATACAGCTGTTTAAGGGGGAAATTTGTTGATGTTTTCACAGCAATATAAAATATTAGAAAGGGAACAATGAATATTATGCATACTAAAAAAATGTTTTGAAGCAAATTTTTTTAAATAGATGTTTTCACATGAAAGCAGGTTATTTTAAAGTTTTTAACAAATGTGAATGATTGAATTTGTGCTCTTTCAAAGGTAGTGTAATCAAGGACTGAATGACTTTAAAATGTTCAGTTATTTTTATAGCGAAGATTTCTTTGTTTATCTGGAACAAAAGGGGGAATAAACAACAACAAAAATAAAACAACAAAAACATCAGCATCAGTATCGGCTCAGAGCTTCACAACTCCTAATGATTAAATGTGAAAAGAGCCTTTTTACCCTCTGCTGCTTGGGTTTGATCTTTGCTGATAAGTGGTTGACATCATCGTAGGTCATAGTGGATGGTCGGACAGGGTACTGCAACAGAGAAACAAACAATGAAGGGTGATCGGCAAGTGATTCATGACACTTTGAATATTAAACATCAATCACACTACAAAGTAAAACACCCGAGATATTTAGAGGGACAAAAAGGGAGGCCTATCCATCAGCATTAAGCACAACAACAGAAATTATTACCTGGAAAAGATACAGCTTATCTGCGAGGCTTTTGGCAAGGTACACATCGATCTGAAAGAAAGAATGATATGGTTTAATTTTCTAAAACAGCCGGGCACTGTCATGTTTAACAACCATTAATAACAACAGGTGTAAATAGTGCATTTGTTGGGGACTATTTCTCGCCGTGGATTAATACATATTTAGTAAGCTAGTGAGCTTTTCTGCTTCCAAACAGTCACCAAGCTCATAATGATGTAGCCACATGTCAGCCAGTGAAATGGTCAGAGGTCAGAGACAAAGAAGGATTGTTAGCAGGATAGGTTTAAACATCTTCAGCCTGCAGACATACCTCCTCTATAATGGGGTCATCATCATCCCCGCTGGCCATATTGGTGTGAACAGAGCGAGGAGGGGAGAGGAGACGAAACAGGAGCAGCAGATCTCAAAGATCCAACCTGGAGACAAAGGAACACTGAGTTACAGGAATTTACTGTACAGCTACACAACACTGTTGCCAAGTGGCTACACCCAAACTGGAAATGACAGACAACATAAACAGTGTGATTCAGCATTTTAACATTACATCAGCATTCATTAATGTTTTGTTTCAAGGGTGTCAGCGTTCAGGGCAACTGTATTAAATCCACCCACACCAGAGAATAAACCATGAAAACCCCCAAAGTTAGCCCACAGCCAGACCATGATCATGCAGTCTGTCAAGTGATGCTATCACTGACACAACCAGGTAAACCTCACATGATGCAAGACAATGCAATTAACATTTAATGCCTGCTCTTTATGAACACACTCTGTAGCACATGTAGCATATAGCTTAAACTCTAACATGAGTTTCCAGTGGTTAAAACGCTCATTACAGGCAATTTTAAGTAAATATAAGCTGTGTTTCTGGCTGCGTTAGCTTGATTAGCAAGCTAGCCACACACCTTTCAGCAGTTATCCCAGGCCTGGGGTACACTGTGGGTCCATTTTATTATTTTAACATAATAAACACAAACATAAACAAAGAAAGCCACACAAAACCCAACAAGCTCAACGCTTAAATTAAATGCACGCAAACGTATAAGCAACGAAGCTAGCTAACACAGAGTTAGCCGGTGGTTAGTAGCCTAGCCAGGCTAGCATTAGCAAGCTAGCTTAGCGTGCTAACACACACATGCAAGTCAAAATAAGACAGTCGAGCCACAAACGGCCTGTTTTTACACGTCATTTCCACTAAAACGGCACCGAGGACATGTTTAGGTCTCACCTGCGCAACTCACGGTGCAGTTTTAGCTATCTCATCCGTGTGTGCGCTGTCCAGAAATGTGGTGCTACACGGTGAAGGAGTGGAGTCTAACTCGGGCAGCTCAAGTGTGTCGGTGTCGATACCATGTTGACTGTGCTCCACACAGACACGTGGGGAGGAGCTCGTGCCCATAATGCACAGCGAGACCACCACACAGCTGTTTGCCCTTTGTTTGTTTCCACCTGATTTGGTTGAAGGTACAGTGGAGCTGCATTTATGTTTGGTTCAGTTGTATTAGTGGAACACAGGATGCATTGGAGAGGGGGGTGTAAAAAGATATTGGCAGCGGTGGGATTCGAACCCACGCCCCCGAAGAGACTGGAGCCTTAATCCAGCGCCTTAGACCGCTCGGCCACGCTACCGTGTTCCAGATTAGCTAGAGGACACTGTAAATTTTTAATAGTGTTATGATCAATATGATGATTTTTACAGTTATTACAGGCCTTTGTAATTTTGAGTTCATCTTTTCCAACTCCAAACACAGTCATCATGATGTGGACTCAGCTGTGAGTGACTTTTAATTTCTTATACATAAGTTCCTGAACTCCTCCACTTCCTGCATTTTGCACTTTATGTTAACACACTCCATTAGGATAGTTACATTAAAAAAAAATCTAACATGACACGTATTTAATAGAATAGAATAGAAAGAACTTTACTGTCCAGCAGCTCATAAAAGACAAAAAAAACAAAATAAAATGCATTAAAATGAGTGCACAAATAGAGATTAAATTAAGATAATAATTGTCATTAGTTGTGGCTAATTAAATGTGTGTAAGTGTGTGTGACTGGATTCAGGAGGTGTTTAACAGTCTTACTGCCGTGGGGACGAAGGATCTCCTGTAACGCAGTGAGATGAGCCGACTGCTGCAGCTGCTCCTCTGTCGCTCCAGGAGGCCGTGGAGAGGGTGTTTCAGTTTGTCCGATGTGCCCCTCTCCACCACAGCTCTTAGTGGGTCCAGTCTCCTGCCGAGCACTGAGCCAGCTTGTCCAGTCGCTCTGTGTTTTTGTCTGTCAAGCTGCTTCCCCAACACACTGCAGCGTAGAGAAGAGCACCGGCCACCACTGTGTGATAGAACATGGTCAGCATCTCCACACACACACATCGAGGGGCCTCAGTGTCCGCAGGAAGAACAGGCAGCTCTGCCCCGTCCTGTAGAGGGCGTCAGTGTTAGAGGACCAGTCCAGCTTATCATCCAGGAGGATGATCACCACCTCAGTGTCCTCCCTCTGTATGGTGACTGGTTGATGGGGTGACCTCTTTCTTCTGAAATCCACCACCATCTCCTTGGTTTCAGCTGCGTTCAGGTGGAGACAGCACTTACTGCACCAGCATTGAAGGCATCCACGAGGTCCCTGTACTCCCGCTCCTGATACAAGACACAATAGCTGTATCCTCAGAGTATTTTGTATGTGGCAGGACTCTGAGTTGTATTTAAAGTCCGCTGTGTAGAGTGTGAACAGGAACGGTGCTAAAACAGTTCCCTGTGGAGCACCAGTTTTCAGCTACCATCTATATCATGTGAAAGAGTGTACAAGTAATACATTTAGCTGTGTATTTAACAAAGGTCCAGTGCAGGGGCGTAAATACAGACAGTGCAGGCAGTGTGGCTGCAATGGGGCCTGTGAGGAAGGGGATCCATAGAGAGAGAGGGCCCTCCATCGGTGTGTTGGGTGGAAGGGGCCCTTATGAGTGATTGCCACCTTGAAAATATGAAGAACTCTGACTGAATTAAAAACAGTGCAAGCCGACTCAACTACTGTAACGCACTTTTTACTGGCCTCTTAAAAAACACCACTGGGAGACTTCAGCTCGATCAAAACTCTTCAAACCAAGAGGAGAGATCACATCAGGCCAGTCTGAGCTGCTCTGCACTGACTTCCTGTTACATTTACAGTTGATTTTAAGCTCCTCCTCCTTGTTTAACTAGCAAAAATTCTGTTTTTAGGTTATTGGGTTACGAGTGACAGTTTCCACATTTTCAGTTTTGAGTCGACACAGAGACGTGTGTGAAGTGTTGTGGTTGCATTTTGGATTTGAGATGACCTGTTTGTGACCATTTGTTTTTTGATCTGTTATATAACATCTAAAGACATGCGACCTCACCTCAATAGCTTACATTTTATTATTTAAAGTGACTCAGCAGGAACAGATCTTTAATGACAGAGCTCTCGTCTACTGGAGAGAAAATCCAGGGGGGAATAATGACAAGTGTTTACCCATAAAAAGCAAACTTTATTTAATAGCTTCATACTCCAACCATGTTTTTACATACATTCCTCCAACATAACTTTGGGGGCAAAGAAAGTACACCATTTTCTTAGTTTTGATAGTTCAGGCTTCTTCTTTCATACAACCACATTGACTTTGTCAAAAAGTAGATCAGAGACAGGAAATTAAAGAAGTGAGACACATGCACACACAGCACCGTTGGCAAAACAGCCTGTAATAAAAAATATGTAAACTGGCCTGACTGTATCAGTCAGACACATTAACTCCCGTGGCTTTTTTTGTTTGTGATAAAAATGTCCACAATTATTCCTCCATTAGCGCCCAGGCTTCCTCAGCTTTCATGTAGTACTGGTTGGCCAGTCGACCCTTCATGGCCTCCATAGCAGCTTCTGCTGCTTCTGTAAACAGATCGCCTGCAGGGAGGGATGGTGGGAGAGGTTAGGACACAGGTTAAGACATTTATCTGCATTAACTAATGGATTTATTAATTAAAAAACACTAATCGGACAAATAAATACAGTTAGTAGGTCTGGTGATATTCTACATTTTTCTCAACTGTTGTCCAAAACAGCTCAATACAGCATCAAATTAGGATTCATCTGCAGCTGAAAATAGTCCAAATGCACAATTTACTCGTGTTTGTTTACTTAAAAATATCTAACTATATGTTTTTGATCAGTCTGTAAAAATGTACGTCTTCAGTAGGAACGAGTGGACTTGGAGCTGAGGGCTGCAACTGGTAAATTTTTTAATGCAATTTGTTGACAATAAGAAGCATCAGCTTTTAAACAATTGTCAAACCACCTCTGCTTTAGCAAAATATAGCTAAATGCACTTTTTACAGCAGAGCTCCAAAAAATATAATAAATAAATAAATAAATGTATAAGTAATTACAGGAACAAATAAATAAATAAAGACTAAATAAATGTTGACTTTAAATTAAAAATAAAATAATTAATAATTATTATATTGAATAATTATTATTATTATAGAATCATGTCATTATTATAGAATTATTTTACTGAATTTAAAAAATAAATGAATGCATAAATAAACAAAAATAATACTTAAATAATAGTAAGTAATAGTATAATAATAATAGCACTCAAGGACACCTTTTAAGACACAGTAAAAAAAAAAAAAAAAAAGCAATATATCCATAAAATCAATCTATTCCATAATATACAATAAAAGTTAATAAAATGATTAAACAAAAATCCTAATTATAAATATCAGGTATAAGTATGTAAAATCTAAGTAATAATTAAACAGGATTTTTTTCAGAAAATAATAATAATTACTATAAAAATATGATAAATAATAATAAATAAATAAATAATAATTAAAAAATCTATAAAATGTATTTCTACATTTTTGCTCACCTAAATTATTTATGTATTTGTTAATTCCTTTTTTTCCCCTGAATTTATTTATACATTCATTCATTTATTTATTTATTGACGCTGACGTCATTTTCGTCGTCCACAATAAGGAGGCTACAGTGTGAGACATAAAGAGTGTATTTCGCCAAATAATAATAGATAATAACAATTACTGTAATAAATATGATAAAATAATAATTAAATAAATAATCTATAAAATGTATTTATACATTTTTGCTCACCTACATTTATTATGTATTTATTTATTCTTTGATTTATTTTGTCCTGTATTTATTTATTTAGTCATTTTCGTTGTCCATAATAATGAGGCTACAGCGTGAGATGGAAAGAGAGTATTTAGCCATGGTGTAGGAAAAATACTGAACACGTGGATCAATAATGGACACATAGATAGTGCTGCTGGAGTGCTTTGAGAAGTTTCTATGTTACTTTATCTGGGTTAACACTTTAGGGAATCCTCCATAACTGCTCTGCATCAGTGAAGAAGCAACTGCATATTTAAGATTAAGCACAGCGAGGTCTGTAAAGCCGGCGTGGAGCCGTACCTGCTCTCTGTGGGTCTGCGTCGAGGTTGTATCCTCCCACTTGGTACATCTCTGCCTCTCTGGCCAGCAGCAGGTAGCGAGGCTCGTCCTGCGTCCCATCGAACTCTCCCCCCTCGTCATAGTCGGTCATGTTCAATGCACTGTCATACCAGTGAATCGCTTCCTCCCAGTCCTGCTTCCTGGATTATTTATAATAATATTAATTAAACAATAACGCAAAAACACTTCAGCACCAAACATATCTTGCTTCCTTAATGGACAAGTCTAGACATCCCTCTAGGGGGCAGTATTATCATGGCTGTTGGATTATCTTTACCCATAAACAAACTTCCACAGGTCAGATATAGTTCAAATGACCTCCACTGACCTGTCAGCTGACAGATTGATCCCAGTATCAAAGGCTCTGGCCACTGTGATCATAGAAGATCTGTCCCCGGCCTCAGCAGCCAGCAGCAGATACTTAAAACCTTTCATCCTGTTTCCTGCGTTATCCTGCCAACAACACCGAATATTAGAACACGAGCGTGATCACGCTGTACAGAACCAGAGAGCTAAATAAACTGCGTGTTACCTCCAGCTCTACGTCGGGCAGTATGTGATGAGGCAGCTGCATACAGCACTGTCCCAAAGCTATGATGGCCTCCAGCTCTCCGCATAGAGCAGCTCTCTCCAGGTGCATCATGGCCGAGTCCTGATCCCACTGCTCGTCTTTCTCACAGAAGCGACCTGCCTCGTGGTACCGCACCATCGCCAGGTGGACCTTAGTTAGGAGGACGACAGCAAGAGTACGTTTCAAGAAAAGGAATCTAACCTTGAAAACAAGCTGTCTGTAGCGACAGGTGGACTGTACAGAGCCCTGAAGTCCTGAAAAGGGATATTTTTTATTTGTCCGCACAAGTTAATTATCTTTAAGTCCACTTCCTTTAGACAGCATATGTGAAAATGTTTTTGTGGGGCACAAAGAAAAACAGAGGGGCTGCTCACAGCTGCAAAACGTGGTTATGACAGTATCAACATTATTACATCTTTAGAAATCACGGCGGCCATGTTGTATCATTTCCTGATAACACCTTCTTCCTATCCCGTGATACCTTGTGTGATTATAGGAACAACTTCCAGCAGGCAGAACAAGCATTTTTCAGTGGTGATGGTTAGCTAACGGTACGCAGATCTTCTTTTCTAGAACAGCTGGGAAATAAAAAATGTGGAACACACCACCTGTTAACACCTCAGACAGGATAACGTGACCATACCTCTACCATCTCAAAGCACTGGTTGTTTTTCTTTTTGACTAAGCACGCAAAGACTTTAGCTTGCCTTGCTTCGTTAGCATATTGTTAAGTATAACATAGCCCCAAGCTAGCTTATGCTAAACAGCTACTCCTTTTAAATGGTGATTTATGATTTCTTATGACTCACAAACACACCCTCAGACATTCAGCAAACATTTAACATCATCCTGTATTAATTCTAGGTTTCATGTAAAGGGAATTACGTGACGTTTCCCAGCTAACGCTACGCTCGTCTGCCCTAACGTCGCAGTTTACACGTTTTCATAACTGCCGATATAATAAATCAGATTCCTACTGAGTGAAACATGACGCAGAATTTAGCAGCAGACGTTTTTGGGGATCTCAGAATTGCATCTCTGCTTTTCGCAGATGATGTGGTTCTGTTCACTCAGTGAGTTTCATGGCTTTGAAAACCAACGTTTAAGGTGGTTTTAGGACAGATTTACACATGGCCATAGACAGCATTGTTAAGCCAGGCAGGGGAAAGACAAATTCTCTCAAACTCTCAGAGAAGGAGCAATCGTCAAGATTTTGGTCTCAACCACTCTATGTCATCATAAACAACCAGGAATGGGGCTCAAAGTGAAAAATACTGGACTTCTCCTTTAAGAGTACTGTTTGCAGTGGAAACACTAGGGTCTAGGTACCATGTCTGAAGGGCTACTTTGGTTCCAAAGGTACCATACTGAAAGTGTTTGGTGGAAACTGGGCTTTAGAGTCACCAATTAACCTGCATGTCTTTGGATTGTGGGAGGAAACAGGAGTACCCAGAGAGAACCCACGCTAACATGGGCAGAGCGTGCAAACTCCAAGGAAGGGCTCCCCCACCCAGGGTTCGAACCAGGAACCCTCTCGCTGTGAGGCGATGATGCACCACCAATACCATACATACAATGACAATAAAGGATCTATCCACCCATCTGTCTACCAGTGTGATGTTTTACCTTTCCGAGGATCGACTGGCCAATCTTCTTCTGCAGCAGAGCGTTGATGCGCTCCACCTCAGTGGCCACACAGGAGGGCCGGTGGACGTGAGCACGAGACGAATGGAAGAAGCTCCACTTCTCCTCCGTCAGCTGAGTGGAAAAAAGACAGTCGAGATACACAGGAGGGAGAAGGAATGACGGAGGGAGAGTGTCACCACCTGTTCTTCACCACAACAGTCAGAAAACAAATCATACGATGCAGGTTAATCAAGTGCAAGATGGCAAATCCCACTGTCAGGGGTGTACCCATCCAGAAGAGTCTGCTTTCAGTTAAACTGATAAATGATGCAGATTGATCGGCCTCTGGCTCAGAGCTGGAGGAGCACATCCCTGATGCAAGCATCATGTAAAGCATGTACACAGCAGCACACGCACAGATGTATCATTAACAGCAAGATGGCGGCGTTGGTGAATCAGAGGTAGATGGTGTTTCTGTTCCAAATGTCTTTTTTATTTGTTTGTATTTTGCATTTTCCGACTGTTTTCTGTCACTCTGAAAATAAACAAGAGCGGACGTGAAAGCAGCGGCAGCTTGTGTAATCAAATGCTTGATGAAGCTCTGCAGCAGTAAGACAGCAGGGAAGCAGCTGGCTTTACGAGCCACCATGCAAGTAATCACCCCGTCATTGTCAGGTGTGTGTGAATCTAAGTTTGCAGAGACTCTTGGAGGAGCTACCATCTTCCTCTAATGAGGGAACACAGAGAGCAGGAGGAGCTGGATTAGAGGAAAGGTGAGGAACGACTTTCGTCATCAAGTGATGAGAAAAAAAGGGGAACAGACAAAGTGAGGAAAGGCGAGCACGAGGAGTGATGATGATGATGATGATTACGACGTTCACACACACACTGTTGTCTCTACGTTTGTTTACCCGTCTGACACTGTCCTCATCCGACTCAGAGTAATGTCTTTGGTTGCGGTGATGGGCCTACATGACGATACAACATGCATTCATAAAACTTACAGTCAGAAAATCTGACAGTCAGACTGAATGTGGAGAACAGGAAATGTTAACAGGCCAACAGCTACTGACAAGACTGAAGGACAGAGGAGAGGGAACTACATACAAGAGAAGGCTAACATGTCAGGGTTTAATAATCGCTGCAAAAAAAGATGTTTGTTTAATGCCGGGTTCACGCTACACGACATTTTTGTCCATTCTGACAGTCACTATGTCAGATTAGACGACTGTGGAGTCATAAAATCACACCACGACTTGGTTATAAGACATGACAGACGACACGTTGCTCCACGACTAATCATCGCTGGTCGTCTTTCATGACATGTGTGTCTGTTCATGTGGCAACCGAAATGTTGTAGTAACGTAAAAAGCACCACCAGATGTCAGGAGCTACAACTGAAGTACCACATGAAAACTACGCAAGTCACCGAATCCTCCAAAACAAGTTCCCAAAAATGTTTCACAATAAAAGCCTGTTTAGAAAATGAAGGAATTCTCTCTAACAAGTGACAAGTAAGCTTACCAATAGACTAACATGTTAGCTGGTTAGCTTGCTAAGTAGGTACGCAATGCTAACGAGCAAGCTTCCCAATAGGCTAAAATGTTGATGAGTTAGCTTGCTAAGTAGGTAGACTATGCTAACGAGTAAGCTTCCCAATAGACGAAAATGTTGGCGAGTTAGCTTGCTAAGTAGGTAGGCTATGCTAACAAGTAAACTTGCCAATAGGCTAAAATGTTGGTGAGTTAGCTTGCTAAGTAGGCAGGCTATGCTAACGAGTAAGCTTCCCAATAGACGAAAATGTTGGCGAGTTAGCTTGCTAAGTAGGCAGGCTATGCTAACAAGTAAGCTTGCCAATAGGCTAAAATTTTGTTAATAAACATTAAAAGTAAAGATAATGTCATGCATAGCCTACCTATTTGGCAAGCTAACTCGCTCACATTTAAAGCCTATGAGCAGGCTTACTTGTTGGCAAAGCCTACTAATGTAGCAAGCTAACTCGCTAGCATTTTAGCCTTACTTTATATACCACAGGCTATAATCGGGCTGATATCGTGTAGTGTGAACCCGGCATAAGATAATACACCAATATATACAATAATACAATATTTCTACTTGTGAATCTAATTTGGACAGAAATACATTATTCAAACAAGCTACAACATATCTTAAATATCTTATCTTACACTTTGTATGGAGGACAAAAGAGGACTTAAGTATCAATAAATAAATACTGTGTAAATAAATATTGAGCAGGAATAAATAAATAAGTGTGGAAATAAATAACTTAAAACAAATAAGTGCTGAAATAATTGCACGAATAAATATAGCACAAAATATAATTAATTAATATAACTATAAATAAATTAATTTAAAAAAACTACTAGAACTATAAATAATAAATAAATACACAAATGAATGAATTAATTAATAAATGAAAGTTGATGGTTCAACAGGACTTGAATAAATAAATATCTCAAATTTATTTTTACATGTTTGTTCACCACATTTATTTATTTCTGTTTTAAGTTTTACATTTATTTAGGGATACTTACAGAGATACTTTGCCCATTTTCAACCAGGTCTGTGTCGCAGCGGTGTGGGGAGCATGTGCAGGTAGACGCTGTTAAGGCAGGCCCTCGAGCAAATACTCCACCAGATGACAACAAATGCATCGTTTCACGTCACTGATGACATATTTTGGCAGATTTTGACTAGCTGATGGGCGGGGAGCTCCGGAAGCTGGCGCAGAGGGGCGCCACAGCACTGTCCATCTGCACACACTCCCCACACCGCTGTGACACAGAGCTTGTTGAAAATCGGCAAAGTATCCCTTTAAGTCATTTTTTGTCCCTCCATAACTAAATATCAGACATACACAAATACATTTCTTGGCATTGTTTATCTCAACAGTTGTTTATCCCATTGTTTTCTGGCCAAAATTAAATCCAAACAAAAGTCAGATGGAAATCCTTACCCCGTCTACGTGGTCATTTAGGTCGCCTTCACTTCTCCTCTCGCTGGGGTAGCCGCTGTCCCCGCCGCTGTCAGGTTCCTAAGGATAGAAATAAATGAAATAAATCAGCAAAGTGACTCGTGGCAGTGGTGTAGTCCTGGATTCTGGTATTTGAAGTTCAAACTTGTTTCCTCAAGATGAGGAGCATCTCAAATATGAAGACTTTCTTGTCTCACGCTGATACTGAGGAGGTTTTATTCATGTTTTTATAGCATCACGTCTAGATTATCGCAGGTCACTGTATTCAGGGTTGAAGCCAAAAAACGACTTCAGCTGAAAACAGTTTTCAAGCGGACTAGGGTTCGTTCGTCTGGTCCGCACCGGGGTTTGAATGAGCGTTCACACCACTCTAAACAAACCAAACTATCCGAGGAAGCGGACCAGGGTTCGTTTAAAGCGGACCAAATAGCGCCAGTGTGAATGCGCCCTTAACTACAGCAATCTGGTTATGGGAGAATATTTGGCTAAATGTGACACAGCATCACTTTTCTGTGGCTGTTTTAAGTCACATACACAGATTTCTTTGCTCACCTTGTGTTCACCTGAGTTGTTGCTGTTGAGTCTTTCATGTTCGTACATTCCAGTAAAAGATAAGCCTGTAAAATGCATAAATTATACACCACTCTCCACTACGTTCAAATACACTGTTATGAATGTGAAATATGTAATAATAATGTTCATGGATGTACCAATAGGGGACTTTCCCACAGATCCAGATAGAGCTAACGGGGAGCAGGGGATTGCCAGAGGAGAGCAGGGGATAGAGTCCACGTCGCTCATGCTCTCGTCTGCAGAGGACGTCTCAGACAGGCGGGACAACAGTGGAGGTGCCCGGCCACATGACATGGTACGAACACGAGGAGAGCAGGGCTCCTCGCAGCCCCTCAGCACCGTCTTGGCTGACTTCTGAAATAAAATGAGATCAATCTGTTTTGAGGAAACAGCGACAGAACAACCAGAATACACCAAAGATAAAGTTAAAACATCCTTCTCATGTTAAACGTGCTCCTGAGCTGGAGAGTGAGTACATACAGGAGAAAAGGAAAGGTACCAGCTATTGGAAATTACAGTATCACTGCAATTCTATCAGTAAGATTTATTTTATGGTAAAATCATATTACAGCATGCTCTTTATCCGTAACACTTTCTTTGTACTGTTTTAGGCTGCGAATTCAGTTGTTTAAAAAAAGAAATGATCTTGTAGGAAATAAGATCCCATAGCCAGGGGACTATGGAGGACAAAAACCCCTTGATTATCAATTAATGAATAAATAAATAAATAAATACCTTATCTATCGTGTCGGTGAAGGTTCTCTTATCTATCATAAATCAATACCTTACCTATCAATAAATAAATGTATAAATAAATAAATACCTCTAAATAAATAAATAAATAAATGTATAAATTAATAATACTTATAAATAAATAGATGTATAAATAAATAAATACAAGAATATATAAATACAGAAATAAAAACAAAAAAGAATAGATGCTGAAATATATATGAAATTAAATAAATAAATAAATTCATAAACTGTTGATAATTAAACAGAACAAAAATGAATACCTTAAATTTATTCCTACATATTTGTTCACCTACATTTATTTATTTATGTATTTATTTCAGCATTTAATTATTTATATATTTATTTATTCCTGTATTTTGCTATAGATTTATTTATTTATTTTCATATTTATTTATTAATTCCCGTATTTTGTTATACATTGATTTATTTATTACAATTTTATTTATTTACCCCTATATTTTGTTATAGATTTATTAATTACATATTTATTTATTCATGTATTTTGTTATAGATTAATGTGTTTAATAAATAACTATTTATTTATTTACTCCTGTATTTTGTTATACATTTATTTATTTATTTTCATATTTATTTTTTAATTCCTGTATTTTGTTATACATTGATTTATTTATTACAATTTTATTTATTTACCCCTATATTTTGTTATAGATTTATTTATTACATATCTATTTATTCATGTATTCCTGTATTTTGTTATACATTTATTTATTTATTTTCATATGTATTTATTTATTCCTGTATCTTGTTATACATTGATTTATTTATTACAATTTTATTTATTTACTCCTATATTTTGCTCTAGATTTATTAATTACATATTTATTTATCCATGTATTTTGTTATAGATTAATGTATTTATTACATAGCTATTTATTTATTTATTCCTGTTTTGTTTTAGATTATTTAATAAATATTTATTTATTAATTTATTCCTGTACTTTTTTTACAGATGTATTTATTTATTACATATTTATTTGTTTATTTATACATTTATTCATATTTATTGATACTTAAGTCATTTTTGTCCTCCATATGACACAACAGCCACATTCATGCCTTATTATGGCAACTGTGAACAACATGAAATGCGATAAATCTCAGGGACATTTTTTCTTTTCTTATTATTATCATTATATTGTGAAGTATTTTCACCCTGACCCTCAGCTGATTTCTGGCCCTGGCTGACACTATATTTATTATGAATAAAATGTTAAATTACAAGAAGTTTGTTGGTGCAGTCCAGCTGGGACCTCTCCGCAGGGGAAAGGTCAAAAGGTGTCAAGCCCATACTCTTGCAGATCTTGTTACACAGGTGGGAATGGAAGAACAGCGCCATGCCTCGCACACCTGGAACACAGACATGATCAACACGGAGCCTCCTAAATCATTCCTAACCATCGAGCAGCAGTGTGTCGACATCAAAAGGGAACTGTACCTAGATTTCCGTCTCCAAAGTCAGTGCCCTGCTCTGTGTGGATCTGAGGGTCAGTGTAGAGATCTCCCACTCCTTGGATGTCCACCACGATCAGCTGGTGGCCCGATCGCTCAAAAGTAAAGTGACTGAAGGCCTGGTGGATACACAAGGAATTACATTTGATATGTAATTATTAGCTTTGACACGTACTAACAACAGAAGGTGATGTCGCTTCACCTGCGGAGTGAGCCGGATGTTGTCGTCCCTCACAAAGCCAGAGTTGGAGTTGTATTTGATGTACTTGCCCTCGATGTAATGCTCCAGGTGGAAGAGAGGTTTACCTGGTCGGTCGGTCATCTCTATCACACACATCTGCACGATGTCCACCTGAGGATCAGAGAGAGGTAGAAAACACTCACACACATGACGTGCAGACCTTGGCGAAACAGCAGCAGGTGTTTTTGTCACGTTGGTTTATGACAAAATCACTTGACAACACTGACTCCTGTGTGCACGGCGAGAGAGGAGAGGGAGAGACGCTGTGCTGCTGCCAGAGGAGCCGCTGAATGAGTTCCCTCTGAGCAGTAAGTCACTAAAAGAGTCTGAGAAGTCCGGGGCTGTTCATAAAACATTCAGGACGCCACAGTTTATTCCACACTACTGAAGCTGCTCCTCTTTTTGGAACCACAGCAGAGTCTGTAATAACTTCACTTTCAGCCATGTTTGTTGTTGCCGTGGGTACACAAGCCGAAATATCGCGAGTATCACGATATACATTTTTCATATGATAATTAAAAATGATACCAGTATTACCGTGAACGAGATGATGTGGCACACCTCTAATGTAAAGGGACGCAAGAAAAAGCTTTCTGCACTAATCAGGGGGTGAACTATTCCTTTAAATTAAAAAAAAATCATCAAATGAATTGATAATGAAAATGAGCCCTAAATCTCAGATTAAAATATTCTTCATTATGAAAACAACAAGGATTAGAGATTGTGCAGCAGCTCTCGAGGGACCATCTGTCCTATCAACTCGTCAGCACATCAGTGGACTGTAACTGTTTCTCCTGTACCTGTTTGGGAGGTCGGTGGCGGTTGTACTCCTCTCCCCAGAGCTTGGCCTCCATTTGCAGCCTGACGTCCTCAAAGTAAACACTTCTATCCACCGTCTCCATGTAACGCTTGCACACATAATTACTCGCTGACTTCCAGTTGCTGCTGTGTGAGAAATTGGACAACTTCTTCCTGGAGGGAAATCAGATATTACAGTAGTCAGCAGTATATCTAAATATATCCACAGTAAACACACAGCTGGGAGACTTTACAAAGAACTGAAGACATTTTTGATTATAGCATCGACTGGAGCTGCTGTACGACAGGAACAACAAACCACATGATGTAGAGATGTTCTTTTTTTAACTTGTAGGAGCTGAGGGATTTATTTTCAGGCTCTGGTTTTTATCAGAGTGGATTTTTTTTACTGTGGGATTCTGAAAACAGCTGAAGTGGAGGGCTGATGGATGCCTCTCTTCTACATTTCCCACATAACTGAGGATTAAACGTTAACAATTAGACTATTATCCCTTTTCTCTTTCATTCTGCAACGTCATGCAGAAGCCGAAACACAGTCAAACACCGTACGCTTAACTTCTATTTTACCCCAAACAGCAAACATCCAGGGAATCAAAAAGGTTAAACCCCAGTGGCAGCTGGCTCAGAGTGATACACTCGTACTATCTTTGGGTCTGAAACTACTGAATTTGTCAGCAGCTATTCTCCCGAGTCACAGAGAGACATGCGAGGAATGTGGACCTGCACCACTTATAGCCTACGAGAGACGTACCCTGACTTGTTTACACTGAGACCACGAGGGCCTCGGATGCTAGAATTCGGGGGCAATAACCGCTGGATGGGAGCTGATGAATGTGGAGACATTTTTCAACTTACGTTCTGAAGCACTCCCTCATGGCCCCTTTCCCAAACGGCTGTGGGAAATAAATAAGGCAAGAGATAAGAAACAGTTTTAAAAATATCAGCAGAGCAATCCTTTTTTAGAGAGCAGGAATACCTGGGCAGCCATCTTGATGTAGATCTGGTCTTGAGCCCAGTCTCCTGTGATGGCATTGTACCTGCGAAGAGGGAAAGTGAAGTAAAACTTCAATTAGAAGCCCGGGCTATTATTTGCTTAAATCACTGAAATCAACAGGCCTATATTTGGGACAGGCCTTTGATTCCTTTCACACTAAACTGTGGGTCAGCAAGGACTGGAAAATATAATCAAATTGTTCATTTAAGCCAGTATGAATGTCAGATAACATATCAATCTTGAATCATTCATTTGATCTAGCTCCGACTAACAGCACACAAGACAGCATCCTGTTAAAACAACACTCACAACTTAGTTTAATTTTTGTGAAAAACCCTTTTGATTCATTTGACTTGAGGACACTTAAAGACTAAAGGAATATGAATAACTTACAGGGTAATCGAGGAATGGACACGTGATTTAAGGTAGCCAACAACCCAGTTTATGTAGCCGGAGAACTTCTATAAAAAAGAACTGCTGAGCCTGCTTTATGACCAAATACCTGCAAAACTAATGACTTCCCATCAGCCTCGACTGTAATTTGTGTTTACTGCAAATAGCTAATTTTATCATGCTAACACACTACACTAAAATGGGGGAAGCTGGAAAATAATTTGGTTTCTTCAGGTGTCAGACATTATCAAGATACTTTTCAAACTCGGAGCATTATGAAATTATATATATCATGATAAATATCGATATCGATCAATACGGAGTTATCGAGAAAATATTTTTCGCCATATTGTCCAGCCCTTATTGGCTATACAAGAGAAAATAATCAGAGGATTTTTTTAAATTCATATATATATAGATTTTTTTATCAACTTTTTATTTTTTTTCTAATTTTTTCTTACCCTTTATTTTATCTTATTCTTATTACAATTTTTTTTAAATCTTTTTTTTTATGCATTTATTTATTTTATTTTATAAAAAAAATAAATAAAAATCTTCCTTGTGGGACCAACTGGGTTGGGGTGGAGTGTATAAAAGAATAACACCAAAAAAAAAGTGTTATCTATGTGTAGAAAATTTCAGTGTACTGTACTTATATGATGAATAATACATCTGTTAAAAAAAATAAAAATAAATAAATAATAAAAAAATAATAATAATCAGAGGACGTCGGAAAATTGGAAAATGATGACTGCAATTTCTCATTGCTTTTCTGACTTTTTATAGCCACAGAGACAAAATTTAAAAAAGACAAGACAATCTTTAGTTGCAGCTCAGTCTCCACTGATATTTCGAAGGCCCAGCTCTTTAATACAGCGTCTCGTTTCCAGCAGATTGTGATGTCAAAGAGACCCACAGGTGGACAGTCTCACAGCCAACAGACCCTGTGAATCGGCTCTGTGGGGACAAAATGGCCCTCGCTTTTGTTTTCCACCTCACACATCACAAATCACCCGCACTGGACGGTCGACAACACTGAGCTGGCTGCCTGGACTCAAGTCGACTTCAGCGACTATAAGAGCGCCGAAACACTGCGGTCTCGATCACGTTAGCCAAGTTACTCTTTGTCCTCTGTGACAGAGTTCATCTGTCAACAGCTTATTGTCACTTCTTATCACGGAGGCACATAAAGCATGTCACTTCCTCTCTATGGAGAAAAACAATGACAGAGAAATGAAACAGAGAAGCTGTGTGTGTCCTCTCTCCAAAGACAGGGCATTATGTCCGCACCCATTTCTTTCTGGATTAAAGGAGTTCATGTAATCAGGGAAGAGCTCACACAGTAAACAATGTATGTGTACACACTGTGTGTCTGGGTCAGTGTGTCTGTTCGGCTTGGCGCGGCGGGTTTCTCTGAGTTAATGAATACTGCATGAACCGTAGGTGCAGCTGAAACTCCTTTAAACTAGAAACTCAGCGTTAAGCTTTCCTTCACCACTCACACAAGAGCAACACTCCGTTCCCCATCCAAAGTCTCCTCCGCCAACAAATGGCTTTGGCCTGAGAACACGGTGTACCGTCATTCCTTCTGGTTCAGGCTACAGGGGGGCTCAAGAGAGGGGAAGAGGAATGAGGTTACACGTGGGTAAAATTAGCACACGAAAAGGAGAACACGAGAGCGAATCCCAGCTCCTGACAAGCCCTCCTCTCTCTGGAGCCAAGTCCAGTCCTGTACAGTTTGTTGCATAACAGGCTTAACACACACACACACACACACACACACACACACACACACACACACACACACACACACACAGGCAAAGGAATTCATTGTCCTACTGCTTTTCTGCCCACACCCCATTCAACTGTGTGTGGCTGCCTTTATATAACGCTGAGAGCTCTGCAGGAGGTGTGTGTGTTTCTGTAGCCAGGAGCCATGTTGGTTTTAATATCTGGGTGCGTTCTCAACTGTCCCTCCTGTGTTACGTGATAAAAAAGAGCTGGGTGGGCAAAAGGGGCGTCGATGTGCCCAGTGAAAGGGCAGTAATGCAGCAATGTTTGTCAATAGTTAAGATTAGCACCACTGACCCAGATATGAGCCATCTGTGAACCCACTGCCACGTCAGTGACAGTTCAAGACCACTGCAGTGCACGCTGTTATCAATGTGGGAATGTTTTAGTACTCGTACTAATATGTATCACATCTTAATGCTTTATTGCTTCTCTTATCAATATTTTTACATTAACCAGGTGTCAGGTGACTTTGTGATGTGTGAAAGTAGTCGCTCGTAGCAGTCTCTCTGCAGAGTCTAGAACTTTTAGCACAACAGTAGAGTGTTTTAGTATCTTTCAGCTAATTGTTTTGGTTTCTCAGCCCAAAACGTAATCTGTATCAAGCATGCTGGCCCACCGGCATGTCTTACAGGGACACTTAAAGGTCCAGTGTGTAGGATTTAGGGGGGTATATAGGCAGAAATGGAAATGTAATATTTTAAGTATGTTTTCTTTAGTGTATAATCACCTGAAACCGTTCGTTTGCCCCCTCAGTGCAGTTTGTTTGGGCAGGTGTGAACACAGCAATCACACTCAGGTGTGCACCAAAACAACCAGACTGAGACCTTCTTGAAGAGGTGGTCTCAGTTCGGTTACAAATGAACTCTGGTGCGGTTCGTTTGTGGTGAGAACGTGTTCCGACCTGGATCTGAACCAACTGCAGTCACATGACACATTGTTTGGGTTAAACATGAGCATGTTACAGTCCTGGAGGATTATTAATGTGCGCCTCCTCCTGTACTGCCTTAATATGCACATTCAGCACATCCAATGCATCAAAACATTGTTTTCTAGTTGGAGCCGCGCCTCGTTTTCAAACTGTATGCTTTGACTCAAATGAACAATGACAGCAATATAGTCCACGATGAGCAGCGCTAAAATCAACCTGCGTAGTTGTCCCTCCATTGTGACATTAGAAAGTGTCACATTTATCTTGACAGTGTACTCTTCTTCAACGTTTTCTTTACTTCCTGGATTTTTCCCACATGGAAATTCTGACCAATCAAGAGCAGCTTTCTCACACAAGGCATTTGATCTGGTCCGCTTGTAAATGCTGCCGTGAGAACATGAACCAACTCTAGACAATTATACAACTTTGGAACAAAATTAGTCCCTGATTCGGACCAAAGCAAGCACCCTCAGAATGAGCCATTTATATCCTGGAGCGGGTCATCGTCTATGAAGATCGCCATGTTTCCACAATAGTCCAGAACCGACAAACCAAACACTGGCTCTAGATAGGGACATTTGTATTTTCTAGTTGTCTTACATAGTTAGCAGCCCCTCCGTGATGAGAGCGTCAGAAAAACACAGATTTTTTTTTTTTACGTGAAATTCTTTCTATGTTTTACTGGTTGAAATTACCAAGTTCATTTGTTCTGGAAAGGAAGAGACCTCTGCTGATAATTCAGCTCCCGGTAAAAACCTCCCGAATGTCTGGAGTTAAGTTATCAGAGAAAAAGATGAGCACACATTAGCAGGTTCTGGGTTACCTGCCCATCCTCACCATGCCAAACAACGTTGGAGAAACACTGATTTGTAACATAAAACTGCTTTGTTCCATATTTTTACTGGTTTTAATCACCAGGTCCGTTTGTTTCAGAGAAGAAGAGACCTCTGCGGATATTTCGGCTCCCTATAAAAACTCCTGAAAAATGAACACTGAAGGGATTTTAACCGGGAGACGTTTCAGCTGGTTGCAATCTGTGATCCTCACCACTAGATGCCACTAAATCTCACCACTAGATGCCACTAAATCCCTGTAAATCTTTCACACTGAATCTTTAACTGATGTGTTTCCCCTTCATTCAGCTACACACAGTTATTCGTACCTATAACGAATGCAGGGTTCAGTCTTGATTTCCTCCAGATGAAACTGTGCCCACGGGTCGGGCATGGCTCTGGCCTTTTCGATGGCATGTTTCCATGTCTCCTGTCACGATGAACAAACACAACACATTAGCAGGCAGATTTGAGTTTATGCAAATATAAAGGAAAAGCCTGTTCCCACTGAGGTGAGCGTAGAAAGAGAGGAAGCTGTTCAATGCAACAAACCCGAAATCTAATTTGTATAATAAAGCCATCCCAAGATTTTTTGTGCTCTCTGTACAACCCTCTCTCCCTCTAAGTACCTGTATTGTTCTCACTGATTGAGCAAATTAAATTTCACAGTTTCTGCTCTCAACAGCTTCCCCTCATTCTTCAGAGGGTTTGCATTTAATCAGCTTACGGATAGAGAAGCCTACAATCAACAAAACTCAGGGGCACACCAAAGTAAACCAGGATCACATGTCTTGAGTTTGTAAAAGCATGCAGGAAAGAAAAGTTAAGGAAGGAGGAAAACACATGAATATGTTCAGCACAAACAAGGAAAAAAACGCACACAATCATTAAAATGACATGGAAATCTAACCTAGTAACCAACAGATACAGAGGTCTTTAGTTGAAGGCAGGCCTCACTACAAAGCTACTATGATCATGTTTTCAAAAAAGCTGGGACGCTGTGTAAAACATAAAAACTGAATTCAATGATTTGCAAATCCTTTTTGACAAGCACATGAAATTCAGACCGGACATTGGTATTAACTCAAAAAACTACACTGATAAAGACACTGTAACATTTCAATCCATAAAAGTTAAGTGGAATAAAGTGGAATGACAACGGGAAAAAAGTGCTACACACCTGTATGAAGAGACTAATCTAATCTAATCTCTGTCCTTCTACAGACAGGTTTTAAATCTTGAAGATTTTGGGGATTCTTGACAAAGAATTTCACGACACGAACTCCCAACGGTTAGTGTCCTCTGTTCTCAAACACACAAAAAAAAGTTTATTAGTTTAAACATCATAAACTCACCAGCCACTTTATTAGGTACACCTGTTCAACTGTTTAACGCAAATAGCTACTCAGCCAATCACGTGGCAGCAACTCAATGCATTTAGGCATGTAGACATGGTGAAGACGACCTGCTGAAGTTCAAACTGAGCATCAGAGTGAGAAGAAAGGTGATTTAAGTGACTTTGAATGTGGCATGGTTGTTGGGATCTTCACACACAGCCATCTCTAGGGTTTACAGAGGATGATCCCAAAAAGAGAAAATATCCAGTGACCTTGTTGATGCCAGAGGTCAGAGGTCAGAGGAGAATGGCCAGACTGGTTCAAGATGATAGAAAGGCAACAGGAAGCTCAAATAACCACTGGTTACAACCAGGTCTGCAGAAGACCATCTCTGAAGCAACAACAGATGGGCTACAGCAGCAGAAGACCACACCAGGTGCCACTCCTGTCAGCTAACAACAGGAAACTGAGGCTACAATTCACACAGGCTCACCAAAACTGGACAATAGAAGATTGGAAAAACGTTGCCTGGTCTGATGAGTCTGGATTTCTGCTGCCACATTCAGATGGTAGGCTCAGAATTTGGCGTCATGGATCCATCCTGCCTTGTATCAACGGTTCAGGCTGCTGCTGCTGGTGTAATGGTGTGGGGGAGATTTTCTTAGTACCAACTGAGCATGGTTTAAACACCACAGCCTACCTGAGTATTGTTGCTGACCGTGTCCATCCCTTTATGACCACAGTGTACCCATCTTCTGATGGCTACTTCCAGCAGGATAACGCACCATGTCACAAAGCTCAAATCATCTCAAACTGGTTTCTTGAACATGACAATGAGTTCACTGTACTCCAATGGCCTCCACAGTCACCAGATCTCAGTCCAATAGAGCACCTTTGGGATGTGGTGGAACGGGAGATTCACATCATGGATGTGCAGCCGACAAATCTGCAGCAACTGTGTGATGTCATCATGTCAATATGGACCAAAATCTCTGAGGAATGTTTCCAGCACCTTGTTGAATCTATGACACCAAGAATTAAGGCAGTTCTGAAGGCAAAAGGGTCCAACCTGGTACTAGCAAGGTGTACCTAATAAAGTGGCCAGTGAGTGTTTCTTGTTTTTGTACTGTATTCAATTGATATAGGTCAAACGGATTTGCAGATCATTACATTCTATTTTTATTTAGTTTACACAGTGTCCTGACTTTTTTTGGGAACAGCGTTTTATCTGGGGGTCGATCAGGGTCTCCTATTTCATAATAACTTTCCATAATATAAGAGATCACCATGTGATGTTTCATAGCCATCTGCAGCTGCGCCTTCTTCAAAAAATAACTTTCTCGGTAGGCCCCATGAATCAAGTGTCACTGGTAATCCAACCCTTCACCAGGCAACCCAAACCCACACTCACGCAGGACTGCACAGCAGCACGTCTCCCTCGTCTACTGCTGCTCGCTGTGCTGTAGGCCTTCTAGACGTGTTTATATTTAGAGCAAAGGATTTACATGAAGGGAAATATGAATATTGTGGTTTTAAGTGACAGTGTCGTGTTCGCTTGTGACAGATAGCGGACGACACACCCCATGACAGACTGCGTTCACCTGCACAAGTGTCCAACTCGGTCACAAGACTTTGGGATCAAATGGTGCAGCCTGGTGTGGTACAGCCAAGCTCAGAGTAACACTTTCATCTACAACGTCTTTGTAGGATATACGTCATTCTCTAAAACAAATTTTTGAGCAGCAGCAGCAGCATCATTTATCCACCTTATTCCTGAGGGCACTACTGTAGAAATGATTATGTGCGTAACTTCCTGTGAGATAGAGGAAGTAGCAGTAAGCTAGTTAGTCCCATAGACTGTCTGTGGTTAGTCCCAGTGGCTACTCTTGGTGGCTAACCACCAACACTGGTTCTCTTACAAAGTAATTTGCCTTCAGTTTAGAAAATACTGATTTATTTTTTAACAAATATTTAACTAATGTTAACTTAGCATTTTCTAAAATGTCTTTGCAGAGCTCTGGTACCTGTTGCACTGTCTGTGTCTGTAACGACTAACAACCAGTCTAAGGGCGCATTCACTCCAGGATAGTCCGGGGGACTCGGTTCGATTGGGCGGGGAATGCCGAAAAATGTCACACCTTCATTTGGTTCAGTTCACTTTCACACTGCACTTTTTAAAGCGGACCAAACCGCCTGGACAACGTCACGCAGTTACAACAGCTGCTGGTTTGGGGGCGGTATTGCCCGAAACGATCACTTAACGGACCTTAATGTATTGCTGTCGCAATTTTCTTTATCTTGATGCGTTACTGATCCGCCGACCGATTAAATCCACTTGCCGCAATCCTCTCGCTAAACAATTTGAAATCTGCTTCTCCCTGTTCACTTTTTTTTTTTCCTACCCAAAATGCACTGCGCTCTACGTCACTTCCTCTCTTTGGTTCGCTGGATAGGCCATTTGCATTTCTCACTGTAAGTGAATCGCACCAGGGTTCACTTACAAGTGAACCGAGACCCCCAGTTTTCAAGTGGACCAGAGTTCGAATGAGCGTTCACACCACTCCAAACGAACCGAACTAGCTGTGGAAGCGGACCAGGGTTTGTTTAAAGTGGACCAAATAGTGCCAGTGTGAATGCACCCTAAGCTACATTTTTGTCTTCAGCAACTGTGTGTTGAACATGTGACCGGAACAAAAATTGATTGTTCCTGCTGCCATGGTTACCGTTGACATGAGAAATAAAACCAACAAGAGTTTCACCAGACATAGTGAAAACGTACTAAATTAGAATTAGCAGAAGAGAATGACACGTAGACTGACAGGTCCGTCACTCAGCGTCAGTACATGATATCCCTGTCTTTCCCCGTCTGACTTCATTCTCAACCTACATTAGAAAATAAACTCAGCAACATACCTTGAAATATGTATTTAGTCATTAGGGCTGAGAATGTGTTACTGATTTACCGTACTTCCTTTATATCATACAATTTTTAATAAATCGGAAGTTAAAGAAAGCGTGTAAACTGCGTGGTTAACGCAGACGAGCGGAGGATTAGCTGGGAAACATCACATGTATTCACTTTACATGGAGCTACAGTTAATACTGAATTATGTGTCAGGTCATCAGAGATCATAAATCATCTTCAGAAGGAGCAGATGTTTACCTTAAGCTAGCTCGGGACATGTTAAAGTTGACTATATTTTAACGGAGCAAGGCGAGCTAATTGCTAGTGTGCTGGGTTGCTTTGAGATGGCTGTCAGAGATGGCAGAGGTGTGATCACATGATCCTGTTTGAGCTGTAACAGGTGGTGTGTTCCACGGTTTATTTCCCAGTTGCTCTTGGAAAGAAGAATAGAGTACTGTAAACAAACTGTTAGCATTGGAAACCGCTGGTTTCGGTGCACACATAATTCACACAAGGTATCATGGGGGCCAGGAATAAGGTGGATAATAAAAAATAGCTTCCTGACACCAAAAGTCGAAAGAGTTTCCATTTCCTCCAGAAAAATATGCAACTTTTTCAATGTAGTTCTGTGAAATACCAACATAACCTTCCTGGTGTTGGTTAGTGTGAATGAATTAAATAAAGTGCAGCACTACAGAGTGAAGGAGGGAGGATGCATTGATCAGGAAACAAATCGTCAGTCACACAGGGAGGCGAAGGAAATGAGAGTAGGTGGAAAGTATGCTGCTACAAAAGCAGAAAAAAAAGGGAAAGGAAAAGGGCAGTAAATTACAGAGTGAGTGGGAAGAAGGGAGGCGTAGATGTTCAAAGAAGACACAACTTGATCTGTAACGTACCCGTGCGCTCTCAGACAAAACCTTGTGCGACCGAGGTTGCGCTGCAGTTTCTGTTTCACTCTATGTAGAAAGGTAAAGAGAGCGGACGGCTTTTCATCAGGACACAAAGAGCAAAGACATTTACAAAAGCATCAGACACATTACAACACACACAAACACTAAAAAGGCCGTTCATCCTGACAGCTGGCTGGTGCACTGTGGCTCTGATGAGACTGAATCCAGCCCTTGTGTCGCTCAGCTCGCTGCTGATGCAGAGAGACGTGTTTACATGCAGCGTAATCACATGCGGTGAAAGCCACTCTCTGGTACTTCCTGTTCTTTAGAGAGAGTACATTTAAGAGGTGGCTGACCAGCTTTCCGCCTCAGTAAACAGACACACACATAGTAGGACGTGTGTGCGGGCATGCATGTCTCCATATAAGGCAAAGAGCTGTTCTCACAGATGATTGCAGAAGTGTTTACGTGGACTGTTGACTGCAATATATGCTGATGCTTTCCCCCTCCACTGTCCATGTGGCATCACGTTACCACGGCAACGCCTCACCTTGAACAAAAAGTTGGTCTTAGGAAGTGAGTTCGACAGCTGCCGCTGGTGAGCCAGGTTCTTCAGGTAGTCACAGATTTCTTTGGCTGAGTCGTCCAGGATGGGGCGAATGCCGGTGTCCTCGTCGTCCTCGTCCTCATCGGTGGCGTTGGCGTCGCTGAGGGAGGAGGCCCGCAGGTTGAGGGCACTGCGCTGGACGGGGGGTCTCTTGGCGCTGCCCTCCTCCTCCATGCTGAACATCAGGTCGTCCTCCATGGTGTGTGCTGCTGGAGAAACAGGAGTGGGAAGTGGAGTCACACAGAGAGAGAGAGAGTTTGGAGTTAATGTGAGGCAGCCATGTTAGTAGGTGTTCACAACAACCCAGTGCCATATGTCAGAGTGTTATGTCATCTCAGACTGTGGCTGCACCTTCATCTCTAACACATGTAAACAACTACAGTCAATTAAAACATATTTATTATCACATTTTATTGCTTAAATGTTTAAGTAAATATCCAGCTGAGCATCAAATGGTGAGCACAGGCATGCACAAGCAGCTGACATTATGTGACTGGTGTAAGCACTGTTTGGATGTTTAGTTTGCAGGTTGATAAAGTAGCAGCTGGCTGGTGGAGAGGAGTGCACACCCATAAAGTTCCTGCACTGCTGCTGGAACAATGAGCTCCCACAGAGATCATGCAGCACATCATGTTACAGCATGCTGCATCTCATTTCCCCTAAAGAATTAATTTAAATTTAATCTGCTGTGAGCTGCTGTCAGATGTAGATGTTACATAAACAGTCTTCCTTATAGTCAGAGGCACAAACACACCTTTAATGACTGGAGCTTGACAGCCTGAGACACGGTGTGGTGATCCAGGTCCTTTCTGGTGAACACAAAGCGGCCGCAGCGGCTTAAATCTCCCTCAGCTTCAGACTGGCTCGGTCCTGGTTCTCCAATGTGTCCTGAAGGTCCGGGGACGTGCCTGGCTGTGAGGCTGAGGTTCTCGTTACAGTCCTCCACGGCGGCGCGAGCTCTCCGCACGTACAACACCGCGTCCTGCTGCCTTCAGGGCTGTCGGAAATCTGAGATGCACATGGGAGGAGCCTGTTGAGATGAAGGAAGACTTCTATGGGTATGTCTGAAGTTCAAGAGGGTAAACAAACAAACAAACAAACAAACAAGTAGATACATGTCCTCCTGAGACCCGAAATTTTTTTTTTTGGTATGTATTTTTTATTTCTCCTAGCTATATGGGATCAGTAGGACCTGATAAGTATAAATTACTAAACACTGTCAACAACAATAAAGTCCCAATGTCCTCAAATGAGACAATAATAAAGTCCCAATGTCCTCAAATGAGACAATGATAATAAAGTCCCAATGTCCTCAAATAAGACAACAATAATAAAGTCCCAATGTCCTCAAATGAGACGATAATTAAGTCCCAATGTCCTCAAATAGACAATAATAATAAAATCCCAATGTCCTCAAATGAGACAATAATAAAGTTTCAATGTCCTCAAATGAGACAACAATAATAAAGTCCCAATGTCCTCAAATAAGATGATTATAAAGTCCTAATGTCCTCAAATGAGACGAAAATAAAGTCCCAATGTCCTCAAACGAGACAATAATGATAAAGTCCCAATGTCCTCAAACGAGACAATAATAAAGTCCCAGTGTCCTCAAATGAGACGATAATTAAGTCCCAATGTCCTCAAATGAGACAATAATAATAAAGTCCCAATGTCCTCAAATGAGACGATAATTAGTCCCAATGTCCTCAAACAAGACAATAATAATAAAGTCCCAATGTCCTCAAATGAGACAATAATAAAGTCCCAATGTCCTCAAACAAGACGATAATAAAGTCCCAGTGTCCTCAAATGAGACAATAATAATAAAGTCCCAATGTCCTCAAACAAGACGATAATAAAGTCCCAGTGTCCTCAAATGAGACAATAATAATAAAGTCCCAGTGTCCTCAAACAAGACGATAATAAAAATTGGTCAAATTTGTTGCCATATCAAACTACAAACATTATTAATCATAAATAAACAAGTTTCAACCATAAACTGTGATCAGGTTTTGGACCTTATCCACTTTTGTGTCAGGATTGGCTGCAGACTGAGCATGAAAGTGTCCCCAAACAAGGTCGACAAGGTCTAAGTTAAACAGAATGAAGTGTAAGGTGTAGGAAACCCAAAATGTGGTGTCCTCATATGAGGACACAGGGTCTCAGGAGGATATACTCTTTTCATTTATACAGATGCTGTATGTCCATGTGTAGTTTACTATTACTATGACAATAGATAGGGTTTGACATGTCTTATGTGTGACTATGCTGTCAGCTCTGTTGTGTCTCAGACTGTATGCTGAGTGTTTGTGTCTAAGGAGAGTGTGAGCTGGGTGATGTACGTCTCTAATGATGCTCTGAGCTTTTCCTTGCAGCATTGTGTCTAGATAGTGTCCATAAATGGTAGTTCAGCCTTAGTGATCCTCTCTGCAGTCTTTACAACCCTCTGGAGAGCTCTCCTCTGCCTGGGTGGTGACAGTGATGCCAGTAGTGAGGATGCGCTCCACAAGCCCCCTGTAGGTTTGGCTGTTGTGCCTTTTTCACCATGGCAGTGGTGTTTATAGTCCAGCTTAGGTTCGTCCATGGCTGTCCATGGTTGGACAACCCAGTGAAGTTTGAGAAGTCTCATGGTGTCAGTAACACCCTGGATCCTGAGATCACCCCAAAGTCTGACCATAAGGAAGAGGAGACTTACATTCTTTGGGCTTTTTGCTTTATGCTCAACCAATGCTACTTTAATTCCATCCCATACCAAGAATGCAAAAAAGAGGAGGTGCTCTAGGAACTACACAGTAGTTTTCTGGATAATGATAGTAAGCTTGTTACTCCTGTGTTTTTGTGTTTGGTTCAAGGTGGTTCAAATAATGAAAAATGATGAAAGGGTGGTTATGTGAATATCCAGTAATGGAGGTATGTAAAACTGTGGCTGGAACCTAACAAAAATAATTATTAAATTAAAAAAAAAAAAAAAAAAGCAGCAAAGATGAAAATGCTGCAGTACAATCAGATACAAAAAAGAATATTATATTGAAAATTTAAAAGCGAAAAAATTTTTTTTTAACAAAAAGACAACAAAAACAAAAAGGAGAAACATTTAAGTAAACAAATAAGGAGCACAAAAGAGCAAAATAAGAGATCTTAAAGGAGCAAAGGGCCTGGATACAGATGAATAATTTTTCAGCCAAACTATTCAAATTAATTTCAGCCACTCAAACTATTTGGCAAAGTTATTTACATATCAAGTCATGTGTTGTTATTGCTGTTGATATTTACGACGACAACAGAGCATTTGAACGCAGCACCGGATGGTCGATCTGTGCACACGTATCGTTCACGATTACACCCGAGTGCTCGACCTCGTGAGTCACCTCGGATAACTTCGTCAGGAATTTTCGACCACGTTTATAACTTATATTTTTAGCGAAGAGCAACAGTGTAAATGTCCCACAACATAATAAAAACAAGCTAACTTATTTATTTAAATTATGTTTATGAAATTAAGTTTGCCGGCTAACGCTACCTGAGCTGATGACGTCACAACGTCCCTCAGTAACTTAACCGTTATGGTGAAACATAAAAATAACCGTAAACAACCGCCGTTCAGTTTGTACGTTACGGTTAACGTTAACTGGCGGAGTTAGCAACGTGAAGAGTGTTAACGTAATGTTAATGTTAATGTTTTATCCGTTAACAGGACTCCTGCGGGCCTCCGTAGATAAGGTAAATAAACGGTAAACTGCTAATTCAAGTTGTAGCTAGGAAGCTACCAAATATTAGCTCCAGTTAGCTAGAAAAGCGCGTGTGATATTAGCTCTGTATGTGTCCTCTGATGACCCGCTGTAGTGTGTACAAGCATAAGACGTAAGGTTTTAACATAGCGGTACGACGGTAGCGTGGCCGAGTGGTCTAAGGCGCTGGATTTAGGCTCCAGTCATTTCGATGGCGTGGGTTCGAATCCCACCGCTGCCAGAGCTGTTTTTACCTTTCCTTATGTTTCATGAAAACACACATGAACAATATAGGCATACAACCGAGAACATTATGGTGTATAAGGGTTAAAATGCCCAAACAGGCTTCACCTATTTGTCACTGCATAGTATGCACTGCTACAGCAGCGCCATCTTGTGACTGTCCGCTGGTTGCTGCAGTGTAAGCCGCTTATCTCTGGCAATACATTTAACCACCAAGACAGAAAGTGACTTTTGTGAAGCAGAGAAATATAGCCAAGAATGACTTTAATTACTTGTTGATAATTACTTTTATTTTAAATTGCTCCTTTCCATGTGGTTCACAGTGAAAACTATTACCACTGATGTTAGTGGAATTTCACCAAGGCCATAAAATGTTTCTTCCCCTTTTGAAATTTGGGTGTACCGACCCTTTAGCATATCGAGGACCAAAACTGCCATAATAATAACTAAATTAATTAATTAATTAATGAACACGATAATAAAAAAATTAAAAAATAATAAATTAATAAATTATTTAATTAATGAACATGATAATAAACAAATAAATAAATAAATGCCTCAATAAATACATAAATGAAATAATATGTAGAGAAATGTAGAAATAAAAGTCTCGATTATCAAATAAATGTGATAAATAAATAAGTAAATAAATAAACGAACACAATAATAAATAAATAAATGCCTCAATAAATAAAATTTAAAAATTATCTATTTGACAAAAGATTTATTTTTGCATTAATTTATTTTCATATTATTTATTTATTTATTTCCCTATTTATTCATTTCCCTATCGCCCCCTCATTTGCATACAGGCGAGGAAATACAGGAATGAATAAAAGTAGCAATAAATAAATCCAGAAATGAATAAATAGGGAAATGAATTAATAGGGAAATAAATAATATGAAAATAAATTAATGCAAAAATAAATCTTTTGTCAAATAGATCATTTTTTAATTTTATTTATTGAGGCATTTATTTATTTATTTATTATCGTGTTCGTTTATTTATTTACTTATTTATTTATCACATTTATTTGAGAATTGAGACTTTTATTTCTATATTTCTCTAAATATTATTTCATTTATGTATTTATTGAGGCATTTATTTATTTATTTGTTTATTATCGTGTTCATTAATTAATTAATTAATTTATTTATTTATTATTATGGTAGTTTTGGTCCTCCATATTAGCAGTGGTGGAATAGACTTTACTATTTATTTAACTTTATTTTTATATATATATTTTTTATAGTATTATCACAGGTCACCAGAAATAGCAGAGTACACCAGAAGTACATTCCCATTAGTCCAAGGAGGGAGGACAGGCCTACAAAGATAACATCAGCCGAGCCTCAAGCAAGAGTCCTTTCAAGTCCACACCAGTGTCCATCTCACCCTCGAAGGGAGTAAAAATAACCAGCACCAGTCAACGTCCCACATACATGTAAATCACAGAGAAGAGATTAGAGGAAAGTAATAAATGTGACAGTATCTTTAATCTGCATATATTCATTTAAGAGAGGAAAACAAAGCAGATAAAGACAGCTTAAAAACAAATAAACACCACCACATACTTCCTTTCTTTCTACGTAATATCCTTACTCATGTGCAATAGCCATTTGGACCAATACTTATGAAATGTATCATTCTTAAAGAGAAGGTCAGTTCCTCCATATCATAGATTTCCTTAACGATGCTACCCATTCTCCCTTCGCTGGTGGCTCCTAATGTAGCCTTGGTAAGGAGTCCTAGGTTAGGGTGATTTAGGAAAGCTCTCAGAGCAACTCTGAGCAAAGAAGGGACAGAAACTTTTACCTTAGTGAGGAGGTGTGGTTGATCCTGTTGCTAGGTATGATGCATTCTTTTAACAGATGAGATTGTGAGCCTGTAAGGTGTGGACACCCAGTGGAAATGAAATGAACTGCTGACTGTGAAAGTGTTGTCATTGTTAGTGTGTTCAGTCTGCTGATGGCAGGTTGAGACAGACTCAAGTCATCACTGCTGCACTGGTGCATTTTTCCAGTTTTCCAAATATCTTGGTGTTGTGATTGTTTTATTTCTGGTGTTATAGCGTAACGTGAGAAATGTGTGCGTACCCCTAATGAGATCCACAACAAAAATATTCCCTGCATGATCTAATCTGTAGCATTTCATTTACTCACTGTCATCCAGTGTTTGGAGAATATTTCTCCGACGTCTTTGAGTTTCCACCATTTTCTCCTCTTCTTAAGAAACCCTTAAGCCTCTTAAAAGTCCTCCTCCCTGCTCCTAACAGTTTCCCACCTTAGGAGCTCTTTTAAGGTCTGAGATGCTCTGTGAATAACTTTTATCTTTACAAGGACCTAGTCTTAACTTTAAGGGGAAATTCTAAGAAACACAATTCGTCACCAGAAGCAGATCTTTGTACTGGCAAGCTTTGTGAATACGACCCCAGGTTTCTTAAGGGCTTAAAAACCATTAACGCAAATTCCTAAAGCTGCACAAGTCCAGAAATTATTCCAATTAAACAAGCACAGGTGCCCCACTCCTTAAAAGACACCCCGAGACATACATTTTAAAAAAGGAAACGTTTACAAGAGACAGTGTTTCATTTGATTTAATAAGAATTACAAAGAACTGAATGGAGTTAAATGATAAAAAGATATCCAAAGTGATTGTGTTGTACAGTATTTGTCCTGTCTTTGACACCCGTCAGTGTCTTCGTAGATTAGTGTTCATTCAGTACACATGTAGTGTACATTATTGGTGATCAGTCCAACATATCTTAGGAAACACCAGTTTCACTGGGCCCTGAGTTTGTCTTTGGAGAACTGAGACGCCACAAATCTCATTTTCTGAATGGCCAGCTGGGTATCTTCAGGGGAAATCCCAAGATGCCACACAGCCCGTACTGAATTCCCAACATGGGGGTACATGAGAACCTGTATCCCCTGTCCCAGTGCTGCCTCCTCTCCCTCGCCAACCTCGCCCATGCGGGCACAGAACTCAGACGTGCTCAAACTGGGCTCTCGTAGGCGGAAACGCAAGATGTTTGTCTCCACGGCAGCCATGTCTACAGCGAACAGAGGAGGGTCACAGTCGAGCAAAGCTGGGAGAGGTGAAGAGAAGAGAAGTTACAAGCAGGCAGTTAATCATTTAAAGGTGCAGTGTGTAGATTTTAGCGTGACATGGAATATGGAATATGGATATAATAAGTATGTTTTCTTTAGTGTGTAATCACCTGAAATAAGAATTACAGTGCTTTCTTTACCTTAGAGTGAGCTGTTAATATCTACACAGGGAGCAGGTCTTCATCTACAGAGTGCTCCATGTTGCACCGTCATGTTTCTTCAATAGCCCATAACGGACGAACCAAACACTGGCTCTAAAGTTGCGTTTTCATGTTGGCCATCACAGTTAGCAGCCACTCACCACTGAGCCAAACAGTTTTGGAGAAACACTGATTTTTTAAGTGAAACTTCTTCATTCAGTGTTTTTACCGGTTTAAATCATCTGGTCCGTTTGTTCTAGAGAGGAGGAGACCTCTGTGGATAATTTGGCTCCTGGTAAAAACCTCCTGAACGTTTGAATCTTAAGTTATCAGAGAGAAAAGGTGAGGACACGTTAGCAGGTGCTGGGTTAGTGGCCTGTCTGTGACGAGCCGAACAGCTTCAGAAAAACACAGATTTTTTAATTTGAAACTGGTTTTAATCACCTGGTCTGTTGGTTTTTGGAAAGAAGAAACCTCTGCAGATAATTCAGCTCACATTAAAAACCTCCCAAACAATGAACATGGAAGGAATTCTAACCAGGAGCTCACGCTTAGCACACTGGTTAAGTTTAAGCTGGTTACGACCTGCAAACCTCACCACTAGACGCCACTAAGACGACAGGCCTACACACCTCTTACACACTGCTCCTTTAATTTATAAAAATATGAGCTGCTCACCTTGAGCAAAGGTTTTTGCATTCCGGTGATCCTCCTCCAGTCGTCCCACCATCTCCAGTAAAGACAGTTTTCCCGCTGCCGCCAGTATACCAGCCTGCCGCATCCCTCCACCCAGGGCTTTACGGCAGCGCAACGCTCGGGAGATGAAATCTTTGGGTCCAGCCAGCATGGTTCCCACAGGGGCCCCCAAACCCTGTCACACACACGTGAATTTGAGAAGTTATTCGTTGGCATTGACTCTGCTCACATGTTGAATGTGTGTTTTGCAGTCCCACCTTGGAGAGGCACACGCTGACGGTGTGTGTGTGCTGCAGTATGGTGGACGGAGGCACCCCCTGGGCCACAGCGGCGTTCATCACCCTGGCTCCATCCATGTGAACTGACAGGCCGTATCTGTCTGCCAAAGCACGAACCTTGGAGATGGAGACAAAACCTGTGAGAGCTGCTGCACTCATTCAGCTGTAGTGTGGTAAGACTCACAGCTGCGTTCACATCTCTGTACACACACACCTCCTGCAGGAAGGTCAGAGGCAGCACACGCCCTCCCTGTATGTTGTGTGTGTTCTCCACACATATGAGGCGTGAGCGGGGGTAGTGGGGGTCGGGGTAACCGTGGCGGATCTTCGATTCCAGCTGCTCCAAGTCAAACGATCCATCAGGGAGGGTGGTCACCGTGGTGGCGTGGACACCAGCCAGCTGTGTCAACACACACACACACACTGAGTGAATAAACTGCAGCTGATGAGGGCAGAGGAGCAGAGGGCCTGACCACAGGTGTGTGCTGCTCTACACTCACCTGAGCGCTCCCTCCCTGCTCGTAGATGTGTAAATGGGACAGATCGCCCACAATCATCTCGTCGCCTCGCTCCCTGCAGTGCACCATCACTGCACAATGAGACAGGCGCACATTTATGACCTGATAGAGACAGCTTCAGACTCTAACAATAGATGCACAGCTCACCTGCGATGAGGTTACTCATGGTTCCAGAGGGAACAAACAGGGCAGCCTCCATCCCAAACATATCAGCTGCAATTTCCTGTAGCTCTGCAGAGTTGGGGAAATAAAACAGGAAGGTTGCATGAATTCATTCTGAACCAAAACATACAGGAGAATAAGACAGAGGCCTAAAAACATATTTTAGTTTAAATATTTATGAAGTAATATCAATACACTGTGTAAGTAATTCAGGAACTGACGTCACTTTCTGATTATTGATAAGTTACTTCCTGGTTTGGTCACTACATGTCGCTTCGGCTCTCACCGTTGACAGTCGGGTCTTCTCTCATGACGTCATCTCCCACCTCGGCCTCCGCTATGGCCTGCCTCATCGCCGGTCCCGGTTTGGTCACCGTGTCGCTGCGGAGGTCCACCACCCGGACGCGGGCCGCCCCGCCGGGCCCCGGGTACTTGGGTTTCCCGGTGTTGTAATAGCCCCGCGCGGAGCTCCGGCCCAGCGCGGCGGCCGCTGCATCTCGTGCACTGAGCGGTTTCCTGGAAGCGACGACACCGTGGTTGAAAACTTTACTCAGAACTCTGCAGGAAAATGTTTTCAAAGACATGATGCTCCTCATATGATCATGTTAGTGGAGTGTGTGTGTGTGTGTGTGTGTGTTGGACTTTGGATCGTTGTCATCGATAATCATTGACTGACTGGAAGGAAACTCAATGGATGACCTATCAGATCATCAGCATGCACAGAGCAGTGTGGACCTCAGGGAGGCGCAAGTGTCCCAACAATGCTGTTTACAGCCAACTGCGTATGGACACTGACAAATATGAAAAGCTCCTTTTCCACCAGCATTCCCAGGAACTTTTATTTCCAGGAATTAATTTACCTGGGTAAAAGAATTCTTGGTAATCTGTGTGGTTTGCGTTTCCACCGCACCTCAAAGTTCCAGAAAGTTTATTCAAATTTTTTAAATTTTAAACCTGCTCCTAGCATGTTTATGTTTTCTGCAATAATGTGCCATACAATAAAGACAAAACAAGGCCCTTGAAAGTTGTGTGTCCCTCCCCTAAGCCATAATAAAAAACCAAGTACCTCCTTAGCGCCTAAACATGATATGACATGCCTTGCCCCTTTCTGCATCACCATGTCCTCTCTCATGAGTAACGAACAGTCCCGAAGTAAATTATGAGGCTGCAGTTTCGGTGGTAGTGTTGTATTGAATTGAATGTCAGCTCAGAACAAACAACTTAGGCTCTGCCTGGAATAGCATGAAAACAATCACCGGGGCCAAAGAATGTAGCCAGAAAAAAATCCAGCTTACTGGCTACAAGTCAGACTTAGAACTGGCCCAGAGCCTCAATGATTTCTATGTAAGATTTGACAATTGTGACCTTAGTGAAAAGCATGAAGAGGTGAGAAAATGCCTCCTGTCTGCCCCTCCTTCTCACTCCTTTATTGATGAGGCTAATGTAATTAAGTGTCTTAAAAAGTGTAAACCTAAGAAAAGTCCTGGCCCTGACCATATTAGTGGTCGCCTGTTAAAACTCTGCGCTGAGCAGCTCGGTCCTATTTTTAGCTTCATTTTTAATATGTCTCTTTCTCAGCAGAAGGTACCTTCCTTATGGAAACAAGCTGTTGTGGTGCCTGTGGCTAAAATAAGCAATCCCGTCACACTGAATGACTTTCGGCCAGTGGCCTTGACTTCTATGATAATGAAACAGTTCGAGAAACTGGTTAAAACAGAAATATTAACTAAAACTGAGCTCCTACTGGACCCACTCCAATTTGCTTATAGAGCCAATGGAGGTGTACAAGACGCCACAGCTACCTTACTTAACCTTGCGTATAAGCACCTTGAAGATAGTAGGAACCATGCTAAACTACTCTTTGTAGATTTCTCGTCAGCTTTTAACACGATCCAGCCTCACATTTTAGTTGAGAGACTTGTTCAGTCCTTTGATCTGGATGCATGTCTTGTGGGCTGGATATTTGACTTCCTCACAAACAGATCACAACAAGTAAGAGTTAATGGAACTCTGTCTAGCCCTCTGTCTTCCTCTACCGGTTCACCTCAAGGTTGTGTACTGTCTGCTCTCCTTTATATTTTGTATACCAACGACTGCCGTAGTCATCACACTGACAGATACATTATAAAGTATGCAGACGACAAGGTCATCGTCAGCCTGCTTTACAATAGTGAAGTCAGTCATGGCCCGGTACTTGAGGATTTTATGTCTTGGTGTGATGAATCTTTCCTTCAAATTAATGTCGATAAAACCAAGGAAATGTGTATCGATTTTAGACGCCAGCCTCCAGTTCCTCACTGTAGTACTATTCATAACCAGACAGTTGAAGTGGTGAGCAGCTACAAATATCTTGGCACTATAATTGATAACATGCTTAAATTTGACGTGAACTGTGACATGCTCTGCAAAAAAGGGCAGCAACGGCTCTTCTGTCTTAGGAAGCTTGCCAAATTCCAAGTAGACAGAAGCCTGATGAAAATGTTTTATTGTGCTTTTATCGAGTCTGTCATTTCCTTTTGTATCATCTGTTGGTATGGTAATCTTTCTGTCAAGGACAAAAACTCCCTAGGGAGAATTGTACGTGTGTCTTCCAAAGTAGCAGGGGTGAAGCTCAGCAGCTTAGATGACATTTTTAACACTCAGGTGCTCAAGACTGCAAAATCCATCCGAAATGATGGGACACACCCTCTTAACCAGGAATATAAGCTACTCCCTTCCGGCCTCCGCCTGGCTGTTCCGCCTGCTATCAAAAACAGACACAAGTTCTCCTTCGTGCCCCTCTCGATCCGGGCGTTGAACGCTGCGGAGAGGAGGAGGTGATCGGCACTTTTTAGTGTTTTTTTGGAATGTAGGCTGTTGCTCGTTTGTAAGGACGCTCTGAGCTCTATGCTTACACGTGAGGGCTATATTCGCATTTATATATGAATTTGTAATTGTATATGTACATGTATATATACATATTAATTTTTATTTTTTGGTATCCTCTTCTCCCTTTGCACTTTGCACTTTTGCACTTTCAGCTGTGCACTTGGCACTTTGTACGTGTTTCCCTCTGCTCTCATTTTGTGTACATGTCCTGTGAATGTTGTTGTGTTTATGAATGTATCTGCTGCACATCAAATCGCCCCTCGGGGACAATTAAATAAAGTGAAGTGAAGTGAAGCATTGAACTGAATTACATTTAAGAAGTACCAGAATTAAATCATCTTCAAGTGGACAAACTGAACATTATAGGCTTCATAAAAATTCTTATTATACTGGATCATATTAAAGGAGAAGTCCAGTATTTTGCACTTTGAGCCCCATTCCTGGTTGTTTATGACGAAATAGAGTGGTTAAGGCCAAAATCTTGACGATTGCTCCTTCTCTGAGAATTTGAGAGAATTTGGCTTTCCCCTGCCTGGCTTAACAATGCTGTCTATGGCCATGTGTAAATCTGTCCTAAAACCACCTTAAACGTTGGTTTTCAAAGCCATGAAACTCACCCAGTGGTCAAACTGTGGTTTCCATCTGTGTTTTCCTATTCATCTGGATTGTGGAACTATTTTTTCAGCTGCCTCACACCCGTGTGTAAACTTCCGCTTGATTGTTCATTTGACCCTGAAGCGTTATACACTCCAGCCCACTTGATGGCGATAATGCTCCTTTACGTGAGTGTCGCCAACCAGCAGGAAACCATTGCAGTGTAATGGGACACAGAAAGAAGCAGAAGAAGAAGGCTGGCGTTGTGTTCAAAGGCATCATACTGCGAAGGTTGTTTACAAGCGAGTAATAATGGGCAAGTTTTGTGTGGTCAGCGACTGCAGGGGAATTCCTCCGAAGAGGAGGCACTTTTGCTGAGCTAAAAGACTACAATGACTACAACCTTGTCGTAAACAACCTCCTTTCCGTTTCCAGTGGCGGATTACTGTGATTTTGAATTTGAGTTCATCGCATTATCTGGGTTGGTTTTCAGTTTAGTTTTGGTTCTGCTTGCATTTGGACCTTTAGTTACCTGCCTGTACCGGATGATTTCTATCGGCTGCATTAAAGCTTGGTTTTTGTTAAAAATTCAACGTGCCTGTTAGTCCACATTTGGGTCCTCCTTGAACTGATACCTGACACAAACTAATGATGATTAATTGATGATCTAAACAGTCGGTGATTCCTTTTCTTTACTCATTTGAAGCACTAGTGTACTTGCACAGAAAACAGCTTTCATAAAAGCACATATGAACAGACACAGGTCATCTGGCATTATTAAAACAGCCCTTTTCCTTTTTTACCCCCAAAATATTCTCAGACCCAGTGCTTTACATTTCTAACAGTTATCTTCAATAAGAATGTCATATTTTAATAATAACAGTGATAACAATTAAATAATATACTTTATTTTTAAAGCGTCTTTCACACAAGAAACAAAGTTCAATGTGCTTTAAAAGAAGGAAATCCCATGCACCCATGCACATAAGACAGGGACAGAATATCATAATTAATGCAAAATAAAGTGTAAATAAATCCACTTTGTAATAACCGTAAATTTTTTTTTAAAGAGTAAAAATAAGGTGAAAATTTAAAATAAAAAAACCCCACTGAATAATGTTAACATTTAAAAATATAATGCATAAAATCAAATAAAATGCAACAATTTAAAAGAAGCGCAGCAGCCGGTAAGTACCAAGGAAAGTACAAAACAGGGTTTCAAGTCTGTATCAGGAAAAGGCATAGCTAGTTAAAGGCTAAAGTGAAAAGTTCTCAGCTGTCTTATCATTTATTATTCAGGTAACTGGCTGGTTTTATTAACGTGTTCCACAGTTTTGGGGTGTAACTGACAAAGGCTGCATCAATGATCTTACGGCTGTTTCTGGGAACCTCCAGTAAACCAGCAGCAGATGATCGCAGTGTTCTTGGAGGCAAATAGCTAACAACGGCGTTAGCGATGTAGCTCTGTCCCAGCTCATGTAGGCCTTTGTATATGAGGAGGATGAGCTTAAAATCAATTCTAACTGTAACAGGAAGTCAGTGCAGAGCAGCTCAGACTGGTCTGACGTGCTCTCTCCTCATGGTTCTGGTTCATAGCCGAGCTGCAGCGTTTTGAATGAGATGAAGTCTCTCAGTGTTTTTCCTGTTTGCAATGCAGTTTTATCATCATATTTTAAATGTAGAAATGGTTGTATTTTAGCCATGCCATGTATTCGTCACCTTGTTAATGTGGGACTTGAAGCTTAGATCTGAATCAAGGATCACACCAAATCTTGTAACATCACATGAAATCCAGAGTGTTAAATTCCCCAGATTAGTAAACAGCAATTCTTTTTGATTTAGGGCCGACCGGTAGGGCTGCATCTAACGATTATTTTCATTGTCAACTAATCTGTTGATTATTTCTTCGATTAGTCGACTAGTCATTTTATCGATGTCTGTCTGTCTCTCCCAAACCCCAAAATTATGTCATCTAATGTCTTGTTTCGTACTCACGCCAAAGGATTTTAGTTCACCGTCATGGGAGAGTGTGTAAAGCTGCCAATATTTGAACGTAAGAAGCTGCAATAAGAGTATTTTGAGGTACTTTTATAGTACTTTTCTATGAAAAATGACTCAAACCGATTAGTCGACTACTAAAATAGTCACCGATTATTTTAATAGTCGATTAGTCATCGATTAGTCGACTAATCGTTGCAGCCCTACCGACCAGTACAATTTCAGTTTTGTCCTCGTTTAACATTTAGAAATTATTGCCAAAATGCAGGCAGTAATAGAGTTTAAAGCTGCAGCATCATTTGGGATCATTTCTTCAAGAACTGAGAAGCCACAAATCTCATTTTCTGAATGGCCAGCTTGGTATCTTTGGGGGAAATCCCAAGGTGCCATACAGCCCGTATTACATTTCCAAAGTAGGGGTACATGAGAACTTTTATCCCTTGTCCCAGTGCTGCCTCCTCTCCCTCTCCAACCTCACCCATGCGGGCACAGAACTCAGATATGCTCAAACTGGGCTCTCGTAGACGGAAACACACAATGTTTGTCTCCACGGCAGCCATGTCTACAGCGAACAGAGGAGGGTCACAGTCGAGCAAAGCTGGGAGGGGTGAAGAGAAGAGAAGTTACGAGCAGGCAGTTAATGGTTTGATTTTCATAGACAGAAAAATGAGCTGCTCACCTTGAGCAAAGGTTTTTGCATTCCGGTGATCCTCCTCCAGTCGTCCCACCATCTCCAGTAAAGATAATTTACCAGCTGCTGCCAGTGTACCGACCTGCAGCACCTCCCCACCCAGGGCTTTACGGCACCACACTGCCTGGGATATGAAGTCTCGGGATCCAGCCAACACATATCCGAGGGGGGCCCCCAAACCCTGTCACACACACGTGAGTTTGAGAAGTTATTTGTTGGTATTGACTCTGCTCACATGTTGAATGTGTGTTTTGCAGTCCCACCTTGGAGAGGGACACGCTGACGGTGTGTGTGTGCTGCAGTATGGTGGACGGAGGCACGCCCTGGGCCACAGCGGCGTTCATCACCCTGGCTCCATCCATGTGAACTGACAGGCCGTATCTGTCTGCCAAAGCACGAACCTTGGAGATGGAGACAAAACCTGTGAGAGCGGCTGCATTCATTCAGCTGTAGTGAGGCTAAGACTCAGCTGTGTTCACAAATCTGTACACACACACACCTCCTGCAGGAAGGTCAGAGGCAGCACACGCCCTCCCTGTATGTTGTGTGTGTTCTCCACACATATGAGGCGTGAGCGGGGGTAGTGGGGGTCGGGGTAACCGTGGCGGATCTTCGATTCCAGCTGCTCCAAGTCAAACGATCCATCAGGGAGGGTGGTCACCGTGGTGCTGTGGACACCAGCCAGCTGTGTCAACACACACACACTGAGTAATTTATCAATCAATTCAACTGATCAATATTATTTGACGGATGAAATCATGTTGGGTACAGTTTCAGTGAAGTGTAATCCTGTTAGTTCCTTTAATTTGTGCATTAAAGGTCGAGTGTGTGGGACTTAGTGGCATCTAGCGGTGAGGTTGCAGATTGCAACTAACTTCTAACGTGCCAAGCATGTAGATAACAACAGTAGCCGAAAAACACGAATGGCCCTATACAGAGCTAGCATTAAATATGTCCATTCTGTGCTACTGTAGAAACAACATGGTGGACTCCATGGGAGAGGACCTGCGCTGTACAGTATGTAGATATAAAGGGCCCATTCTAAGTTAAAGAAAACACAACAATTCTTAGTTTCAGATGATTATAAACTGAGTAAAACATAGATATGAATATTACAGTTTCTTAAATCCTACACACTGAAGCTTTAAGATTGTAATAAAAAATACATGTGTGTGACTTGGGGCAGCTGGGGGGATGCCTTCTCTAGTGCCCCGTTTACACGTACCCGGGTATTTTTAGAAACGGAGACATAAACCTTCGTTTGCACCCTTCGTTTACACGCAAACGGAGAATTCGCCTCTGAAAACGATGCTTTTTAAAAACTCTGGCCAGAGTGGAGATCTTGGAAAACTCTGGCTGCACGTTTGCATGTAAACTGAGCAAAACGGAGAAAACGCTGGCAGCAGACGTCACAGTATGCGACAGAACTTGCACTCGCCTCAAAAGTGCGACCTATGTTTACATGTTGCTATGGTGATCATGGATGCTTCAGAGTAGCAGCCGCATTTATGTTGGTGCAAGCCCTCTTCGTATGTTTGCATTTGCAAATACAGCTGCTCTATTATATGGAGGAGCAGAGATGGATGAGTGCTCGGAGGTCAGCAATGTTGCAGCAACAACTTACACAGTAAAAGTACTTCATATTATTTGTACATGTTGTCCAAGAAGTACTCTGTCCAATAGTACAGGTGTCTTTGACTACTTATTGAAATATGATTTTTATTAAAGATCACAGTGGGGTGAATGAAGCATATTTATAGTTGATATGAGAGACTTTGACATAGGATTACTGCAAAAGAACACAGTAAAAGTACTTGATAGTAATAGGACATGTTGTCCAAGAAGTACTCTGTCCAATAGTACAGGTGTCTTTGACTACTGATATCAGGAAAGTTGTTTTATTTTCTTATTACATTCATTTCACGAGAGGCTCCTCCCCCTGTCAGCTTCAGCCGTGTCAATGCATTTACCGTAAGCATTAGAATACGTGCGCACTCCTGTAAGTGTCATAAAAAAAGTTGCCTGCACCCTGTATTACCTGTCCGACGGGAGTAGACTGCGTTTTCTGAAAATGGACACGTGTGCACGCAATTATTCTTGAAAACGGAGTGGGTGAAATGTCCGTTTCTGAAAATAGCCGGCTACGTGTAAACGTAGTGTGAGCCTCTCAGTGCTGGCCTGATGGTCCCCGACAGAAATGCTCCATTTTAGCGCCTGTTTCTTTAACAGAGGTGAATCTATCTGCCATATCCCAGATATTTTGGCTACATTTTTGTGTGAGTGAGTGAGTGGGAACGCGTCGTCCATCTTTATATACAGTCTATGGTAGTGCCAGAAAGTGATCGTCTGCCAGGAACTGATTGCTGTCCACGGGAGTGCACATTATGTGTTTGCACAATGCACCAATATATGGTTACAGCAAGGGTTTGTCTTCATGACACTGAAATGTTACTTGTAACCTAGTTACCACAATTGTGGCCCAAAAAGTGCAGTTTATAGCATAATCAGGCATAAAATTTACATAATCACAAGCAATACTAAGGTAAAGTTTCTGATGTTTACATGTCTTCTGTACGGCTAATGTCCTTGTTCATATTTGGAAACTATAGTATAATTAACATGGTTTACAGATGGGTACTAAAATAGAGAAATAATCTCTTTTGCAACTATCCTGATGACTTTGCATTATTTTACCTGCTCTGTGCCTTAGAGACCCCTAAATTGATACTCTATAGCCCCTTTTCCACCGCAGGAACTTTTTTCATTTACCCAGGATTTTGAAAAACCTCAGCGCATTTCCACAGAAACTACCCAGGGATAAAACTTTCCCTCAACCCCAAACTTTCCCTGAAAAAAGTACCAAGTAGTTTTCAGTACTAGTACTTTTCAGATTCCCTAGAATTCTTGAGGGGCGGGGCTGTCTGCTGAAGAAAGCTGATTGGTGGAACACACACCTGCAGCGTTCTGCACTTCAGTGCCAGTGTGGCTGCAAACTTTATTTCATTTCTACACGCTTCACTTTGTTTGTGTATTGATCATTTGGAAAATGGAGCAAAAGAAGAGAAGCTACGAGAAGTGGATGGACGACAGACGATAAATTCAGCAGGACTTGGAGTCGGTGTCTCGAAACGACCAAGTCTATGGAAGAATAGCCGACAAGCTGGCGGAGCTAAATATAGGGCACACGCCGAAACAAATTTGTGAAAAGCTGAAGAAACTTGAGAAAGAAGAAAGATTTGGCCTTCAGCTTCAGCTGATTTGAACAAATTTTCTGGAACTTTAAGGCGCGGTGGAAATGCAAACCACACAGATTACCAGGAATTATTTTACCCAGGTAAATAAATTCCTGGAAATAACAGTTCCTGGGAATGTTGGTGGAAAAGGGGCTATTAGGTCACAGACCCCCAGTAGATGAGATTTCACTTGAGGGACCTCCACGTGGAAAGATTTTGATTGTTAGATGTGATTAAGATCAGAATTCCGTAGTTGTCAACTGCAGTTGAGGAGATAACGGTGAAAAAAGTGAAAACTGTGATCAGAATAGTCACTCCTATCACTCTAATCACACTGGGCTCACTTCTACAGTGAATTAAATAGTGATAATAAACTATTCCCCATTTCCAGGACACCCTGGCTGAGAACCACTGCCTTTGGACGAATTCACACCAGGATAGTCCGGGGGACTTGGTTTGATTGGGCGGGGAATGCCGAAAAATTTCACACCTTCATTTGGTTCGGTTCACTTTCACACTGCACTTTTTAAGGCGGACCAAACTGCCTGGACAACGTCACACGGTTACAACAGCTGCTCGTTCGGGGGCGGTATTGTCTGAAACGACAGCTGACCAGGAAGAAAAAAAACATGAGGAAGAAGAAAACCTGGCTCATTGTTTGGCCAGGACCGAAAATGGAAACCCATTCCCTATCCAGCATGTTGCTCTATATATGAGACTACGACATGATGCTGTGGTTAAACAGACACCAAGTGAGGTATTGCAAGGATTGAAAAGTTCGGATCACATATATGTGCATAAATCATATGTATGTGCGCTTTACGTCACGTCCTCACTTTGGTTCGCTGGATAGTCTGTTTGCATTTCCCACTGTAAGCAGTCTTTTTTTTTAATCATTTTAAATATCTTTAAAGCAGCAATAGACCTCCAAGCTATAAAATACAGTTTTACACTTACCAAAAAGTGATTTCAGTCCCCACCTTGTGATTGAAAGGTTATTTATGCCTCAAATGACATGATACCATCCACAAGGGTTGTATTCGACAAATTGTAACTCACCCTGTCCCCTTAACCTGTCGAAATACCTAATAGCAGGAAGAGGGTGTACATTCCTGTGTATTTCAGTGGCTTTGTGGCTGATAGGTGGGTATACCCTCCACTCCACCACTGCCTACACCCTTTAGCTGTTCACTGTAAACCACAGCTTCTTGTTGCTTATTGCTAAACAGAAAATGAGAGAAAGCACAATAGGTCCCATTTAAAGGTGTGTGTGGTTTCTTCTCTGCAAAGACTAGGGAAACACTGATGTGAACAGAGATCCAGAGGGCCTAGCCACAGGTGTGTGCTGCTCTACACTCACCTGAGCGCTCCCTCCCTGCTCGTAGATGTGTAAATGGGACAGATCGCCCACAATCATCTCGTCGCCTCGCTCCCTGCAGTGCACCATCACTGCACAATGAGACAGGCGCACATTTATGACCTGACAGAGACAGATTCAGACTCTAACAATAGATGCACAGCTCACCTGCGATGAGGTTACTCATGGTTCCTGAGAGCACAAACAGGGCAGCCTCCATCCCAAAAATATCAGCTGCAAGTTCCTGTAACTCTGCAGAAAGCAAATGTCAAAAAGTCAAAAGTAAGATTCTGCAGGATTTAGGTATTTAAGTATTTAAGGTGTGCATTGATTCATATTTAACCACCACAAACAGCAGAATAAGCATCCACTGTATCTAGTCCTTGAGAACGAGTTATTCAGGAACCCCATTCTTTAATAATAAAGGCATAAATAAATCCTGACACGACACTCATACAGGCTCTTACCGTCGACGGCCGGGTCATCTGCCAACACGTCATCTCCCACCTCGGCCTCCGCCATGGCCCGTCTCATCGCCGGCCCAGGTGTGGTCGACGCATCACTGCGAAGATCAACCACCCTAACGGGAGCCGCCCTGCTCGGTCCCGGGTGACTGGGTTTTACTGGGGTGCTGTAAGCCCGCGCGCAGCTCCGTCCAATCACGGCAGCCGCTGCATCCTGTGCACTGAGCGGTTTCCTCAAAGCGCCGACACCATGGTTCAAAACTTTACACAAAACTCTGCAGGAAAATGTTCTCAAGGACATGATGTTCCTCAGTGATCTAAAAAGAGTAGAACTCCAGCAACACTTGTAGCACTAGGAACAACTTTATTTTTTGACCAACGCGTTTCGGCTCAGGCCTTCATCAGGGTCATCATGAAACACATTAAAATCAGCACTTAAAAAAGGGTATGAAGGAGACAAAGAAAGTAAAAAAATGTAAAAAAAAATATGAAAGACAACCAATCACATACATCCATACAACATATCAGCCAACAGGGCACATTTAAAGGTGGGTTGGGCCTGTGGTCATGTGGCTACAGGCCAATCTTTGTTGCAGGTTACCAGAGAGGTGAGGGGAGTGTCCAACTGGGGACATGAGTAATACCATATTTGGTCCATGAAGTGAAGAAGTGCAGCCAGGGGGTGGTAGCATTTTTTTCTCTAATACACTTTTACCCAGAATATGTTTATTCAATGTGGCATGCTTAGATAGCACTTTAATTTACAGACTTTTACACAATCACTATGCAACCTCATGAGTGAGGGATGTTTAGGAGCCTCTATAGGAACTCATGAATTGAAAAGTCTTCATTCATGCCCCCTGGAAACAAACTTTTAAGGTAAAAGATCCAAAATGCTTCTCTCTTTTTTCTGAGAAAATTGACATCACCACCTCTTTGGCTGGACTTGATCACTTCTATGCCCATAAAGAATAGGGAAGAAATGTGATGTTGCCTCTCATTAAAGTGTCTGGCAACAGGACTAGTTACATCATTTCTCTTAATGGCACTCCTATGTTCAGTGATACGCTCTTTAAGGCAACGGGATGTTTCACCTATATATATTTTGCCACATGGACACTGTATCATATAAATAACATTTTTGTTTTGCAAGTAATAAAATCCTTAATATTGATGGTCCTCCCATTGAGAGGGTGATTAAAGGACCTGAGGTTTTTGGTATGTTGGCAATTTATACAGGCTCCACACTTAAAGTTGCCTTGAAGGGGTTTAGAAGTGAGTTTATTGGTTGAAACTTCTTCATGCTGACATGCTTTAACAACCCTATCTCTTATGTTTCTTTCTCTTTTAAAGGTGACCATGGGGAGATCTTTAAACGTTCCTTGTAGGGATGGATCATTTTCAAGAATATGCCAATGCTTTAAAATTATATCTTTGATTTTCCTTGTTTTAGGAGTAAAAGTGGTGCAGTAAATAAGATTTGGCTTAGATTTGGGAGATTTTTTGACTTGCAGATAGGTATCTCTGCTTTTTGAATCCACTTTTCTTTCTGCACATACAAGCCAATCTTCTTGATAATTTCTCTCTCTAAATTTAGATAGCATCTCTTCTTTACTTTTCTCATATTGCTCTGGAACATCGCAGATTCTTTTCAGTCTAGTGAGTTGACTTACAGGTAAACTTTTCTTAAGAGAGATGGGATGAAAGCTTTCAGCATGAAGAAGTGTATTCCGATCTGTAGATTTTGTATAAAGGGAGGAAGAGAGAACGTGATCATTTTTAGTTACCTTTATATCGAGAAAATTAATTACTTCAAGACTGTAATTGAGTGTGAACTTCAAGCCTGCAAAGTTATCATTTAAAAATTGTAAAAACTCAAATAAAGTGGGGATTGGTCCTTTCCACAGTAAAAACACATCATCAATGTAACGCTTCCAAGAAATAATAAAAGGAAAAAAGGGATTTTTGTGTGGCTCATACAGCAATTGATCCTCCAGGTGACCAACAAAAAGGCAGGCAAAGCTGGGTGCCATTTTGGTGCCCATTGCAGTACCAGAGATCTGTAGGTATGGTGTATCATTAAAAAAGAAATAATTTCTCTTCAGGACAAAGGAGGCCAAATCAACTAGGAAGGTAGTAGAGGGTGTTCTCATTGGTCTGGTGTTAAGAAAATGTTCCAGTGTATCTAAGCCTTGTTGATGGTCAATGTTTGTATATAAAGACTCAATGTCTAAAGTACACATGACTACATCTGGATCCATTGGTGGGAGTTCTTTAAGGAAAGTTAAAAACTGAGAGCTATTTTTAATGAAGGACTTCAAAGTCGGTACAAAATCTTTAATATGATAGTCTACAAAACTTGATATTCTCTCTGTTAGACTTCCAATTCCCGAGACAATCGGTCTACCCGGTGGTTGCAGTGGGTTTTTGTGAATTTTGGGCAAAATATATAAAAAGGCTTTTAAAGGAAACTCATTCAGCAAAAATTTTCTTTCCCTAGGGGAAATATCACCATTGAGAAAACCCTCTTCAAGTAATATTTGCAGTTCTTTGAGGTATTCCTTGGTCGGGTCACATTTAAGTTTTTGGTAAAACAGTGTATTTTCAAGTTGTCTATGGACTTCATTATCATAATTACACTTATCCATAATGACAATGGCGCCCCCTTTATCAGCAGCCTTAATGACAATAGATCTATTACTCTCAAGTTCAGATAATGCCTCCTGTTGGTTTTTTGTCAAATTGTGTGGACTGAAGGTTTTCTTTTTATGATTTTCAAATTCCAGTTCTACAAGTCGACAGTATGTTTCTACTGAATGGTTTCTGTTCTTAGGTGGATAAAAGTTACTTTTAATTTTGAAAGTGTTATTTGTAATAGAATTCTGAGAGGAATCATTTTTCATAAAATATTCTTTACGTCTTACATCTCTGAGAAATTTCTGTAGGTCTAAAAATAGTTCAAATGGACTTACAGATGGGGTTGGAACAAAGGAGTGTCCATGTGTCCATGTGGCAAAATATATATAGGTGAAACATCCCGTTGCCTTAAAGAGCGTATCACTGAACATAGGAGTGCCATTAAGAGAAATGATGTAACTAGTCCTGTTGCCAGACACTTTAATGAGAGGCAACATCACATTTCTTCCCTATTCTTTATGGGCATAGAAGTGATCAAGTCCAGCCAAAGAGGTGGTGATGTCAATTTTCTCAGAAAAAAGAGAGAAGCATTTTGGATCTTTTACCTTAAAAGTTTGTTTCCAGGGGGCATGAATGAAGACTTTTCAATTCATGAGTTCCTATAGAGGCTCCTAAACATCCCTCACTCATGAGGTTGCATAGTGATTGTGTAAAAGTCTGTAAATTAAAGTGCTATCTAAGCATGCCACATTGAATAAACATATTCTGGGTAAAAGTGTATTAGAGAAAAAAATGCTACCACCCCCTGGCTGCACTTCTTCACTTCATGGACCAAATATGGTATTACTCATGTCCCCAGTTGGACACTCCCCTCACCTCTCTGGTAACCTGCAACAAAGATTGGCCTGTAGCCACATGACCACAGGCCCAACCCACCTTTAAATGTGCCCTGTTGGCTGATATGTTGTATGGATGTATGTGATTGGTTGTCTTTCATATTTTTTTACATGTTTTTACTTTCTTTGTCTCCTTCATACCCTTTTTTAAGTGCTGATTTTAATGTGTTTCATGATGACCCTGATGAAGGCCTGAGCCGAAACGCGTTGGTCAAAAAATAAAGTTGTTCCTAGTGCTACAAGTGTTGCTGGAGTTCTACTCTTTTTGGACATTTTTCTTCTCTCCATTCACCTTGTGAGTGGGTGAAGTTGTGCCAGAAAACCCCCACTTGCTCCTACGTTCCTCAGTGATCTGCAAACAATAATGGAGCTGATTGTGAACTCCAGGAAGCAGCGGGGAGAAGGACACGCCTCTGTCTCCTTATCTCCCAGAGCAGGGGTTCTCAAACTTTTTGGGGCCAGGGGAGAAAATTTTCCAAGGACCCCCTCATAATCCTCACGCCAATTAAACATATGTTTACTACCATTTGTGATCCCAGATGCCATAGGAATTATTTGTTTTAAACTTTTTAAACTAAATACTAACCTAAAAGACCTGTTTCATAGAAATGACCACAACCAAATTATATTTGAATAATTTCAATAACATTTCTATCATTTTACACACAGGGTAATTTTATTCAAATTACATTTTAATTTCACAACATCTCTCATTTTCAAGTTATAGATCTTGAAGCTTTCAGAAAATGAACAGTATCAACACTGGCACAGTCCAAATGAACCAGTTCATTTCAAAACTATTTTAAAGCTTAGTTAGGTGCTCCAGCTTCAACATAACTTATTGCCCCTTATTCAAATTATTGGCAGAAAACTGAACAACATCATAACAGTATTAGTAATTAAGCCTTGTCATAAATCACTTTACACACAGGGTAATTTTATTCAAATTACATTTTGACTTCACAACATTTAGAATTTTCAAGTTTTAGATCATAAAGTTTTCAGAAAATGAACAGTATCACAACTGGCACAGTCCAAATGAACCAGCTCATTTCAAAACCATTTTAAAGCTTACTTTAGTGCTTCAAATTTAACATAACTTATTGCCCCTTATTCAGAAAACTGAACAACATCCTAACAGTATTAGTAAGCCTTGTCATAAATATTTGTATTAGGCTCTATCAAAGTCTTATCACACACATCAGTTCATACATCACTAACAATAACTCATTAAGTTAGTGAGAGGGATGAGCCTGTCTCTCACAACACAGTTTCTCTATTCTTGGAGTGATGGATGACAAACAGACTCTAAGATCATCCTCTACTTGTAAACGAGCCCTGTACTTGTTCTTCATTGCAGTCAAAGTGGAAAAAGATGATTCACAGAGGTAAGTGGTAGGAAAGGGGAGCAATATTTGCATGGCCTCAGCAGTGAGTTCGGGATACTCATGTGAGAGGGAGGACCAAAAGTTTGCACGATTAAGCTGCTGAAATCGAACCTTCAACGTACTATGACAGGATAACTCCAACAGTTGCTCTTCTGCCTTACCTGTCAGGCCATTTGCTGTTGCAGCTGGTGCAAAGGGATCATGCACCCAGTCCCAGGCATCAGTGTTCACATCGGAGAAGTACGAGCTGAAGTGCTGGCTCAGTGACATGAGGTGTGAGGTGACAACCTGCCTCACTGTGGCCACAGACAGGTTATCTGTGTGGAGAAACTCAGTCAGTTGGGGGAACATGTCTGTTATTCCTTCTTGTATCCTCCTTCTCCATAGGTCTGTTTTCTTCATGAAGGCAGTGATTTTGTCGCTGACTTCAAGGATACTTGTGTGGCCTCCTGGGATGGAGAGGTTGAGGCTATTCAGCATGTTAAATATGTCGGCAAGATATGCCAACGTTGCCATACACTCGGGGTCAGTAAAAAACTGTGCAATGTCGGGTTTTTCCTCTTTCATAAACTCTGCCATTTCTCTCCGTAGCTCAAACACCCGCTGCAAAACTTTACCACAAGAGAGCCATCGCACTTCACAGTAGCCCCTTTTACACTGCCAGATTTTCCGCGAATGTTCGGCCGATTTGCCGGCCAGCTGCGAGCGTTTACACACACAGAGCCGGCTTGGCAAGTTCATCTGAGGCGCCCAATTTTCCGCCTCGTAGGGTAGTCATATCAACTGGGGAGATAAAGAATTGCGCGCCCTCCTTGCCCTCGCTATGAGGAGGCTATTAACCGTCGGATGACGGGAACGTAAAGGACGGGCTGATGTACGAGAGAATCGCCGAAGGACTGACCAGCCGCGGCTTTCCTCGGTACCTCACTGTTTACGTCACACGCTGAGCTGCATGTTCTGTTACTAGCTCACGCCCCCCATTGCCTCGAAAAAGGCGCATTCTGTATAAACAAAAGAAGGCAGGCGGCAATTTGCCGCCCTCCCCGATTTTGTTTTTATACTGCCAATGCTGAAAGAAGACGGATTGGGCTTTCCTGCAAATTTGCACAATTCCTGTGTAAAAGAGGCTAGTGATATAGCAGTGCGTCATGTCCAGCATCCATATCCCGGCAAAGTTGTCCAAACAAACGTGACAGCAGTGCCCTTGACTTCACAAAATTAACTGCAGTCACAGCTCTGTTCAAAACAGAGTGAAGATTTGGTTCCATGTCTTTAGAGGCGAGTGCTTGCCTATGCAGCATGCAGTGAGTAGCAATAATCCTCGGATTGACAGACTTTATCCGCGCAGTAACTCCGCTCTTTCGGCCGGTCATCGCTGCTGCGCCATCCGTACAAACGGCCACACATTTTTCCCAGCTTAGTCCAGCTTCAGTCATGAAAGCGTCCAGAAGTCTGAATATTTCCTCACCTGTTGTCCTGCCCGGCACCTCCTTGCAGAACAGAAAGTCCTCCAAAATCTCTCCTTCCCAGGAATAGTGCACCAAAACAATCAATTGAGCCGCACTGGAAATGTCTGTTGACTCGTCCAACTGAATGGAAAATTGCTCACATGAACGCAGTCTATCCAGTAGCTGTGACTGAATGTCAGCCGAAAGTTCTTCAATTCTCCTCCTCACAGTATCATTTGAAAGCGGTACGGCTTTGAGTTTATTAGCTGCATCTGTCCCAAGCACAACTTCGCACATTTCCACTGCCGCTGGGAGAATGAGTTCTTGTCCAATTGAGTGTGGCTTTTTACTTTTCGCGATCCGTTGAGCCACTAAATAAGAAGCCCTCTGTGCTTTTTCTGACGTTGTGGCCAAGTTCACCATTCGTGTTTTCTGCCTTATATATTCCTCACCCTTTCGACGAAAAAAATCTTTTGTTTTGTCCTTATACTCCGGGTGCTTTGTAATGAGATGCCACTTTAGCTTGGCCGGCTTCATGGCTTCGTTTGCTAGCACCTGAAATCACACGACACAACCAATAGCACTGCGTAGAAGGTAGGGTGCATCTACTATTCCGGGTATGATGGCGCCTGTGTTTGGCTCTGCCGCTGCCCGGCTTTCCCGTGGGCTCCTACCTATTCTTTGTATTGCTCTGTTCGTACTACTGTTTGTCAACGATGGATTTGCTGCTCGGGTGTATGATCGCCAGACTCTCCTGTTCATCAGGGCATCCATGGTGGATCATGGTGTTCCCACTCCTTGGAGTAGTCACCCGCAATCCTCGGCGCCTCCGTTCGTGTCAGTGGCCACCGGCGTTCCCCGCAGTGGTTTGCAGCATCAAGGCTCTCGCAAGTACGGAAGAAGGAGAGGGAGGAGGGCCGGAGTCCAGGTGAAGCTAAGATGGCTCTGGAGGCGAGGTGTCGCTGGAAAACGACGCCGTTCTCTTCTGGTGAGCCTTGGCTTGATGTTTCCTGTTACTCCGTGGAATGATCTCCCTTTATCGATGGCTGCGACTGTCAGACTCTCCGTTCTCCGACCTGTGTTTCCTGACTCGGCCGGGGAGCTGATCTCAGCCCCTCCGGTGTGTGGAATACATCGGCGCGGTGGAGGGAGTCCGCGTCATCTGCGCCCCCTGCCCCGGGATTCCCCCGCAGACTGCGAGGAATCGTCACCTCTCCAAATGGCGCTACTTAATGCGCGCTCCATAGCAAACAAATCGTTCGTGCTAAACGACTTTGTCTCATCTAAAAACTTGGACTTTCTTTTCTTGACGGAAACCTGGCAGAGGGAAAAGGAACTTGGCCCCCTCATTGAGCTCTGCCCGAAGGGCTACACTTTTATCAGCTCGCCCAGACTCTCAGGCCGCGGTGGAGGACTTGCTGTGGTGTTCAGGAGCCGCTTCGTATGTCGCCCGGTGAGCACTGGGTCTTTCTCTTCCTTTGAGCTTCAAATGATTAAAATTGGACGTAAAAATCCATTTTACTGTATTTTGATTTACCGTCCTCCTGGCCCAAATGGCTCGTTTTTGACTGATTTTACTGACTTCTTGGCCTCTATTCTTAAGCTATCCAGATTTATCATTGCTGGTGATTTTAATATACATGTTGATGATGTTTCAGACAGTTTTGCCTCTAGCTTTATTAACATCACAGAGTCTTTTAACCTTACTCAGCATGTATTAGGCCCTACACACAATAGAGGGCACACTCTGGATCTTGTTTTTACTTTGGGTTTGAATATTGATTCTTTATCCCTTGAGGATCTTTTTATTACTGATCACAATTGTATTTTATTTGATTTGTCTTTTAATCTGGATTCTGTACCCTACCGACGTATTATAAGCTCTCGCATCCTTAACCACCTTTCTGCTGGAAAGTTCTCTGCTGCCTTCTACTTCGACTCTGATGTGGACAGTGACGTTGACACCTTGGTACATTCCTTTAATGAACACTGCCTTAAAGTACTGGATGAAGTGGCCCCTATTAAAACTAGGCGTTTTTCTCCTGTAACCCTGCAAGACCTCACTAACTTGGTTAACCGTATGAAAACTTCCTCTTGCTCTCTCGATATCCTACCAACATCTTTGTTTAAAGATGTCATTGGTTCTATTGGTCCTGCGGTGCTCTCTATAATTAACAACTCTCTGTTATCTGGTTGTGTCCCTGCTTATTTCAAACATGCTGTTATTCAACCACTTCTCAAGAAATCTAATCTAGACTCTTCTCTACCTCAAAACTACAGGCCCATCTCCAAGTTGCCTTTTGTCACTAAAATCTTAGAGAAAGTGGTTGCAAACCAGCTCACAACTGCATTAGATGAGCACTGTATCTTTGATAAGTTTCAGTCTGGTTTTCGAAGGCTGCACTCTACAGAAACAGCCCTTCTTAGAGTCTCCAACGATATCCTGATGCACAGTGATGCAGGAGAATGTTCAGTGGTGGTGCTGTTGGATCTCAGTGCAGCGTTTGATACAGTGGACCACTGTACACTGATAGAGAGACTTAGACAGTGGGTGGGTGTGACTGGGTCAGCCCTGCAGTGGTTCTCCTCCTACCTCTCTGACAGGAGCTTTGCTGTATCTGTTGGTAATTTCGCTTCCTCATCTGAAACTCTCAGCTGTGGTGTGCCCCAAGGTTCAGTCCTTGGTCCAGTTCTATTTGCCCTGTACATGCTTCCCCTTGGGCAAATAATAAAACAGTTTAAAGGTATCTCTTATCACTGCTACGCAGATGATATTCAGCTTTATGCCTCCTTTAAACCCCACAACCTTGCTATACTGTCAGCTCTAAATGACTGTGTGACAGCTATAAAAAACTGGATGGCCAATAACTTTTTGCAGCTTAACTCTGAAAAAACAGAAATCCTTATTTCTGCCCCTCCAAGTCTTGTCCCTAAGATCAAGGATTGTCTAGGTTTTCATACCTCAATGGTTAAATCGTCTGTGAAAATTCTTGGTGTCACTGTGGACCAGGCTCTGACTCTGGACCAACATGTTAAGTTATTGATTCGCTCTTGCTTTTACCAGCTGAGGAACATAGCCAAACTCAGGCCCATTGTGTCTCAAGCAGAGATGGAAATGCTGATCCATGCGTTTGTTTCATCATGTCTGGATTAGTGCAACTCTCTTTTTACCTGCCTCAGTAAATCGTATCTGGATCGCCTACAAGTGGTCCAAAACGCTGCTGCCAGACTGTTGACCAGGTCCTCCAAAAGGTCTCATGTGACTCCAATTTTAATTGCTCTCCACTGGCTCCCCATCAAATTTAGGATCCAATTTAAAGTTCTTGTGGTCACATATAGAGCTCTGCATGGTCAGGCATCGGCCTACATCAGAGATCTATTGCAGCCGTATGTCACCAGCAGGTCTCTGAGGTCCTCAGATCAGGGCCTGCTGGTAGTTCCTCGTTCTAGGCTGAAAACCAAAGGAGACTGCGCTTTTGAGGTTGTGGCACCTAAACTTTGGAACTCTTTCCCACTGATTTTAAGATCTGTGGACACTGTGGACACCTTCAAAAAGCAGCTCAAGACCCATTTGTTTAGACTTGCCTTTGTTTGATTTTTTTTATTTATTTATTTATCTATTTATTTATTTATTTATTTTTTCTCTTATATGTTCTATTTCTCCCTTTACTGTGTTTTATGTCTGTATGTATACTTTTTGCTTTATTGCCTCTGTAAAGCACTTTGTGACTTTTATGCTCTTGAAAGGTGCTATATAAATAAAGTTTATTATTATTATTATTATTATTATTTTCTCAGTTTAGCTGGTTTGGGTTTAGCATCACTCGATGAAGTGGACGTACTGAAATATTTGTCCATTGTCGCTAGCTAGAAATGCTAAGCAGCGCAGGAGCTGTGCGCCAAGTGCCTCATGAGTAAAGCGACGGATACAGGAGAGTGACGTGTGACAGATTAACGTGACGTGTCACAATCATATCAGACTTTTTATTGACTCAAAGCTAATGTAGGAGGGAGTAATTGGTTTAATATGTTTGTTTTATTGGCGCAGCGGTCCCCACATGTAATTATGCACTTTTTTAATGATACGGCATAACTTAAAGAATTTATTACAAATTATTTTGCGGACCCCCAAGCTATGGCTCGCGGACCCCAGTTTGAGAACCGTTGTCCTAGAGGACAGCAGCTCTTCTTCCTCTGCAGGCTGAGAAGGTTCAAACAGAACTTCACTGACAAGATACAGTGCCAATTTGTACAGGTGAGCCATCAAGAGTGTCCTGACTGACTGCAGCACCACCTGCTGTGAGGTGAAGGTAAGGGTGGTGTAAACTGTTTCCCCTAGGTTTTCAGCTCTGTACACCACCACCATGGATTTGAAATGAAACAATCAAGATGACCTTTTATAATTATGTTAGTTTGTCCAATTACTTTTGGTCACTTTAAATTAATTTTAATTTAATTCTAATTTAATTGGAGGGCACTTATAAAATGTGTTGTAATTCCTACACGGTTCACCTGATTTGGATGTAAATACCCTCAAATTAAAGCTGAACATCTGCACTTAAAGCACATCTTGATTGTTTCATTTTAAATCCATCATGGTGGTGTACAGAGCTGAAATGCTGAAAATTGTGTCAATGTCCATGTGTTTATGGACCTGACTGTATGTTAAGGAACATGAAACTATGATTGGGCCTACAGTATGGCAAACAAGAAAGAACAGTGAGGAGAGATGAGGGAGAGAAAGGACACACTCACACTGGCGCTATTTGCTCCGCTTTAAACGAACCATGGTGTGCTTCCATGGATAGCTTGGTTTGTTTGGAGTGGTGTGAACGCTCATTTGAACTCTGGTGCGGACCAAATGAGCGAACCCTGGTCTGCTTGAAAACAAAGGGTCTCGGTTCACTTGCAAGTGAACCCTGGTGCGGTTCGCTTACAGTGGGAAATGCAAACGGACTATCCAGCAAACCAAAGAGAGGAAGTGACGTAGAGCGCACCTACGTTTAACCACAGCAGCACGCCGCAGTCTCTCACTCTCCGCCGTCTTTTTTGGTACTGCTGCATTCGTCTCATGTACAGAGCAACATGCTGGATAGGGAATGGAAGGGAATGGATTTCCGTTTTCAGTCCTGGCCAATCGATGGGCTGGGTTTTCTTCCTCCTCATGCTTTTTTTCTTCCTGGTCAGCAGTCATTTCGGGCAATACCGCCACCAAACGAGCAGCTGTTGTAACTGCGTGACGTTGTCCAGGCGCTTTGGTCCGCTTTAAAAAGTGCAGTATGAAAGTGACCCAAACCAAATGAAGGTGTGAAATTTTTCTGCATTCCCCGCCCAATCGAGTCCCCCGGACTATCCTCAGCCACCAGAGTTTGAATGAGCATTCACACCACTCCAAACGGACCGAACTATCCAAGGAAGCGGACCAGGGTTTGTTTAAAGCGGTAATTTTCAAGGGGAAGCGGCTACATTCTGAGTGGCTCCAGCAGTGTCCCAAGAAAGTCACCGTCCAGGTCTCAGGTAACAGCTGGATTAATGCTGACCTCTTCCTGGAATGGGTACATCCAGTACATCCAACCGGCCTCACAACCGCAGACCATGTGTAACCACACCAGCCCAGGACCTCAACATCCAGCATGTTCACCTCTGAGACCAGCCACCCGGACAGCAGCTGCAACAATCGGTTTGCACAACCAAAGAACTTCTGCACAAACTGTCAGAAACCGTCTCAGGGAAGCTCATCTGCATGCTCGTCGTCCTCATCGGGGTCTCGACCTGACTGCAGTTCATCATCGTAACCGACTTGAGTGGGCAAATGCTCACATTCGATGGCGTCTGGCACGTTGGAGAGGTGTTCTCTTCATGGATGAATCCTGGTTTTCACTGTTCAGGGCAGATGGCAGACAGCATGTGTGGCATCGTGTGGGTGAGCGGTTTGCTGATGTCAACGTTGTGGATCGAGTGGCCCATGGTGGCGGTGGGGTTATGGTATGGGCAGGCGTATGTTATGGACAACGAACACAGGTGCATTTTATTGATGGCATTTTGAATGCACAGAGATACCGTGACAAGATCCTGAGGCCCATTGTTGTGCCATTCATCCACGACCATCACCTCATGTTGCGGCATGATAATGCACGGCCCCATGTTGCAAGGATCTGTACACAATTCCTGGAAGCTGAAAACATCCCAGTTCTTGCATGGCCAGCATACTCACCGGACATGTCACCCATTGAGCATGTTTGGGATGCTTTGGATCGGTGTATACGACAGCGTGTTCCAGTTCCTGCCAATATCCAGCAACTTGGCACAGCCATTGAAGAGGAGTGGACCAACATTCCACAGGCCACAATCAACAACCTGATCAACTCTATGCCAAGGAGATGTGTTGCACTGCGTGAGGCAAATGGTGGTCACACCAGATACTGACTGGTTTTCTGACTCCCCCAGACCCCCCCAATAAAGCAAAACTGCACATTTCAGAGTGGCCTTTTATTGTGGCCAGCCTAAGGCACACCTGTGCAATAATCATGCTGTCTAATCAGCATCTTGATATGCCACACCTGTGAGGTGGGATGGATTATCTCGGCAAAGGAGAAGTGCTCACTAACACAGATTTAGACAGATTTGAGAACAATATTTGAGAGAAATGGTCTTTTGTGTATGTAAAAAAAAAAAAGTTTTAGATCTGTGAGTTCAGCTCATGAAAAATGGGAGCAAAAACAAAAGTGTTGCGTTTATATTTTTGTTCAGTGTATATGTGTGTGTGTGTGTGTGTGTGTGTGTGTGTGTGTGTACTTATATATAAATACATCACAGCATATGTAGTCGCTTCTGTCTGTCCTGCTGGAAACCATCCAAACTGTTTGGTTCTTTCCTTTGTTTGGAACAGAGAACTACATGAACCACGTGACCGCATGGCGCTGTGTGTAATCAATAATCACTGACTGCAAGGAAACTAAATGGATGACCTATCAGCCCATCAGCATGCACAGAGCAGTGTGGACCTCAAGGTGGCGCCAGTATCCCAACAAAGGTAATTATACAGCATACGGACACTGACAAATCTCTCAATGGTCCGTTATGATGTAAAACTCTACTTCTCTTACTGGATACTTGATTTAAACTTAAAATGGACAACTGAACATTACAAACTTCACAGATATTATTATTGTACTGGAGCATATTATAGTGTATGTGTGATCATTTTAATGTGTCAACAAGGGCTGCAACTTATGATTATTTTAATTACAGATGAGTCTGTACATTATTTTCCTGATTTATTGATTATTGTATGATCTACAAGAGTTTAGAAGACAAAGAAAAACGCCTGTCACAACAGCGTATAAGACAATGTAACATCTTTAAATAACCAACAGTCAAAAACCCAAAAATAGTAAGAGAAGAACTGAGATATTTCAGAGGCTTTTAACAATAACAATCTACGACATACTAAAAACGATGATCAAATAATAACTGATGATCAAAATAGTTAGCAGTTCATTGTCTCTTTGCATTTGAAGCACAGGTGTACTTTCACAGGAGACAGCCTCATGGAAATAATGATAAGAATCTTTTTATGTGTTTTTTTCTAACAGTGTTTGTGACATACGCTGACACAAATCATCTTGCACTATTATTTTCAGCTTTCCCCTCCAAGTATTCTCAGACACATTCCTTTACTTTTCCACAATCATTCTCAGTCAGAACATGTCATGTTTTATGTAGACTACGTTTCAAACTCAACTCTCACGCGTCTTGCATTAATCCAGCCCAGTGACTGAGGCATGCATGTGCGTGAATGTCTCTCTGTGCATCTGCGTGTGTCAGTCTGTCCCTGTGCCAGTGTGTATGATGTGTTTACGAAAGCTCCGAATAACTGTGACACCCTCAGATTCTTCGGGGGTCACCAGCCTGCTTTTGGCTTGACCTTTATCCCTGCACTGAGCTGTAAAGCTAATTCCAACTAGCTGACAACCATCATCCATTTATCTTATTGTAGAGAGAGAAAAGGAGGTGAAAGGAGGTGAAAGCATGTCCTGCTAATCCTCACCTCCCTACGCATACATACACAAACAGGACATGATGAGGATACAGGCTCAGGCCCAAACTAAACTGGTTATATCCAGCCACATCCTCTATTTTTATCGGCAATCAAGTCCCAGCTCTTTTGTATGGAAGCCTATTTCGACCAATGTGATGAGAAACGACACCCTGTAAGTCATTACGATGACCACCTTTCTCAACATAATGACTTAGTATCTCAGAGTAATGATTTAGTATCTCAAAATAACGACTTAGTGTCTCAAAATAATAACTTAGTGCCTCAAAATGATGACTGAGTACCTCAAAATAATGACTTAGTATCTCAAAATAATATTTTAGTATCTCAAAATAATGTTTTAGTATCTCAAAAATAATGACTTAGTGTCTCAAAATAATTACTCAGTATCTCAAAATAATATTTTAGTATCTCAAAATAATGACTTAGTGCCTCAAAATGATGACTGAGTGCCACAAAATAATGAGGGTTGTATCTCAAAATAATATTTTAGTATCTCAAAAATAATGACTTAGTGTCTCAAAATAATGATTTAGTATCTCAAAATAATTACCCAGTATCTCAAAATAATGATTTAGTATCTCAAAATAATTACTCAGTATCTCAAAATAATATTTTAGTATCTCAAAAATAATGACTTAGTGTCTCAAAATAATGATTTAGTATCTCAAAATAATTACCCAGTATCTCAAAATAATGATTTAGTATCTCAAAATCAATCTCAAAATAATTACCCAGTATCTCAAAATAATGATTTAGTATCTCAAAATAATTACTCAGTATCTCAAAGTAATGTTTTAGTATCTCAAAATAATGATGTACCATCTCAAAATAATGAAGTTGTATCTCAAAACAATGTTTTAGTATCTCAAAATAATGACTTAGTGTCTCAAAACAGTGGCCTAGTATCTCAAAATAATGGCATAGTATCTCAAAATAATGACTTAGTAGCTCAAAATAATGCTTTAGTATCTCAAAATAATGACATAGTATCTCAAAAATAATGACTCACTATTTCGAAATAATGACATAGAATTTCAAAAATAATGACTTAGCATTTCAAAATAATGGTGTAGTATCTCAAAATAATGGCATAGTATCCCCAATTCATGAGAAACAAAGTATGACTTCATTGCTTTTTTTGAGATAAGTCATATTTCAAAATAAGAAAGTCATTATTATGAGATACAAAGTCATATTCTGATGTACAAAGCAATTATTTTGAGATACTGTGCCATTATTTGAGATATGAAGTCATTATTTTGAGATAACAAAGTCATCATATCAAGATACTAAGTCACTAATTTGAGACACTAAGTTGATCATTTCTGTAACTAAGTCATTATTTTGCAGTACTAAGTCAATATTTTTGAAATATTATGTCTTTCGTTTGAGATAATAAGTCAGTGTTTTGAGACACTAAGCCATTATTTTGCAGTACTAATTCATTATTTCGAGATAAGAAAGTCATTGTATGAAGATATAAGTCATTATGTTTTGGTACCAAGACATTATTTAAAGAAAATCAAAGTCATTATTTAGTGATATAAGTCAGGTACCAAGTTATTATTTTGAGATGCTGTAACATTATTTGAGGTACTAAGTCACCATTTTGCAGTACTAAGTCACCATTTCAAGACAAAAAAGTCATTATATCAAGATACTAAGTCATTATTTTGAGACACTGTGACATTATTTGAGTTACTAAGTCATTTTTTAGACAGTCATTATTTTGCAGGATTAAGTCATTATTTTGACAAAAAAAAATTATTATATCAAGATACTAAGTCATTATTTTGAGTTATCAAGTCATTTTTTTGCAATACAGAGTTAGACGCTATGTCATTATTTTCAGGCACCAAATCATTATTTTGTGCTACTAATTAATTATTTCGAGATAAGAAAGTCATTATATCAAGATACTAAGTCATTATTTTGAGACACTAAGTTAATATTTTTAGCCGATATTTTGCAGTACTAAGTCATTATTTTGAGACACCAAGTTACCATTTTTTTTTCTTTTAATGTCAGAAATGAGCTTCCATACCCTCGTGTCTTGGGGACTAAGTCAGCGTTTGGAGATAAAGGTTTGTGGGAATTTATCTACCGTGGACTGAGATTAGGCTACGAGGGAGGCGCACTCATTACAAAACAACCCCCTCCTCCCTCTGTCACTCACTTCTCTCTGACCCACAAATGCTACAACTCCATTCACATCACACCATCTCCCTCCCCTCACACACAAACACACACGCACACACACACACACACACACCCTTCCCCTCTCGCATGCATACTCATGCTGTCTTGTCTGATGTTAATCACTCGATAAAAGTCCCAGTGTGTGTTATCAGGACCGCACCACACTGTAGTTAAAGTTGATATTGCCAGTAACAGAGCCAGGTTTTATGAGCCATAACAAGTCGTCATTAAAAGTCATTAGCAAACATCAGCGTCGTAAAAAGGCCACAGTTGGTCTCGAGAGCCCCACAAGAGCCGTGAACGGAGAGAGATGAAGATGCATCTGTTCGAAACGCAGAGCAGCGATGGGGATCTGTGATAAGGCGGAGAATGTGGGAGACGTCCTGAGCTGGAGTTTTTCCGGGATCACTGTTGGCTTCTGTAACCTCACACTTTAGTCTGTGTGTGTGTGTGTGTGTGTGTGTGTGTGTGTGTGTGTGTGTGTGTGTGCGTGTGTGTTGTTTCTCTCAAATGCCTTCCAGCATTCCTTGCCTGTGCGTGGAGAAGGGAGAGTGGTGTTTTGGAGAAAATATTGAATTAGAGAAAAAGAGGCAGAGAGGGAGAAATGAAGGAGAGGGAGAAATATTGACTCCTTCTGGGAAGGAGCGAGACGGCAACGCCTTTCCAATAACCATAAACCCACTGGGCTGAAAATAGACGGGCCGAATGAATAAACGAATGTGTTCATCCCACATGAGCTCTTCTCTTTCACAGAAGGAGGGGAATGGAGGTGACCCCCCCCCTCCTCCCCTCCCCTCCCCTCCTCTCCTCCTCCTCCTTCTCCTTCTCTCTCTCTCCTCTTTCACTGAGGCCATCATTTCTTCACCATGACGAGAGATATTAACCGGAACAAAACAGGTGTTTATGGGAAGCCTTCCCTCAAATGAGGTTTCTCATACACACACACACACACACACACACATGCACGCACACACACACACACACACATGCACGCACACACTTCCCTCTGCAGTGTAAAGGTGTCGACATCAGTGCCTGCGAAACAAGAGTAACATCTGTTTCACATTTCACACTATCCCCCCCCCCCCCCCCCCCCCCCCACATATGTCATGGGTCATGTGGCCATGCTTTACCTCACACACACACACACACACGCACACACACACACACACACACACACACACACACACACACACATATTGCTCTTAAGATGCAGTAGAGGCTACATTCTTTCTTTTCCTTTTTTCTAGAGCAGGATCAGCAGGGTAGTTCTCTGCCACTATATGGCCAAAAGTATGTGGACAACCAAACATTACACCCATATGTGATCGCTGATCATCAGCAGGGTTGATGCAGGGATTTGTTGAACCCGGTCTCACTCCAAAGTCGTCGCAATCCGACGCTTGGGCAGTGACTTGCGGCATCAGAAACCAATGAAAAAACCCATCTTTTAACGTCGGCATGATACGCGGCCAGTTGAAGTAAAGTTCAACGGCACCTGGCGGCATCAGGGGGAAACGCAGCGGGACAAGGACAACAGTTAAGGTAGCAAAAGTCCAGGTGGGAGTGGTGGTGGATGGGTCCAACAAACACTGACTTTCACCCGAGAGACTGAGCGCTTTCCGTAAGATTCTAAAGCCAAACCGTGTTCTATTAACTAAACATAACCTCGTTTTTGTTGTTGACAGAAAAAAATGTCAGTTCGTGGTGTTGTGCTGACGCAGTGCTTTTATTTTGAAAGAGACTGTATGTAAAGTGTAAATTCCCTGTGAAAACAGAAGTGTATTTTGAAAGAAGACAATGCATGTAACAGGCAGAACTTGACACGGCTTCCCAGAAGGTCAACAACCAACGCAGCCAGGGTACCTTGAACTTGGTATGCGGACGTGGAAAGTCTGTGACCAAACGTCAATATGTGACGAGGTCGGAGTGAGAATGTGTTGATTTGTTATATCCCAGTATTAACCCTTTGAAACCTGAGAAAATTGTCTTGAACTCTATGAAAAATACAGGAGGAAGTCAATGAGCAACTTCAGAAGAAATTAGAAAAAAGTACAAGAAAATTACCTGAAAAAGTAGCAAAAAAAGGTACAATTTTTTTTTAATTAAAAAAAAAAGAAAAATTTTTTTTTTTTTTTAAAAACCCAAGAACAATACCTGAAAATTATATTGAAACAAAAAAGAAAAATGCCTGAAAATTGGCAAAAAAAAAAAGCAAATAGTACAAAGGTTTAATAAATCACAAATTTGCTTCGAGGAGCTTTACCGTCTGAACAGCATACGACACCCTCTGTCCTCAGACCCTCGCTTTGGAAAAGTAAAAGCTCCTCCCCAAAAAAAAAAAGTCTTTAATGGGGAAAAATATAAGAAACCTAGAGACGAGCAACAAAGGAGGGATCCCTAACCCCAGGACAGACAGATGTGCAGTGGTTGCTGTGTACCAAACAGACAAACATAGTAAAGTTACAGTATGAACAATCACGATGACAAAACCATAGATAGTTTGTAAACGCTCCCATTCAGCCTCAAGAGCATTACTGAGTTTGGGCACTGATGTTGGGCGATAAGGCCCGAGTTACAGACAAAGCTCCAGTTCATACAAAAAGCGTTTGATGCGATTCGAGCGCTGTGCAGACCAGTCAAGTTCTCCCTCACCAGCCGTGGAGAACCGTTTCTTTATTGACCTCACTTGTACAATGAGGTCATTGTTGTGTTGAAACAGGAAAGTGGCTTACCGCAACTGTTGCAACAAAGATGGAAGCACTAGTTCCAAACCCCGGGATACCGACCCCCAAAAAGGAGGTGACAAAGCTTCACAGGAGGGGTGAGGGGTCGGGAGGCCTTCTTATTTTAAAGGGGTGTAAGACAACATTTAAAGTTGAGACAGTCTCTCTGGGGTTTCACGGGCTGTTTTGGGGATTGTTGCTGCCTGACAGGCCTGATTCATGGCAGCTGTTCTAAAAAGTTGAGATGCATGTTGTGATGTTTATGGCCATTTTTTAAATTTGCATTGAAATTGCCAGGGTGACTGAACGTCGCAAAAATAGATTTGGAGCCTATGGCTGAATCTAAATGTCCACACTGAGCCCTCGCGGACATCAGTTGTGACTGCAAGCAGCTGATAGACAGCCCTTGAGACTGTTTTACTCGTTAACATTCTCGGAAACATTCAACTGTTGCTGTTCAACTGTTGCTGCTGTCATATAAATGTCATATAAATTGATGAAGAGTGCTGAACTCATCTGTCCCTGCAGATAACAAGATATAAATCTCATGTATAGCCTTTTTTTGGCGACTAAACAAAAATGTATTAATACATCTCTATATAACAGGCTACACATGTTCAGAAACAGAAATGTTTCTGATTAAGGACAGGACTATAACTTAATAAATCAGGTATTTATTGACATTAGAAACCTTCTTTTATTTTTTTTCAGCCAATTTTTTGCCTATTTCACTGCACAGTCTGATCGTCCGCAATAATAAAATGTATTTTCAGTTTCTCTACAGTCTGTACTTAAACATATCTCTGTATCATGATGTGGCTGAATATTATTTCTGGCTTACACAATTCAAGTAACATTTTAACAGATCTAATTATTAATAACTATTCTTTTTTCAGCAGGTAAAAGAACCCCACAAAGTCATGTTCATATTGCAATGAATTGTGGGTTATTAAATCTCTGAAAATTCTCTGGAAGTCTGCAGAAAGTCCGCTTGAGGCCCCTTGTGGACTAGCTGAATTGTAGCTTTGGACAGCCCTAAGTACTTGCGGACTTTCCAGGTGCGTTCCCGGGAAGTCTGGGGTGAAGTATGGTGAAGCGTTATCGTTGTCATTATAAGCATTCAGTGTTTCCCACAAAATTAGAATCTATTTGTGATGGTTGGAGGTAAGCAACAGCTGGTCGCCGCTGATCAAGAGTTTATGACTTTTGATGCAGTGTTTAAGGACCTTCTTCATGAGAGGCACTTCTCCTGCCCTGTCTGCTCAGTTAGCACGAGCTAACACAGCACAACGTGATCTCATCACTTCTCATCATGTTTTGCTGCTCGGGCTGAAGCCAGCAACATTACTTGTAATGTTACTCAATACATGAGGTGACAACGCGAATCAGTCAACACACCTTAAATTTCACTGTGACAACTTTGACCATCACTTTAGTTTTTATATGACAAACACTTTTAGTAATGAGTGGATCTTCAGGTGTTTATATATATTAATTTAGACCAGATTCCGTGAACTGCATATATTCTAATCCTCACTCAGAGAAAAAAAAAAGCGTAGTAGAGCGTTGTTCCTGTGGGCTCCAGCAACACTAAACCCCTGAGCTTGCCTGAGAAGGACTAAATGCACAAACCTGCTATTTTTAAATATCCCATGGAGAGAGACTCTCACTGCAGCCTGTTTTATTTTGTTCTGAAAATGTCGGCGTGCAGCTTCGTTCTGTGGACGATAAACGAGGTGCAGTCTTCCATCTGTGTCACCGGTAATGAGGAAATACAGTGAGTGCTGAACGGAGCAGTGAGTGACAACAACCCCGCCCACATTTAAGAGTACTGTTTGTGGTGGAAACACTAGGGTCTAGGTACCATGTCTGAAGGGTTACTGTTGGTTCCAAAGGTACCATACTGAAAGTGTTTGGTGGAAACGGGGGTTTAGAAAATCATGGAAAAATGGGTGTCCGCATACTTTTGGCCACATAGTTTAGTTTTGGTTGTATTTACAGTTTTGTGATATTCTTGTCTCCACCCCAGTTTCACTGAAGCGAGTGAAATTACATTAGCGGTCCTCCGAGTCTTGCAAAATAACATTTGAAAAATTCCCTTGCCTTTCCTGTGAACTTGCTGCGAACAGTTTTCGTTGGAACCACTTCCTACCCAATAAATAGTCCCAGTGAAAACGGATGGATTATAGTAATCAGAAAATTGCCTCTAGAGAGACACAAAGGACTTCAAAATGCTTTGAGCGCTCAAACTAAATTTAATTCACCCCCGTCACTCAGAACCTCCACACATTAATTATCTACCACTTGTGGTAAATGAAAACTTTCTTTTTGGTAATTTGGGTGAACTGTCCCTTTAAGCCTTGTGGCGAAGATAGTTATTGTATGACAGTATGAGGCAGGGTTAACCAGACCATCAAGATTACCCGCTGTTGTAATCAGCTGCAACCACTATCGCCTGTGTGCACTCATTCATCTCGTCCTTCATTCATCCACTCACTGACTTCTCCTCTCTCAGCCAGTCATTTCTCATTTTGTTCATTCAGCTGTAATTATAGACCATCACCAGCCTGTACAGTTTCACTTCCAGGAACAGTCGCATCTCCTCTCCTCCATTCATTTACCAGACCTTCACTTCACCCCTCACAGCTTTCCTGTCACCCTCCTTGACCCTCTTCTCACTCCTCCTCCTCCTCCTCCTCCTCCTCCTTCTCCTCTTCATCCTCCTTTCCCACATTGCCCACTCCCCTCTCTCTGTGTCTCTCTCTCGCGCTCTCTCTGGGAAGTCATGTGACTTCTCTGAAGCTGAGCCCTATAAACCAGCAGTACTTGGGGGGCTCAGTGTCTATACAGCTCTCTGATTGGCTCTTGCATTCAGATGCTGTTCACTGCTGGGTACACACACACACACACACACACACACACACACACACACACACACACACACACACACACACACACACACACACACACACACACAGCAGACCCCCTGTTTTCTTCTTTCTGGAACAAATGTGATCCATCACATTGAAAAACTGTGAGTGTGTGTATGTGTGTGTTGATGTGTTTAAATACCACCTATTGCTGGAAATGAAGCATTTAAAGGGATAGTTCAGATTTTTTGAAGTGGGGCTGTATGAGGTACTTATGCCTAGACAGTGTATTACAAACAGTAGATGTCGGCCTGCACGCGCCCTGTTTGGTGAAGCAGGCTGGAGTCCGAAAGGGAAGCTAAGCAGGGGCCAGCAACAAAACATGTTTTGGCCACCTAGGGCCCTGGTCACACAGACGGCATTTTGCAGGTTGCAAAACACGAGGCATGCTGCACTTCATTTTTAAAAATTGAATGCAACTAGTGAAAAAAAATGCTTGCTGGGTCTTTTTATTGTTGCAAGGCAACTATGGACTCACTTCCTTACCCTAACCTTCCTGTGTAATCAATCTACCGTAAATTTATTTCAGTTATTTGACAGTAATCAGTATCTAGTTCCTAAAATGTTGAGGCAGAGGGTACTTGCTGTAGCTCTGGTTGAGGGTGAGAGGCTGTCAGCAGATAAACAGAGATCTGTGTGGGTACATGAGACCCTAAAAAAGAGAGTGGATCATGGGGAGTACCACCAGTTGGTCCAGGAGCTTCTCCTCCATATTTTAGGATGATTCAGGGGCAGTTTGACAACCTGCTGCCTATTGTCGGGCTGTATAGCTCTGGGTATCCAGCAACCGCTACCACCAGTTTCTCCTCCATTGTTCACCAACTGTAAACTTGTTGTCATGACGACCACAGAAGGCCCGCCTCTCAAATCATGCCATTGGACAATGGGAAAAAAGATGATGAAAAAAGAGATGACGTGGGGTGTTTTTCCACTTTGAGTTGAGTTTTTTTGACTCTCGCCTCCAGCTGCTGAAATACTTTCTGTGTGACCTGGGCCTAAAAGAAGTCCCACCTGAATAAATCAATATCAGTTTAAATGTACGCCACATTGAGAGTATTTTCACTGCTTTACCTTAATGTCAGACAGAGATTTCCAACGGGGAAATTGAGCCGTTATATCGCTCTCATCAAAACCAGACTCCATTGAGAAAAACAGTGATTTAACATTGCTGAACACAGGAGCTGCTGGTCTACCACTGCCTCGATAAGTTATTTTGTTCATGTCATTGAGTGACTTTGGCATCTAAAAGGGTTAGTTTGGATCCATCAAGTCACACAATAACACAAACTAGCTAACTGATGGAAGGAGGAGTAGACCAGTAGCTCCCATGTTCAGCCAGCTAAAATTACTGTTTTTGTCCAAGGAGTCTGGCTGTGACGAGAGCATGGACGGGGAACTGAGGCCATTAATGGCTTTTCTATCAAAAACGGCCACCTGACAGAAAGGTGAAGCTTTGAAATATCCTCAATATATCACACAATTAATCTGATATTGATGTTTTTGAGTAGGACTATTTTTAAAAACTTTTTTAGGTGGTTAAAATATGTTTTGACCCCCATCCTTAGCAGTACATTGCTTAGCTTCCATGTTGACATCTACTGTATATAAAATACTGTCTATGGATAAGTACCTCACACGACCCCACTTCAGAAAATCCAAACTATCCCTTTAAATAGAGCAATGTGCTGTTCTCGCAGTCACTTAAGTATGCACACACATACACTGAGCCTGAGAAGTGCCATTTGTTTTATATTGGGGTATTCGTGCTGTGGCAGGTCAGAGGCTGAATGGACTCGGCGCAGAGGGCTCAGTATTCAGGCTCGTTTAATCCAATCGGATCCTCGTTGAGACGAAACAGAGCGGCCTGTCACTTATTGGCAGAGAAGCACCGCTGTTCATATTCAAAATGTCCAGTTTGGATTGAAGGCTTCTGTCGGTTCAAATTTGCAGTGGAAAGCTTTTAAAATCGAGTGTGTAATTTGGAAACAAAACCCAGAGATTGGAGATTGGAGATCCCAGGTTTTTATCTGACTCTGATCCTCCAGCTGGTGCTGTGTGTGTAGCTTCAGGGAAGGAACAAGTCGGGTAATGATTTTATCTGATGTGGAAACCACAATGGAAGAGTATTGATAAAGAATCGCCAGGGGCGGTGGAGCCTCTCTGATGTTAGTCGCCTCTTTATTATGTAACTGACTCACGGTTAGAGACCAACACCCTCCCACACACTTTTCCTACTGCTGTCAATTCATACACCGAGCAGCAATATTGACTGAGAAAGACAAAGTGTGTGTGTGTATGTGTGTGTGCTGGCAGGTAAACAGAAGTGAGAGCAACTATTAGAACTACACTTACACAGGTACAGGTGCTTTATTTGAGTATTTACTTCTCTTACATTGCATTGTTTCAGATAAAATCCACTTTGATTCAGACTAAAATATCTGAAACATATTGATTGGATTGCCTTGAAATAATGTACAGATATTTATGGTTCCCAGAGGATGAATACCACTGACTTCTGTGATCCCCTGACTTCTCCTCTAGCGCCACCAGCAGGTCAGTGCTTTCATTTATCCTGTGAAATATCCATTCACACAATGGACTGGGATAAATCTTTCACCAGACATTCATGTTCCTCAGAGGACGAATTATAATGACTGTGGCAATCTCCCAGTTGGTCCGCTAGCGCCACCAACTGGTTGATACTACAACAGCTGGATGGATTACAGTGCAATTTGGTGCTGACAACCATGTGCTGTCTCTAAAGTCCCTCCTTATTTATTACATAGTGCACTATATTTACCATCCGCCATATATAATATATTGTATGAAACCTACCCACGAATCAATGCCTTCAAAACGTCCAACAATGCAACAAAAACCAGTGTTCATTTTGGGAAAGAGGCGCTAGTAGGCAAATTTTGTTACCTTTAGACCAGGTGTGCTTAAAGTTTTGATGACTGAGCACCAACTTAGGGAGCCAGCATATAACTGAAGGCCGCACAGGGAAAGTAAAGCTGCGAGCTGTCCACCAAAATCAGTAACTTTAACTAATAGTGCAAGATTTGATGACAGAACGTTATTCCCGAGGTGTGAGGTGCCACTAGCTGCCGTGTGACCAGTGGCTCTCTAAACATTTCCATTTCCCTCTTATTTCCAGGAATTTATTTACCTGGGTAAAAGAATTCCTGGTAATCTGTGTGGTTTGTGTTTCCATCGCACCTCAAAGTTCCAGAAAATTTATTCAAGTCAGGCTGATGACGTATGGAGGAGTGGTAAAAGAAACTGCACTACACGTCTAGTCCAGTAGGTGGCAGTAAGAAAACGATGAAGGCCAAACAAGCACGACAACACCATAAACAGCGACCGACAAGCCCGCATCATCATTTGTGCGACACAATACGCCAGGATGGAGGACGCTCAAGTTGTTCTGTTGTTCCTCGTGTTTTACTACATCACATATAAAACCATGCGATCTGCACGGAAAAGACGACAGGCGTTATTAGCAAAGACAACTGCAAACACCCGAAGCTTCTTATAATCTTGCTCAAGTTTCTTTAACTTTTCACGAATGTGTTTCGGCGTGTGCCCTATATTTAGCTCTGCCAGCTTGTCGGCTATTCTTCCATAGACTCGGTTGTTTCGAGTCGATGACTCGAAGTCCCGCTGAATTTCTTCCTCGGCAAATACGCTCAAAAGAGCCTGGACCTCGTCGTCCGTCCACTTCTTGTAGCTTCTCTTCTTTTGCTCCATTTTCCAAATGATGAAAACACAAACAAAGTGAACCTTGTAGAGATGAAATAAAGTTTGCAGCCACGCTGGCACGGAAGTGCGGAATGCTGCAAGTGTGTGTTCCACCAATCAGCGTTCTTCAGCATACAGCCCCGCCCCTCAAGAATTCCAGGGAATCTGAAAAGTCCTACCCCCCTACAAGGTACTTTTTTCAGGGAAAGTTTGGGGTTGAGGGAAGTTTTTTTCCCCAGGTAATTTCTGTGGAAATGCACCAAGGTTTTTCAAAATCCTGGGTAAATGATAAAAGTTCCTGTGGTGGAAAAGGGGCTCTTGGTAACCTGACAGAGGCTTGTTAGGGGGGCACAGTTTGACCCAGTCTACAAATAGTGTGTTAAATGCAGTGTTGGGCAGTAACGCATCACTAGTCATGTGTTACTGTAATAATATTATTTTTCCAGTATGAGTAGTGCATGTAATTACTCATAAATTTTAGTCATAACATTACAGTTACAATTTTGCGTCATACGCTTATTCATGAGAGTTGAAAAATTGGAACTTAAGTAACCAATTTGCACTGTGATAGTCAATCGACATTGAGATCTTCTGGGAATGTATGACGCTGAGTTAATTCATCGATTTAACAATTTCACGCGTGCATGACGTGAGTTATTCACATGTATGAAGCGAGTCAACACAAAATATTCTAGTGTTCAAACTTGAAAGATGCAAATGAGACGTGGAAATTCCCATTGCGTTTGGTGTGAACACAACATCAGAGTAATGATTAAATGTGAACTATAGAAAATTAAAGTATTGCAATGGACTGCACATGATATAATGCATGCATTTCATATCATGTTCGGGGGCCAAGGAAAATGTTTCTGAGGGCTACCATCGGCCCGCACGCCACACTTTAAACACCCATGCTTTAGACCAGTGGTTCCCAGCTAGTGGGTCACGATCCAAAAGTGGGTTGCGGGTCTCTTCTGACGCTAATTATATTAAATGGCGTGGACCTTGAACTAACGACGAAGGAGAAAACTGGACCCCGGGGCTGGGCCAGTTGAGAACCGATGCTTTAGACCACTCATTCCCAAACAATGGTACGTGTAACATGGGTGGTGCGCAAGCTCCCTCTAGTGGTGTGTGGAGGAATCCCTCTATATAATGCTATCAAAATACTACAACATTTTAAATTAAAACACTGAAAATATAAGATCCCCAAAATGTAATTTAAAATAAATTATGTTCATAAACATAGCGCACACATACGTCCATAACTAGTTACAAGCTAAACTAAAATGAATGGTTTAAAGACTGTAAATCATGGCTTCATACAGGAACTATTACTGTATGTTCAAACCAGAAGCTTCCAAAGAGGCAAAGTCTCTCGCGGACGCCCAACAGGCACTTTGGCAGCTTAACTCCCCTCCAGACGCGCTCCGGTCGCTTTGGTCGCCCAAAACGTGCGGCTGACGACCAGGTCGCCCAAGTCGCCGGGCTCTCATTGAAAATTAATGACTTCCGCCGTTTTGGAAGCTCTGGTCGCTCTTGGTGTGAACGTACAGTTAGAAAGAGAATATTTTGAACTGCCCTGCTGAAACTGAAGTGGATGACAATCAAACAAACTCAAGTGCTCGAGGCTACTGTAGCTAGTGAAGTCTCCACAGCACTTGATGAGGGGCTATGGGAGATTTGTGGAAGAGTTAAAGTGCCAGTTGCTATAAACCCGCCTCTGTGTGAACTGTCTGCAGCTCAACAGGGTAGCCCTACACTACTGTATTTTAACGTCGGTCACAGTGGTGGTACTTGGAGAGAATAATATTTTCTGAGGTGGCTAAGTTAACCAACTTCTGGCTGTAGCTCCGTATTCAGCGTAGATATGAGAGTAGTATCGATGTTCTCGTCTAACTCTCAGTGACCGGACAAATGAGTGCATTTCTCTAGATATCGTCCACTAGATTTACATTTAACCTTCAAGAGAACAGTGAGACCTGTATGAGGTTTATAAACTCCATCTGCTTAGGAGCGTGTGGCGATGAGGGTGAAAGCTCTAGAGAAAGCGAATAAGTGGACCTTGAGTAAAGAGAAAAGTCAGAAGTGTAATTATTTTTATTTTGTCATTCCTTGTTTTATTAATTTCTTCTTCTATCCTCCTGTGTCTTGCACGCTGCCTTTAGTTTTCATTTATCTTGCTTCTTCTATTGTTTGTTTCTTTTTCTTTCTTTCTTTTGTCACTTGATCTTTAAGAAAAGAAATGAAAATCCCCCAAAATCAAAATCATTGTAGCACTGCTGCAGAGCGTTTCTTCCACCACTGTAGGTAACTTATGGGCGTTGCCAATAATTCATGACCAAAAAACCCCTTACTCACCACATATGTATGTGCATATGCTGGTGCTCATGTGAGTTTGTGTGTGTGTGTGTGTGTGTGTGTGTCTGCTGCAGTCTCAAGTTCAAATATTATGCAGTCGCTGTTTGCTGGCTGAGGGGACACAGTGACACCTGAGAGTGTTGGAAGGTTTGGTCCGAGTCCATGCCGTTACAGTAAGCCATTTGGCATCCGAGCGCCTCTGCCGCTACGCTCGCACAGCTGTGAACGGAGAGCAAAAACAGCAGGAAAAAAATCCACCTCCGAGATAAAACAATGCGACTGTGTCTTCTACTGTGCAACATGCCTCACAACTGTCTTTTACAACCTGTTTTCAGGTCGTTCAGGTCTTTGTTCCTCCAGCCAGAAACAACATAGGCACACCCATCTGTTAGGCTGTCCAGGTGTTACGGGAAAACCATTTCAGTGATGATTTAAGTTAGTCACAATGAGTCTCAAGTGCTGCAGAGTGTGTGTGTGTGTGTGTGTGTGTGTGTGTGTGTGTAGGGGGGGATGGTGGTGTAGTCAGCTTATAAAAATATTGTGGTTTGTATGTGTCACAATGAGCTGGTCACTGAGTGCAGGTCAAGACTGTGTGTGTCTTTTCAGGCTTGTGCACAGACACACACAAATACATACATGCAGGCGTTTTTGAGTGCATTTGACTATCTGTATGCTTCCCATATGGTTTTTATTGATCCGTGTCCCTGTTATACCCCTCCTGCTCCCTCTCCTTCTCTCTGTCTCTCTCTGTGCGCTGATGGTGGAGGAATGATGGAATGCTGGAGGGTAAATCTCTGGTTTCCTGGAAGCTGGTCTGGCTTTATCAGAAGCGGCTGTGACAATACTCGAGCTGATGGGCCAACCAAACGTCTTTCCTATAAGCACAGATCAGCCAACAAAAAGCCTTCCTGGAAGAAATAATCAGCAAACCGGAGCTCCTTCCTGGAAGACCACTGTGGATTGCTCGTTGCAGGGTATACTCCTAACCCTTTAATATTCTTTCCACCTTCCAGGCTTGACATCGTTGACATTGGCACGAGCTCAAAAATGAAACTGTTAATAGATTCTAATCAGACTGCAAGAATGTTATCAGTCAAACCGGCTCACTTTAAAAACATTCCCCTCCATCGCTCAGCTCGCTTCGCATTAAAACACGGAGCTGTGTCGAGGCAAACTTCGGTGTGAATGTTTTGGTTGTTGAAAATTGTTTGAGAGGTGAGGGTGTTGTGCTTGGCCTGGGACGCTGTTGACAACTGTTGAGCAGGACACAGCAAGTCATTACCCGAAAAAATGAATCATGGTGGAAAGACTTTCTGTGAGTGTGTGAGATTCACGAGAGCAGCGAAGGATACAGGCAAAATATTCCAGCCCCACTAACCAGGCAACTATGGGGAACATAAAATGAGTCATAGTGAGCTGAGCTGGCTTATTTAGACAATGTGTGCGTGTGTGTGTGTGTAAAACTGGATTATTCTGGTTGGATTTTGGGAAGAGGGCTCACTCATTTCTGTTTGTCTCTTGAACTACGTCATTTTTGTCCATAATTGCCCACTCCGTCTTCCTCCCATAAACAAATACTGTCACACACACTCACACATATAAGTGCACAACTTTGGACACACATTTTTTCCTGTAAGTGTCATAGCGAAATAAGGAACCATGGAACCGAGCTTTTGAATCATTGTAATTACCTGCACTGAGGTAAGCTGTAAAAACAGTTGTTAAACATTGTCCTCGCATTCACTTCCACAGAGGTCTGCGGCTGGCTCCTATCCAGGTACAGTGTGTGTGTGTGGTGAATGGTGTAATGTATTATTACCCTTCTCTACATGAAAACTGTCAACAATTCAGTTTCACACCATGTTCTGATAGGTTTTAAAGGTCCAGTGTGTAGGATTTAGGGGGATGTATCAGCAGAAATGGAATACAGTATGTTTTCTTTAATGTGTAATCACCTGAAAATAAAAATGGTTGTGTTTTAGTTACCTTAAAGCCCAGAAACACCAAACCAGTGAGAGCCCCCTGCTGCACCGCCTCTTGCTGCCATGTCTTGGCCAAAGAGTTGCTCATGAACACACCCAACCGACAGCCAACAAGTGCATAAGTTTTGCGCCTGTGTGAGAGGACATACCCCTCCATACCAGCAGTTGGTGGTCGTCTGTTATTGTCATTCATAAAGGGAAACCGGAAGACTGTCCTGATGCTAGTTAGCCAGTTAGCATGCTAACAACACAATCCAATGTTGAAAGAACAGAGCATATATCATGCGCCTCTTAACAGTAACACGAACCATCAGGAAAGGTTTCTGCTGAAGAGCTCAATGGCTAAAGAAAAACAGTCTTACGTCATATAACAAGTTTGTTCGAACTTACTCGCGCTCAACTTTAGCTCCTTGTTTACTTTCCTCACTTCTGTTTCTCTTCTTGTATGCTGAGCTCAATTGCCAGTCAGAGTGATTTCATTCACTGACGGGCTTTGCTGTGCCGACGCCTATTAAACATGCTGAATCGGCAGAAAAAAGGCAAGCTAGCGCCAATGAGGGCCAACGGTGCGTGACACACTGCACTGAAGAGGGCAGCAGACGCTCACCAACGACCCAATGTTGACTGGTGGCCGACCCTCAGCTTCATGTATCAAGGCCTTTAGAATGAGCTACATAGGAAGCGGGTCTTTGTCCATGGAGTCGGCCATGTTGTACCGCCATGTTTCTGCAGTAGCCCAGAGCAGATAAACTAAACACTGGCTGTAGATAGGGTCAGTCACATTTTTGCATCAGCAACCGTAGTTACCAGCCCTTCCGCGACCAAACAGTGTCGGAAAAACACAGATTTTTTTAACCTGAAACTGCTTTATTTAGTGTTTTTACAGGTTGTACTCACCTGGTCTGTTTGTTTCGAAGAGGAAAAGACCTTTGCGGATGTTTCAGCTCCCTGTAAAAGCCTCCTGAATGTCTGGATCTCAAGTTATCGGAGAAAAAAAACGTTAGCAAATGCCAAGTTGGAGCCTGGTCTCACTCCGAAGTCATAGAAATGCGACACTTGGGCAGTGACTTGCCGCGTCAGAAACCAACGAAGAGAGCCATCCTTAAACGTCGGCATGATACGCAGCCTGTTGCTGTTATTGTTTAACGTTGCACATCAGCGTCAGGGGGAAACGTGGCGGGACAAGGACGAAAGTTAAGATGGCAAAAGTCGGACTTTGTGGTGGATGTGTCCAACAAACACAGACTTTCACCCAAGAGAGCAGTGTTTGTGTCCTGTAAGATTCAAAAGCCAAACCCTGTTTTTTTGTCCTAAACCTAACTACGTGTGTTTGTTGTTGAAGGAAAAAAACGTTAATTTGCGGTGTTGTACCGAGATAGTGCGTTTATTTTGAAAGAGACTGTATGTAAACGTTAAATTTCCTGTGAAAACAGAGGTGTATTTTGAAAGAAGACAATGCATGTAACAGGCAGAACTTGACACGGTGTCTTGTCAACAACCAACACACCCAGGGTTCCTTGCACGTCGTATGTGGACGTTGAAAGTCCATGACCAAATGTCATTATGTGACGAGGTCGGAGTGAGAATGTGTTGCAAGTTATCAGAGAAAAAAGGTAAGCAAACTCTGGCAGGTGCAGGGCTAGCAGCGCGTCTCTGACAAGCCGAACAGCGTAGGAGAAACACTGATTTGTAACATGAAACTAGTTTTTTATGTGTTTTTTCCGCTTTAAATCACTAGGTTCGTTTGTTTCAGAGAGGGAGAGACCCCTGTGGATAATTCAGCTCCCGGTAAAAACCTCCCGAACATGTGGATCAGAAATAAAATATACAAAAATTAGCAGGTGCTGGGCTAGCGGTTCATCTGCAACACTGATTTTTAAAGTGAAACTGCTTTATCCTGTATTTATACTCGTGTAAATCACCACAGCTGTTTGTTTTGGAGAGGAGGAGACCTCGTGAACGATGACCACTGAAGGAATTCTAACTGGGAGATACATTTCAGCTGGTTGCAATCTGCAGTCCTCACCACTAGATGCCGCTGATGTCCCCTAAATCTCGCACACTGTTCCTTTAACCTGAACTCAATGCTCTCTCTACATCGTATGCTTTTTTCAATCTAGTCTCTTCAGGTGGAGTCCCCCATCCCTCTCTCTCTCAGACACACACACTCTCTCTCACACAAAGACACCTCATTCGCTCTCCCTCACACACACACACATACACACACACTATCGCCAGTCAAGCCGTAAAAACTCAACTCAATTAAAGTGCCTCATTTCCTGGAAGCCAGCCTCAGACAGAACACTAGGTATGCAGGGAATGGGAACTGTGTGTGTGTGTGTATGTGTGTGTATGTGTATATGTGTGTGTGAGACAGGAATATAGAAATGAAGAAACTCACCTCCTGCTTAATTTTACCAGCAGCACACACACACACACACTCGCTGCATTGGCTTCACGCTAAAACCACAGACCGTCATAAATCTCCTCCACGTGGACCCTTTCACCTATTTGACCTTACACACACACATAGTCCTGTACTTCTATCTTTGTGAGGCCCCTAATCAAGATAATGCATTCCCCAGTCCCTTACCCTAACCCTAACCCAATCCTAACCGCAACCTGAACCTTAAAACCAAATCTTAATCCTCGAACAGGAGTTTGAAAAGATGAGGACTGGCGAAAAATGTCCTCACTTTTCACAAATGTCCTCAATTTGTCAGTTAAAAATGTGTCTTGGTCCTCACTATGTCGCGAGGAAAAGGACACACATACATACATATTTCCATACACACATACTCTCTAGAGGACACCATCCTCACTCAGCCCCTCAGGCAGGATGTATAAAACCCGGCTGCATTCCTTTCCAGTTAGGTCCAGCCCAAAGTGAGCTCTGTGCACAGTAACTGCTGTGTCAAAGTGTGTGTGTGTGTGTGTGATGGTGTTAACATAACTGCGTGCTTCTGGGAATCCCTTTGTTACTGAGTTGTTGTGTACATCTGCAGGGCACGGCTTGGCTGACAAAACCCCCTGCCCACGCCCCTTCCTATATGTTCTCTGATGCTTATGGAATTTACCCACAATGCCCCGGCAGAGAAAACAAGAAGTGATGATTGCAGTAATTTTAACCCTGTGTTTGAATGTTCTCTCAGCGGCAGCGCGGCTACTTTGAAAGCCCTGCCGACTGAATAAACAGTGCTTTGTTTAACTAGGAAATCCCATTTGCCAGGTAATAATCTGAGGCCAGGCATTGCAGGAATACGGGCCGCCTCACAATACGTTACGGTAAGTTATCTAGTCAATATTGACTCAGTGCAGTCAGGGAGAGAGAAAAAAAAGAAAGAGGAGGCGAGGAAACAAACAGTGAAGTAACACACAGGGCAAATGCATTGACTTTTGTAAAAATAGTGCTCTTTAATATAAATTATTGAAATATTTTAGAAATATAAATATGTGCAACGTTTCCTTTTCATTTATTTTTTTTTTGTAATGCTTTGTCATTTCAGATATTACAGCTTGTATTTTTGCCAGACTAGTGGCCAGCCTTTTGCGAGAGAGTCTTTATAAAAGACAAAATGATTCACATACACGTGCGGTCCCGAGCGGTGCGACACATGTAAACAAAAAAAACTTGGTGTTGATGTGAGAAAACAAGACTGAGATTTGACCAAAAATTTTTGTGTCTCAAGTGGCCACAAAATTTGCATGATGTGAAAAAGGCTACCACTCCAATATGGATCACAGGTGACTTTACGCACTGGTCACGCACACACACACAGATAGTTCTGATCAAATCTGAGTCTTTGTTTTTTTTTTTTACAAAAGGCTTTTCTTTTTTTATCAGAATCACTTTCAGGAAGTCTTGTGTTCCCTTGACATTCAGACAAATCCAACTGCTTCAGAGGTAACAATGAGGGTGAGAAACCTTTCTAAAGTTACAGGGATTAAAAACACACAACAGTTCATTTCCTCCTTCATGATGTCAGAGAAACCAGGAGGGAGACACTAAACAGACACAAAAAGAAAACGTTCGAGATGATAATGTTAAAGAAGAAATCACTGTGAGAGGGAATTAAGACTCAGCCAGAACTTTCTTTGTCACACGGGGCGTCTTAGCGGACCAATAGTTGCAGGAGCAGCATCCTGTTGAGCGCCATCATTTCCTCTAAGTCTGGGGGACATCAATCAATGTTTTTGTTTAGCTGTATACCAGTATGTCTCCTCCCCCTTCTCCCCGAGCCCCCTCCCCGGTCCTCTGTCCTCTTCAATTTCCCTTTCCTAATCCCATTTCCCGCTCGTCTTTCTCCTTCGTTCAATCCTCCTTCTTCTTCACCCTCACCCCCCCCTTCCCTAAAATCTCTTGGATCATCATCATCGTCGTCATTCCCCAAGGAGCCTTTACAGTGTCGCTGACATTTTTCCAGCCGGTCTGGATAAAAATAAGTTCTGCTGTTTTGTTTGGTGCCGTGCCAGGGCTTTTGTCTCGGTAACAAGCTTTTGTCTCGGCAACAGCAGTCTGTTTTCTGTCACTGTCAACTCAAAAGGGTTGCAGGGAGCGGGGTAATGGAGGAGGATCGAGAAACAAACAGGAGAAGATGCTTTGTGATGCCTTTTTTTTTCCCTCTGTCTTGTTCCCATGAAAACCCTACGTGCTGGCCTGTACCTGCCTGTGTGTGTGTGTGTGTGTGTGTGTGTGTAGAGCGAGCGTGCATGACCGCCCCTCTCCCCCCTGTGAGGCAACACTTGCGGGAAGCAGCGATGGAAATGTGTGCACCGCCACAACACACAAACACACACACACATTCAGACAAACAAATGGTGTATGTTCGCTGCTTTGGGCCCCCTCGTTTGGACTTTGCCTTTTTTTCTGTAACTCCTCCTGCGTTCGCCCCCTCCGAACCCTCCCGCTCTTTGTCGTCTTTCTTTCTGTCCGCTGATCCAAAGAGTTGTAAATGTCAGGCTGACGGAGGAGAGGAGAGGAGAGGTTTTCTTCTTGAGCACATTAAAGGGATCACTGGTGGTGTATTGATCACGTCGTCGCCGTCGTCGTTAATATCGACCGATCAGGTTAATCTTCTACGAGGCTCTGCTCTGCGTCTGAGTCAGTCATAGGAAACATTGACCTCTGACCTCTGGCTTCGTTTGCCACTCACATTAGTGGTCAGTTTTTGCAAGGCAGGACGGTCGAGGTAATCGCTGGTTACCTAGATCACACTCCTCAGCCCAGACCCCCGGGTCAGCGGGAGACTCTGGGTGGATGGTGCCCCGTCTGGGTCGCAACTAGACTGACCTCACGTTGGCGTCTAACTGGTCAGTATCTGACGACACGCGTGTTCACAGAACTGGTCTGCGGCGTCCATGTAGCGGAACCTCTGCAGTTCCTGTCAGTCATATAGGAGCATCGTACTCCTCCAGGAAGTCTCTAAGCGTGTGCGGGAGCTGCTCAGCTCGCTCCGACCCCCCCAGGTTGTTCAGGGTCCTCCTGCACATGTGCTGCAGGGACGAAAGAGAACTTAAGAGGGGCCGGCGCAGCTCCAGGGGAATCCTCTCCCCGCCGGTGTGGATCAGATACACGCCGCACCCCTTCTCTTCCGCCTCTCTTGAGTTCCCCCCACACGCCCCCTCTCTGCTCCTTCCAGTGTCCGGCCCTTTCCCCATGTAGTGCGCTATGAGTTTCAGCACGCAGTCAAACTGCGGCAGCTCTTGGGTGTTCTGGGGGTCTGGCTGCAAGAAGAAGCCGCCTCCCTCGCTGTGGATGCGCAGGTTCTTGGTTCCCCGAGCCGTCTGGACAGAGAGGGTGAAGAAGTGGTGGTGGTCCGAGGAGTCGCGGATCAGGAAGGTGCCGGGCGGCTCAGAGCGCAGCAGGGAGCTGGCCTCCCGGCCCCCAACAGCCCCCCAGTAAAACCCGCTCTCCTGTAGCTTACGCAATGCACGCATCACCTGAAACAGAAAAAACAACCATAATAAAGCGCTGCGTGACATCAGCACGACATCAATATATCTCTACACACTCGTCTGTGACTGACCTGCTGGTAGTGTGCATGCGAGCTGAAGGGCTTGTAGTGATGCGGGGTAAAGTTGGACCCCTGACCGCTGCTCATGGCGAGGGCGTTGCGTCCGCTGAAGGCTACCATGGCGCCATGGCCCCCTGCCTCTGCCCGCTGGTCGAGAGGCAGGGGGCCCACAACTGGAGCGCCGAGGTGGACAGGTGGAAAGGGGTCTAGGGCGGAGGGGGAGGAAAGAGAGGGGGAACGGGGCGAGGGCGGCGGGGTCACACACCGGGTCCAGGGCCCCGGGGGAGAGGAGTCCGATGCATCCAGAGAGGGGCTGGGAGAGAGCACCTAAACACAGCTGGGGAGAGGGAGCACAGATTATCCGTCTATATATAGACTGATGCACACATTCAGGCTGCAGCCTCCTCTGAGACTCACTCATTCATAAGTACATAAATGAGCACTCTCTGTTTACCCCCCCAGAAAATGCAGTTATGGCGACTGTGACAGATGCATAAGGCAGCAGGTTATATTTAGTTTAAATGAATCCTCTCTTACTCGCGCTGAGCCTCCTGCTCCTGCTCCTGCTCCTGCTGCTGCACCGTGCAGCCAGACAGCAACCAGATCCTGATTGCTTTCAATTGTCTTCGATCGGGCGTACCGCAACAAGGGATTTCAGAAACGGGGTCACTGTGAAAGAGTCCGGCGCGCTTTTTTTTTTCTTTCCTCTCTCTCCCCCTCTTTCACTAAAGAAGTCCTTATTCCCTGCCCGGTCGCGCCACAGAGGCCCCATTCTCCGGTTTCACTGAGACTAAAAAGGTGTCCCGTCTGCTCTGCTTTGCTCTGATCCCCCCTGAAGGGGAATTAAAGACGGCTTCAGTGCGGGACACAGGACTGAAGCAGGAGGCGCCATAACGGTTCAGAGCCGCGGGTATAAAAGTCGCTCCACTACTCTCTACATTGCGAAACAGCCCCCCAAAATCCAAAATACACTTCCATCCCCCTCGGCTGCACTGCACCAAGAACCAAGAGCCCGAGCTGCTCTCAACAGCTGCTCTGCATTACAACCTCCATCTTTCCAGTCATGTAGTCTTGTTGCTTTACGGTGCGCACACACGCGCTTTTTGGGACGTCTCTCTCCACAGTCTGTAACTTACCTTGCGGATATGTTGAGCCCCGCACCGCAGCCGCTCGTCGCCAAAGGAGAAGATATGCAAACTACCCGAGAGTAGTGCTAAACGAAGGATTAGGTCAGGCATTAAAATCCAAAGAAAGTATCCAAAGAGCGTGTGTGTTTCTTTCCTGAGCGGAGGAATGCGGTGGCGGCGATATCAGCCGGCCAGATCGTGTCCGTGTGTGGAGGAAGGTTACTGGAGGTTGTTTCCAGTGAGTAAAGCCGATGTTCGTAAGGCTCCGCCTCCTCCGTTCAGAGGTTCTTCCAGTAAACCAGTAAACACACGCACGCGCGCGCACGCTCGCTCGCACGCACGGATAGAACAGACGCTCGTGCGCGCGCTCCCTCTTGGCAGATTGCCAATAAATAATCAGCGTGACCTTTGCCGGGCTGTTTCCTGGTACTGGTGGGTTCCCTTCTGCACAAGGTGAACAACACACACTTACAATATGTGAGCACAGCAGATGTTACAGTCTGACGCATGAATAACTCCATATAATCTACATAATGACAAACTATATTATCATAACTCTGTTATATAATGCACTGGACTCACACTAATATTCAAGAGTGTCTGAATAATCTTTGAGCAAAACATTAAAACAAAAAATGTAAAAATGCTCATGAATGCTATGAATCCTGCATTCAGAATCCTACTGAAGTATAAAAGTAATGTCAATAAAATGCACTTTTGTATCACAAGTTAAAGTACAGATTTTTTTTTAAATTCATGTTTACATGTTCTTAATTATTGTGATTATTATAATTAATTATTCTTAGTAATAATAATTAGAATAAAATCAATAATAATAATAAATGGTTAATGACGACCTACTTTTATTTAAATAAAATGAAAAAAACTTCTCAGAAAAGTATTTGTCAGTAAAAGGTTTCCTAATATCTTCATTTACCATTATTATTATTATTATTTATTATACGAAATAAATAAATAATAATAACAAATAAATAATAATAATAATAAATGGTTAATGACACCCCATTTTAATTTAAAATAAAATGAAGAAAAATGAACTTCTCACAAAAGTACTTGTCAGTAATAATTATATCTTCATCTATTATTGTTATTATTATTATTATAACATAAATAATAATAATAATAATGATAATGAATCAGCAAATAATAATGGTTAATGACAACCTACTTTTTATTATTATCATTGTTATAAAATAAATAATAAGAAGAAAATAATAACAAAATAAATAAATAAATAATAATAATAAGTTAATGACAACCTCTTTCATTTAAAATAAAATGGAAAAAAATATCTTCTAAGAAAAGCCTTTGGCAGTAAAAGGTTTCTTAATATCTTCATAATAATAAAGTGGATCAGCAGTAATTTTTATAGCTTTACATACTGTTTAAATATTTAATCTATGATGGTGATCATATGTTTTGAATGTTAAATATTTCCCCCCTGACATGAAGAAGAGTACCATAAGTAGTATAAAGTGGCAATAAGTACCTCAAACTTGTACTTCAGCACGATACCTGAGTAAATATCAGCCTATATATACATATTCTTTATTATTATCACTGACACGTTACTGAAAGCAGATGTTAAACAGCTGCTCAAGTGGATCTGCAGTCATTTTTATAGCTTGATATGTTGTTGAGATGTTTAATCTGTGATGGTGATCATGTGTTTTGCATGTCGAATGAATGTAATGGTATAAAATGTTTAATATTTCCCCCCTGACATGACGTGGGGTGGCACAAGTAGTGTAAGATGGAAATAAAATAAAACACCACCACCTCAAAATTGTACTTCAGCACAGTACCAGAGTAAATTTTGCTTTCTGCCACTGCAAATATTTACTCAACAGCCCTTTATTCAAGTAAAACTAGCAATACCACAATGTAAAAATACTCTCAGGCACAAATGCTGCATTCAGAATTATACTTGATATCACTAAAATGCACATTTGTGTCAGAAGTAAAAGTGCACTTACTTTTTTATCATATATACATATACTTTATTATTATTACTGACACATTAATGTAAGCAGGTGTTAAATAGCTGCTCAAGTGGATCTGCAGTAATTTTTATAGCTTTATACACAATGTTTTGCATGTAGTGGTGTAAAATGTTGAATATTTCCCCTCTAAAATAAAGTGAAGTAGCACGAGTAGTATAAAATGGGAATGCACAAGTACCTCAGAATAGCACCTCAGCACAGTAAATGTCACTTTCTACTACTGCAAATATTTACTCATCAATACATCTTATCATCTTGATCCTTTATTGAAGTAAAACTAGCAACACTACAATGTAAAAATACTCTAAACTCTAAATAAACACATTTGTGTCAAAAGTAAAAGTACACATTAGCTTTATGAGTGTTATATTACTATAAATATACGTTATTAAACTCATAGCATTGCCACATTAAAGTGTAATCATGTAATTTAAAGTTTAATCTATGACATTGCATCATGTTGTTTAAGGTGAATCAATGTTTTGGAGGTAAAATGTAGAGCACAAGTACATCAAAACTGTGTTTAAGTTCTGTTACTTCACTGCAAACATTTGATCAATAATGCACATGTAATGAACGTCATATTCTTAAATAAATCATTTTATTATTCTATCTAACAGTTAATCACTTTCCTTTAGTCTCTTGTGCTGCTTTAACATGTAAGTTTCCCCCCAGCTGAGGATCGATAAATAAAGCCTTACCTTAACATCAGGCCTGGGAAGTAAAGCCCTTTTATTCTCTTCCCTCAGTGTGACAGATGATTAACAATGGAGCCACTACAAGCTGGCTAATGTTTAAAGATAAACTCCCTCAGGCCCTCATGTCGTGTCAGGAAGCAACTGACTTACTGTAAGTGCTCTTGAGCAACAACCGGCTACGCTGCTGACCTGAAATACTCTGTTACAAGGCTGCATTCAAAGTCTTACTTAATTACAAGTATGGCTGTATTATCAGCAAAATGCAGCGAAGGGTTGTGAAAGTAAAAGTACTGGTTATGCAGAGTGGTATCTGGCAGTTTTATCACATAGGGCACAATTACTGGAACACTGTGTAAGCAGTATTTTAATGTTATATCTGGTCAGGTGAGCTATTATGAAGCAGTTATAATTATAAGGTTGAGGTTATTAAATATACTGTTGGGGAATTTCCTGTATACAACACAATGCATTTTATATGCCCTCTAGAGGTTTTTAAAACATTCGCTGTCAAATAGAGTAGTAAAAAATACAGCATTTCCCTCTGAAATGTAGTTAAGTACAACTATAAAGCAGCAGATAATGGAAGTAATTGAATTTTACTCATTACTTTACAGACAGAAACATTCTGACACTATCAAAATATGATGTAAACAAAGATAACAAACAATGCTGCATGTATTCTCTGTGTGTGCATCAGTAAAACAACTACAACATGTGTACTACTAATTAATTCCCACCACATGCTAATAACAACTCCCTCTAGTCTGCCAGTAGTGTCATTATAGTGGAATAACTGGGTGGAGCGTGTTTAAAGTCCTCTGGTGCTGCCAGGAGGACTGAATTCCTGGAACAAATACCTGTATACACTACACACACTGCACCACGTGACTGACAACAAGAGGTGAAAGCCTGAGGTCACACCTTAGATGACAGGTAACACATCAAGGATGGCAAAGATCAAGCAGAAATATATTTGGAGGCCATGATTGTGTGATTTTAGGGTAAATTAGACATAAAACATTTGAAATGTAGTTTGCATGTTGGCCACTAGAGGTCATTTAAAGGCGTTTAAATTAAAATATATGAACAGATATTAACAAGTTGTTATTATTTAATCTGATTTGTTTATTTATTTGTTGTCGCAGGTTAAAAAAAAAAAAGAAGATAATAATGAACATGCTGCCTGTGAGTTTCCAGCACAGCCTACAGTAAACACAGCGTGTCTGTGAACGCTGGTGTTGTGTCAATAAAGTTCATTCAAAGTCACTCCGCTGCAGCAATGGCGGCCCCCATGTCCTGGAGGAGGCTGGTGCACTCCGTGTACTCACCGGCCATCGCCGGGGTCTTCACCCGAATATCCGACCGGCTCTTCCGTGCACGGGACAGGAGAGGGGGGTAAGAGACACGGCTCATGAGGACAGACACAGACACGAGGATAAAACTCCATTTTTCTGTGTCGCAGCCCACAGTGAAGCTTTCTGTCATGGAGATGCTGTGCTAATGTTGTCACTGCTAATGCGTCAATTATCGGACTCGTGGTGCTTTATTGTGGTGTTTCCTGATTTAAAATCTCCAGCCACCATCTTGTACCGTTTCGGGGTGACACTCGCGAGTGTTCAGGGGTGTTTAAAGTCAGATGTAGCTCATGTCCAACCGGAAACGCAGCTCCAAACAGAAGCTAACGTTAACCTTCAGGAGCAGATTTCCATAACTGCAGGTTTGAACATGGTGTTCTCCTCAGTGATTGTTACATAACATGGAGGCACAGGGAGGTGAACCCTCTCTGACAGAGTCCTCCTTCAGTCAGGGGTCACACAGGTGATGTCACTCATCAGCATCATTCACCTGAGGCTACATCAGTTAGCTAGAGGAACTCATCTGGGCCTTTTTAAATCAGGTTCCCCTATTTCCTACGTGGATATCCAAGATATCTAGATTATAATGTTGATTATTTGGCACAAATCTGGATTTTTTTGTTCTTTGAAGCTGGTTTAATTCACAGGAACACGTCCTTAAAGGTGAACTCCACCCAAATAAAGACATGCAACATGTTATTTCCATGTTATGTTAAATTTAATCAATATTTATTAGGAGTGGGAATCACCAGAGGATTCACGATACAATATTATTGCGATATTTTGTCCATATTTAAATGTGCTGAGTGTTTTGATAAAATATATTGCTATTTATTACTGTATTTACAGCTGTAAATTATGTCAACTTTGTCAACATCTGTTTTATCTAAGGACGCATTCACACTGGTGCTATTTAGTCCACTTTAAACGAACCCTGGTCCGCTTCCATGGATAGTTTGGTTCGTTTGGAGTGGTGTGAACGCTCATACGAACTCTGATGTGGACGAAACGAGCGAACCCGGGTCCGCATGAAAACTGGGGGTCTCGGTTCACTTGGAAGTGAACCCTGGTGCGGTTCGCTTACAGTGGGAAATGCAAACGAACTATCCAGCGGACCAAAGAGAGGAAGTGATGTAGAGCACAGTGCATACGTATGATTTACAGACATATATGTGATCTGAAAACTTTTAAATCCTTGCAGTACCTCGCTCGGCGTCTGTTTAACCGCAGCAGCACGTCGTAGTCTCTCGCTCTCCGTCGTCTTTTTCAGTGCTGCTGCATTCATCTCATGTACAGAGCAACATGCTGGATAGGGAATGGAAGGGGATGGATTTACGTTTTCGGTCCTGGCCGATCGATGAGCTGGGTTTTCTTCTTCCTGGTCAGTGGTCGTTTCAGGCAATACCGCCCCCAAACGAGCAGCTGTTGTAACTGAGTGACGTTGTCCAGGCGGTTTGGTCCGCTTTAAAAAGTGCAGTGTGAAAGTGAACTGAACCAAATGAAGGTGTGACATTTTTTGGTGTTCCCCGCCCAATCGAACCAAGTCCCCCGGACTATCCTGGAGTGAATGCGCCCTAATAAAATAAAGTTTCCAGTATGTTCATCTCACTTTAGACATTTTTTGCAGCATAATGTTTACAGTGGATGAAAGAAGTGATTTTAATCAAATTTAATTAGACAGCGCGTTTAAAAATAACCAGAGTTGAACGAAGTGCTGTACAGTAAAATAAAGTAAGTAATATAATATAACATGGAAACAGCAAAATGTGCCAAAAACATGCACAAATAAATGAGTAAAAAATAAAGAAAATAAAGCAAGAATAGTACGATCTGAAAATTAAATATGAAAGATAAAACCTGAAGGACAGTCAAAGGCCTTAGAAAACGTGTTGGTCTTAGTCTAGATTTAAACATGTCTACAGATGGGGAGCGCTTAATTGAAGGGGGTAAGATGTTCCAAAGTTTTGGGGCGACTACTGCAAATGCCTGATTGCCCTTATCCCTTAGTCTCGATTGCGAGATCGCGTTCCCGATGTGTTTATCGAGCAAGTTGACATTGGCAAATAAATAAAGTGATTAATAAACAAAAAACAAAGAAGTAGTCTAGCCCTAATTCAAGTCAGCAGGTTGGATGGAACGAGATCACAGCAAAAGAAGCACAGCTGTGGTTCCCAGTAAGCCAGCATGTTACAGCGCTGAAGCAGCTAAATGGAATTCAGCCATCATTAATTTTATTATTCACACCTGTGCTTTTCCCTCTGTGACATGTCCCCTGCAAGACATCTTGTTACAATCTTAGACACTGTGGGGGGAAATTAGTGTGAAGTGCTGTTTCCTGGGTCGTCTCTCTGTTTCCAAAAAGGAAACTTGAGTTAGGGCGTGGAGACAGGTTGGAGCCTGAAATAGTAATCTGTCATCTGCATAGCTCTGTTATCTTTATCTCTTCATCTCATACTGTAATCGTCCTGCATCATTTCCTCCAGTGTTTAACCCTGGTGCCTGCATGAGTTATAAAAAGTACGAGGCAAACAGAAAAAGTGTGTGACTTCAACAAGTGTGATTGACGGTCTGATGACGAGTTAGCCTCTGGGGGCAACGGCCAGTATTTCAGGGTTTCCAGAGTAGCAAGCAGATAACAGATGGGATGGCCTTAAAACTTTTTATTTTACGCGCACAGGTGAGGTTTTGCAGGACGTAGCGGTGCACTCTTCGCAGGCTGTTCGCATGCACTGTTCGTACGTATACATACAAAGAGTAGCACCTCGTTTCCACGTAGCTCTGTGTACATATGGGAGTCAACAGGAAGTCCATTCACACCTGTGAGAAGCTCCGTCATCTCTGATGTGTTTGCAAATTTCCTTCTTCCTTTTTATTTTTATTTTTTTTCCAGTTGGGAATTTCCCTTAAGTAGGTTGGCGGCACGGTGAGGCAGTGGTTAGCATTGTTGTCACACATTAAAATGGTTCCTGGTTCAAACTTCGGAGTGGGGGAGCCCTTCTGTGTGGAGTCTGCATCTTCTCCCCGTGTCAGCGTGGGTTTTCTCCAGGTACTCCAGCTTCCTCCCACAGTCCAAAGACATGCAGGTTAATTGGTGACTCTAAATTGTCTGTAGGTGTGAATATGAGTGTGAATGGTTGTCTGTCTCTATAGGCCCGTTGTGGGTGGTACCAATGGAACCGTTCTGTACTGTCCCCATTTTTGGTTTGTTTGGCCTGTTTGTTCTGAAAATGTCGTGCAGCCTCGTTCTGTGGACGATAAACGAGGTGCAGACTTCCATCTGTGTCACCGGTAATGAGGAAATACAGTGAGTGCTGGACGGAGCAGTGAGTGACAACAACCCCGCCCACATTTAAGAGTACTGTTTGCAGTGGAAACACTAGGGTCTAGGTACCATGTCTGAAGGGTTACTTTGGTTCCAAAGGTACCATACTGAAAGTGTTTGGTGGAAACGGGGCTTTTGTGTCAGCCCTGTGATAGTCTGGTGACCTGTCCAGGGTGTACCCCGCCTCTCGTCAAATGTCAGCTGGGATAGGCTCCAGCCCCCCCCACGATCCCTAACAGGATAAGCTGTTTCTGAAAATGAATGAATTACTGATGCAGCATTTTTTGACATGTCAGTTCCAGTCATCAAATCACTGTTCTTCACAGTCCACTACACTGCTAATAATATTGTTATTTAAATGGCACCTGCAGAGACCAATTTTGAGTGCTTCCAACTTTGTGACAACAGTTTGAGGACAGCCTTTTTCTGTTTTAACATGACCTTGCCACTGTACACAAAGTCACGCCCATAACGAAACTTTTTCTTTTAAATTTTGTGTGCAACAGAGCTCTGACTTTGACCCCATCCAACACATTTAGCATAATCTGTCTCTGGGCTTTTTCTGTTGGCGCTTCTGTTGGCCACACCGAATCAAACCATGCCGCATTGATTTGCTTTTCCATCACCAGTTTAAACACGACAAGCTGCACCCAAGATGGACCATCTCTGGAGTTTGCTCAAAGTGCGCCCAACTACCTCCAAGCCATCTGCGGTGATGTCCCATGGGCTTCGTCATCATTCAGGGACAATTCAGCAACATGTTTAAGTTGCCTTTGCTGCTATGAGAGCTGCTATGTGGTGGTTAGCACTGTCGCCTCACAGCAAGAGGGTTCCTGGTTCGGTCCTGTGTGCGGGAGCCCTTCTGTGTGGAGTTTGCATGTTCTCCCTGTGCCAGCGTGGGTTTTCTCCAAGTGCTCCAGCTTCCTCCCACAGTCCAAAGACATGCAGGTTAATTGGTGACTCTAAATTGTCCGTAGGTGTGAATGTGAGTGTGAATGGTTGTCTGTCTCTATGTGTCAGCCCTGTGATAGTCTGGTGACCTGTCCAGGGTGTACCCTGCCTCTCACCCAATGCCAACAGCCTAAAAATCAGTGATGTGCAATAGTTAATGCCATCGAATCAACAAGCAGTTTAAAGGCTCATTTATTCTCCCTTTATGTACGAAAATGTCACTGCCCTCATACTTAAATGTCTTCGTCGTCTGAACTAACTGTGTTTCCACATGTTAACTCTGTTAGCCAGCTGTTTGTAACCAAAGCCAACAGAAAATAAAATAAATTAAAAGTCAAATGACATTTATATCAGGAAACATCCACCACCTGTTAATAGATAGCACTTTAAAATGCAGTGCTAAAGCTCACTGAGTCAATAGAGTGCCAGACAAAAATTAAAGGCCACTTGTCGTTTTTTTTAAACGTCATTTTTGCTTTTTTTTTTGGTTGATTTTTTCAAATTAACTAAACCTGACATTCCTAATTGAGATGGAAATCCCTGCCGTGCCAAGCTGGTCAAACTGAGTCAAGTCAAGTCAGCACACATGTATGGAAAAGTGCTCTCTTTGAGCCAGGCCTTATCGCCCGACATCAGTGGTCGCCCGCACAAATGCTCTTGTGGCTGAAGGGGAACAGATCTCTGCATCCAGGCTCCACCATGTTGTGGAGAGCCTTCCCAGAAGAGATGAAGCCGTTACAGTGGCAGATCAGTGCTCATGGTTTTGGAGTTAGGGTGTAATGTTGAGATGTCAACGTACTTTTGGCCATGTAGTGTGCATACTTGTCTTATTATAACATACTACTACTACTACTTACTAATATTAAATTGTTGCTGCCTACATTTTAAGGACTATAAAAGCCACAAAGACCAGTTTGCTAATTGAATCTAGACCCGTTGAGCAATGAGGAAGTAACTCTATTAAGGATGCAAAGTTCCCAGTCGGGGAAATTTTGAATTATGAGGAAGACAGACAGACAGCTTTTTTTTCCCATCACATGCTTTAAATCCGGAGGATGTGGTGCAGTCACATACCAGAGTAAACAGCTCCTCTCTTCATCGCAGTTAGTAGCAACAGTCTTGCTTTATTAACTTAGCCTCTAACCTCGTTAAATCTAAGGGAGTTAACTTCATCTTAGCTCAGTTTAATCGCTGTCCTTCGACGTGCGCTACACTGCTAAAATAACTTTTATATTTGCACACAGAGTGAATAAGCACTCCACCTTCACTGGGGAATAAAACATCTACTTTATTAGATTTCTTAACGTTTTATGAAGGTTTTATTTCACTTGGTAATAGTTGATTTTATATTCGTGGCTGGAACAGCTTCATTTCAAAGTGTTTCTTATCTGCTGTCACACTCTTCTTATCTTTTATTACTTACAGAAAACTGTGCAGTCTTCAGGGTCAGCTGGGCCTGTCTGTCACATTACATAAGCCAGATGAACTCCGTGTAGATAACGTTTGTAATTTGCGCCGCTGTAAAACAGAGACGGAGATATAATTGAACATAAGCTGTTTAGAAAGAAGGGATTTCTCTTTCATGCTACACTGGTTTTATGGCTCTATGAGTGATATGCGTGTTTACGATAGGACTTAAATCCCAAACAACGGGGAAATCCCCTCATCTGTGTTTGCTGCCGAAGTTCCAACTCAGCATAGAGTCCTTTTGTTTTGATGTGACTTTTGTTTCCTAGACGTTTTTTGTGGGTTGAACCCAAACCAAAACGTAAACAGCGTGTGTGAGTGCATGAGTGTGTTCTGGTCGTAATGGATATGAAGGAATTTAGTAGATTTTTGACAATCAGCCTCCGAGGGTCACAGTCATGTCTGAGGTTCACACTCCACCCTGTCTCTCTTTAAAGTGGTTGGGTTGTCAGACCAGATTGTGAGATTGTATGGCGGAGACAAAAGGGATGTGGTGTTGGGGTGAATTTTAGGACACTGCGAGAGAAAATCTAGACGCAGAAAGACTGTTAAATCCTATCATGGATCTGTGTCCTCACAGATTAAATGCGACAGTTCATTTATTAGTGGATTCACAGAAAAACATTTTTAATTTAATGACAGTAAACTGAATATTTTTGGGTTTAGACTGTTGTTTAGACAAAACAAGACATTTGGGAAACTATAACAGGCACTTTCACTATTTTTATTGGCAAAACAATCAGTCAAGAAAATAAAAAATTGTTGAGTTTGACACTTAAAAACATTAAAAGACTACTTTGCTGATCTTTCAACCAGCTTTGTATCGTAACAATGTGGGAAGTATGTGTAGTTGAACTGTGGTAAACTTCCCTCCGTCTTACCAACGACCAGATCTCCCTGCTCATCTCTCAGCTCAAATCCGCGTTTCTCCAAATCTGGCAGATTTTTTCTCGTTCTAGGGCTGTTCCTTAAACTACATATTGTACTTCGGCATTTTTGGATGCCGGCCACCGCAGACACATGGGGTCTCATGCATGAAATGGTTGTAAATTTGTAAGTAGATTTGCACAAAAAAAACCTTGGTGCTAAAAACCTACTCTGGATTCACGAACGCCGCAGAAAACTCAGATTTGATCATAGGCATGTGTTTATATTCGTGAATGCCAATCAATTGTAAAGTGACAGCGCGCACCCGCTAGGTGGTAATTAGCATACATCCCACCCATGAATAGTTATATAGATATGGGGGTGATTATTAATGTGGACAGGTGCATCCAAGGAAACTTGTGAAACCTGCAAACATGGAGCAAAGAAAGAAAGAGAAAGAGAGAAAAAGAAAAACTTGTCTGATGCTGAGACTGAAGTTAGTGGCGTTGAGAAAAACATTTTATTTTCTTCTGTTTGTAGTCGTGTGACAGGGACAGGTAAATCAAAGGCCTTGACGGAAGTAACGGGTGCCGTTAACTTCATGTCCTCTGTTGTAAGAACCATCCAAAAAGTAAAAAAAAAAATAGTTCGACGTGAAACTAGATGCAAAAAAACGCACAAGTACACACAAAAACAGAACAGCGACAGGAGGCTCCTCCCAGTCACAGCTCTCTGCTGCAGACAAGCTCAATGCTTCATCATATTTAGAAGGAGCAGATGTTTACCTTAAGCTAGCTCGGGCCATGTTAAAGTTAATAATATTATAATGGAGCAAGGCGAGCTAATTGCTAGCGTGCTCAGTTGAAAAGGGGAAAAAAAACCCAGTGCTTTGAGATGGCTGTCACAGATGGCAGAGGTATGATCGCATAATCCTGTTTGAGCTATAACAGGTGGTGTGTTCCATGTTTTGTTTCCCAGTTGCTCTTGGAAAGAAGAATAGAGTACTGTAAACAAACTTTTAGCATTAGAAATCGCCAATTTTGGTTCCACCAGTTGGAAACCACTGTCTTAAACTAACATTTGTCAGGTGTCACCTCTGGCTGCAGAGCTCTCCTGTCACATTATATGTTTGTTTTCCTGGTTAACTTTGGTGGATATGTTGTCAAAGTGTTTCCCACTGGTGGACAATCATTATGCAGCCTCAGAGGCCAGTGATAGCACTGGTGGGAAGCTCTGACGTCTGACACTTGAGAGTCTGCTGGCGACAGCACAAAAAGGCCATACCCAGGAAACTATTATTTTCCCTTGATATGTGGCACAACTGACCCATTTTATCTGACGTGGTCTCGTCCTCGGGCGAGACACTTCCATAGAAACGTGCCTCATTTTCCAGTGACGAGGTCAGCTGTTTCCCATGAGTGCATTATTCTGGAAATGTTTCAGTCAACCCACATGTGCAGCTGGTTTTCTATGCAGACTTTTAAAGGGAAATTATAAATACAGAAATTAGTAAAAAACGTGTTTGGGGGAGAGCAACTCTGTTTGTTCTGATACATGTTCTAGAAGGCAGAAATTGGCACACAGCTTCTTATCTGTCCTGACTTTGTTTTTCCTGGTTAAGTATCTTAACTCCAAGGACAGAAGTGGAGGAACAATAAAAAGCAGGTAATCAGTGACGAAGGCTGGGCAAAGTTTATGAAATAACCTCGTGGACTGGGGCTGCATTAATAGTTAAAATTATTACGTTAATAAGAATATTTTCAAATAACAATACACTCACTGGCCACTTTATTAGGTACACCTTGCTAGTACCAGGTTGGACCCCTTTTGCCTTCAGAACTGCCTTAATTCTTGGTGTCATAGATTCAACAAGGTGCTGGAAACATTCCTCAGAGATTTTGGTCCATATTGACATGACGACATCACACAGTTGCTGCACATCCATGATGAGAATCTCCCGTTCCACCACATCCCAAAGGTGCTCTATTGGACTGAGATCTGGTGACTGTGGAGGCCATTGGAGTACAGTGAACTCATTGTCATGTTCAAGAAACCAGTTTGAGATGATTTGAGCTTTGTGACATGGTGCGTTATCCTGCTGGAAGTAGCCATCAGAAGATGGGTACACTGTGGTCATAAAGGGATGGACACGGTCAGCAACAATACTCAGGTAGGCTGTGGTGTTTAAACCATGCTCAGTTGGTACTAAGAAAATCTCCCCTACACCATTACACCAGCAGCAGCAGCCTGAACTGTTGATACAAGGCAGGATGGATCCATGACACCAAATTCTGAGCCTACCATCTGAATGTGGCAGCAGAATCCAGACTGATCAGACCAGGCAACGTTTTTCCAATCTTCTATTGTCCAGTTTTGGTGAGCCTGTGTGAATTGTAGCCTCAGTTTCCTGTTGTTAGCTGACAGGAGTGGCACCTGGTGTGGTCTTCTGCTGCTGTAGCCCATCTGCTTCAAGGTTGGACTTGCTGTTCAGCACAAACCTGGAGTAACCTTCAAGATGCTGTTAGATAAGCTCCGTCTCTGACCGCTGTTAAGCCAAAGCTAAAAACATTCCGTTTTTACTCTGCCTACTCCGCCCTGTAATCACTGCAAACTTATTTTAAAACTCAGTTTTAAATCATTTTAAATAATCTTTTTGTCTTTAAATTGTATATCATCAAGTTATTACTTTGCCTTTTAAATCTTTTTTTTTCTCTTTACTCTTTTCTGAATGTTTTACATGTGCTATAGAAGTAAAGCTGCCTTGCCTTGTTCTGTTAATGCTCCAGAGACATTGTTACATATGTTTTGGGTCGGCCATCTTATGGCTACTTTTTTGGAAATTTGTTCATGGGTCTTTGTCAGATTTGACGGGGTTGAGATATGATCCAAATCCATCCGTCTGTCTTCTAAATGACACGTCATCCTTTACTCTTAATCAGCGTAGGTTGTTGTTTACAGCTGCGAGAAAAGGCAGTTATACATATGTGGTACACTCTGAGTCTCTCTTTGCATTCATATTAGATTTTATTAAAATAGAAAACTTGGAATACGTAAAAGCTAAGATGAGTAGAGGACCACAAGACAATAAGGGCATTGATGAATATCATAGATTGCCCTTGATAATCGTGTCATTTAGTCATTTGTATTTTGTAAATGTGCCGAAAAACACAACAAATATTTGATGACAAAGGTGCTGCCACTCCATTAATTCTACAACTAATTCCAGTTTCTTGTTTTGTACTAAAACTGCAGCTGTCCTGTGAAATGATAAGTGAAAATTGATGCAAAGTTTCCGCCCAAACCAACAAACTCATGTTTCCCTCCAGGTCCTCGGTGCTGCTGCTGGCCCCCCTCCTGGCTGAAGCCGACCCGGCCCCCCGACGCGTCTCCAGGCCCACAGGGTCAGCCGGAGCTCAGGGCACAGATGGGCTCTCCACACACTTCCGATGGATGGCGGAGCACGTACCCGCCTTCCGGGTGCCTGGCACCCACATCCACATCCTCACCTCACCTGACCAGTTCTACCAGACCATGAAGGTCGGTGTCCCTGTGAAGATAAACACTTTTGTTTAGCTGCAACGGAGTGATTAGAAATAAATACAAAACTAAACACAACAATTGCACAGACGTTCCTTATCATCATGTTGTGTGATGCAACAAATGAGGCAGTGAAAGTGTTTGAGGTATTCAAGGAAGTACAACTTTCCCAGCAGGCTCTGATTGTTTACTCTGCAACACCTAAGTTGGCAGAATTAAGTTGTCACACTGCTGCTGACAGGAGTTGATTCATTAGGCTTGAACATGATTGTCTTCTACATTTTTTTGTTGCAATTTATCTGTACAGTGGTTAGCATCGTCACCTCACAGCAAGAAGGTTCCTGTTTCGAACCTTCTGTGTGAAGTTTGCATGTTCTCCCCGTGTCAGCGTGGGTTTTCTCCAGGTGCTCCAGCTTCCTCCCACAGTCCAAAGACATGCAGGTTAATTGGTGACTCTAAATTGTCTGTAGGTGTGAATGTGAGTGTGAATGGTTGTCTGTCTCTATGTGTCAGCCCTGTGATAGTCTGGTGACCTGTCCAGGGTGTACCCTGCCTCTCTCCCAGTGTCAGCTGGGATAGGCTCCAGCCCCCCCGCGACCCTCAACAGGATAAGCAGTTACGGAAAATGAATAAATGACTCTGTGCTAAATACATCTACATACATAACCAGCTTAAAAACTCGTCACCCTACACATTTAACTTAATTTGTGAATCATTTAAATCATAAATGCTGAGTTTGACTTGAAACCCTGCAGAGTTACAAACTGGATGATGTAGTTTTTGTGTCTTAATGTAGTCCCACACCTGCTGTGTGTCACCACATTGGAATCCTTTTATGTTTCCTCTAACTTCAGCCTATTCAGCTGCTTCAGGAACAAAGAAACATGAATCTGCTGCAGTTTATATGCTCCTGTTGTGGCAGCCGGGCAGCAGCTTCCCTCACACAAAGACGCTGTGTAAGAGTTTTATTACACACAAGAAACGGGCTCTTTGATGAAGAATTTTTCCCCATGTTTTGACCCCTGATACATTTACATCCCTGAATATAATGAGGTCTAAAAATACAACACACAACATCTTTTAATTCTCATGTAGGTCATGATGTGTGTTGTATAAAATATTTTTTATGGGTGTGATTTACAAAAACATGTCATTTGTTTCTTTTTTTAGTGACACTTCCCCATAACTCTGAGAGCGGGGAACGCTCTGAATGACGTGTTGTTTTATTTATAGATCACTTTGGCGCACACACACACAGACGCTCTGTTCTTGTCCTGTTCATCCTTAATTGTCACCAAGCTGTCTTGTGTTATATCATAATTATACTTGTGTATGCAGATCAGAGCCAGCTAAAACATTTGTAGCGCCTTAAGCGAAATGAAAAGGAAATGGATTCATGTGATGACATGTACGAGTTTAACCACATTACAAAATATTTTTAACCTTTTGACTTGCCATCAGTGTTAGCAAGCCATGCGGATCGTTTTGTTCAGGTTTGGGATTAAAGAGATTTAGTCTTCACTTCAACACAAAGGAGGTGAAAGATGTTTTGTTTGTGGTGCTCAGAGGATGGAATGACATTTAATTCAGTTGCATGTTTCTAGAAACTAGAGCTGAAACAGTCAGTCAGTCGACAGGAAATTAATAAGCATCTATTTTGTTAATTTATGTAGAGTTTATGTCAATTTAAAGTCAACATAACAAACATTAGCTTCAGCTGTGAGGTTGCTTTGCTGCTATTTTCTGTTCTTACATGTAGAGCTCATTCATTCATTTTCCGTACCCGCTTATCCGCTTGAGGGTCACACGGGGGATTCTTGGTTTGAACCCTGTGTCAGCGTGGGTTTTCTCTGGGTACTCCAGCTTCCTCCCACAGTCCAAAGACATACAGGTTAATTGGTGACTCTAAATTGTCCGTAGGTGTGAATGTGAGTGTGAATGGTTGTCTGTCTCTATGTGTCAGCCCTGTGATAGTCTGGTGACCTGTCCAGGGTGTACCCTGCCTCTCACCCAGTGTCAGCTGGGATAGGCTCCAGCACCCCCGCGACCCTCAAGAGGATAAGCAGTTACGGAAAATGAATGAATGAATGAAAGGATTTCAGGGCTGTTTCTGGTTAAACATAAAGGGTCTTAGTCTCTAACAAAAAGGTCTATCTCTGTAGGGATCCTTTCCATAATGTTATCAGACACTAAAAATAATCTGAGCCTGTCAGTGACAAAAACAAGCATGTTAAGTGGACAGACTTCGATGGTGCACTATTGCCCAGAGTGGTTACATTGCAGCCTGTGTCGCAGCCCTCTCGCTCAGTTTTGGACCAGTTTAAAAAAAAACGTTGTCTCCATTCGTCACATAAACACAAAAACATGGGGAAATAGGAACCAGGTAAAAAAATACCAAATGTCCCGATCACGACCACCCCAAACTGACTCTAAAGTCACTATAACGGAATATAAATGAGCTGCTATAAGCTATGTGCCCACTTGATGCGAGATAAAACGAATAAGCTAGCAAACTTTCTGGAGTGTTGGATAGAAGATCAACATCATGGTGAATGGAATGAAGTAGATGGATGGGACTGGGAACTGTGGGAGGACGATCACACCTCCAACACTTCTTCATGATACTGGCTGCCACTGTGGCTTTCCTGCTTTGCCGCTGACTGTAGCACATGTAATGTAGTGTAGAGCTCATGCTACACAGTGCCACTTCACATTAGCCCCTTTTACACTGCCAGATTTTCGGCAAATGTTGGGCTGTTTTGCAGGCAAGCTGCGAGCATTTAGACACACAGAGCCGGATTGGCGAGTTGATCCAAGGTGCCCAGTTTTCCGCCGCGTAGGGGTAAACATGTTGGTGGAACCTTTTTGGTTTAAAAAGAACGAGGCACCCTTCCGCCACGGGAGGAGCTGTTGACGACTTGTGTTGATGATGCCGCACGTGCGACCCACTGGAGGTGGAGTAACAGGAAACAGCTGATACCAGGAATGAGCAGCTAGTAGAAAGAGGGCAACGCAAACAACGTTGACACCAACCTGAAAGAAACTGTAAAGATGAGCAACTGGGGAGACAAGGAATTGCGCACCCTCCTTGCCCTCGTAAACGAAGAGGCCAACTTATGAGAGAATCGCCGAAGGACTGACCAGCCGCGGCTTCCCTTGGAGCAAGACGTCAATGTTTATGTCACACACTGAGCTACATGTTTTGTTACTTGCTCACGCCCCCCATTGCCCCGAAAAAGGCACATTCTGTATGAACAAAAGTAGGCAGGCGGCATTTCACTGCACTCCCCGATTTTGTTTTTACACTGCCAATGCTGAACGAAGACTGACTGGGCTTTCCTGCAAATTTGCCCAATTCCTATTTGAATTGAATTTGAACGCCTGGCAAGTAAAATGATCTATATATTCCATGACCCATTGACATAATAATTTCATAAGTAGTGATAAGTTTGTCCACTAGACAACGGGATATCTGTAATTTTGAGCACTGATAGATGCAGAAAACTTACAGAGGCATTATCTCAAAACCCGAGCAAATAATCAGTTGTCAACCTCAGTTGAAACAGTCGTAGATACAACTAGAGGTAAATTCCTTTTTTCATCATATGCAGATCTCTCTAACCTCCAATGCCAAAAATGTTTACAGAAAGACATTCCCCAGGAATCTGGTTATTTCAGACAGTGTGTTCATGTGACTGGCAGGAAACATTCCTCCTGTTGACAGTTTCTCATTTCTTAGTATCAGATATTTGTGGCCAGATTCCTGACACCCACACACGCTCACACATCAACTCACTGTTGTTTTTGTTTGTTTCTCTCTTTGTTTCCCTTCAGGCGCGTATCAAGACGGCGAAGAGGCGAGTGGTGATGGCCTCGTTGTATCTGGGAACAGGTCAGCTGGAGCAGGAGCTGGTGAGAAAAGTGGTGTTTGTGTGTGATCCGTGTTTAGAGCAGTTTGTAAGGCTTTGGAGTTTTTTTGGGGCAGGTGAGAACAACGGCATCCAAACACAGGCTGGTGCCAAATAACTGGTCAGAGATGCCAGAAAATGTGAGTCAGAGTCGTCTTCCAAGAGAACCACAGTGTGGTTTGTTCAGAATGAAAATGTACTCCAGCCCAGCTACAAGGAATGACCCCAAAATGCGAGGGTTTATGGGTATAAGGAGACCAGTGTTGGCATGTGATATCCTGCTGTTCTCCATGCTTGGAAGGCCTAGCATAACAACATTAACCCAGAACAAACCACAGTCTGGACTGATGCTCATATTCAGCTGTTTCTCGTGTGTTTTTTTTCTATCTGGTTCGAGCAGCAGCAGCAGAGGGTGAATTACAGAGAAAGGCACGGACAAGTCAAACATGTTTAATTACACTTAAAAGCATTTGATTCAGCTGTGATCGCTGCCAAACTCTGTAACCTCACAGGATGATGGATTACCAGAAACGTTGAGCCAGTAAGGTGCAGTGGGTCCGTGTGACTTTTATTTTTCAAGCGCAGGTTTTTTTGCTTGTAATTGGACACAACGACCTGAACTCAGTACAGGTTCAGTACAAAGACGTGAGTGTGGTCTGTGGTTCAGACTGAAGAATGCAAACGGCAGGTGAGTCTGGATCCACTAACGTAACCCTGATCCCAGGCTTAGCACAGAAGTCACCTGACTGATACTGTCACACCTGTCCAGTGTGTTTACTTAAGCGCAGGTGCAGGCAACGAGAATAAATGGAAATTCTAAAGAAAGGTGTGTTTATGTTTCATATGCTGTATGCAAAGGCAGTTCAAAGTGCTTTATGTAAGAGAGGAGTAAGACTGCATATGTGAATTAGAATTACCGCCTCGCAGCTCTAAGCCTCCGCCAACCAGTCAAGTCCCAGTTTACATCCATGCCTGTCCAGAGTCATATATGTAGTAAAGACTTTGAAGGAATTTCATGAAAGGTATTAAAGGTCCTGTGTGTAGGATTTAGGAGGATATATTGGCAGAAATGGAGCATAGTATGATAAGTATGTTTTCTTTAATGTGTAATCACCTGAAATTTTTTCAGGTTTGGAGAGAGTTACTGCTTCAAGCGAGGGAGTTCAAGTATCTCGGGGTCTGCCCTGGGTGAGGGTAGGATGGAGTGTGAGATTGATTGGTAGGTTGGTGCGGCATTTGCAGTAGTGTAGGTGCTGCGTGGGACTGTCGGGGTGAAGAGGGAGCTGAGCCGGAAGGCGAAGCTTTCGATTTACTGGTCCATCTACGTCCCAACCCTCACCTATGGTCATGAGCTCTGGGTAGTGACCGAAAAAAACGAAATCGCAGATACAAGCGGCTGAAATGAGTTTCCTCCGTGGGGTGTCTGGGCTCAGCCTTAGAGATAGGGTAAGGAGCTCGGACATCCAGAGGGAGCTCGGAGTAGAGCCGTTGCTCCTTCGTGTTGAAAGGGGTCAGTTGAGATGGTTCGGGCATCTGATCAGGATCCTCCTGGGCGAGGTGTTTCAGGCACGTCCCACTGGTAGGAGGCCCCGGGGCAGACCCAGAACACACTGGAGGGATTATATATCCCATCTGGCCTGGGAACGCCTTGGGGTCCCCCAGGAGGAGCTGGAAAGCGTTGCTGCGGAGAGGGACGTCTGGGGTGCTTTGCTTTGCCTGCTGCCCCCGCGACCCGGCCCCAGATAAGCGGATGAAAATGGATGGATATCTACAAAGGAAACAGGTCCTCATCTATGGGGATCGCCATTTTGCACCGTTTTTGTTTCTACAGTAGCCCAGAACGGACAAACCAAACACTGTCTCTTTGCGTTTTTGCTTTATCGTCTCAGCCATCGTAGTTAGCAGCCCCTCTATGATAAGGGAGTTGGAAAACACAGTTTTAATCACCCAGTCTCACCTCTGTGGATAATTCAGCTCCTGGTGAAAAACCTCTGAAACACTTGGATCTTAGGGTATCAGATTAAAAAGGTGAGCACACGTTAGCAGGTGCTGGGTTAGCGGCCTGTCACTGACATGCTTAACAGTGTCGTAGAAACACTAGTTTGTAACGTAAACTGCTTTATTCTTTTTTTTAAAAATCAGTTTTAATCATCTAGTCCTTTTGTTTTGGAGGAAGAGACCTCTGCCAAGAATTCCTCTCCTGGTAAAAACCTCCAAACACCGAAGGACCATCTGCAACAAGCTGGAAGTCACTAAATCCCCCTAAATCATACACACTGCTCCTCAAGTGTATTTTTTTTAGAGAGTATTTCTACAGAGCTAGTTTTGGACCAAATTAAAGAATCTAATAAGTCACATCATAAGTTGAGAATGCCAAGCACGGACTTGAAGGAGGACAGGTGTACAACATTCGCACAATCCACCCCAAGTGGCACCCCTCTGTCACCCCATGTGTTAGTCCCACTCGTCACTGGCTGTTAGGGTGCTTTCAGACCTAGAGTTCACTTGCTTGTGAAAACATCCTTACAGACATCACGTGGGATCGAAGAAACTGAAGACTCACTTTGTAAACTCAACAATTAATCACAAAAATAATTGACAGATGAACTGATAATGACAGCAGTCACTAGCTGAAGCCCTTCTCATTTTCTCAGTCTGCAGACCAAACATTTTGTTCTGAAACAGAGGTTTCAGCTAAGACCACACAAAGTGACCGTACCGTCGTCGTGTTTACACTTTGTCCTACTGCATGTGTATTTGTGAATGTTCCAAGATGAAGCCGCAAAACACTGTAGTAGATTAATGATTATTGATTAACTGGCAGCCGACGGCATTTATCAAACACTGGCAGCCTTTTATTATCTGTTTACTGAGCGTGGGAAAAGCATGACTAACTCCTTCGTGCACAAAGAGGAAACGGCTGCTCTTCAGAGGGCACCAATGGTAGCTTTATTTGTGGCCAGCTTGGCATTTGTTCCCCACCTGATTTTGTTTTTTACTTCGGCTAAATTGTGCATCTGGTGCCCAAATGCATTCGTTATACGTCCCTCCAGAGTGCCTGTTTACATGCCAGTAAAACATTTCTTCTTTCCAGTAGAGAGCTCTTTGGGGACGTGTGCACCGCCAACACTTCCAGCTCGGCTCCAGAGCGAAATGTGTTCATGAGTTGGAGCTCTGGGGGACACTAAAACATGTGTTTATCTTTTAAAGCACAGACGCAAGATTTAGTTATCGTGCTACATGTACAATCTGCCCCAACTCTCACCACCTGCAAATCCAGATAAAGAGGTTTCTTCTCTGTTGCTTTTAAATAAATCTTGAACAAAAACCTTTTAGCTACCAACCAACAGCTCTCTGGTCTTTTAAGCTCTTTTTTTTTGCCATACTGAGCTTCAGGTGATTGTAATTGTACCATGTGACGAATCTCTCTTCATATGGTGTTTTACTTGGACCAATGAGCTGGAAGAGACAGAAGAGGGACAAAGAAAAGATTGCAATCCAAAGGAGTAGGTTCGCTGAAAGGAGTAACAGTGCAGCAGTGTCTGGGGCTGGTGAGCTAATACTACAGGTCGTAGTCATTCCTCTCAGCCTCAGTGAATTCGCAGGGAGGCAGAGAGGACAGAGAAAAGCAGGAGAGTAAGAGTGCAATCAGATGGAGAAAAAAAAGATGTGGTACAGAGATGTCACTACACAGCTGATCTGGCTTCAGACCTTGACCTTTGACCACCAAAATCTAATCAGTTCATCACTGAGTGAGTACAAGCGAACATTTGAAAGAATTCTCTGAGGCCTTCCTGAGATATCGCGTTCACTAGCATCGGACAGACGGACGGATTGATAGACAGACCTCAATACAAAAACGCAATGCCTTGGACCATGGCTATCGCAAGCACGGAGGCATGAAAAGACGATATCTCTGGTTCTGCTGTGTCCGTTTTTATACTTTTGGGGTTTTTTTTTTTCAGTATTTTGTGTCTTATATATTATGTTACAATGAAGGATGTTCATATTGAATGTGGCCGAAGTTTTAAATAATAAGGTGAACGTATATAGAAGTAATCCCTGTAGGCAAGAACCTCAAGTTTCCAGTAGTTTAGTTTCCAACAGTCTTTCCTACTCTGGCTACAGCATGACATCATAGTCTTTGTAGGGTCATCTGCTATCTGTTTACATTTCATTGCTTACACTGCTACATGTAGCTGCATGCTAACATCAGGAAACTTAGTTGCTGATTCTGGATCGTTTCAGATTGGTTTGGAAGCCGATCGGTGATTTTTCACGTTTAAAGTGCTGCTAAAACAGAGTGTTTCAGACAGAGGGTGAATACAGGTGTTCCAGCACAGACAGTGTGAGGAAAATAAGGTGTTTTTGGATCATTAAAGCATTTAAACGTTTTAGTAAAACCTTAAATACAAGTTTGAACCTGAGAATGACCATATATCCTCCTTTAAACTGTCCACTGTGAGTCCAACAATGTTACAGGAGTGCAGTGCTCCTTTAATCGTGTTCTAATGTTTGTCCACTGCTCTCTTTGTGTTTGTTAAGGTGGACTGTATGGAGGAGGCTCTACAACGCTCACAGGACAGCAGTCATGCTCCCGACCTAAAAGTCTCCGTACTGCTGGACTACACTCGCGGCTCAAGAGGTTGTTCCTTGAGATTTGCTCTGTTTGCAGGTTGGCGCAGAGCACCGCGCCCACAATGCTGATTCTATGTTGTGTTTTATGTTTTTTTTACGTGCACAGGACAAGTTAATTCGAGGACCATGCTGCTGCCGTTGTTGCAGCGCTTCGCCTCTCAGATGCGGGTGTCTCTGTACCACACTCCAGACCTGAGGGGGCTGCTGCGGCTGCTGGTCCCTCAGCGCTTCAACGAGACCATCGGAGTCCAGCACATCAAAGTTTACCTGTTCGACGACAGCATCATCATCAGTGGGTATGTTGATTCCTGGCAGCTCATGTTTGTGTTTACGAGTGTTCACACGGTTTCATTGTTTGCATTCAAACTTGTGTAATCTTGTTTTGAGAAGTCAAGTTTTTGCAGAGCGTATACAAAATAGAAGTGACTTAAGAAACACGTGTAGTTATAAAAATGTTCACATGACCAAACAAACCTTCTTTCTCTGTCCTTCTTCTCCTGAAAATCCTCCTGTGCTCTTTCTCTGTTCCCTCGCCTCTTAAAAACAGTCTTTCTCTCATTTTTCAGGGCCAACCTGAGCGACTCGTACTTTACCAACAGACAGGACCGCTACGTGCTGCTGGAGAACTGCAGCGAGGTCGCCAACTTCTTCTCTGACCTGGTGGAGGCCGTGGGAGACATTTCGCTGCAGCTGCAGCCCGATGACTCGGTCAGCATGCTGGAGGGCATGGTGCACCCGTACAAAGGTGTGTGTGTGTGTGTGTGTACACAGATGCATGTTTACCCTCCAGCATGTTTTGACACTGTTTGACACTTCATGCTCAGTTACGGTGGCAGCGGCCAGTTTTCAGCAAGAGGAGCCGATGGATTTCGCTAATGGAGCTTGAAAGCTTAGACAGGCGAATAGATGATGGTCAGAGTGTGTGTGTATGTGTGTGTGTGTTTGTGTGTGTGTGTGTGTTCACAGAGAGAAAGATGAAGAGAGCTCTTGCGGTTGGCTAGCCATGCAGCCGGATGTCAAATTGTCAGGATTTTCTCTGCACACACACACACACACACACACACACACACACACACACAATCACACACACACACCGGTACTGTGTGTCCGTAACTGGAGCGCCGACTGCCAGGATGTTAGTTTGAGGGATGAATGACATCATGTCTGCAGGACTGGGCCTCCGTGGTAACGAACACCAGGAATAGAGTTGTGATGTCACAGTGTTGCTGGAAGACGATATAGAGTGGGAACTGGCACACACACACACACACACAAGCACTGGTGAAGTTCTGATGAAAAACATTAACGACTAATAATATGCTATGAGGTGTTCTGATGCACAGAAATAATATCCAGGAGGAGGAGGAGGAGGAGAAGTTGGAGTTAACTATATCATAGTACAACATACGGCCATATTTTACACCAGGCTCACAGCACAGCGTAACTGTCATTGCCTGTTTCAGACCAACACAGTTGGTCTGAAACAGGCATGTTGCTATTTTGAGGCAGCATAAAGCAATTGCGCTGTTGATCGACAAAAACCTGGTCTAAAGTTGAAAGGCGCAGTATTTTCCTGCCATTTTAGGGGTGCAGCGTGGGTTTTCTGCGGGTACTCCGGCTTCCTCCCACATACAAAGACAGGGTGCTGACGGGTCCCGTTGGGCTCAGGTCGGGTATCCACACTCTGGCCCAGGGTCCGACAACAACACAGCTGTGCTCCATGCGTTTCAGCTTTCCTTCATTTTCAGGCTGGTTTTGTGGATTTGGAGCTAAATGTTGTGCCTGGGGCACGTCGTGTATTAATGATACTCGTTACCTGGAGAGGTTGGAAAAAGATATACGTTTCTTCCCTGTTCCAAAACCAAAATCAAACCCTGAAAAGTGTAGGGTTAGCTAGCTAGCTACTGAAGATATAGCCTACTGAATGTATACACATGCTGCTTTTGCTTTGTAATGATTATAACAGTGAAACAAAGACCGACCCTGCTGTACAGGAACCAGTGAAGGGAAGCAGGGAAACTTTGCTCATATTCAACCAGCTCTGTGTCATCGCACGAACGTTGTTTACCTTCCTCTGACTCCTTGAAAACCTATGACCAAGACAGTTTTATTGGCTTTAGACATTGGTATCTCCACAGGGGCTGAACAGACCTTTACTGTTCAAACTGCATTTGAAACGTCTATCTCCTTTTGTTCTTCTGCAGTTTAAACTGTGAAGACAGCCCTCACCAGTATCGTACAATGTTGGTTTCTATCAAGAGACACGTCCTCCAAACTCAACACAAGGCTAGACAAAGCCCTTGGGAACAGAGAGATAAAATCCTTCTCAATTATGCAGATTGTAAATTTGTTGAGTTATCTTAATGTACAGTGTAAATGGACATTTGCCAGCCAATGAGAAAGAAGCATTTTCCCAAATAAGAGCTCTTTATCTGAGGTTGTAGTTTCACTCCCGTCAACATCCTCCTCTCTGCTTCATGTTTTTGTAAGTGACTGTAAATTCCCTGAAGCACATTCACAGTCGCGATCACTGTGACCCAGAGATCAGTTTGACCCTTCTCCCACTTAGCTTTGTGTAAACTCACAAGTTTTATCTCCGTGGCAACCAGGCAACAGGCAAGACTTCTCGGCAGGGGCCAGGAAGAGGATCATGGAGGTGTTGAACGCAGCCCATGTGAGACAGCGGCTGCTGAACGGGTCAGAGGACTCTGAGGACGAGGGGATGAGCGAGGGGGAGGACGACACCTGGGTGTTCCCTCTGGTCCAAATGAAACCTCTGGGAATCCAGGTGGACGAGCAGGTCACACAGGTGAGGCTCTACACCTGACTGTATTATCACAGTAACCACTTCTGATTGGTCACATTTAAACCCAAAACACAGACAAAACTAAAATACTCTTGGCTGCATAATGCACATTTAAAAATATATTTGAAGCTCATATAGATTTTCATAGCTTCACTGACCTTTTCCAGACAAGTACATGTTTGAGTAGAGCGACATAAATACCTCTATACTGTACATGGAGAGATAAAAAGCTAGTTATAGTGATCATAAGATAAAGTAAAAACTGACTTAATTAAAAAAGAAAAAAAAATATTATTAATAATAGATAGATAAATAAATACAACCCATAGGTACAAATCAAATAAAACAAAAAGATAGCAATATGCAAATTTTGATTATTATTATTATTATTTTTTAAACTACTAATAATAACTAATAATAAAAAATAAAAATGAAATACAATAGGTGGTAATAGTGATACAAAAAAAGGTACAAAAAAAAAATTAACAAAAATAAATAAATGAATTAAAATGAAATTAAATAGAGAGTTGGTAACAGCAATACAAAAATCTAAGTAAAACTAATTAATTAAAATAAAAAAATAAATGAATAAAAATAAAATAAAATAGAGAGATGTAACAGTTTTACAAAAAAATCTAAAAATTATTTAATTAATATAAATAAATAACATTCAAATAAAAAAATACAGTGTACAGAAGAAAATAACAATAAAGAATAAACTAGAAATTTAATAGTACCAAAAGTAATATATAAACTTAAATCATGCAGTTAAATATTTTTATGCATCCGTGCCGGCGATAGCTATGACCAGAGGCTTTATGTTTTTGGGTTGTCCGTCCGTCTGTCCCTTTCTCATGAACGCAGTACCTCAAGAATGCCTTGATGGAAGATCTTCAATTTTGGCACAAACGTCCACTTCGACTCAGCGATGAAATGATTACAATTTGGTGGTCAAAGGTCACTGTCACCTCACAAAAGACATTTTTGGCCATTGTCTAACAGGATAAAATGATGAAGTGATGACATTTTATATCCAAAAGGTCAAAGGTCAACTTCACTGTGACATGTGTGAAGCATCCACATTTTAGAATATGTAGCCTTTTTGCAGCAACATCCACATTTGAAGCATTGTCGGCTGTCCTGGCTACATGAGTCTGGACAGAGACGGATTTTAACCTCATCCATGTATGCATGTGAACTGCAACATGGAGGCCTACAGCCACGAGACAGTAACTGTAGTCTTGTTTTATCCCGCAGTGTCTTCAGTGCTTTGTTGAAGTTGACCTTTGCTTGTTTTCCTTAGTAACAAGTAATAACTGTAATTAGATGGGGGCTCTTTGTGCGATGTTTTGAACATGTGACTAATAAAATAATACATGACTAATAAATTACCATGTGACTAATAAACCATAAATAAATATTTGAACATTCATTCCGGGTTTATTAGTCACATATTCTGGGAACGAACACAATAAAAGGATCATCAGAGTGACACTACAACAGCTCATACTGCGGTGCCATAAAAAGTTGAATCAACACTGACTGTCTCCATTTAACATTTTGAGTTTCACAGAGGGAGGACTTGTTACAACAAGTTGTCTTTATTACATTGTAACAGCTCTTATTGTGGCGACCCTTTGATTTCACTGGTGGTGATGTGGCTGCTCTGCAGGTTTACTTCCAGTGGTGCACACTTACTGTAAGACTTGTTGCTTCTTGGACATATTTTCACCAGATTTTGTGTCTTAGTGCATCCAAAAGTTGATTTTTTTTTTTGTCCAAGAGGAAGCTGGCCACTGTAGCAATAATAAATAATGATAGATTTTATTTAAAAGGAGCTTTTCAAAACACCCAAGGTCACAGAGTATAAAATTACACACAGAGCGAGAGACATGAATCAGGCAACCACATGTTGTTGCTGTGATAAGATCAGAAAGACTGTTGTGCAGTCAGTGTTAGAGTGCATGAGCCAGTTTGAATAGTTGGGTTTTGATATGGGGTTTGAAGGATGTCAGACTGTTGAATGTGTGGTGATAGGGAGTTCCAGATCCTGGGGGCGTACAGCTACACATTTTCCCCACAAATACAACATGCTAATTTTGTTAGCACAAGCCTATGACATTTTACATTGTGTGAATTAGCCTAGTGGCTAGTGGAGATTTCCTCTTCTCATATGAATCCAGGGACAACAGCAACATTTAACAAAGGTAACGTTACATAATTCGGCTCCATTACAACTCACAAGGTTCACTGACAAAACAACTGTCTTATACTAAACACATTTTCCAAACAAATATAACATGTTAATAGACTCCACCAAAGCCCTGGCCCTGGTAATCAATCTGGCACTGATGTTTTTCAGATTTTTACCTAGATTTTTTGTGATACTGACGATCCAACTCTGACCTGTTTTTAACGATGAGGAAAAAAATACCAATAAATTCCAGATTTTTACACCTTTGCACCAGCGATAGCTGTGCCTGGAGACATTTTTCAGGTTGTCCATCCATCCTATTCTACTGAACACAATATCTCAGGAATTTCTTCAAATTTGGCACAAACATCTACTTAGCCTAAACAGTGAACTGATTAGATTTTGGTGGTTGTAGGTCGAAGGTCAAGGTCACTGTGACCATGCATCTGTTGTATTCTTGTGAGCATCATATTTAAAGAAGGCCTTGAGAGAATTTCCTCAAATTTGGCACAAACACCACCTTGGACTTGAGGATGACATGATTAGAATTTGGTGGTCAAAGGTCACTGACCTCACAAAACACATTTTTGGCTTTAATTCATACACTAATCGTGACAAAATTTCACACAAATGTCTGACAGGATATTATGATGAAGTGATGACATTTTATATCCAAAAAAAGGTCAGCTTCACTGTGACTCCATGATGATTTGTAAAAACACCTCTCTGGTCATTATTCAGTGCTATAACTCCGGAACAGAAGGGGAGATATTTGGTCAAATACTGATTTTATGATCCTAATTTTGGATGTTCACCTTAAAACTGTGCTGATTGTATAGTATAGAGCCATGTTTTAGAATTTGTAGCTTCTTTGCAGCAGCGTCTACATTTGAAGCACTGTCAACTCTCGTGGCTCCATATGAGTCCGCAACTTGACTGGCATCGAACTGCGAGGCAGTAATTCTACTTTAACGACCATAAAAAACACCAATAAAATCCAGATTATCTTTAGTATATAAAAAGGAAAAATAATGAACCAGGGCTGCACAATGGAGAGTTCACTGACAGACCTAAATTCACTCAATTTACAATAATCAGATTGTCTGAATCTGTAATTAACACAGAATAGCTTCAACAACCAGAGACGTCTAACCAGAAGTTCAACCAGTAATCCGGCTAAACTCCAGTCAAGAAGTAAAGAATTTTAAACTGGTCATAAAGTAATTAATGAAGACAAAATAATCAGACCTGAGCAAACATGAGGAAGGAAGTCTAATAAACAGCATGTTGTCATATTGTTGCATGTATTGTTATCAAGATAAGTGTGACAGATCCTCCTCTGTATAATGAGCCTTGTGTAAACAGCAGCAGTTAAACACTAATAACCAGCTGTTTCATAACGTAGCAACCAGTTTTATATTTCACCACGTCAGGAAGTAGAAGCACGTCTTTCTTCACTTTCTGTTTGTTATTGAACCTCCAGCGCCTGCTGACAGACGCCGGGCCGGACTCCACTGTGTTTCTAACATCGGGTTACTTCAACCTGACCCGGGCATACATGCGGCTGGTGCTCGGGGCCGGAGCCAGCTACCGCATCCTCACCGCCTCCCCCGAGGTCAACGGGTTCTTTGGAGCCAAGGGCGTCGCCGGAGCGATCCCCGCAGCTTACATCCACATCGCCAGACAGTTTTATAACCAGGTGTGCCAACTGGGCCAGCAGGAGAGAATACACCTGCACGAGTACCACAGATCACAGTGGACCTTCCACGCCAAAGGTGGGCTGAAACAAAAGCACACATACCTGTCTGTATCCCACTGTGGCTGTAACTAACAATCATATTCTGCTGTCAGTACTTTTTATTCACATGATTTTATTGGGTTTTTAAACATTTACACTTTTTAATCTGTACAATATGGCGGCATCTTACCCACCCCAACCCTCCTGGGAGACCGGCCAGCACACCAGGAGGGGAAAAAATAATAAGAAGAAAATATTCTAAATAAAAACAATAAATAATAAGAAGACAAATAACAAATATTGTACATAATTTTAATTAAAAAAAAAAGCCAAAACCAAACAAACTCACGCTAAAAAGTAAAAAAGATTTTAAAGCAGGTGTTATGGTTATTAGTTACAGGAATCAAGTTTTCTCATACTAAAGAGTAGTCCAGGAATGATTGCCATGCTTTTAGGAATTTATTAACAATCCTGAGTGGTACATCTGAGCTTTTCTAACTTAACCCTTTGCAACCTGGAGTGACATCACTGCTGCTTTCATACACCTATATTACCTATAGTATTTAAACCTTTGAACCCTGAGCAAATTGGTGCAATTTCTTTCAAAAACATGGGGAAAAAGGCAATAAGCAACTTTGTAAGAAACATCCCACATATTGCACAAACAATTATTAGATTTAGGAAAAAAATTATTAAAAAACTAGTGAAATAAGAAAAAAGCTAGGGGAAAACTATATTTCTAATTATTATTATCAATATCATTATAGTTAATATTTTTAAACACTCTTTTCAGGTCATTTCCTTGTTTGTTTGTTTTTTGATTTTATTTTATGTATTTCTCACAGATGTTTTTTGTTTTAATTTTCTCTTTTTGCTAATTTCTTGGTAAATTTTTTGGGTAATTTCTTCCTTCGTTGCTCATTTCCTTCTTCCCATGTTTTTGAAAGAAATCGAGTCAGTTTGCTGAGGTTTCAAAGGGTTAACATGAGTCATTACCTCCAGCAGCTTTGCATACGGGGAGAAAAATCACAGTTGAAAACATGCTGAAGATAGTTAGGGCAGTGGATTTAAGCTTCGAGGTTAAAGCAGAACAGCCCAATCAGCATCTCAGGCCCAACTCCTTCCACTGCTCTGAAGGACTTAACAGACTGCCACAGGCCATCTCCGCTCTGTGACTGACCACCTGCACTTAAAATATCTTTAGTGAAAGTCATCTCCTGGTATTCCCTGACTACCTTGTCGCCTAGCAACAACATAACACCGTATGCTAATGTCATCAACGCGGTAAGGCCTGGTATAACTCGAAATAGTACACAAAATAAAAATACTCTTTTAAATAGGTATATATAAGCATTCATTTCCATAACGGTGTGTCCTCTTGAGGGTCGCGGGGGGGCTGGAGCCTATCCCAGCTGACATTGGGTGAGAGGCAGGGTACACCCTGGACAGGTCACCAGACTATCACAGGGCTGACACATAGAGACAGACAACCATTCACACTCACATTCACACCTACGGACAATTTAGAGTCACCAGTTAACCTGCATGTCTTTGGACTGTGGGAGGAAGCTGGAGCACCCAGAGAAAACCCACGCTGACACAGGGAGAACATGCAAACTCCGCACAGAGCCACCCTTGGTTCGAACCAGGAACCCTCTTGCTGTGAGGCGACAATGCTAACCACTGCATCACCGTGCCGCCTATATATAACCACTGGCCGTACTCCTGTCTGCTTCTTAAAACTAAGAAAAACTAACAGCGTCTGCTGTAAGTAATCCTCTGACTAAGGATAACTACCTCATCCAGACCCACTTCAAAAATTCTGAACTATCCCTTTAACTCTCTGTTTTTTGACTAATAGTTTCAGCACATCAGCGTGGTTTGCCGGAGATTACGATCTAAACCAAGACTCAGCATCCAGACTAGTTTTGTTTGGCTCAGTGAGAATAATAAAACACTCTCCCTGCTCTGCTGTTCTTCTCGTGGTCACAGCGGTATGTAGCGTGCGAGAAGAGGGCTTGTACAGTCATTCTGTCGTAGCCTCGGGACTAGGATGTACACTCACTCTCTCTCATGCTTTGGGGTTTTGGATCGACGCTGGGGATTTCTGCATGTGCTTCCTTTTTAGTTGTGGTCTGCGCCGACAGAAATCCCTGCTGGAGACGGCTCTCTGAAGCATTACCTCCTCGCTGGCTCACTCCACTTTTCCTCTCCTCTCAGGTCTGTGGTATTACCTCCAGGGGCAGGATCGGCCTTGCCTCACTCTAATTGGCTCCCCTAATTTCGGTTACCGCTCGGTTCACCGTGACCTGGAGGCCCAAATCGCTATAGTAACGGAGAACGAGGAGCTGCAGAGCCAGCTGCAGGAGGTGGGTTAACCACAGGCAGAAATGATGATGAATGACTGTGTAAGTCTTTGCTGAATACACACCTGTGTGTTAAACTGTGTGCGTCTCAGGAGCAGGAGATGTTGTACCAGCGCTCCACGGAGGTGTCCGACTCTACGTTTGAGCGGCCGGACCGCCACGTCAAGCTGTGGGTGAAACTAGTCACGCCCCTCATCAAGAACTTCTTCTGAGACGCCACCAGGTGGTCATACACACACACACACACACACACACACACACACACACACACACACACACACACAAAACATTTACCTGTGTTATTAGAACCTAGTTTCTTTTTAGAAGTCATTCTTGAGAACGAGATATCTCAAGAACACCTTGAGGGAATTTCTCAAATTTGGCACAGATGTTCACTAAGGCTCATCAATGAACCAATAAGATTTTGGTGGTCAAAGGTCAAGATCACTGTCATCTTGCATGCGTCTCATTCTCGGGAATGCTATATCTAAAGAACACCATGAGGGAATTTCTACAAATTTGGCAGAAACGTCCACTTTGAATCAAGGATGTGCTCATTTGAATTTGGTGGTCAGAGATCAAAGGTCAAGGTCAGTGTAACCTAATCGGTCTCATGCTTATAAACGAGACATCTTAAGAACACCTTGAGGGAATTTCTATAAATTTGGCACAAATGCTCTCTTAGGCGCAACAATGAGCTGATTAGATTTTGGTGGTCAAAGGTCAAGGTCATTGTGACCTTGTCAGTCCCATTCTTGTCAACAAGATATCTCAAGAACACCTTGAGCGAATTTTAAAAATTTGGCACAATTGTTCGCTCAGTCTAAGCAATGAACCAATAAGATTTTGGTGGTCAAAGGTCAAGATCACCGTCGCCTTGCATGCATCTCGTTCTCGGGAATGCTATATCTAAAGAACACCTTGAGGGAATTTCTTCAAATTTGGCACAAACGTCCACTTTGAGTCAAGGATGAGCTCATTAGAATTTAATGGTCATAGATCAAAGGTCAAGGTCAGTGTAACCTCATCTGTCTCATTCTTATGAATGAGATATCTTAAGAACACCTTGAGGGAAATTTCTGTAAATTTGCCTCAAATGTTCACTTAGTCTCAACAATGAACCGATAAGATTATTGGTGGTCAAAGGTCAGGGTCACTGTCATCTTGCATCCATCTCATTCTCGGGAATGCAATCTCTGAAGAACACCGTGAGGGAATTTCTATAAATTTAGCACAAATGTCCACTTTGAGTCAAGGATGAGCTCGTTAGAATTTGGTGGTCATAGGTCATAGATCAAGGTTAATGTAACCTCATCTGTCTCATTCTTGTGAACGAGATATCTCACGAACAACTTGAGGGAATTTTTATGAATTTGGCGCAAATGTTTAGGTCAGTGTCACTGTGACCTTGTCGATGTCATCCTTGTGAACAAGATATCTCAGGAACACCTTCAGCTAATTTTTCAAATTTGGCACTAATGTTTTCTTAGGCTCATCAATATCTCAAGAACACCTTGAGGGAATTTCTATAAATTTTGCGCAAATGTTCACTTAGGCTCAACAATGAACTGATTAGATTTTGGTGGTCAAAGGTCAAGGTCACTGTGACCTTGCATCCGTCTCAGTCTTGCAACCGCAATACTTCAAGAACACCTCAAGGGAATTGCTTTAAATTTGACACAAACATCCACTTGGATGGAAGAATATACTGATTCGAATTTTGTGGTGGAAGGTCAAGGTCATTGTGACCTCACAAAACATGTTTTTGGCCATAACTCAAGAATACTTGCATAGATTATGAAAAAAATTCACACAAATGTCTAATAGGATAAAATGATGAAGTAATGACATTTAATATACAAAAGGTCAAAAATCAACTTCACTGTGATGTCATAATGTTCTGCATGAAACACCTTTCTGGACATTACTCAGCGTCATAACTCAGCGTCATAACTCAGATACTAAACTGGTGACACTAATTTGATTGTACAGATCTTCTGTGCTGCTGAGGGGAAGGTGTGTGTGAGGCATCCATGTTTTCACAGACATGGATGTTAACTGTAGAAGAAACGTGACTGGTGTGCAGCAGCATTCAACCACGGGGCGGGGCAGTATTTCTAGTTTTTCTCCAAATGAAGTGGTTTAAAAATCAGGCTAAACTTTTACAACCTGTCTGATTGGCTGACTCCGTCTTTTTTGGCGCACATTTGCTGTGTCATCATTACTTTAAAGAGCACAGAGTTACTGTAGAGGCTGACAGACTAGATTCCAACATACAATGCAAATTAGTCTTCTCGTTATTTCTGTTATGTTACTTTAGTTTTTCTTTCCACCACTAGAATGTTTGGTTTTATAGAAACAGTAAAAATAAAACCAAAGTTCTAACAAACCAGAAGTTTTACATTTATGCATTGTTTCCATTTTTAATTCAGATTTTGTCTGCGATTTTTAGCCGAGTGGACAAAACACAGCTGTGAACATACTGTACAGAAACTCTATCTCACACACACATACACCGACACACACACACAGTAAAACAGGCTGTGGCTTCTTAGAAATGCCTGCAGTCATTGTGGCGAGTCCCAAATCGCAGGTCCCATCCTCGTCTTCCCAGCAGCCCAAATCAGCAGAGTGAGAGCGGGGACAGCGTGTCGGCTGATTCACTCCTGTCAAGAAGTGAGTCAGCTCCGTGTTATGGTGATGATCTGACAGTGTGGTCTGTGTTACTGTGAGTCCTGTCAGGACTTGGCGAGGTGAAGTCAGAGGGTTCATCGACCCTGAAACAGAGTCAGTGAACATTTTTGGAGAGATGCAAAGTTGAAGTTTTTAGTAAACTAGATGTTTAACCTGCAGGGAGGCAGAAAAGAAAAGAAGATGTGCGTATTCAGTAAACTGAATGAGCCAAAAGGAAACCTGTCAAGATCTGAGCTGATGATTGAGGGGAGGTTTTTTTTTTTTGTGTGTGTAGTTTCTGAGAACAGGAAGTGTCACAGGCTGGATAATGACGGTAAATGGGTGGCGTCTTATCGCTACCTGGACGGAGTCGGGGAGGAAAAAAAAGTGAGTGATCTGCTGCCAGAGGGAAACAGTCGTAAATAGATCATCTTTCAGCGCTCGAGTATTATTCACAAGCATGCACGCAGTGAATGTGAGAATAATACCTCTCAGACAAAGAAGAGAGCAGCAGCACATCCAGGCCTATTGTTGGAAAGTGATGAAAAGACTCGCGGAAATCCTCGTTTTACCGGCACAATGACACAAACAGAGAACGGGAGAGGTCTGTCCTGTGAGAGCACCCCGTGACCTCAGGCTAAAAATTGTGTTGAACTCTGAACATATTTGGATAATGACAGAAAAGATTCAAATGATACAAAGACTGAGAGAAGCAAACAGCCGTGACATTTGATCATAAATCTTATCAGTTAATCTGAACAACGTGTTCAAGTAGAGGCACAGTGGATTCCTTCAAGGATCATCTGATGTCTAAATGATATGTTTTTATTTATATCCCTCACACCCGAGTATAAATATATCACCTATTCTTGAGAATTAGGACAAATTATGTCCTACCAAAAAAATAAATAAATTATAAAAAATCAACACACTAACTCCATGAGGTGAAACATAAATTTTAAAGGATTTATATGTATGAAATAATTATGATTTATAAAATATTTTGATCTGCTTTTATTTATTTAATTTCTTAACTTGCTCTGTGACAGAAAACACCATCGTCACAACTTTAAACAATTAAAAAATGTGTTAAAAGCCTTTAAAATCTAAAACCAACAGTACATGCTGATAACATTGGTGTGAAAATGTGCTGCTATAGTCATCTTTCTTTTAAAATATATTTTTAAATGAAAATTTTGGCACTTCAAGATATGTCCTAGAATTTTTTCAACTGTCAGATTTCTACAAGAAAAATTAAATTTAATCAGGCATTAAAGGGTTCACCATATCCTAAAGACTCCTGTCTCACTTCCTGGTTTCCAACGGGCTGGGAATGCTGTGTATGTACTGGTAAACTTTCTATTATTTGATGTATATTAATTAAATAATCTTGGTGAAGAGTCTCAGTCATCCAGGTCGTGATATTCTTAAGTGCTGTATCGCAGTTCATGTGAGCGCTGAGTGTCAGAGTCATTAAGGTCACAGACCTGAGCTCACATGTGACCTCAGTGACTCTGTAAAGGTTCACACCCTCACAGAGTTTAAAGCCTGCGACTCCAAACCAGTCTGTTAGAACTGAAGAAGCCTCTTGGATGAGAGGTGAAATGTCGTCAAGAAAATCAGGCGAGTCCAGTTCCCTACGATACAGCACTCAAGATTCATTAAATAATATATTGACTGTTTCAACCATAACAGGTCCACTCTGTAGCCCTCTAAATAAAAACTGAATAAGAATTATGGTTTAAAAATCAGTGTTTTGATCATAATAAAGAGAACTAAAACTTATATATAAGATATATATATAACTATAAATCTATAACTTATATAGTCCACTATAGAGTGAGGTCGCCACTTTGTAATACTGTCCGAATGTTTAATGGGAATTATTATACCCTACATAGTGACTCAAAGTATCCCACAATGCACCGTGAAAAGTTGTGTACAACCAGTCGTCACTAACCAAGCAAGACATCCCATCATGCATTGCGCCAAAGGAACAGACGGATGAGGGGACAGAGAGCAGCTGGATCACAACCTGTTGTATATGTTAAACTTATAATGACATGTTGAAGTTTGTTTTACCAGTTTTTCTTTGCCATGTAATAAACTGTTGATTAAATGTGTCGTCATTGGTTCAGGAAGAGATAAAAATAGATCGGCAACTGATTGTCTTTAGTGCTTCACAGTTAAGGTGGAATTATACTTGTGTGGCAGATCCCTACACCATAGCCTACTGCTGTTGTGAACATTTATACTTGTGCAGTGGTGTGTCTGTGTCACTCTGCAGTTACACCTTCAAGGTTTCTGTGAAGTGCTGTAAAGTTTAGTTGATTCAAAACACACATTAAACACACATTAAACATGGCTTAATAGAGACAGTTTCAAACACAAGTACACAAATCAGCTTCACTATAACTCGCAGCATTCACAGACAAACACTTGTCTTTATCTGGACACATTTTCCCCACAAATACAACATGCTAATGTTTTTAGCACAAGCCTATTTTACATTGTATATGTTAGCCTAGCGGCTAGTGGACTTTCTCTCTACTCATATGAAGCCAGTGACAACAGCAACATTTAACAAAGGTAACATTACAAAATTCGGCTCCATTACAACTCACAAGGTTCACTGACAAAACAACTGTCTTATACTGAACACGTTTTCCAAACAAATGTAACATGCTAACGTTATTAGCACAAGCCTATGGCATTTTACATTGTATAAATTAGCCTAGCGACGAGTGGAGATTTCCTCTGCTCATATGAAGCCAGGATAAATCACACACAAGACTTAAAATGCTATTTTTGTGGAGGCTTTATTGTATTATTGTATATAAAATAACCTGAGTAGTGTGCAAAGTGTTTTTTCGTGTTACAGGTGAGCTCTGTATGTAGTGCTCTACGTAGAACTTCCTACATAGTGAGTAGGGAGTAGTGAATGATTTTGGACACAGCCCCTGACTCTAGATAGCATTTCATGTTTTTTGCATCTTTCCAGCCTGGTCTCACTCTGAGGTCGTTGAAATCCGGCGTCAGAAACCAACGAAAAAGGCGTCCTTTAACGTCGGCATGATACGCGGCTGGTTGCTTTTATAGTTTAACAGCACCTGGTGGTGTCAGGGGGAAATGCAGTGAGGCAGGCGGCGGATGTACGAGTAGGTGGGTTGCAGGGGTGATAAACGGGCCCAACAAACACTGACTTTCACCTGAGAGAGTGGTGTTTAAAGCCAAACCCTGTTCTTGTTGCCTAAACCCAACCATGTGTTTTTGTTGAAGGAAAAAAAAAAAAAGTAATTTTGCGATGTTGTACCGATGTAGTGCTTTATTTTGAAAGAGACTGTATGTAAACGTTAAATTTCCTGTGAAAACAGAAATGTATTTTGAAAGAAGACAATGCATGTAACAGGCAGAACTTGACACGGCGTCCCAGAACATCAACAACCAATGCACCCAGGGTACCTTGCACGTCGTATGTGGACGTGGAAAGTCCATGACCAAACGTCGAACATGTGACGAGGTCGGAGTGAGAATGTGCTGGTCTCTCCTGTTTTCGTGTCAGGCCACCTGTAATTCTACACGCGTGACACACGGTAGAGAAGTTTCAGTTCTGTAATGTCACTGTTGGACGTCACTAAATCCTACACGCTGGCAGCAGTGAAAATATTCCAAAACAAATTAATTTTGATTATTTATTCATTTATTTATGAGAAAAAAACACAACAACTATGGGTTTGTGACCCGTTTTGAAAAATGTATTCCTTCAGGAGGAGCCGGTGGGATTTGGGGCTGAGAGCCACAGACAGGATGGGGAAGTCAGAAAGTCCTGAGGAACTGACTAACATTGTTTGTTTTGGTCTTTTCAAGAGATTTATTGCCAGTAAGAAAAACGCAGAATAATAACGGCCTCATCCTTTATGGATCTGTCACAGCAGTAGTTGTACATCCTGAAGGCTGGAGTGAGTTCTTTCCTTTTATTTACATGTTCCTAAACTCTGAGAGAGCACGTCTGAAAGGTGAACAGGGTTGTCTTTTATTTCTGTTGTATAACCTTTAACATGTCATTTAATGTCCAGAGGGATGAGCTGAGGTGCTGAGTGTAAGAACAGCTTTTCTTTTTAGTTGTTGGCCTGAAAAACACATCACATCTGAACCTTAGTGGCATGTGTTTCTACCTTTTATTTAGTTTTACTTATTAATTGGGTAAAATACAGAGGAACATTGTAACATTTAAAGAAGTATGGCTATGGATGTTCCTCGTCAAGCTTTAAAATTCAGGTTAAATCAACTAGCTTTAAATTAAAACAACCAAATATGATTCACACTGTCTAGCTGAAAAAAGTTCATCAACTCTCAACAGTGTCACATAGACATTAGGGGTGTGCCACATCATCTCGTTCATAATAATACTGCTGCAGTTTTTAATATCATGTGAGAAACTCATGTTGTGATACTTGCGATATTTTGACTTGTTGACATATTGACATCATACTGTTACCCACGGCAACAACAAGCATGGCTGAAAGTGAAATTATTACAGACTCTGCTGTGGTTCCAAAAAGAGGAGCAGCTTCAGTAGTGTGGAATAAACTGTGGCGTCCTGAATGTTTTATGAACAGCCCCGGACTTCTCAGACTCTTTTAGTGACTTACAGCTCAGAGGGAACTCATTCAGCGGCTCCTCTGGCAGCAGCACAGCGTCTCTCCCTCTCCTCTCTCGCTGTGTCGTCAAGTGATTTTGTCATAAACCTTTGATAATGTAAACCTACGTGAATAAACTCCATATATGTGAGTGTGTGATAGTTGTGGTATCATAACAGCCTGTCACAGGTTACAGTGTGATTACTGTTGTTGTTCACAAACTAAAGAAATGAGACATCATTTTAGTTTAGTTTTTACTGAATATTTGAAGCAAACTGTGAAACTAGATCACTTATTTTGTTGCAATTCTGTTTTCTTAAATTAATTTATTTTTTACTAATATGTCATCGTCAAGAATCTCGTCATCACAAAATACCCTGAAATATCGTGATATTATTTTAGAGCCATATCGCCCACCCCTAAAAAGACATTTTATTTCCCATTATTTGCCACAACTTATTTATTCAGGCCTGTAGTTTCTTTAATTCCTGTATTTTTGTTTCTTTACTTTCTAACATTGATGTAAACACACAGAATAACTGCTGACTGTCAGCTCCGTTCACGTTCACTTGTGTTTTGTGTCGCTCTGTTGTTGTGATCTGTGCACTTTACCGCTTATCTCTCTTTTTTTTTCCCGACAGGAAAAAACAAAACATGGCCCTCTAACAATAGCTTTGCCGGTTAAAAGGGTAAAAAAAAAAAAAAAAAGTCCTTATCGGCAGCGCAGGCTGTCTATTGTTAGAAACTACTGACAACAGGTTGGAGTCTATCCAAACATGTTGAACGCTCTACTGAGGGTCAGCAGGGTTAAAATACAGCTGATCTCACACACACACAGCTGCATGGTGAAACCTGGGTCTGATGGAGCTGCCTGCCCTCTAGTGGTGAAACTGTGATCTCCCACTGTGGTTTCATACATTGAACTATAGTCTGAGATGTAGGGCAGGACTAGTTGCTTCTTCCTGCTCCTTTTCAGACATTAAATGCTAATTTATATTTCTCATTGTAAGTCTGGTCATAATTTCTCATTTGTCTGTTTTTCGTAGGGGTTTTTCCTACAATATATCCCATTTTATTTTATTTATTTATTTTTAGATGTTCAAAATAAATAAATCAAAATTCAAACCTCTTGTGACACAGTGTCAGCTCAGTATGACTGTAGGCTACAACCAGGGCTCATGTTTATCTGCTAAAAGGGACGTTTTGAGCTTCAGTGAAAGAACACGTACCTTTAAACTGAAGATTTAAATAGTTTAATTAAAGCTTGAATAAAAAAAAATAGATAAAATAGATTAAGAGGACAAAACAAAGACAAATAAATTCAGTAAGAGGGATAAAAAAATATATAATAAAAAAAATATATATATTTGATAAAATTAAACAGATTAAATTTGACAATATAAATACAACAAAGTAATTAAATAAAATAATGGAAATAATGTATATAAATTATTCTTTATCAAAAGCCTGAGTGAATTGTTTGGTTTCAAGTTGACGTTTAAAGATTTCCAGCTGCGGTAAATATCAGATCCAGAGATAAAAGTGAGCACACACACCTTCTGAGAACATGTTGTCAAATAATTGAATACAATATTAACACATAGATCCAAAAAGTTCCAAATCAGATGGAACAAATTACAGACTACAAAAATCCGTATTTACTAAACGATGACGAGGGTGAATCATGTTGCGGTTCAATAATACAATGAGGTTTATTATTCAGTAGGGCTCTGCCAAACTTTTATTTTTATATTCCCCCCCATGCACATGTACACATTATATGTCATCGTCTGTGGAACAAATTTTGCACCTGTACTTTATCTGTGTGGTTAAAATGTGGAGCTGACAATTAGTACTATTATTTTTCATTCCTTCTCTTTGCTTTCTCAGCTCCCATCTCCTGCGGTGTACCCCAAGGTTCCATACTAGGTCCAGTCCTCTTCTCCATTTATTTACTTCCGCTAGGCCACATTATTCAGAAACATGATATATCTTTTCACTGTCATGCCAATGACACACAGATCTACCTCCCCTTAGAGCCAAACATCACCAGCAAACTGACCGACCTTAATAACTGTCAACAGGAACAATCTGTTTTTGTTCTGGTCACATGTTCAACACACAGTTGCTGAAGACAAACATGTAGCTCAGATTGTTAGTCGTTACAGACACGGACAGTAAAAAAAAAAGGAAGCGTATACACTGTGCCGTTGATGAAAACTAAATTAAAATTAAGTTTAGTAGGGTAAATCCTTGTCTCTGATTGGATGCCAACAGATAAAAGACTCAACAAAACACTGAACATCTCTCTCTGTTTGTGTTTTCACGTTCAGCATGAGGCTTCAGTTTTCTTCGGTCCTGAGGTTGAAGGTCTTGGTGGAGGTCCGCCCGCTCTTGCAAACGGGACACTCAAGTGTCAGCAGCATGCTGGGAGTCGTCAGCTTCATCTCCACTATCAGTGTGTCCCAGGAAGTGACTCACACACACACACACACACACACACAGAGGAGAGGACATATGTGGTGAATTCAGCGGACAAATCTTCATTTCAAACTCCAGACCCTGTGGTTTACCTGCACAACTGTTACTCTGATAGTTTATTTTAACACCTGACGTCATCACACTGTGGAAACCTGTTTTTTTAGTTTTACTAACGACAAGCATTTCAGAAAAACTACTGCTACTACTGCACACACTTCTCTACAGGTACATCCTGCATGTATACGGTAGAAATAGAGACTGTGGTGTTGAACAGACGGGTGTGGTGAAGAATTACAATCCCGACAGGAGCCTTAATAACAGTTTTCAAGGGAGAGTTTACAGCAGCGTTCAAAGCTAACTGTACAGTGTCTATGTGTCATTATCTTTGTAAATTAAAGGACGATGTGGTGAGTTTTTAAAGTGACTTCAAATGTGTGAGCCTTTTTGTTTGCTGCAGTCTGTGATTTTTACCCTCGTCGTTGTAGCAACACACAAAGAAAACACTGATGTGTTTACAGACTCTCAAATAGCTCGTGCAGTATAATCCAAGTCTCATTTATCCAGGCGTGTGCTCAGTGCTTCCCAAACAGACAGAACTTTCTGACAGGGAACTGAAGTAAAAGTGAAACTTAGCTATGCTGTCGTCAAAGCCAGACTCCATTGACTAAAACACACATTTTTGCCTTAAGTGGGATTTATACTGGCGCTTCAACTCTATGCAGAGCCTACGCCGTTGTTAACATTTATACTTGTGCAGTGGTGTGTCTGTGTCACTCTGCAGTCACACCTCCAAGGTTTCTGTGAAGTGCTGTAAAGTTTAGTTGATTCAAAACACACATTAAACACACATTAAACACACATTAAACATGGCTTAATAGAGACAGTTTCAAACACAAGTACACAAATCAGCTTCACTATAACTCGCAGCATTCACAGACAAACACTTGTCTTTATCTGGACACATTTTCCCCACAAATACAACATGCTAACGGTATTAGCATCTGTAGTGTTATTTGTCTCTTCTTAAAAAAGCCCCTCTGCATTTTCATATCTTCAGTATTTATTACTAACGAACCAATCATTCAGAGTAAGAGGCTGACTAAAAACATGCATTTAGGTCTTTGTGAATGCTCCTGTGATCCTGTCATCATTGTTACCCTGACATATTTCAACATTTCAACTTGTTGAATACGTCCGCGTTTCTTGCATGTCGTAGAGCGTGACATTTTCTGTCTTTAGCGGGAATCTTCCTGCTCTGCCTCTGACAACAACGTGATTGCTACACATGAAATGATCAGATGTTGATAAGAGAAGCAGGAAATAACTTGTGCGGGAAAAACTATGACAGTGTTAAAATGTTTCGTTTACATAAGAGATCTTTCTCTGATTGAACGCACTGACGGTTTCATCAACAGGGTGCTGACAACTCATGATGCTTGAATGCACAGCAGATGAGTACTTTTATATCTGATTATTAGACAAAGGTCTTTGTAGTTGGCTGCACCCTCTACATTATGTGGTGTAAGTAGCAGAAAATCGTCCAAAGACAAAACACAACCCAAATCTGGTTTGATACACAACTTTCATCAAAGGTTTCACTTACTGTTTCTGAAGTTTAAAAAGGTATTTAGTTAAACTATTTTCAGCCCAACATGAATCCAGATTTAATTTTAAAACAGCAAGAACATGTCTGAGTGAAAAGGAAAATAATATCTCTCATATTTTTAATATAATTGAAGGAAACACACACTGATGAACTCTTCTTTTTTATGTTGTGTAGCCTTTGAAGATGCTTGTGTTATCGAGAGCTGCTTTGTGGAGGCACTTGTTCCTGTCTCTTTCCTTTTTTATATATTTTCATGACCATAATATGACTTGTTGTTCAAATTTTAATGACATACTATATTATGACTGTTAATGATTTTTGACGACATACTATACTATGACGTTTTTTTAAAATAATTTTTAACGACATACTATACTATGACTTTTTTCATGATTTTTGACAACATGCTATACTATGACTTTTTTTCATAATTTTTAACGACATGCTATACTATGACTTTTTTTCATGATTTCTGACGACATGCTATACTATGACTTTTTTTCATGATTTTTGACGACATGCTATACTATGACTTTTTTTCATGATTTTTGACGACATGCTATACTATGACTTTTTTTCATAATTTTTAACGACATACTATACTATGACTTTTTTTCATGATTTTTGACGACATACTATACTATGACTTTTTTCATGATTTTTGACGACATACTATACTATGACTTTTTTCATGATTTTTGACGACATACTATACTATGACTTTTTTTCATGATTTTTGACGACATACTATACTATGACTTTTTTCATAATTTTTAACAACATACTATACTATGACTTTTTTTCATGATTTTTGACGACATACTATACTATGACTTTTTTCATGATTTTGGACGACATACTATACTATGACGTTTTTTCATCATTTTGGACGACATACTATACTATGACGTTTTTACCGTATTTGTGACGACATACTATACTATGACCTTTTTTCATCATTTTGGACGACATACTATACTATGACGTTTTTACCGTATTTCTGACGACATACTATACTATGACGTTTTTTCATGATTTTGGACGACATACTATACTATGACTTTTTTTCATGATTTTGGACGACATGCTATACTATGACATTTTTACCGTATTTCTGACGACATACTATACTATGACTTTTTTTCATGAGTTTTGACAACATACTATACTATGACTTTTTTTCATGATTTTTGACAACATACTATACTATGACTTTTTTTCATGATTTTGGACGACATACTATACTATGACGTTTTTTCATGATTTTGGACGACATACTATACTATGACTTTTTTTCATGAGTTTTGACAACATACTATACTATGACTTTTTTTCATGATTTTTGACAACATACTATACTATGACCTTTTTTCATCATTTTGGACGACATGCTATACTATGACGTTTTTACCGTATTTCTGACGACATACTATACTATGACGTTTTTTCATGATTTTGGACGACATGCTATACTATGACGTTTTTACCGTATTTCTGACGACATGCTATACTATGACTTTTTTTCATGATTTTGGACGACATGCTATACTGTGACGTTTTTACCGTATTTCTGACGACATACTATACTATGACGTTTTTTCATGATTTTGGACGACGTACTATACTATGACTTTTTTTCATGATTTTGGACGACATACTATACTATGACATTTTTTCATGATTTTGGACGACATACTATACTATGACGTTTTTTCATGATTTCTGACGACATACTATACTATGACGTTTTTTCATGATTTCTGACGACATACTATACTATGACTTTTTTTTCATGATTTTGGACGACATACTATACTATGACTTTTTTTCATGATTTTGGACGACATGCTATACTATGACGTTTTTACCGTATTTCTGACGACATACTATACTATGACGTTTTTTCATGATTTTGGACGACATGCTATACTATGACGTTTTTACCGTATTTCTGACGACATGCTATACTATGACTTTTTTTCATGATTTTGGACGACATGCTATACTATGACGTTTTTACCGTATTTCTGACGACATACTATACTATGACGTTTTTTCATGATTTTGGACGACGTACTATACTATGACTTTTTTTCATGATTTTGGACGACATACTATACTATGACATTTTTTCATGATTTTGGACGACATACTATACTATGACGTTTTTTCATGATTTCTGACGACATACTATACTATGACGTTTTTTCATGATTTCTGACGACATACTATACTATGACTTTTTTTCATGATTTTGGACGACATGCTATACTATGACGTTTTTACCGTATTTCTGACGACATACTATACTGTGACGTTTTTTCATGATTTTGGACGACATGCTATACTATGACGTTTTTTTCATGATTTCTGACGACATACTATACTATGACTTTTTTTCATGATTTTTGACAACATACTATACTATGACGTTTTTTCATGATTTCTGACGACATACTATACTATGACTTTTTTCATGATTTTGGACGACATGCTATACTATGACTTTTTTCATTATTTTGGACGACATACTATACTATGACTTTTTTACATGATTTTGGACGACATACTATACTATGACTTTTTTACATGATTTTGGACGACATACTATACTATGACTTTTTTTCATGATTTTGGACGACATACTATACTATGACTTTTTTTCATGATTTTGGACGACATACTATACTATGACTTTTTTTCATGATTTTGGACGACATACTATACTATACTTTTTTTTCATGATTTTGGACGACATACTATACTATGACTTTTTTTTCATGATTTTGGACGACATACTATACTATGACTTTTTTCATTATTTTTGACGACATGCTATTCTATGACTTTTTTTCATGATTTTGGACGACATACTATACTATGACCTTTTTTCATGAATTTTGATGACATACTATACTATGACGTTTTTTCATGATTTCTGACGACATACTATACTATGACTTTTTTCATGATTTCTGACGACATACTATACTATGACTTTTTTTTAAATGATTTTGGACGACATGCTATACTATGACATTTTTACCGTATTTCTGACGACATACTATACTATGACTTTTTTTCATGAGTTTTGACAACATACTATACTATGACTTTTTTTCATGATTTTTGACAACATACTATACTATGACTTTTTTTCATGATTTTGGACGACATACTATACTATGACGTTTTTTCATGATTTTGGACGACATACTATACTATGACTTTTTTTCATGAGTTTTGACAACATACTATACTATGACTTTTTTTCATGATTTTTGACAACATACTATACTATGACCTTTTTTCATCATTTTGGACGACATGCTATACTATGACGTTTTTACCGTATTTCTGACGACATACTATACTATGACGTTTTTTCATGATTTTGGACGACATGCTATACTATGACGTTTTTACCGTATTTCTGACGACATGCTATACTATGACTTTTTTTCATGATTTTGGACGACATGCTATACTGTGACGTTTTTACCGTATTTCTGACGACATACTATACTATGACGTTTTTTCATGATTTTGGACGACGTACTATACTATGACTTTTTTTCATGATTTTGGACGACATACTATACTATGATATTTTTTCATGATTTTGGACGACATACTATACTATGACGTTTTTTCATGATTTCTGACGACATACTATACTATGACGTTTTTTCATGATTTCTGACGACATACTATACTATGACTTTTTTTTCATGATTTTGGACGACATACTATACTATGACTTTTTTTCATGATTTTGGACGACATGCTATACTATGACGTTTTTACCGTATTTCTGACGACATACTATACTATGACGTTTTTTCATGATTTTGGACGACATGCTATACTATGACGTTTTTACCGTATTTCTGACGACATGCTATACTATGACTTTTTTTCATGATTTTGGACGACATGCTATACTATGACGTTTTTACCGTATTTCTGACGACATACTATACTATGACGTTTTTTCATGATTTTGGACGACGTACTATACTATGACTTTTTTTCATGATTTTGGACGACATACTATACTATGACATTTTTTCATGATTTTGGACGACATACTATACTATGACGTTTTTTCATGATTTCTGACGACATACTATACTATGACGTTTTTTCATGATTTCTGACGACATACTATACTATGACTTTTTTTCATGATTTTGGACGACATGCTATACTATGACGTTTTTACCGTATTTCTGACGACATACTATACTGTGACGTTTTTTCATGATTTTGGACGACATGCTATACTATGACGTTTTTTTCATGATTTCTGACGACATACTATACTATGACTTTTTTTCATGATTTTTGACAACATACTATACTATGACGTTTTTTCATGATTTCTGACGACATACTATACTATGACTTTTTTCATGATTTTGGACGACATGCTATACTATGACTTTTTTCATTATTTTGGACGACATACTATACTATGACTTTTTTACATGATTTTGGACGACATACTATACTATGACTTTTTTACATGATTTTGGACGACATACTATACTATGACTTTTTTTCATGATTTTGGACGACATACTATACTATGACTTTTTTTCATGATTTTGGACGACATACTATACTATGACTTTTTTTCATGATTTTGGACGACATACTATACTATACTTTTTTTTCATGATTTTGGACGACATACTATACTATGACTTTTTTTTCATGATTTTGGACGACATACTATACTATGACTTTTTTCATTATTTTTGACGACATGCTATTCTATGACTTTTTTTCATGATTTTGGACGACATACTATACTATGACCTTTTTTCATGAATTTTGATGACATACTATACTATGACGTTTTTTCATGATTTCTGACGACATACTATACTATGACTTTTTTCATGATTTCTGACGACATACTATACTATGACTTTTTTTTAAATGATTTTGGACGACATGCTATACTATGACTTTTTTTCATGATTTCTGACGACATACTATACTATGACTTTTTTCATGATTTCTGACGACATACTATACTATGACTTTTTTTTAAATGATTTTGGACGACATACTATACTATGACTTTTTTTTAAATGATTTTGGACGACATACTATACTATGACTTTTTTTCATGATTTTTAACGACATACTATACTATGACGTTTTTTCATGATTTTGGACGACATGCTATACTATGACTTTTTTCATTATTTTTAACAACATACTATACTATGACTTTTTTTTCATGATTTTGGACGACATACTATACTATGACTTTTTTTCATGATTTTTGACGACACACTATACTATGACTTTTTTTCATGATTTTGGACGACATACTATACAATGACTTTTTTCATGATTTTGGACGACATGCTATACTATGACTTTTTTTCATGATTTTTGACGACATACTATACTATGACGTTTTTACCGTATTTGTGACGACATACTATACTATGACGTTTTTTCATGATTTTGGACGACATACTATACTATGACTTTTTTTCATGATTTTGGACGACATACTATACTATGACTTTTTTTTCATGATTTTGGACGACATGCTATACTATGACATTTTTACCGTATTTCTGACGACATACTATACTATGACGTTTTTTCATGATTTTGGACGACATGCTATACTATGACTTTTTTTCATGATTTTTGACAACATACTATACTATGACGTTTTTTCATGATTTTGGACGACATGCTATACTATGACGTTTTTACCGTATTTGTGACGACATACTATACTATGACTTTTTTTCATGATTTTGGACGACATACTATACAATGACTTTTTTCATGATTTTGGACGACATACTATACTATGACGTTTTTTCATGATTTTGGACGACATACTATACTATGACGTTTTTTCATGATTTCTGACGACATGCTATACTATGACATTTTTTCATCATTTTGGACGACATACTATACTATGACGTTTTTTCATGATTTTGGACGACATACTATACTATGACGTTTTTTCATGATTTCTGACGACATACTATACTATGACTTTTTTTCATGATTTTGGACGACATACTATACAATGACTTTTTTCATGATTTTGGACGACATACTATACTATGACTTTTTTTTCATGATTTTGGACGACATACTATACTATGACTTTTTTTCATGATTTTGGACGACATGCTATACTATGACGTTTTTACCGTATTTCTGACGACATACTATACTATGACTTTTTTTTCATGATTTTGGACGACATACTATACTATGACTTTTTTTTCATGATTTTGGACGACATACTATACTGTGACGTTTTTTCATGATTTTGGACGACATGCTATACTATGACGTTTTTTTCATGATTTCTGACAACATACTATACTATGACTTTTTTTTAAATGATTTTGGACGACATGCTATACTATGACTTTTTTTCATGATTTTTAACGACATACTATACTATGACTTTTTTTCATGATTTTGGACGACATGCTATACTATGACTTTTTTCATGATTTCTGACGACATACTATACTATGACTTTTTTTCATGATTTTGGACGACATGCTATACTATGACTTTTTTCATTATTTTTAACAACATACTATACTATGACTTTTTTTTCATGATTTTGGACGACATACTATACTATGACTTTTTTTCATGATTTTTGACGACATACTATACAATGACTTTTTTCATGATTTTTGACGACATACTATACTATGACTTTTTTTTCATGATTTTGGACGACATACTATACAATGACTTTTTTCATGATTTTTGACGACATACTATACTATGACTTTTTTTCATGATTTTGGACGACATACTATACAATGACTTTTTTCATGATTTTGGACGACATGCTATACTATGACGTTTTTACCGTATTTGTGACGACATACTATACTATGACGTTTTTTCATGATTTTGGACGACATACTATACTATGACTTTTTTCATGATTTTGGACGACATACTATACTATGACTTTTTTTTCATAGTATACTATGACTTTTTTACCGTATTTCTGACGACATACTATACTATGACGTTTTTTCATGATTTTGGACGACATACTATACTATGACATTTTTACCGTATTTCTGACGACATACTATACTATGACTTTTTTTCATGAGTTTTGACAACATACTATACTATGACGTTTTTTCATGATTTTGGACGACATGCTATACAATGACTTTTTTCATGATTTTGGACGACATACTATACTATGACTTTTTTACATGATTTTGGACGACATACTATACTATGACTTTTTTACATGATTTCTGACGACATACTATACTATGACGTTTTTTCATGATTTTGGACGACATACTATACTATGACGTTTTTTCATGATTTCTGACGACATGCTATACTATGACATTTTTACCGTATTTCTGACGACATACTATACTATGACTTTTTTTCATGAGTTTTGACAACATACTATACTATGACGTTTTTTCATGATTTTGGACGACATGCTATACAATGACTTTTTTCATGATTTTGGACGACATACTATACTATGACTTTTTTACATGATTTTGGACGACATACTATACTATGACTTTTTTACATGATTTCTGACGACATACTATACTATGACTTTTTTTCATGATTTTGGACGACATACTATACAATGACTTTTTTCATGATTTTGGACGACATACTATACTATGACGTTTTTTCATGGTTTTGGACGACATACTATACTATGACGTTTTTTCATGATTTCTGACGACATGCTATACTATGACATTTTTTCATCATTTTGGACGACATACTATACTATGACGTTTTTTCATGATTTTGGACGACATACTATACTATGACGTTTTTTCATGATTTCTGACGACATACTATACTATGACTTTTTTTCATGATTTTGGACGACATACTATACAATGACTTTTTTCATGATTTTGGACGACATACTATACTATGACTTTTTTTTCATGATTTTGGACGACATACTATACTATGACTTTTTTTCATGATTTTGGACGACATGCTATACTATGACGTTTTTACCGTATTTCTGACGACATACTATACTATGACTTTTTTTTCATGATTTTGGACGACATACTATACTATGACTTTTTTTTCATGATTTTGGACGACATACTATACTGTGACGTTTTTTCATGATTTTGGACGACATGCTATACTATGACGTTTTTTTCATGATTTCTGACAACATACTATACTATGACTTTTTTTTAAATGATTTTGGACGACATGCTATACTATGACTTTTTTTCATGATTTTTAACGACATACTATACTATGACTTTTTTTCATGATTTTGGACGACATGCTATACTATGACTTTTTTCATGATTTCTGACGACATACTATACTATGACTTTTTTTCATGATTTTGGACGACATGCTATACTATGACTTTTTTCATTATTTTTAACAACATACTATACTATGACTTTTTTTTCATGATTTTGGACGACATGCTATACTATGACTTTTTTCATGATTTTTGACGACATACTATACTATGACTTTTTTTTCATGATTTTGGACGACATACTATACAATGACTTTTTTCATGATTTTTGACGACATACTATACTATGACTTTTTTTCATGATTTTGGACGACATACTATACAATGACTTTTTTCATGATTTTGGACGACATGCTATACTATGACGTTTTTACCGTATTTGTGACGACATACTATACAATGTTTTTTCATGATTTTGGACGACATACTATACTATGACTTTTTTCATGATTTTGGACGACATACTATACTATGACTTTTTTTTCATAGTATACTATGACTTTTTTACCGTATTTCTGACGACATACTATACTATGACGTTTTTTCATGATTTTGGACGACATACTATACTATGACATTTTTACCGTATTTCTGACGACATACTATACTATGACTTTTTTTCATGAGTTTTGACAACATACTATACTATGACGTTTTTTCATGATTTTGGACGACATGCTATACAATGACTTTTTTCATGATTTTGGACGACATACTATACTATGACTTTTTTACATGATTTTGGACGACATACTATACTATGACTTTTTTACATGATTTCTGACGACATACTATACTATGACGTTTTTTCATGATTTTGGACGACATGCTATACTATGACTTTTTTCATTATTTTTGACGACATACTATACTATGACTTTTTTACATGATTTTGGACGACATACTATACTATGACTTTTTTTCATGATTTTGGACGACATACTATACTATGACTTTTTTACATGATTTTGGACGACATACTATACTATGACGTTTTTTCATTATTTTTGACGACATACTATACTATGACTTTTTTACATGATTTTGGACGACATACTATACTATGACTTTTTTTCATGATTTTGGACGACATACTATACTATGACTTTTTTACATGATTTTGGACGACATACTATACTATGACTTTTTTACATGATTTTGGACGACATACTATACTATGACTTTTTTACATGATTTTGGACGACATACTATACTATGACTTTTTTTCATGATTTTTGACGACATACTATACTATGACTTTTTTACATGATTTTGGACGACATACTATACTATGACTTTTTTTCATGATTTTGGACGACATACTATACTATGACTTTTTTTCATGATTTTTGACGACATACTATACTATGACTTTTTTTCATGATTTTGGACGACATACTATACTATGACTTTTTTCATTATTTTTGACGACATGCTATACTATGACTTTTTTTCATGATTTTGGACGACATACTATACTATGACTTTTTTTCATGAGTTTTGACAACATACTATACTATGACGTTTTTTCATGATTTCTGACGACATACTATACTATGACTTTTTTCATGATTTCTGACGACATACTATACTATGACTTTTTTTTAAATGATTTTGGACGACATACTATACTATGACTATTTTTCATGATTTTGGACGACATACTATACTATGACTTTTTTTTCATGATTTTGGACGACATACTGTACTATGACTTTTTTTTCATGATTTCTGACGACATACTATGCTTTGACTTTTTTCATGATTTCTGACGACATACTATACTGTGACTTTTTTCATGATTTCTGACGACATACTATACTATGACTTTTTTTCATGATTTTGGACGACATACTATACAATGACTTTTTTCATGATTTTGGACGACATGCTATACTATGACGTTTTTACCGTATTTGTGACGACATACTATACTATGACGTTTTTTCATGATTTTGGACGACATACTATACTATGACGTTTTTTCATGATTTTGGACGACATACTATACTATGACGTTTTTTCATGATTTTGGACGACATACTATACTATGACTTTTTTTCATGATTTTGGACGACATACTATACAATGACTTTTTTCATGATTTTGGACGACATGCTATACTATGACGTTTTTACCGTATTTGTGACGACATACTATACTATGACGTTTTTTCATGATTTTGGACGACATACTATACTATGACGTTTTTTCATGATTTTGGACGACATACTATACTATGACTTTTTTTTCATGATTTTGGACGACATGCTATACTATGACATTTTTACCGTATTTCTGACGACATACTATACTATGACGTTTTTTCATGATTTTGGACGACATACTATACTATGACTTTTTTTCATGAGTTTTGACAACATACTATACTATGACGTTTTTTCATGATTTTGGACGACATGCTATACTATGACGTTTTTACCGTATTTGTGACGACATACTATACTATGACCTTTTTTCATCATTTTGGACGACATGCTATACTATGACGTTTTTACAGTATTTCTGACGACATACTATACTATGACGTTTTTTCATGATTTTGGACGACATACTATACAATGACTTTTTTCATGATTTTTGACGACATACTATACTATGACTTTTTTTCATGATTTCTGACGACATACTATACTATGACTTTTTTTCATGATTTTTAACGACATACTATACTATGACTTTTTTTCATGATTTTTGACAACATGCTATACTATGACTTTTTTTCATGATTTTTAACAACATACTATACTATGACTTTTTTTCATCATTTCTGACGACACGCTATACTATGACTTTTTTTTCATGGTTTTTTTTTTTTTAGCCATGCACTGTTGATATATAGTGTTTGAGTTTTCCTCCATGTTGCTTCCAGGTCACGGACTAGATGGGGTGGAGTCACATGACTACACATGCAGTAGTATGTTTTTAAGGGGAGATACATGAACACACACAGCGGGTTAAGTACCAACAGAATTTTCAAAAGAAACTCAAAGGTACCGACATAGGCTAGATAACGTCGATTAGAGGTTCTGAGTGTCTGTTTCGATTAATTTTCAATTAACTGCCCCGCCCAGTGAAAAACAAACGAGAGTTGAATGTTAACTTGCAAACTTTTAATGAGTCAAAACTCAAAAACAATAAATTACAAGAAATCTGGATAAATAAATATGTAGCTATTTATGCATCACCTTCATTTTCATTAACAGTGCTTTGACAAATGACAAACAGCAGTAAGAAAACAGGAAAATAACAAATCAGACAAAACGATAAAGTCCAGCGTCCCAGACGAGATGAATAAATGTATCTTGATTAAGTCTCTTAAACAGACCTCAGCTGATCAAAATAGAGATTAAAGGTTACAATTTTAACTTCTCTTGATGTGATTCATCCATCAGCTGTTTCCATCCTCCTCCTGCTGTAATACACTGTGCCTTTGTCTCACCTCGTGTTCAACTATTAACATGATTAATTCATGTTTCAATGAGTCTCATTCTGACTGAAGTTATCTGCAGTTTGAGTCGCTGTAGAGACCAAACAGTGTAAATGAAGCGGTGGATCAGACACATGTCAACAGTCACTGCAGCAGATTTTAAGAGGAGTGAGAGTCCTGACCAGAGGCACAGCATCGACACAGTACTGCAGAAGTCGAGTGTTTAAAAGGAGGATTTCAGATAAAAGAGAGAGATGTATGACTGATTTTATCTCATGATGGGAAATTAAACTAAGCAAAAGGTCAAACCTGTAAAAAACAGAATATATAAAGAAGTGAACGTAGCCTCCGCGTCTGAAAAGCCAATATAGAAGCCCTTAAACCTGCATTCTTTGTAATGGCCAGCAGGGGGCGACTCCACTGGTTGTTTGAAGGTCAATGAGAAAATGACCTTCCTCTCACCTGATGTGTTACCTCAGTCTTCTTCAACACAGCATGATGTTCATTTTGTACTTTAACCTACATAATAAAGCGGGCATGCTTTAAGACGTGGCTGCCTTGTGACTCAAGCCGCTACGACAGCGACCTGTCAGTCAGGATAAAGGCGTAGCGAAGTGTATCCTCCACAGCTCCACCCTCTAGTCCACATATGGCGATGGCTGAGTGCCAAACTCCAGGCTTCAAAAGGGAAGTCCACAAACCAGTGGGTGACGTCACAGCGGCTACGTCCACTTCTGTTACACTCTGTGTTCAGTACTGAAGGTGTGCCGGTTCAAAAGGTGACGGAGGAGCAGCATTTCTTTAAAAGCTGAATCCTCTCCGTCAGGTCCAAGAGTCACTGCAGCAGCAGGAGTATCAGGTCCACATCCAGTCAGCTATCAATGTTTTCATCTTCAGCAGCTCTACAGCCCCTTCAGAGACGAGACCTTCTTCTTCCGAGCTGCCAGCATCTCGTAGAACGGGTCTTTGCTGATGGCAGCTCTGCAGGGAGGCGAAAAACAGGGGTTAAATACGAGACTTGACACTGACCCTCTGCAGGAGGCACAGAGTTAGAAAGTGGCTCACTTGATGCTGTTGATCCATTCATCCTTCTCCTCTGCGGTCGGGGCGGAGATTCTGTAAAAAGTGTGGTTTCCCTCGACAACACGTCCGTCTGCCTCCGTCTTGCAGGCTTTGATCACCTGATCTCTGCTGTCTGAGATGAAGAGCTCGAAGCAGTTCTGATGAAGAGAGCACAACAAACAAGATGAGTCTGGAGAGTTACGTCAACAAGAAACATCTGAAGAGCACAACAACACAAATTAGGAACAAATACGATGAGAATCTACGAACAAATCTTTGAGTAAGTGATTTGAGGTGAGATGCTGCTTTGTATCTGCGACACTGGACTTGAAGAGGAAAACTAAGAAGTGCTTAGCGCCATTTTAAAAGGTGATAAACTTCTGAGGTGAATTCAATGAAAACCAGATGAAAATCTTTTTTTATGTTTATGACAAACGACACTGCGACTTGTGTTAGTCACATTTTTATAAAATATACTATAACGTTTTTTCCTCATTTTGGACGACATACTACACTATGACTTTTTTTCATGATTTCTGACGACATGCTATACTATGACTTTTTTTCATGATTTCTGACGACATGCTATACTATGACTTTTTTTCATGATTTTGGGCGACATACTGTACTATGACTTTTTTTTCATGATTTCTGACGACATGCTATACTATGACTTTTTTCATGATTTCTGACGACATACTATACTATGACTTTTTTTCATGATTTCTGACAACATACTATACTATGACTTTTTTTCATGATTTTGGACGACATGCTATACTATGACTTTTTTTCATGATTTTTGACGACATGCTATACTATGACTTTTTTTCATGATTTCTGACGACATGCTATACTATGACTTTTTTTCATGATTTCTGACGACATGCTATACTATGACTTTTTTTCATGATTTTTGACGACATGCTATACTATGACTTTTTTTCATGATTTCTGACGACATGCTATACTATGACTTTTTTTCATGATTTCTGACGACATGCTATACTATGACTTTTTTTCATGATTTCTGACGACATGCTATACTATGACTTTTTTTCATGATTTCTGACGACATGCTATACTATGACTTTTTTTCATGATTTCTGACGACATGCTATACTATGACTTTTTTTCATGATTTCTGACGACATACTATACTATGACTTTTTTTCATGATTTCTGACGACATGCTATACTATGACTTTTTTTCATGATTTCTGACGACATGCTATACTGACTTTTTTTCATGATTTCTGACGACATGCTATACTATGACTTTTTTTCATGATTTTGGACGACATACTATACTATGACTTTTTTTTGTGATTTTGGACAACATACTATACTATGACTTTTTTTCATGATTTTGGACGACATACTATACTATGACGTTTTTCATTATTTCTGACGACATACTATACAATGACTTTTTTTCATAATTTTTGACGACATACTATACTATGACTTTTTTTCATGATTTCTGACGACATGCTATACTATGACTTTTTTTCATGATTTTGGACGACATACTATACTATGACTTTTTTTCATGATTTCTGACGACATGCTATACTATAACTTTTTTTCATGATTTCTGACGACATGCTATACTGACTTTTTTTCATGATTTCTGACGACATGCTATACTATGACTTTTTTTCGTGATTTTGGACGACATACTATACTATGACTTTTTTTCGTGATTTTGGACAACATACTATACTATGACTTTTTTTCATGATTTTGGACGACATACTATACTATGACGTTTTTTCATGATTTCTGACGACATACTATTCTATGACTTTTTTTCATGATTTTTGACGACATGCTATACTATGACTTTTTTTCATGATTTCTGACGACATGCTATACTATAACTTTTTTTCATGATTTCTGACGACATGCTATACTATGACTTTTTTTCATGATTTTTGACGACATGCTATACTATGACTTTTTTTCATGATTTCTGACGACATGCTATACTATGACTTTTTTTCATGATTTCTGACGACATGCTATACTATGACGTTTTTTCATGATTTCTGACGACATGCTATACTATGACTTTTTTTCATGATTTTTGACGACATGCTATACTATGACTTTTTTTCATGATTTTTGACGACATGCTATACTATGACTTTTTTTCATGATTTCTGACGACATGCTATACTATGACTTTTTTTCATGATTTCTGACGACATACTATACTATGACTTTTTTTCATGATTTTGGACGACATGCTATACTATGACTTTTTTTCATGATTTCTGACGACATACTATACTATGACTTTTTTTCATGATTTTGGACGACATGCTATACTATAACTTTTTTTCATGATTTCTGATGACATGCTATACTATGACTTTTTTTCATGATTTTTGACGACATGCTATACTATAACTTTTTTTCATGATTTCTGACGACATGCTATACTGACTTTTTTTCATGATTTCTGACGACATGCTATACTATGACTTTTTTTCATGATTTTGGACGACATACTATACTATGACTTTTTTTCGTGATTTTGGACAACATACTATACTATGACTTTTTTTCATAATTTTGGACAACATACTATACTATGACTTTTTTTCATGATTTCTGACGACATGCTATACTATGACTTTTTTTCATGATTTTGGACGACATGCTATACTATGACGTTTTTTCATGATTTTTGACGACATGCTATACTATGACTTTTTTTCATGATTTCTGACGACATGCTATACTATAACTTTTTTTCATGATTTCTGACGACATGCTACTATGACTTTTTTTCATGATTTCTGACGACATGCTATACTATGACTTTTTTTCATGATTTCTGACGACATGCTATACTATGACTTTTTTTCATGATTTCTGACGACATGCTATACTATGACTTTTTTTCATGATTTCTGACGACATGCTATACTATGACTTTTTTTCATGATTTCTGACGACATGCTATACTATGACTTTCTTTCATGATTTCTGACGACATGCTATACTATGACTTTCTTTCATGATTTCTGACGACATGCTATACTATGACTTTTTTTCATGATTTCTGACGACATACTATACTATGACTTTTTTTCATGATTTCTGACGACATACTATACTATGACTTTTTTTCATGATTTTTGACGACATGCTATACTATAACTTTTTTTCATGATTTCTGACGACATGCTATACTGACTTTTTTTCATGATTTCTGACGACATGCTATACTATGACTTTTTTTCATGATTTTGGACGACATACTATACTATGACTTTTTTTCGTGATTTTGGACAACATACTATACTATGACTTTTTTTCATGATTTTGGACGACATACTATACTATGACGTTTTTCATTATTTCTGACGACATGCTATACTATGACTTTTTTTCATGATTTTGGACGACATACTATACTATGACGTTTTTTCATGATTTTGGACGACATACTATACTATGACTTTTTTTCGTGATTTTGGACAACATACTATACTATGACTTTTTTTCATGATTTTGGACGACATACTATACTATGACGTTTTTCATTATTTCTGACGACATGCTATACTATGACTTTTTTTCATGATTTTGGACGACATACTATACTATGACGTTTTTTCATGATTTTGGACGACATACTATACAATGACTTTTTTTCATGATTTTGGACGACATACTATACTATGACGTTTTTCATTATTTCTGACGACATGCTATACTATGACTTTTTTTCATGATTTTGGACGACATACTATACTATGACGTTTTTTCATGATTTTTGACGACATACTATACAATGACTTTTTTTCATAATTTTTGACGACATACTATACTATGACTTTTTTTCATGATTTCTGACGACATGCTATACTATGACTTTTTTTCATGATTTTGGACGACATACTATACTATGACGTTTTTTCATGATTTGTGACGACATACTATACTATGACTTTTTTTTCATAATTTTTAACGACATGCTATACTATGACTTTTTTCATTATTTTTGACGACATACTATACTATGACTTTTTTTCATGATTTTGGATGACACACTATACTATGACTTTTTTCATAATTTTTAACGACATGCTATACTATGACTTTTTTTCATAATTTTTGACAACATACTATGCTATGACTTTTTTTTCATAATTTTTAACGACATGCTATACTATGACTTTTTTCATTATTTTTGACGACATACTATACTATGACTTTTTTTCATGATTTTGGACGACACACTATACTATGACTTTTTTTCATGATTTTGGATGACACACTATACTATGACTTTTTTCATGATTTTTAACGACATGCTATACTATGACTTTTTTTCATAATTTTTGACAACATACTATGCTATGACTTTTTTTCATAATTTTTAACGACATGCTATACGATGACTTTTTTCATAATTTTTAACGACATACTATACTATGACTTTTTTTTCATGATTTTGGACGACACACGAAACTATGACTTTTTTTCATGATTTTGGATGACACACTATACTATGACTTTTTTCATAATTTTTAACGACATGCTATACTATGACTTTTTTTCATAATTTTTGACAACATACTATACTGACTTTTTTTTCATAATTTTTAACGACATACTATACTATGACTTTTTTTCATAATTTTTAACGACATGCTATACTATGACTTTTTTCATGATTTTGGACGACATACTATACTACGACTTTTTTCATAATTTTTAACGGCACGCTATTCTATGACTTTTTTTCATAATTTTTAACGACATGCTATACTATGACTTTTTTCATGATTTTGGACGACATACTATACTATGACTTTTTTCATGATTTTGGACGACATACTATACTATGACTTTTTTTTCATGATTTTGGACGACATACTATACTATGACGTTTTTTCATGATTTTGGACGACATACTATACTATGACTTTTTTTCATGATTTTGGACGACATACTATACTATGACGTTTTTTCATGATTTTGGACGACATACTATACTATGACTTTTTTCATGATTTTGGACGACATACTATACTATGACTTTTTTCATGATTTTGGACGACATACTATACTATGACTTTTTTTCATGATTTCTGACGACATGCTATACTATGACTTTTTTCATGATTTTGGACGACATACTATACTATGACTTTTTTTCATGATTTCTGACGACATACTATACTATGACTTTTTTTCATGATTTTGGACGACATACTATACAATGACTTTTTTTCATAATTTTTGACGACATACTATACTATGACTTTTTTCATAATTTTTAACGACATACTATACTATGACTTTTTTCATAATTTTTGACGACACACTATACTATGACTTTTTTCATAATTTTTAACGACACGCTATACTATGACTTTTTTTCATAATTTTTAACGACATGCTATACTATGACTTTTTTTCATAATTTTTGACAACATACTATACTATGATTTTTTTTTCATAATTTTTGACAACATACTATACTATGACTTTTTTTTCATAATTTTTAACGACATGCTATACTATGACTTTTTTTCATGATTTCTGACGACATGCTATACTATGACTTTTTTTCATGATTTTTGACGACATGCTATACTATGACTTTTTTTCATGATTTTTGACGACATGCTATACTATGACTTTTTTTCATGATTTCTGACGACATGCTATACTATGACTTTTTTTCATGATTTCTGACGACATGCTATACTATGACTTTTTTTCATGATTTCTGACGACATGCTATACTATGACTTTTTTTCATGATTTCTGACGACATGCTATACTATGACTTTTTTTCATGATTTTTGACGACATGCTATACTATAACTTTTTTTCATGATTTCTGACGACATGCTATACTATGACTTTTTTTCATGATTTCTGACGACATGCTATACTATGACTTTTTTTCATGATTTCTGACGACATACTATACTATGACTTTTTTTCATGATTTCTGACGACATGCTATACTATAACTTTTTTTCATGATTTCTGATGACATACTATACTATGACTTTTTTTCATGATTTTTGACGACATGCTATACTATAACTTTTTTTCATGATTTCTGACGACATGCTATACTGACTTTTTTTCATGATTTCTGACGACATGCTATACTATGACTTTTTTTCATGATTTTGGACGACATACTATACTATGACTTTTTTTTGTGATTTTGGACAACATACTATACTATGACTTTTTTTCATGATTTTGGACGACATACTATACTATGACGTTTTTCATTATTTCTGACGACATACTATACAATGACTTTTTTTCATAATTTTTGACGACATACTATACTATGACTTTTTTTCATGATTTCTGACGACATGCTATACTATGACTTTTTTTCATGATTTTGGACGACATACTATACTATGACTTTTTTTCATGATTTCTGACGACATGCTATACTATAACTTTTTTTCATGATTTCTGACGACATGCTATACTGACTTTTTTTCATGATTTCTGACGACATGCTATACTATGACTTTTTTTCGTGATTTTGGACGACATACTATACTATGACTTTTTTTCGTGATTTTGGACAACATACTATACTATGACTTTTTTTCATGATTTTGGACGACATACTATACTATGACGTTTTTCATTATTTCTGACGACATACTATACTATGACTTTTTTTCATAATTTTTGACGACATGCTATACTATGACTTTTTTTCATGATTTCTGACGACATGCTATACTATGACTTTTTTTCATGATTTTGGACGACATACTATACTATGACGTTTTTTCATGATTTCTGACGACATACTATTCTATGACTTTTTTTCATGATTTTTGACGACATGCTATACTATGACTTTTTTTCATGATTTCTGACGACATGCTATACTATAACTTTTTTTCATGATTTCTGACGACATGCTATACTATGACTTTTTTTCATGATTTTTGACGACATGCTATACTATGACTTTTTTTCATGATTTCTGACGACATGCTATACTATGACTTTTTTTCATGATTTCTGACGACATGCTATACTATGACGTTTTTTCATGATTTCTGAAGACATACTATACTATGACTTTTTTTCATGATTTTTGACGACATGCTATACTATGACTTTTTTTCATGATTTCTGACGACATGCTATACTATGACTTTTTTTCATGATTTTTGACGACATGCTATACTATGACTTTTTTTCATGATTTTTGACGACATGCTATACTATGACTTTTTTTCATGATTTCTGACGACATGCTATACTATGACTTTTTTTCATGATTTCTGACGACATACTATACTATGACTTTTTTTCATGATTTTGGACGACATGCTATACTATAACTTTTTTTCATGATTTCTGATGACATGCTATACTATGACTTTTTTTCATGATTTTTGACGACATGCTATACTATAACTTTTTTTCATGATTTCTGACGACATGCTATACTGACTTTTTTTCATGATTTCTGACGACATGCTATACTATGACTTTTTTTCATGATTTTGGACGACATACTATACTATGACTTTTTTTCGTGATTTTGGACAACATACTATACTATGACTTTTTTTCATAATTTTGGACAACATACTATACTATGACTTTTTTTCATGATTTCTGACGACATGCTATACTATGACTTTTTTTCATGATTTTGGACGACATGCTATACTATGACGTTTTTTCATGATTTTTGACGACATGCTATACTATGACTTTTTTTCATGATTTCTGACGACATGCTATACTATAACTTTTTTTCATGATTTCTGACGACATGCTACTATGACTTTTTTTCATGATTTCTGACGACATGCTATACTATGACTTTTTTTCATGATTTCTGACGACATGCTATACTATGACTTTTTTTCATGATTTCTGACGACATGCTATACTATGACTTTTTTTCATGATTTCTGACGACATGCTATACTATGACTTTTTTTCATGATTTCTGACGACATGCTATACTATGACTTTTTTTCATGATTTCTGACGACATGCTATACTATGACTTTCTTTCATGATTTCTGACGACATGCTATACTATGACTTTTTTTCATGATTTCTGACGACATGCTATACTATGACTTTTTTTCATGATTTCTGACGACATACTATACTATGACTTTTTTTCATGATTTCTGACGACATACTATACTATGACTTTTTTTCATGATTTCTGACGACATGCTATACTATAACTTTTTTTCATGATTTCTGATGACATGCTATACTATGACTTTTTTTCATGATTTTTGACGACATGCTATACTATAACTTTTTTTCATGATTTCTGACGACATGCTATACTGACTTTTTTTCATGATTTCTGACGACATGCTATACTATGACTTTTTTTCATGATTTTGGACGACATACTATACTATGACTTTTTTTCGTGATTTTGGACAACATACTATACTATGACTTTTTTTCATGATTTTGGACGACATACTATACTATGACGTTTTTCATTATTTCTGACGACATGCTATACTATGACTTTTTTTCATGATTTTGGACGACATACTATACTATGACGTTTTTTCATGATTTTGGACGACATACTATACTATGACTTTTTTTCGTGATTTTGGACAACATACTATACTATGACTTTTTTTCATGATTTTGGACGACATACTATACTATGACGTTTTTCATTATTTCTGACGACATGCTATACTATGACTTTTTTTCATGATTTTGGACGACATACTATACTATGACGTTTTTTCATGATTTTGGACGACATACTATACAATGACTTTTTTTCATGATTTTGGACGACATACTATACTATGACGTTTTTCATTATTTCTGACGACATGCTATACTATGACTTTTTTTCATGATTTTGGACGACATACTATACTATGACGTTTTTTCATGATTTTTGACGACATACTATACAATGACTTTTTTTCATAATTTTTGACGACATACTATACTATGACTTTTTTTCATGATTTCTGACGACATGCTATACTATGACTTTTTTTCATGATTTTGGACGACATACTATACTATGACGTTTTTTCATGATTTGTGACGACATACTATACTATGACTTTTTTTTCATAATTTTTAACGACATGCTATACTATGACTTTTTTCATTATTTTTGACGACATACTATACTATGACTTTTTTTCATGATTTTGGATGACACACTATACTATGACTTTTTTCATAATTTTTAACGACATGCTATACTATGACTTTTTTTCATAATTTTTGACAACATACTATGCTATGACTTTTTTTTCATAATTTTTAACGACATGCTATACTATGACTTTTTTCATTATTTTTGACGACATACTATACTATGACTTTTTTTCATGATTTTGGACGACACACTATACTATGACTTTTTTTCATGATTTTGGATGACACACTATACTATGACTTTTTTCATGATTTTTAACGACATGCTATACTATGACTTTTTTTCATAATTTTTGACAACATACTATGCTATGACTTTTTTTCATAATTTTTAACGACATGCTATACGATGACTTTTTTCATAATTTTTAACGACATACTATACTATGACTTTTTTTTCATGATTTTGGACGACACACGAAACTATGACTTTTTTTCATGATTTTGGATGACACACTATACTATGACTTTTTTCATAATTTTTAACGACATGCTATACTATGACTTTTTTTCATAATTTTTGACAACATACTATACTGACTTTTTTTTCATAATTTTTAACGACATACTATACTATGACTTTTTTTCATAATTTTTAACGACATGCTATACTATGACTTTTTTCATGATTTTGGACGACATACTATACTACGACTTTTTTCATAATTTTTAACGGCACGCTATTCTATGACTTTTTTTCATAATTTTTAACGACATGCTATACTATGACTTTTTTCATGATTTTGGACGACATACTATACTATGACTTTTTTCATGATTTTGGACGACATACTATACTATGACTTTTTTTTCATGATTTTGGACGACATACTATACTATGACGTTTTTTCATGATTTTGGACGACATACTATACTATGACTTTTTTTCATGATTTTGGACGACATACTATACTATGACGTTTTTTCATGATTTTGGACGACATACTATACTATGACTTTTTTCATGATTTTGGACGACATACTATACTATGACTTTTTTCATGATTTTGGACGACATACTATACTATGACTTTTTTTCATGATTTCTGACGACATGCTATACTATGACTTTTTTCATGATTTTGGACGACATACTATACTATGACTTTTTTTCATGATTTCTGACGACATACTATACTATGACTTTTTTTCATGATTTTGGACGACATACTATACAATGACTTTTTTTCATAATTTTTGACGACATACTATACTATGACTTTTTTCATAATTTTTAACGACATACTATACTATGACTTTTTTCATAATTTTTGACGACACACTATACTATGACTTTTTTCATAATTTTTAACGACACGCTATACTATGACTTTTTTTCATAATTTTTAACGACATGCTATACTATGACTTTTTTTCATAATTTTTGACAACATACTATACTATGATTTTTTTTTCATAATTTTTGACAACATACTATACTATGACTTTTTTTTCATAATTTTTAACGACATGCTATACTATGACTTTTTTCATTATTTTTGACAACATGCTATACTATGACTTTTTTTCATAATTTTTGACAACATACTGTACTATGACTTTTTTCATGATTTTGGATGACATACTATACGACTTTTTTTTTCATAATTTTTGACGACATGCTATACTATGACTTTTTTTCATAATTTTGGACAACGTACTATACTATGACTTTTTTTCATAATTTTTGATGACATGCTATACTATGACTTTTTTTCATAATTTTTGATGACATACTATACTATGACTTTTTTTCATGATTTTGGACGACATAGTATACTATGACTTTTTTTTCATGATTTTGGACGACATGCTATACTATGACTTTTTTCATTATTTTTGACGACATACTGTAGTATGACTTTTTTTCATGATTTTGGACGACATACTATACTATGACTTTTTTTCATGATTTTGGATGACACACTATACTACGACTTTTTTCATAATTTTGGACGACATACTATACAATGACTTTTTTTCATGATTTTGGACGACATACTATACTATGACTTTTTTTCATGATTTTGGATGACACACTATACTATGACTTTTTTCATTATTTTTGACGACATGCTATACTATGACTTTTTTTTCATAATTTTTGACAACATACTATACTATGACTTTTTTCATAATTTTTAACGACATACTATACTATGACTTTTTTCATAATTTTTAACGACATACTATACTATGACTTTTTTCATAATTTTTAACGACATACTATACTATGACTTTTTTTCATGATTTTTGACGACATACTATACTTTTGTTTTTTATTACATTTTTATGATACACTATACTATTACTGGTTCAGAATGCTGCTGCCAGGCTCCTCACAGGTACTTGGAGGAGAGTCCATATCACACCTGCTTTCGCCTCTTTCCACTGGCTGACTGTAAAGCTAAGAATTAAATTTAAGGTTCTCCTGTTTGTCCACAAAGCCCTTAATGGTCTGGCCCCATCCTACATCGCAGACCTCCTAATCCCTTATTCTGCGCCTTGGTCCCTCAGATCAACTGACCTGATGTCCCATGCTCTTGCTGTGTCTGCCCCCAAACTGTGGAACAGCATCACCCTCTCAATAAGACTTGCCCCCACATTTACTCTTTAAAGTCCAGGCTCAAAACCTACTGTTATTCATTTGTGTTCTAGTCCCCGTGATGTGGCATTCCCTGATGCGTGCCTGTGTTGGGTCTCTAAATGTGTTGTCTCTAAATGTGTACCTGTATACCTGACAGTTATATTTCCTCTCATGTTTGTGTTTTAAGCATTTCATTCCTTTTTTTTGCTTTATAAATAAATTTGAGTTGTGCTGAGTTGAGTTGAGTTTTTATTTACATTTTTATGACATACTATACTATGACTTTTTAATCACAAACAGCAAATATATATATGTTTAGTATATTGTATATAATATATTTATATATTAATGTTTGTGACTTACTATACTATGTTTTTTTCCCCCCAAAATCTTTATGACATACTACACTAAGACTTTTTTTAAACATTTCTATGACATGGCAGACTTATTAATTTACCAAAATCTGACATTTCCATCTCCCTTTTCTGACATGACATTAAGCTAAAGACGTCATATTGGGAGAAAAACTACAAAAATTTTCAATCATTTGACAAAATGTGGCAAAGACGAGAAGGGAAGAGAAAGAGTTTACCGGCTTCTTGGAGTCATCGACTTCTCTGATACTCAGATTCTCCAGTGGAATAATTCCTCTGGGTTCTTTATCCTTATAACCAGCAGAGAGAGACAACACATCACAATGAGAAAGTCTAAGCACATAACCCTACACACTTCATCAGATATCTCTTCTCTTGTGTAGCCAAACAGGAATAACTTACAGTTGTGTATTCAAAGTAGTAGAGGCAGTTATCTGTGAGAATAAACCAGCGTCTCTTCCAGGTCTTAACTCGTCCACCTGAGGAGAGATTGAGGTGAGCTACGACTTCTGTAAAGACACAAACTTGCTGTACTTAATGTGACAACAGCGACACTCTGAAGCACACTGACGGCACAAATCAGCAGGTTAAATACGGAGCCTACTGATCGCAAAGCTGAGGTTAAAACTTGGGTCAGCAGTTAGAGACAGATGTGAAACTACTTCTTTCACATCAGAGCTTAATGGCATACAGCCCACAAATGAGCTGATGAATTGTGATGTGAGGGTGAATGCACACAGCCAATGGGAGTAAAGGCAGGGAGGGCAGGCAGCTCAGAAGCAAAGCGGTGCATTAAAGCTGGGCAGTTTAAGGGTACGTACCTCCTGGAGTCAAAAACCCATGAAACACAAACAAACAAGAAGAATGTCAACAAAAGAATATCAGAAATATACAACACAAGTCTGTCCCCCTCATGTTGAAGATGCTGTTACACATCCAGTCCACTAGAGGGCCTCACAGTGACAAACAACAGGATCCAGACTGAATGAACTTAAGTTAATGAACTATTTTACACCACATGGATGAACGTACCGAGTTTCAGCAGCCAGCCTTCCCTGTCGGGGTTGAAGAAGGTGTGTGTGAGGTCATTCCCATCATCCTCTGGGATCTTAAAGGGCTCATTTTTGATGCTGTCGTACAGGTTCTACAGAGAGGAGGAGACACAGATGATGAGCACTGAGTACTTGTTCTTTGTTACTTCATACTTATGCTACATGTCAGAGGTAAATATTGTTATTCTAACTCCACTACATTTATTCTTACAGCTTTATGCCTAACGCACACCAGAAGACGTTTAAAATACCTTTAAAGACTAAGGTCTCACACCTGAGGACAACGTTTTTAGTCACTCTGTAAGATTTTGCAGACTGCGAGACTACACCTAGACTCCTTTGAAGATTATTTCCCATCCTGCTTTAGATGTCCACATTCTTGTGTCTCCCCAGAGTCCCCTCCATGTTTACGGTCTACCCAGTTTGCTGCTTCCTGTTTGGTGCCAGAGAGAGCGCAGCCATTTGTTGTTGACAATGTTCACATCACTGAACTTCAGTATTTGAGCCAATTATATTGAAATGCTGATACCTGAGAACTTTTACTTACAGTTCTTGTCTTTTACTTGTTTCTGTAAGGTGACCTTGAGTGCCTTGAAAGGCGCCTTTAAATAAAATGTATTATTATTATTATTATTATTATTATTATTATCTGTGTCACCAGTAATGAGGAAATACAGTGAGTGCTGGACGGAGCAGTGAGTGACAACAACCCCGCCCACATTTAAGAGTACTGTTTGCAGTGGAAACACTAGGGTCTAGGTACCATGTCTGAAGGGTTACTGTTGGTTCCAAAGGTACCATACTGAAAGTGTTTGGTGGAAACGGGGCTATAGTTACAGTCCAGATATAACACTTTTATATCAAAACAATAAACGTCTCTCACCCTGAGTAGCTCCTCTGGCAGGTCTCCTCCATCGTTGATGCCTCTGTTCATCGCTGTGAATCTCTGAACGGAGGGTTTGTCCTTCACGTTAGGGTTGTGTAGACTCGTGTTCAACATGATTACAGCAAACGACAACACATAACAGGTATCTGTGAAAGAAGACACAATTAGTTTTTTGTTCTTTTCCAGGACTTGACCACTACAATATGTTTCTCAGGGGCTATCGGCTGATTTCAGTCATTTAGAGTCTTGACATGAAAAACTCAGAGGACATTTCCTACATGTTATGTGACACCAGGTGGTGTATGTGTGACCACTGTGCATCAAAACTGATTTCAAGAAGCTTCTACAATTTTTGATTAATTTGTGTCTGCTGTTTATGTGCCATTGTTTCTTTTTATTTATTTAGCTTTATTTATGTATTTATTAATTATTGTTATTACTATTTTTTTTTTATTTTGAAAAATATATATATTTATTTATTTTCTTTTTTTGTGTTTCAACATAACAGAGGATAAAATTATCTGATGTGTTTTTGTGATTAAATCTGAACATTTTCAGAGCCCAACATGCAGCATGTGGCCAGAATATAAACTATGACAGGACCTCTGGGGAAGAATATCTGTTTTACTGCTGACTCCTGAAATAAACTCTGTAAAAAAACTATGGCTGTAAACTTGTTTTTTTTAAATGGCCTTCTGCAATTCCCCCACATCTACTCACCCACACGCTCATGTACCTGTGCTCTGAAACACTCCCGGGTTACAGCGACAGTATCGCAGGGCGAACGCCTCCATCATGCGGTCGATCTTCTGAGCCTCGCCAGGCAGCCTGAAGCTCCACAGGAACTGCCTGAGAGCCTGAACCAGGTTCAAGTCTGTGAATTCATGTAACTCCAGGAAGGCGTGAAGAACCTCGATGTTGAAGTCATCTCTGCACGACACAAACGCAATCCCACACAAACCCACACGCACACACACACACAGGGGGAGACAACAGAAGGACAACAGGATCAAGAACTGAATGCAGCTCTGTTTAGCTCAGCGAGCTGGCAGCTACAAGAGTTGGAGGAGACGTGATGAATCAGACAGAAACTGATTAATGGATGATTGTTTAGAACTGCTAATGCACCATAAGCTCACACATGTAGAGCATTGATTTGTCCTCAGTGCTGCATGTTTATAACATTGTAAACGATAAACTCAGTGATGGCTGAGTTCCATTTAGCTTCCTCAGATTCAGGGTCGTTGGCTCACTGCCATGTTTAACTGGGACATTTGAACAGACAGGACTGACAGTAACACCTGTGCTTCTCCTGCCCTGACAAGTCCAATGTTTGCTGTGTGTGAGAAATGACTACAGGTCAGAGGGAACATCTTCAGCATCACTTACCTCTCTCCTAGGTAATCGCCGATGGCGGTCTTATTAAGCCCCTCGCCCTTGTAGAGAAACTGGGCGATGTCATCACTGGTGTTTTTCAGCAGGGAGCTGTCAATCAAGAAGCGAATCCCCTGAGGGAGAAAATCAAAAATACACAATTGAATCTGAACATCACTCACTAACAAATATAAATACAATGAATATGACACACATATCACACATCACATGAAGCTGCTCTGGAGGGCTCAGTTTTAATTTTGTTTTAATTTAAGCATCAAAGTAGCTGAAGATGTCAAACTGTCTCAGCTCTTAAATTTGACGCTTTCCATTTCAATATAATTTTTGACCACATTTAAGCCTAATTTTTTGACATCTTTTTTTTTAATTAAAGCACTGCAGGTAAGTATAAAGATAAGTAGTAGCCTGTATATCCTCCTGAGACTCTGTGTCCTCATATGAGGACATCACATTTTGGGTTTACTTGACCTCATACTTCATTCTACTTAACTTAGACCTGTTGTCCTCGTTTGTGGATGTCCTTGTTTTTTTGTGCCATCTAGTGGCAGTAAGAGCACAATACACTAATCCATGTAAAAACAAGATGGCAGCCATCTCTGCCAAGTCAGTCTGCAGCTGATCCTGACACAAAAGTGGACAAGGTCCAAAACCTGATCACATTTTATGGTTGAAACTTGTTTATTTATGATTAATAATGTTTGTAGTTTGATATGGCAACAAATTTGACCAATTTTAGCAACAGGAACAAGATAAGACACTGTTAATTAGGACGTACTCAACTGAGGACATTGGGACTTTACTGTTGTCTCGTTTGAGGACAATAGGACTTAATTATCATTGACAATGTTTAGTTTTTTATACTTATTGGGTCCTACTGATCCCAATTAGCTAGGAGAAATTAAAAATGCAGACAAAACAAAAGTTCAGGTCTCAGGAGGTTAAGCTACCTAGAAACTGTATAAACAGTCAGAAACACTTCTTCTCTTTCTATTCTATATGTATTAAACAAATTGAATTTTCTCACTAAAGTTGGAAAAAACGTCTGTTATATTTCCACCAGACAAGACGCTTCACAGAGGGCGAAACCACTTCCCGTAAGTCAGAAACGTTATATTCTGATTCAGAGCTTTGAGGCTGTAAACACACATCTGATTGTCTGACTTTATTTAGCGTCCATGTTGGGATCGTACTGAGGACATATTGTCCATGTAACCCAAGCTAGTATAAACTTCGACCATAAACTATAATCTTTAGGTTTTAAGCTGCTGGTCAGACAGAATAAGACCATTAAAGATGTCATCTCTGTGGATATTTCATTCTTTTGAAAGGCTTTATAGACTAAACAATGAATTGATGAATAAAGAAAACAACCAATAAATTGATCAACAATTAAAATAATGTTAAGTTGCAGCCCTACATCTATCTGTTACATGAAGAAAGGACGACCCTGATTTGTTCTCACCTTCTTGGGGTCCATGTTAAATTTCTTTCGGCCCATGGCCATCTGTTTATTCCTCTGCATGCTTTTCCTAAAAACAGATTAAACGGAACAGAAACGTTATTAACAGCAATTCTGATCATCATTTAAAGTTATTTATCAAGGAAAACGCTCAACATTTTACAGTCTGAGCTTCTCAGACGTGAGGATGTTTTGCTCTTCTATGTTCTATATAATAATAAACTGAATGTCTTTGAGTGTGAAGAGATTCGTCCTCAACCTTGGGGGCACAGATCCCACAGCCCTCTTCAGCTGAAGAAGGTGAAGCTTTCAATACGGTTGAAAGCTCCCAGAATAGTCAAGTGAATGGACCTTGTGTTTAGAATATTAATCACTGAATATCTTTTAGTTCTGAACTGTTAGTTTGACAAAATAGGCAATGTGAAGACTTATATCAGAACGATTAAATGGTGATGTAAACAATCATTAGTTCCATACTCAATCCCACAAAGCAGTGGACTCTGTTCTGAGTGTCAGACAGATTTTCCTGTCTTCCACCATGAGGGCACTTCCACTCGCACAAAGGCTGAGTGGACCACTGCCGCCCACACACAAGCACAGAAATGGTCGAGAGATACTTCACCTCTCTTCAGTCAGGCCCAGGTTTTCAATCTCGCTGGTCACCTCTGCTATCTCATCCTTCAGCCTCTGAGAGCAGACAGACAGAGAGAGGAGGAGGAGGGTGATGAAACAAGGACAGACATACTGTATATACATGTGATACGTGTGTGATGTCTGAGTCTTCATGTGAACCTCGGGAGATGCTTTGATCTCACCCGCAGCACGACGCATTACACATGGTTGTCTGTTCCAGCTACATCTCACTGACCGACACATCCACACAGGCACTTCTGATAGAAGCTATGACCCAGAAAACAACTCTAAAAGTGCAGACGTGATTCACTCTCTCTCTCAGGCCGACTCATTCTTCCTCTCGGCAGGAGTTCTGTGGAACAGCCGCACTCTGCAGAAAATCCTCTCTGGGAGCTGTAGCACCTGTTCTGGGGTCAGAGCTGACCACCGTTCCCCTGTCTCCCCCTCCCAGCTCCTCCTCTCCCCTGTGCTGACCCAGATTTATCAGCCTGCCTCCCCCCTGACGCCCTCCCCGGGCTGTTTGAGTGTCACACTGGTGGGGAGACGGGAATGTGCAGGATCAAAGACTTTGACTGGCTTAGCGAAGCTGCTCCAGAGGGCTCAGAGGTTATGGGAGGGAAGAGGAGCGGGGAGAAACAGATGGAGAAACCCTGAGCCCAGCAGAAACGATAATCAACTAAGACAATTATAGAAAAGAAGGAAGAAGCAGACGAGGCCGGCGTCTCTGATTATTACAGCTAAAATCATCTCCAGCTCTCAGTTCTCTCTGTGTAAGATGCAATGTGTGAAAACAAGGTAAATAACTTCGCTTGTCTGGACTCTCGCATGTGCGTTTCCATGGTTACACCCCCTTATAAACGAACGGCGTCCTCTGTCTCCATTACTGGAATATTTCATGGCTCATTACCCATCAGCCCCGCAGGGCAACACGGGGCGGGGCTTAGAGCAGAGAAGCGGCAAACGAGAGTCGACCTCGGTAATAAACTCCATCAATCTATTCACAGAGCGTCGCTGCCCGGGGGCCGTGTTTGTGTTTGTCTTTGTGTGTGTGCTTCTCTTTGTGCGTGTGTGTGTTTTGGATGTTCACCTTGCTGACCGTGGACTAGGGACTAGGGAGGATGACGATGAGGCTTTGAACCTGCGTCAAAGCTTTTTGGGTAGTTTGTTTGTTGAGGAATGAAGACATCTTTAGTTAACAAATATGCACTACTTTTATTTATCTGATTGTCACACCCAAACCACTGAGATTCTTAAGATTTAAAAGGGTGAAGGGCTTTCACCGCATATTTTCTCACCACTCTGCCACATTCATTAACCCTGTCCTGACTTGTTTTTACTTTTGCTGCGAGGGAAAACAGTGTTTGCTGTGCCACAGCTGCAGAAGTACAAACACAGTGGAAATAACAATAACTTAGCTCCACATGAACTCCACTAGTGCGAGAATGATTAGTTGACTGACAGTAATTTAGGCGACAATATTAACAATCAAGTCATCTGTAAGTCGTGTATCAAGCACACATGCAAAATGTATGCAAAATAAGCACCTAAACAATTAATCAAAAGAATAATTGATAATGGATGACAGGCGGTTGAAACTAATTCTTTAATATTAAATAATCTGTCAATTATTTCATTTTATCTGATTACACATTTTGCTTATAAAATGTCAAAAAAAAAAAAAAGTAATACACAGCCATTACAAGTTTCTACAGCTCATGGTGATGTCATCACATTGCTCTACCAAAAACCAAAAATAATTATCACAAATCAATGGTGAACTGAAACTGGGAACTTTGGGAAATTTTGCGCTTGAACAATGACTGAAACAATTAATAATTAAGGCATCAAAGTAGCTGAAGATGTCAAACTGTCTCAGCTCCAGTGAAACAGGGTGTCTACAAGTATCAGGCACTTAAATTTAATGCTATTTAAGATGATTTCAAAATAATTTTTGACCACATTTAAGCCTAATTTTTGGATAAATCATCTTTTTTTTCAAAGCACTGCAGGTAAGTATAAAGATAAGTAGTAGCCTGTATATCCTCCTGAGACCCTGTGTCCTCATATGAGGACATCACATTTTGGCTTTACTTGACCTTATACTTCGTGCTACTTAACTCAGACCTGTTGTCCTCGTTCATGGACACTTTTTGTGCCATCTAGTGGCAGTAAGAGCACAATACATTAATCCATGTAAAAACAAGATGGCAGCCATCTCTGCCAAGTCAGTCTGCAGCTGATCCTGAAACAAAAGAGGACAAGGTCCAAAGCCTGATCACATTTTATGGTTGAAACTTGTTTATTTGTGATTAATAATGTTTGTAGTTTGATATGGCAACAAATTTGACCAACAGTAAAGTACTAATTTGAAACTGGCACTACATTGTTGTCTCATTTGAGGTCATTGGGACTTTATTTTCATTGACAATGTTTAGTTTTTTATAATTAACAGGTCATACTGATCCCAAATAGCTAGGAGAAATTAAATAATGCATACCAAACAAAAGCTCAGGTCTCAGGAGGACATGCAGCCCCATATAGAGGAAGGTTTTATGTAAGAGTAGGGTTATTAGAAATGTGGACTTTCACACAGAAGAGCTTGACTCATTTAAACAAAAAGACATTTTAAAGCTTTTTAAGGCCGTGCAGACACCCTGTGAAAATAATCTTTAGTTGCAGCCCTAAACTCCACCTCATGTCAATAAACCGTTGTGTTGATAAAATCCAACAAACCAGCACATGTAAAACATCATAATGTTTTATGTATTATAGACTTGGGCAAAAGGCCATATACATATCAGATGCTGGATGGGTGTAATGTCATCATTGATTCTTTTATTTAACATTTATTTTTCTAAAATTTGAGCTCATGATGGTAAGTCCAGCTACCCCCCTGGCCTTGCAGACCAAATGTACCCAAACAAAGAGCTGACAAAGACAATCTCGCTAATTTATTTAAGGGTGAAAGAGGGAACTGAGGCAGGGGGTCAAACTGTCCCTCCAGGCACAGAGAGCTGGAGGACACACAACCATGCGAGGTCCACCCCCCTCGTACACATGCACCCCACACAAAGAGGATCATCTGTCTTGAATGCGTACAGTAACGCTCCGGTGGTCATTCGCCTATACCCCACACCCTCCAGACACACACACACACACACACACACACACACACACACACACACACACACACACACACACAACACACACACACCTCTCCAGGCGTGATGGTCTAGACATGGAGGTACAAATCTACTCAAGGACACAGACAGAAGAAAGGACTACCTGGACAATGTGATGCTCTGACAAAGAGATAAAAACTACAACGCAAACAATGTAATGAGTGATGTCGTCATTCCTGCAATCCTATGTTTTAAAAGGACAGTCATTGAAAGTCTTTTTTTTAATCAGTCCTCCTTGTTAATGTGCTGTAAATGTAAACAATGAGGGAAAAATCCACAGTCTTAACATCTATCTGAAGTTGATATGAGGCTTCAGACAAATCAAGCAGAGCTCTTCCAATGTTAGTCAGTACGTTTACATGCACGCAGCAGCTGAGCTAAGCTCATAGCTCGGCTAATCAGTCAAGTCGGACTTCTCGTCTTGTCTGAGTACACATGCAGAAGAGAAAATAGAATTTCTGACCAAGTACGTCTGACTCCGCCTCGATAGGCGGCGCTGTGTCCTTTTTAATATAGTGCGTATTGAACTAGTTCCGGTTGACCCGAGGAGGAAGCTAATGACGAATGAAGATGGCGGAGCATGAATCTAGTTTCCTCGTCCATCCAGAAGTGCGTCTTCTGCTTCTCGGTCGCCATGGTGTTTGTTTGTTTTTCCGGGAGTGAACTGCTGCTGCGTCATCTCCTTCTTCTTCCAGGTGAAAGGCCGCAAAAGGAAAAAGTAGTACATGCGCAGGACGCCGAGTCTGACTCCAGTCGGACTAAGTGGATACATGCACCAATGTTTGATTTTCAGTCAAATTATCTAGGTGTGTTAGTCGAGCTACGGATAGTCCAATTTCAGTCGGACTAAGCTGTTTACATGCATTTAAAAGTCTGGTTTCAGTCGGACTAAGCCAATAATTCGATTTTTTCAAGCTGCATGTAAACGTACTGAGTGTCTTAGGTACTGAAGTCCCTCTTTGTGTTACTTTGCTTCAACTGTGGCTCAACAGGGAAACACAACGAGGGAATTCCATACTGACTTGATTTCTGATTGCTGACGTCGCACATTAACTTCAGATACACTTTTGATTCCATTTTGAAAACATCAGAACTGTGGATTTTGTCCTCCATCACTAACACTCTAAAAACTGTACACCTATTCATAAAAGTAGGTTGATAAAGAGAAAGAGACTTGCAAGAGTCACAGGGATTCACAGCAGAGACAAAAACAAACTCACTTTCATGGCTGCTCTGTTGAGAAAGCATTTTGTTAAAGCAGTAATAACAGAGGACAGAAAACAGAAACAGGCTACAGCCCTGATCACACAGAAAGTGTTTTGCAGGTTGCAAAACGCAAGGTGCACCACACTGATTTTTTAAAAAATTTAATGCCACTATTATTGTTGCCAGGCAACCATGCCATCACCTCTTTACCCTAACCTTCCTGTGTAATCAATCTACCGTTAATTTATTTTATTTATTTGACAGTAATCAGTATCTAGTTCCTAAAATGTTGAGGCAGAGGGTACTTGCTGTAGCTCTGGTTGAGGGTGAGAGGCTGTCAGTAAACAGTTTGTTGGTCACAGGGAAACAGAGATCTGTGTGGGTACATGAGAACCTAAAGAAGAGGGTGGATCATGGGGAGTACCACCAGTTGGTCCAGGAGCTTCTCCTCCATGATGGCTGTTTCCAGGTATATTTTAGGATGACTCAGGGGCAGTTTGACAGCCTGCTGTCTATCGTCTGCAGCCCTGGGAACCGCTACCACCAGTTTCTCTTCCATTGTTTACCAACTGTTAACTTGTTGTTGTGACCACCACAGAAGGCCCGCCTCTCAAATCATCCCACTGGACAATGGGAAAAAAGCGGAGATGACGTGGGACACTTTTCGAGGAGTTCAGAGCGCTCTGACAAAAACGCCTGGCACGTAGCAACTCAAAAACAGCACCAAAAAGCTTCATTCTCATTAAGAAACTATTTCAAAAAACGCCTCCAGCTGCTGAAACACTCCCTGTGTGATCAAAGCCTAACAGGGCCAAGAAGCTGAACTCCAGATGAAGGTTTAACAAACTGATTTAAGAGACAAAAGGTGTGAGAGAGCAGAGTGTGTGTCATTACTTGTATGTCCTGCAGCAACTCTTGTTTTCTGCGGCGGATGCTCTCCAGCTCCTGTCTCTCCTCTGGACTGAGGTCATCAGGCACTGAGGAGACAAGTACATGTTGCACTCAAATACAAACATCAAATATTCTCTCACACACACACACACACACACAAGGGAAAAAGGAAGGAGAGAGACCTGAGAGTCCCTCTGCTCTGGGTCACTATGGCAACACAGTCTTTGATCCATCAAATTACCTCCAGCGTCCAAACCCCAAAGTGGAGGATGAAATCAACCCCTTTGTCTTATACAGTGCACACACACACAAACACTAACAAGCTGAAACATGATGACACAACTGCAACAATCCAGTAAGAAGGAAACAGTAACAATAAATATCTTTTCATTTTAGTTGCAAAAGCAACATTCAGCAAGGCAGCAATTATAAAACAGAGGCTGCATTTAAGGCCACGAAACACTGCAGTTTTTGTCCCTCGGTGTTGTCAAAAAATCTAAGTATAAACACAGACTTCTTTTGACCAAATACCACAAAGCCCAAATGTGAATAACTGTGTACAAATCAAACTTGTTTTTACAGTTTTTCAGCGACATTTTGGTGGAAATGGTGTTTCTCTACCTGTTAGAGTAATGCTAGAAACCCTGAGGGTGTAGGAGGCTGAGGGACAGAGAAAAACTAAATCTAGAGTGCTTGGTAAAGTGTAAATGAAACCAACTGAGTGATTTTATCAGACTAAAACTAGGGCGAAACAATACCATACTCACTTCACAACTTACAAATGTCCACTGCAAGTGATGTAACATTATGAGACAGATTATATTTCCCGTGGTGCACTATAAACCTGCATTGGAGCAAATGAAAAAACGCACTAAGACTTAGCTTTTGTCATACAACACTGATATATATAATAGTGTAGTCCATCAAAGGAATGACATACACACATAGTACAAACAAAAGAGTGTGGATTTTTGTATTTCAGCAACAAAAGACCTTGTCTAAAGAGAGAATTATTGGAAAAAAAGATGTGGTATGTGGGAGCACTGAGGTCTTATAACAAAATAAAGTCAAGAAAAACAAAGTTTGCATATATCTGGACCAATGGTGTAATTTTGTTCATCATTAACTACTTTTTCATTGTATTACTGTATTAAAAATATTACGATGTACTTATTATTTCAAGCACTGTTCAGTATTAACTGAATGATGAGTAATGAAAACACGATACACATTTTTAAAGCATGTTAGCGACTGATTTCACTGGTTATTATACTCAAAAGAAACATCAAATGAATAACAGTTTGAAACAGACAAAGTAGACTTGAGATCTTACTGTACATGTTGAGCTCCATGCCGCCTTATATTTGAAACACACCCTTAACTGTACATGAAGTGTGTCCTCTGATAGAGCAGAAGTTCTTGTGCATACAGACACACACGCTATCTGCAGAAGAACGATAAGGTGAGGAGGGAAATGTGCGTGTGTCAGCCACTGAGCTGTGGTTTTTCTCGAGAAGTAAGTAAGAAAGAAAAGACAAAGATTAAACTCCAGTAATAAGAGAGGGAATCATGCAGCACGTAGAGTTATCATGCTGATCTGCATATTTCATGTTTCAAACATCACACCTCTGCACTGACAGCTGATGTGGTTTCTCCCCACCGGGTGCCTCATAATAAGCCTCTGCTATGGCTACTTTCTAAAAGGCTCTAACCAGCGACACAAGGTGAAGAAAAGGCACAATTTATGCCCAGTAACAAGGAGCCACAGAGGACACGTGGAGCTGTGCTGTTTGTCTGCCTCATTAGAAGAGTCACGCTGAGGGATCCCAGTAAACTGTTCATTTCACTTTGCCATCATGACCAAGTTACTCAGAGTCAACCTCCAGAGCAACACAGAAAAAAAGAAGAGGTGAAACAGTTCAAGTCAATATTTATATTTTACTCTGATTCTCTGAGTCACGATGCAGTAACTCTAAAATAAATATACAGATATACCTTCAATTTCTAACCATTAAAAACCAAAGTCCGTTTTGTCATATTAATGGACTTCTGAGCATGACGACTATTTTCTAGATTAATTAAATGATTAATTGAATTGTAGGTGACATGGTGGTGTAGTGGTTAGCACTGTCGCGTCACAGCAAGAAGGTTCCTACTTTGAATCCAGGGCGGGGGAGCCCTTCTGTGTCACTCAGTACGTTTAAGCAAATCAAAATATTGGCTTAGTCCGACTGAATCCGGAGTTTTAAATGTAAACAGCTTAGTCCGACTGAAATTGGACTATCCGTAGCTCGACTGACACACCTAGATAATTCGATTGAAAATCAAACTATTGCTGCATGTATCCACTTAGTGTGACTGGAGTCGGACTCGGCGTTCTGCTCATGCACCACTTTTTCTTCAGTAGCAGTTCACTCCCGGAAAAACAAACAAACAAACACCATGGCGACCAAGAAGCAGAAGATGCACTTCTGGACGGACGAGGAAACTACATTCATGCTCCGACAGCTAATGGAGGTAAACATTTTGATGTTTATGGATGGTAGGAAAACGTGAAACGTGGATTTATTTAATTTAATTCATTATTCCTCTTTGGGTCAACCGGAACTAGTTCAATGCGTTCAATACACACGCTGCCTATCGATACGGAGCCAGATGTACTTGGTCAGAAATTTGATTTTCTCTTCTGAATGTATACTCAGACAATCAATCAATCAATCAATCAATTTTATTTATAAAGCTCAATATCACATATCACAATTTGCCTCAGAGGGCTTTACAGCATACGACATCCCTCTGTCCTTTGGACCCTCACAGCAGATAAGGAAGGACATGATGAGAAGTCCGACTTGACTGATTAGCCGAGCTATGAGCTTAGCTCGACTACTGCGTGCACGTAAACGTACTGACTGTGGGTTTTCTCCGGGTGCTCCAGCTTCCTCCCACAGGAAGCTGGAGCACCCCCCCCCCCGCGAGGATAAGCAGTTACAGAAAATGAATTCATGTTTGGCTGGCCCACCAAAGCATTTTCCTATGGCCAGCCAATTTTAAAAGTTATTTACAGTGACAGAACACATATTTACAATACGCTACGGGTTTTTTTTATGAGTGCTAACATTTGAAACATTTTCAACTTTGGGTTGCGCTTGTCACTGTCACTTTTTACCCAGCTTCTCAATCACAGTGTCGTAGGGAAAAATACCACAAAGACCAACGGTCACATCTTACTATAACATGTGCCGAACAACAGCAACAACGAAGGAGAAATATATTGATATAATTTCAATACATTAATATATGTTTTCTCTCATGAACCAGCAACAACCGGTGGGTCTGTCCTCTCTCCTGTGCGTCAGCCTTCCCTTCATCCAGTGCCAGTGCTCCACCTTGCGCTGCCAATTTTACTTCCATAGATATTCCGTAACATAGCAACCAGACGCACTACTCCTGTAGTAAAGCCCTACTTTTGAACGTTTTGGTGGCATTTCAGCACCTGAGCTACCAACTCTGTCGATGTCACATTACATCAAGGAATGCTCGCAGTGACTGGTTGCATGCAAAACTATGCAAATAGTTGGTTAGTTAGTTTTGGATCTGGGTAAGTAAAGGATCAAATGCAGGTATCGTTTGACTGGAGAAGTTTTGATACCACTTGGTAAGGGTTTATTTCTGTTAATACCGTAAAGGTATCGAGTACAAAGACTCAGCCTTACTGACTTTATACAGGGCAAATTCAGTCCAATGAGGCATGACAGGTGCCACAGCTTTGAATAGTGATATTATTTACATCCTGCAAACACAGACAGTGACGCACATACTCATCACTCACTCACACACACTCTCACACACACACACACACACACACTCGCCCACAGAGAAAGGTTTAAGTAGGCCGGAGCAGCTCTTATTATAAACCTGATGACGAGAACAACGCCACATTGTGAGCAGAGTGACTGAAACTGGCATTTACACACACTTCCTCTCTCTGGCTTTTCATTATGAGAGAGGAAATAATATTGTCATATCATCCTTCTCTCAAGTAAACAAACACACATTCTGACGTAAATAACAACACCTTCAACCAGCTGCTCCACATAGTCTCGAGGTCACTGTGTGAGAGTTTGTGTTGGCAAGTAATGGGACACCTTGTCGTGGCATTGCTGCTGATGACCAGCTGCCATGGACAACCAACACATCCAGGCCCAAAGTTCACTCTCTTTCCGTTCTACTTCCACTCTCTTGTTTCTAACTTAAGCAACACGTTACATCCTCTGCAGACACAATGACATAAAAAAAAGAAAAACAGTATGGTCTGGCTGGGTTTCCGGCTCTCATGAGGTTTTCAGAGGAAGACCTGACGACATACGAACACACACAAACACTCATTCAGATACGTTTCTGCAAAACAGCTCTGATGCAGAAGTTACGATGACGCACTGAACACCTACACATTTGTGTCACAACGCTGAGGTTCATACCAGATAAAGTGTCTGCTGCTGCTGCTGAGTGGCTTCACCGCTAGTCTCAATGGTTCCAGTACTCCCAGTGCAGCTGGTCCACAGGTCTAGCTGAGTCACCAATCCCAGTACAAAACCATCTGTTCCCTGCAGTCCAATCTGGTTTCTCCAACAATAATCCAGTCCTGCCCGAGCCCTGCAATCCCAATCCTGTGGTCCTCCAGTCCAGCCTCCCTGCTCCTTAATCCTCAGGCCCTCATTTCAGCAGAGGGGAGAGGAGGGGAGCAGGCCTGCAGCTATATGAGGATGAGGGCAAGTGTGTTTGAGAGAGTGTGTGTGTGAGGGGAAAACCCTTGAACTCTCATCTCTCTCCCCCACCTCCCTCTGTCCATCTTGACTCCTCCCTCCCTCAGAGGGGAGGAGTGCAGCATCAAACACAGGCTCCCCCACGTGGACACCGGTGTCCCCGAGAGAAAGAAGGTGGGGACGTGCAGTTATGCATCTTCAAAACTGTGCTCGGTAAAGAAATGACAAGGGTGTAGACGTGACTCATGTCTCAACAAACATAAAGCAAGAAACAACAAATTACAAAACAACAGCTCTCTGTTCTGGTACAATTATATCACTCATCCCTCTCTGCTAATCACATGTGTTTGCTCGTAGAACACAGCGCACCACCAACAGCTCCCTCATTGGTTAGTCTCATTATTTCACCCACAGGACTACAGCTGACCCAGGACCCAAGGCAAAGCAATTATGACTACAAAATTATCTGTGTTTTGAGATTGAGAGTTTCAGTGCCTTGGCGCAGCTCACAAGGCAATTCTTGTCTATTTCAGTGTTCACAAGGCGATAATTGTGCGTTTCAATGTTCCCTGGCCCCGAGGATAACAAGCTCAACAGAGTGATATAATCCTGTGGTTATGGTAAACTCCCTGGTGACTGATCGCATTCACGCAGCCTTAAGGCTCGAAAGTCCAACAAGGACGCAGAAACAAATCCGAGCAGCAGGGGAAGGACAGGGCAGAACAAACTGTGCCCTGACACAGAAAAAGAAACACATTCCTAAGTGACAGAGAGAGGAAGACAGAGCATTTATCACAACTTGAGCTGCTCTGTAAAAGTCTTTAAAAGTGAAGTACCTGTCAGGTGGGGAAAAAACAAAATGGTCTACAAGGTTCAGGCTTAAAAACAAAGTAGCAATCATCTGTCAAGTGGAAAAAAACGCCATTAAAAGCTTCCTGCACTGCTGGTTGTTCTGATATTCCCTGCTTGACAGCAGCTAGCTTACTTTAACTAACAATTTATTTTATTGGTAATTAACTTTGATTATTTTAAAGCACATTTTTAGTGGTATCTGTTTGGACAGGTTTTTCCCCAGCAGTAAAATACCTCATTGTAAAGCACATCCTGTGAGAGCAGCTCAAACTGTCAAGAGGAAACAGGAAGCTGATTTATAATCCAAGTTAATGATGTTTGTGTGGCCAATTGTCCCTCTGTGCACAGCAGCCTCTGTCAGTGTGTCCAACACTTTGGTCACAAGTTAGGAAAATGAGCAGAGAAGTGTGTGCAGCCAAAGTCAACTCAAAAGCCGAGGTATTTCTGAGGGCAACTCCTTTGTGTCCAACCAATAAATGGATGCATTGATTGTATTAATAGACACATGAACTTTAAAGTGCTGCACAATAAGCACAACCCCCCATGAGCTCTGGCCTCAATCCAGATTAATAATAATGGACCCCTTGTGCCAGTTAATAAAGACTGCCAAAGAGCATTAACAATCAGTCAGATGAGGACTTGTTGCTATCGCTCTGCTCATATCGAATTAAACGCCAAACACACCATTAAACTCCCAGATATTTAGGTACGTGCTCACATCAGTTAGCGTTACACAGCGTTAGATAAAGTTACGTTAGCTAGTCGCTAGTTAGCTAACCCGGTTAGCCTCCAGGTTAGCCCCGCTCACATTAACTGAGACGTGTCAGGCCAACTCACCAACTCCGTCTTCAGACTTTAAAACCATGTTCGGGCCGTTGTTCAACGTCGGCTCACAGGACAGCGATGAATGTGTCACTTTAAAGTAACTTTGAGGGTCGAGAGGTGTCTGTGTGTCCTCACTCTGTAACCGTTAGACTGGCAGTTAGTGACAACTGTCTGTGTGCAGAGAGACAGCCGGTGTTGTTGGGGCAGGATGACGTGGGCGTGGCTTCAACGGCAGCAGCCAATCAGAGAGCGGATAAGCGCAAACCAAACTCTATCTATCTACCTATCTGTCTATCTATCTGTCTGTCTGTCTGTTTATCTATCTGTCTATCTATCTATCTATCTATCTATCTATCTATCTATCTATCTATCTGTCTGTCCGTCTGTCTGTTTATCTATCTGTCTATCTATCTATCTATCTATCTGTCTATCTATCTATCTATCTGTCCGTCTGTCTGTCTTTCTGTCTGTCTGTCTATCTATCCATCTATCTGTCTGTCTGTCTGTCTGTCTATCTATCCATCTATCTGTCTGTCTGTCTGTCTGTCTGTCTATCTATCCATCTATCTGTCTGTCTGTCTTTCTGTCTGTCTGTCTGTCTGTCTGTCTATCTATCCATCTATCTGTCTGTCTGTCTTTCTATCTGTCTGTCTGTCTGTCTGTCTATCTATCCATCTATCTGTCTATCTATCTATCTGTCTATCTATCTATCCGTCTATCTGTCTGTCTGTCTGTCTATCTGTCTTTCTCTCTGCCTGTCTGTCAGTTTATTTCTCTCTCTGTCTGTCAGTCTATCTCTCTGTCTATCTGCCTGTCAGTCAGTCTGTCTATCTATCCATCTATCTATCTGTCTGTCTGTCTATCTATCTATCTATCTATCTGTCTGTCTGTCTGTCTGCCTGTCTATCTATCAATCTATCTATCTATCTATCTGTCTGTCTGTCTGCCTGTATATCTGTCTATCTATCTATCTGTCTGTCTGCCTGTATATCTATCTATCTGTCTGTCTGTCTATCTATCTATCTATCTGTCTGTCTGTCTGTCTGCCTGTAATTCTGTCTGTCTGTCTATCTATCTATCTATCTATCTATCTATCTATCTATCTATCCATCTGTCTGTCTGTCTATCTGTCTGTCTGTCCGTCTTTCTGTCTGTCTGCCTGTCTGTCTATCTATCCATCTACCTGTCCATGTATCCGTCTGTCTGTCTGCCTGTCTATCTGTCTGAATAACTTTTCTCTCTGTGACCTTCAGTAGACCAGGGAACATGTGTACCAACCATCCTCTGTCTCAAAGTCTGACTCTTAAGTTAAGTTAATGTCATTTAAACTCATAATTATGACTTTAAATAAGTCAGATATTTAACTTCAGAGACTTTTAAGGTGACAGTTATGATAGCCTACTAATTCAGTATTCTAACTCTATATGTTGACATTATTGTCCTGTTATATTTAACTCAGGAGTGTTTGTCATTCTTTACATGTCACCTATTCTGATCTGTGGCGTTGGTGGTTTTCTTTGACGTATGTGTGCAGAGAGAAAAGGAGAAATGAAAAAGAAGAAATGTGTTTTCATACTGTAATGTGTGTGTATTTATAGACTGGGTATCTCTATCTGTATGTCAGTGTTAATGTCCTTTGGCCTGGGGACATAAATGCTCCACTCCTCAAGTTTTAGCACTCCACCCTGCTGCGTACAAAGTGATGAAAGGCATTCATTCAAGCAGGAAGAGGACACATGACGCAACAAGTTAAAAAAAAAAAGTGATTAACTTTAAAGTAATATCCACCCACCTGCTGAAGAAGAGAGACATATTTATATAAATGGGTGTAGAGGCTGAGGAAACAGGTTTGATATCAGAGGATGGGTGGATGGTGTGTGAGGGAAAGAGGAAGGGAGAGGATGTAGAGAAGGATGGAGGAAAGGGCTGCAGCTGTGGGCTTGAATCGCTGCTTTATTCAGAGCTGTGGACACACCAGAAACAGGATATGCTGAGGAGGGGTGGATAAGAACTGCTGCAGTGGAACGGTTTAAAGGGTCAGTTCACCCAAATACAAAAGACTTATCTTTACCCTTGGTGTTAGTGACAGGCTGTGAACACGTGTCATGGGGACTGATTCTTTGGGACAAAGTAGTTCAAATAAAAAACTGATGGCAGTGAGGTCTGTGGATTATCAACAGTAACAGAGACATTTGAGATGGAGACACTTCTCCCAGACACATGGGCTACTGCATCTGTACATATGTATACGACACATACATATATTTCCATACATACATACACACACACACACACACACACACACACACACACACACACACACACATGCACACATATATATATATATGTACAGTACAGGCCAAAAGGGATGGCATGTCGCTGCAGGATGCTGTGGTAGCCATGCTGGTTCAGTGTGCCTTCAATTTTGAATAAATCCCCAACAGTGTCACCAGCAAAACACCCCCACACCATCACACCTCCTCCTCCATGCTTCACAGTGGGAACCAGGCATGTGGAATCCATCCGTTCACCTTTTCTGCGTCTCACAAAGACACGGCGGTTGGAACCAAAGATCTCAAATTTGGACTCATCAGACCAAAGCACAGATTTCCACTGGTCTAATGTCCATTCCTTGTGTTTCTTGGCCCAAACAAATCTCTTCTGCTTGTTGCCTCTCCTTAGCAGTGGTTTCCTAGCAGCTATTTGACCATGAAGGCCTGATTCGCGCAGTCTCCTCTTAACAGTTGTTCTAGAGATGGGTCTGCTGCTAGAACTCTGTGTGGCATTCATCTGGTCTCTGATCTGAGCTGCTGTTAACTTGCGATTTCTGAGGCTGGTGACTCGGATGAACTTATCCTCAGAAGCAGAGGTGACTCTTGGTCTTCCTTTCCTGGGTCGGTCCTCATGTGTGCCAGTTTCGTTGTAGCACTTGATGGTTTTTGCGACTCCACTTGGGGACACATTTAAAGTTTTTGCAATTTTCCGGGCTGACTGACCTTCATTTCTTAAAGTAATGATGGCCACTCGTTTTTCTTTAGTTAGCTGATTGGTTCTTGCCATAATATGAATTTTAACAGTTGTCCAATAGGGCTGTCGGCTGTGTATTAACCTGACTTCTGCACAACACAACTGATGGTCCCAACCCCATTGATAAAGCAAAAAATTCCACTAATTAACCCTGATAAGGCACACCTGTGAAGTGAAAACCATTTCAGGTGACTACCTCTTGAAGCTCATGGAGAGAATGCCAAGAGTGTGCAAAGCAGTAATCAGAGCAAAGGGTGGCTATTTTGAAGAAACTAGAATATAAAACATGTTTTCAGTTATTTCACCTTTTTTTGTTAAGTACATAACTCCACATGTGTTCATTCATAGTTTTGATGCCTTCAGTGAGAATCTACAATGTAAATAGTCATGAAAATAAAGAAAATGCATTGAATGAGAAGGTGTGTCCAAACTTTTGGCCTGTACTGTATATACAGTATATTTCCATACATACATATACATAAAGGCAGACATAGACACATTCATATATACATTTTAACATATATGCCAATAACTACACACAAAACATAAAAAAATAAAATAATTATAATGATAATAAGCACTTAAGAACTATCAACTATCATGAAAAAAGTTCAGTAAAGAAATATATAAAAAAAACACATTTCAGACACAAAGGAAGCCCTTGAATAAATCTCATCTGTGAAATCATCGCAGTTTCAGAAGCTTGAGTCTTAAGACATGAAAATAATGAAAGCAGAGAAATGACACTAGAACAGAGGGGGAAGTCCAGCTATAGAAACAAGGCTCATAAAGGCTCCACAGCAGGTGGAAACAACCTGCATGTGAGCACCGTGCTGCTTTCATTGTGTTAGAATGGCTTTTAAATGAGTACACTGATACAGTATAAAAGCACCTGCACAGGGGGAGATCAGTGGGCAGCAGCGGTGGAGATTATGTCACTCGAGCACCCACTGGAGAGGAGGATAGTGGACCAGAGGGTGATGGCTGTGCGTCATGCTCTCGAATCAAGCCCACCATCTCACACAAACACACACTCACTCACCCAGTTTCTCTGACTCGTGTCTACATGAACACAGAA